>OX243788.1:3022500-3647500 GCA_945859555.1 Megachile ligniseca | reverse complement strand
GTTTAACGGTCTTGAACGAAAAAGCGATTGAAATATCTGTTTTGTACAGCTGGAAAGTAATAATTAGAAAGATTTAGTTTTTGCAAATTTACAAATCTGCAAATCTGAAAATATGGAAATTTAGAAACTTACTTAATCGAATTGTAAATATTGGAATTTAAAAGTTTAGGATTTGAGGATTTGAAAATTTAAGAACTGGATATGTAATTTGAGAATATAAAACATAGAAAATTGAATAGTTAAAAATTTAAAAATTTGAAAACGTGAAAAGTTTTCAGAGCAGCAGATTTAAAAAATGTATACATTGGAAGCTCCGAAGATTTGTAAGTTCTTCACACAGTAGATTCATACATAAAACATAGATTCTCCATATGAAGACAAATACAGAAGTTCTGAAGATCGTTTCACAATCTTCAACTTCGTTTTTGAAATACAGAGGACTGAGGAGAAAATAGTCGTGTGTGCATCAGTACATATGTACATGTATTCGTGTGAGTGTGTGTACGCTTCAGCAACGTGGCGCTAGTTGCTGCTCAATCGCTTGACATTTGAACCGCACGTGTTGCTGAATGCATCCACAGAGGAGAGCTCGTGTATAAACCACACACATACACACAGCGGATTTCCAATATTCAATCATTTATATTTCAAAAACGAACTCGCATGCTGTAAAATGATGAAGGACATTTCAATTTGTTTCAACATGGAGTATCTACGTGTCACAACACAATCTTTTTGTGCACTTGTATTTATTGTACAATCTTACTTTTTTCATATGTGTATTACACATAAAATAAATAAATACTGCAATTCTAATATGTATAATTAGGCATACATCGTGTGTATCTCGTATTTACATTTTTAAGACTAGATTATCAGGAATGAATCTGAATTTTTTTGATAAACGTATTATTAATATTAACACGATTTATTATGATTTCAAATGTGTTCTTAGTTTAGATTTATATGGAATAGAATGTAGATTTAAAAATGTTGGTACTTGAAAAGTGAATTTAACTGTGGTTTGAAAATTTGTATATTCCAAACTATTCAAGTATAGAAATTAGCTTCTACAATGCATGCAAGTAAAATTGCAGGGTCGTGATCAGAGTATACCAAAGCTTAGAACAATGTCGAATCCATATCAGGTCTACAGTTCTCATAGGGCGATAGACGAGGCGGAAGTCGATGTTCTTGTAGAAAGGTCCATGCGATTTCCCCAGCAGGGTGGCCCTCGGTAGCTGACCGTTACCCCAGCCGTCGGCTATCGGAATAGCAATAATAATCAATTGCCCATGTAAAAGCCTCGACAAGTTACATGATCGGGAAATAACCGAAATCAATTCACTGGTCGTGTCCGGTAGCCGGCGCCCGTCCAACTGCATCTAGAAACGCCGTACGCGATGTGGAGGATGAAAATCCAGAGGGTGCGAGCGGGGGGTGTGAGGAAAGTGTGAGGTGGGTTGTGCAGGGTGAGAAGGACATCGGTGCAGTGTGGATCGTAAAATGCATCTGCCCTCCACGGGCAACGGCTTTTATTGTGTTGCGTTGCGACACTTCAGCTTCCTCTTCCTCCTCCGCCATTCGCGTCCTTCTCCATGGTCCGCCACTCGCGTCCTTCTCCATGGTCCGCCCTCGCTTCTATCGGCTCGACGAAAAAACAACGTCAACTGATTTATAGCCCTCGTACACTCGTTAAACTGATTCGATAGATTTTACTGCGCTTACGTCGATTTCTTCCGTTCTCTGGTCGAATTCCCTCTCTCTCATTTTCGCCGTTGAACTTTCTCCATCTCTCTGTCTTCACCGGTCTGTCGCTTTTAATCTCGTATCCTTTTTTTTCGCTTCGGTCCACCCGAGGTTTACAGCCGGGCTTACATCGTTCAGCCGGGCTTACACGTGCCGTCGACGTTCCGGGTAAAGGCATTATTGCACGTTGCGATCTGTGCTGCGGTCCATGCCCATTTGGGCTTAAGCCTCTCTGACATTTCTCTCGGTATTCTGCCATCGCGTGGTATTCGTCCTGTTTCCCTTTTTTTTTTTTTTTTACGGCGCTCCTCGTTTGGAGAGTTGGCTGTTCGTAAGAGATCAGTGTTTGGTTGTTTGGCTTGGAATCAACGCTGTTGGCCGATTTCTCGATCGTATTAGAGTAATTAGGTTGGCGAAGAAAGATCCTTTGTGAGGGACCTCTTTTCAAGTAGGAGATTATTAACTTCGACGAATCGTTAAACTCATTATTTTGTTTTGAATTTCTGGTACTTGATGCTTGTTATATGGCTTTATGATGTGCTGTCGGTAACAATAAGATATTTTGTTATACTATGTTTCGAGGGATTTCTGAACAACGGTATAGGGAATTTGATTGGAATTATTGGATGTAACAGGAAATGTTTTTCGAATTTTTTTAGAATTATTACTATTCATGTAGTACAATTATATTGTATTGTACAATTTTTATTGTAATACAATCATACATACTGAGGACTAGTGATGCATCTGACGCTTTCGTGACGCAACAGGGATACATTGTTTATGCATCTTTGACGCATCATGTGCTAATATTGCATCTATAACGCATTTGTAACGCAGCTATAATGCATTTTTCCGGGGTATCTATGAAGCAACTGTGAGGTTACTATGACGCATCTATAACACACTTCTGAGGTGTCTATGACGCATTCATGACGCATCTATGACGCACATATGACTTATCTATAACTTATGCATTATCTATAATAATTTCCAACATTGCTGCCATTTGTTAAGACTCCTATCATTACCTGATCAATGTTCGCTGCCATAGCCGATCGCTCGTACGATACGCAACAGAAGGGAATCGTTTCGTTACAAGTTAAAAGTCTGAACAACAGACGATGCAATCGGTGACGCTCGAGTGACCCGACCCAGTTCGAAAACCCTCACGGCTACTTAACCCCGGAGCACGCATCGAGAGGTATCCGCAAAGTTTCCGAACAATTAGAATCGCTGCGTTGTATCGAGAGCAACCTTATTCCGGTTGAATGTAACCATAAAGCACGCGAGAAGAAGGCTGAAGTTTTGAAATGGCCCACGGGTGCGGGAGAGGGAAGCTACAGGGGTTATGGGAAGTTGCGGCAACCACCACCAGCGGCGATACACATTAGATAGCAACTTCTTACAACTACCCCTGCGAACTGGGGAGCGTTAGTATGCCAATATAAATTACGACCGTATGATAATGCCTGCTAGCTACGGCGGGGGGCAGAAGGGAACCCTTAAGTACGTCGTTCGCAGATTTTCTTTTTGTTCCTGTTTCGCGTTCGCATCCGCTGCTGTCTACCCTGGTAATTCGCGTTTCTTTGGCTGCCTTTGTGCCACGACGGAGAAACTGCGGCTGACAGTCTGTTTACATCGCTACGGATTTCGTTAACTTACGCAGAATTTGACAACCGCGTGTAATAATATTCCTGTCATGTGCTCTGTTCCGGTGCAGCTTGCGCGTTGTGCGTTCCGAAGAAAACTCGGGCTCAGACGGATTCGAGATTATTGTGTTATTTCGATTTTGATTAGCACTTTCGGCGAGGTGCGATTTTAACGAAATGTGGTGAAAATAATATTTGTAACATTTCTACGTAATATGTAGGATAGGGTATTTTAGTACTTGTTTTTATTTGTACTATACAGATTAGTATATTATGTTTCAATATTTGTATTATTTATGTAATATTTATATTATTTATATTTTGTATTATATTTGTATTATTTGTGACATTTATATTTGCAATTGTATTATAATAGTGTATTATACATTAGTATTTCCACTATTCCTATTTGTAATATTTGAATTAATAATAACAGATTATAAGAATGCAATTTTTGTTTCCCAATAAAACCAGATTTATGTGCGTATTTTTCAAAATATTTTGAGTGTTATACTGTCAGTAGGATTTATGTTGACTGGTTTGTTATATATTGTTGCATAATCTACAAAACATTATCTTACGGCGTTTTTTTTTTATAAAAATGTCAGGGGTGCATACAATATTTATAACTCTTGGATCAATACATTTATTGTAAATAAATGTACATATAAAATGTCATTTTTCCCCTTTAACAACGTAATTGTGCCAGTATTCTAAAATGTAAAAGTCAGCTTCGATAATAATATAAATAAAAGTATAAACCGAATTCGTTTATTTTTCAACGTCAGCAATTTTGAACAATAATTTAAAATTTCTTTTCTTATTTAAAAGAAATTTAATATTAAAATTACATTGATGTAGAAAAAGTCAAATACATTTAAGGAAGACATTTTTGAAAAAGTTCTTGAAAATTGTTCTCGTTTTACAATGCTGTAACTATATATCTTCAGAGCAAAGTAGTGTTGAAAGATTACAAGTAACAATGTTTGAACAGATGAGATTGTATTTCGCTTTTCTGAAAGCCGCTTAGATCTTCTAAAATATTCAAGACTTAATTTGGGGTGCAATTTCAGTCGCCCGATAATGTTTAGACATTCTCTGACAAATGAGTCCAAAGTTGCTGAAGAAGAAATGATATAAAATAAAATTTCGTATAAGTGACGAAAGAATTTGTAAAGACTTTATAAGGATTATGTGATATTGATGTTATATTATTAAAATGAATAGCGAAATATTCAATTAGAATTTAATTAAATCAAGTGATTGAGAACTAAAATACAACAGTAAAATGTTAAAATGATGAAATGATGATGAAGTGATGAAATGGTAAAATGATGAAATGATGAAATGATGAAATGGTAAAATAGCAGAATAGTAGAATGATAGAATGGTACAATGGTAGAATAGTAGAATAGTAGAATACATAACCTAATATTTAGCTGAATATTGAGCCTAAATCCCATTATTTTCCTATACTTAAATTATGTACCTAAATAATTGAAGAACCAGACTCCAAATCTACTAATAGAATCACTTAAAATCACAGTATTTTATCTACATTCGTCAACTAATATCTGATCATCAATTACTTAAAAAAATAGCGTCCCAAAACAAAATTTAGACACCATGAACTAACAGTAAAAAAGAATCGCGTTACAAGTTGTGTGCAGCACGTTCGAAAGACCCGGTCGAATTGAGCGTATATTATTCGGAGACAAAGGGGGCCGTTGTAAAGCGAGCGGTATGAAAAGCAGGATGTTCGCGTAATCGAATTTGAAACCGCAAGACTACTCGTATTACCGTTAAGGATTTATTGGGTCTCCGTCTATCTTCGAAGCTGTCACAGACAGTACGGAACCAGCAGCCAGCAACTCTTGTCGTGCGAATTCGGTGAAGCGTACAAGAATGTATTGATCTGCCGTGACATACCATTCGAGCACGAGCCCTGTAAATACGGCACTGTCGGCATTTCGCACCTTCTGGAGTACGTTGAAACCCTCTTACGTCTATGATCCTCTTTCGATTCGTTCAAAACACGATCACGACCGCGTCTTGGCCGTATGTACATTTGCCAAATTCTTTCGAACCGATCCTGACGACGTTTTGTAACGAATCATCTCTTCATTCGATTTCGTTGGTAGCGCAAGGTTTGCAATCATGTGCGGTTTTAGATTAAAATTAACCATCTCGAATTATTCCTGGATAGAAAATCATCGCTTTGTTATGTTTTTTGAATTAAATTATTTTTCAGTTGAGTATCTATGAAATATTAGATACAAATAAAATTGTTGTGATAATGTGAGGATAAGGTTGACGATAAAATTTGTCGAATTTATAATATACTACTAAGTATTTATGAAATTCTTTGATTCTTGAATTTTTAACACTAGATTTACGGAACCTGTAAAAATTACGGATTATAGATCTCTTATTCTAAATGACAAAATTTATTAAGAAATTTTTTATGTCAACTTTCGTCAAGCTAAAGAATCAATGTCTTAGGTAGTTCACATATCATCCCCAATTTATTTATTTTTCTACTTTAGTTCAAATTTAAATATAAATGGCCATCAAACGTCCGTAAACCTAGTGTTAATATCCTAAATCCCAAATCTCTAAATTCACAATTTACTAAATTTTCACATCTCTAAATCCACAAATCCCTAAATGTCAAAATCACTAAATTCCTACATTTCTAAATTTTCAAGTAACTAAATCTTGAAATCCTTATATCCTCAGATCGCAAATTACCAAATCTCCAAATCTCCAAGTCTCCACATCCTCAAATCCCCAAATCCCCAAATTCCCAAATCCCTAAATTCTCAAATTGTCAAATTCCTAAACCACCAAATTTCCAAACCCTCCATTGCTCAAATCCCCAAATTCCCAAATAACGAATTCTCAAATTGTAAAATTTCTAAATCTCCAAATCTCCAAATCTCCAAATCTCCAAATCTCCAAACCTCCAAATCTCCAAATCGCCAAAACTCCTAATTCACAAATCCTCAACTGTTCAAAGTTCACGTACAAGCCCCAAAAAATCGTGCCAAACACCTCAAAAAAGCCCAGAAAAATCAATTCCTTAAATAACACCTAATATTCCGATATCCACGAAACGGTTTCGAAAACGACTCTTTTCTTCGTCCATCCCGTTCTGCCTTCAGTTCCGCGATGTTAAGACGTCGATCGACGTCACTGTTGAATAAAGAACAGCATCCTCGATAGCTGGTAACGTAAATATCCCGAGAACGAAGAAAACGTTTATTATTCACGCGAAATTTGACAGCTACATCATATTCCAATATCTCGAGGGGTCGAGGAATAGCATCCCCTTGAAGCATGCTTCTCGTGCAGTCATTCCTTCTCTTAATGTAAACTAAAATTGATGGTCGTAAGTAAAATACATTAAGCCTTTTGAATTTCATTACTTGTCCCTGAGGAGTGTCTCATGACAGGTGATGTTTATAGTGAAACACATTCCACTTTGCAATTCAATAGTTTACAACGGTCTTGTTAAAGCTGTTATACCGTAACGGAATATCGTAACAATTGATCTGATTGATGGTTTCGCTTGTTAACGATGAATTGACAACAATCTGATTGTTTTCGAAAATATACAAGTGTCACAGGATATCTAGGAGATTCTAGAGAGTCAAAATATAATTTGTAATTTTTATTGACATTGCTTAGAAAGGTCATTGCTGAAAGCATACTACAGAAGTGTATGTAATTTAGAAGTGATGTATGTATATCAATAAATGCTAATTTTATTTAATTGAGTTCCCAAAAAATTAGCTATCAACTGTACTGAACATTAATGTACATTTGAAGCGTTTTTATTTCATTAAGTTTGTACGGTACAAGATCATAATGACAATAATATAGAATTTCATTTGGCTTATCTTGAAGACAATCAACAAGAAGACCATTTATTATTACTTTGCGTCTTCACCGCATATTAATGAAGCGCAATAGATCTCCAGTTTCCTTCCCGTCACAATTAAAGCGATTTTAATAATCCTTTTTTAAACTTGTCTGTATAATCTCCTCAACTTTCCAATTAACGTGTGCTGGGATTAAATGATAAATGAACAAATCTGCAGATAGATTTAAAGTCAATGTCCCAACTTTGGATCGTATAAAGAACTCATAAACTGTTCATCTTATTGCGAAAATCGACAGAAATTTTGTTGAAGTATTAAATTATAATCCATTTTATAAATTCGATGCCAAGAGGGATATTTCAAAAATATTTTCTACTATTACATGTAAATTGCATTTTAATATACTTCATTATTTTTTTTAATATAAAGTAATAAATAAATAGAAATAATTTAAAATTGTATACATTTTCATAAAGAAATAAGTACATTGTACTGGATTTGTATTGTACATTCTAAATTACTTAAAATTACTTAAAAGAGAGAAACGTTTTATAAAAATAGAAATCTGTAATAAATAAAATTAACCTTATATTTTCTATTTAAAGCTGACCTCATACAAGAGAACTGTTTTTAAATTAATTTTGTGAACTCCGCGAAGTAACCTTACTTTGAAAGTTTTCAACTATTTCAATAAGGTTGTACAGGAACTACGAAATACGCTATTTTCCCTAGGGAATAGAAAAGAAATTACAGAATGTTCGCGCACTTTTAACCCGCGTCTCGCATGTTGAAAACCCGAACAGCCGGGTTATCGTTGGCGCCGCATATTCGCCTCGTATAAACGCCGTGGACACGTTGCCTCGCGTTATATGAGCCTTCACAGATATTGCGTCAAGTTGAACGCCGGCACGAAAGTTTTCTCAAGATAGCCTGCTTTCGTCGACGTGGTGGAAGTTTTGCGAAGTCGGTCTGTAACACGAATTCGGCGGAAAAAAGACGGTCCGAGAGGAAACAGGCGAACAAATACCGGTAAAAGCGCTGTTACGAGCGTTACGTATATTTTAACACTACACCGGCATATGTGTTCTTAATTTGAAGTTAAAAATGAAGTCGAAAAATAAATAAGCAAAACATAAATTAATACACACGTTTATATCTTAATGAAAATTGATGCTAATTTCAAGGGATGCACTTTAACAAAATGTGTACCTTATAATAAGAAACTTGTGGAGCGGTCATTTGAATTAGTCAAACTTTTTAAATCTCCAAATTTGTTAATTTGATTTTTTGAAGTCTTTCTATTTCTAAGGATTTTTAAAATTGTATTGATTACTGATATCGTACGTTGACAAAAATGATCGATATTTAGCAATGGAATATTTTTATACTATTCAAAAAATATCCTCCAGTTCTGAGCCACACTGGAAATAAAAATAAATCTATTATTATTTCATATTTTTATTGCGACGTTTCAATAAAGCATTCACAAGTCTGTGTTTATATTACAGTTATATTTTATTTCCGCTGACAAAACTGAATGCACGGTGAAATGGAAAAATTTTATACAAATATTTCTTTCTATTATTACATAATATTTAACTGTAAATACAGTAATTACCAAAATTGAGTTGGTTTCAAAATGAACTATTTAATCGTGTAAATAAATAAGTTTAATTTCTGAACAGTTTGAAACGCGGTATCGTTACAAACACATACATACAAAAAAGTGAAATAAGATAATGCCGGAAAATCTCGAAAGACATTTTTATAAAAATATTGATTGTCCGTAAAAGAATGAGGCTCGGTTTCCCTGAATGCTTAAATTCCGTTCGTGATGCAACGGATGAATGTCGCTTGATTCTTAGATGACACGAGGATTTGAATAAAAAGGCGAAAGATAGAGAGGACGGGATCGGGAGTAGAGAAATGAAAAGAAAAAAGAGCCGATAGTAGGTAAAGAAGAGCCGAGCGTTCCGTTGCGGAACATGAAGGGGGTGAAGAAGGGACGTGTCGCGAGTGACAGGTCATTTTCCGGAGCAGAGCACCCTCTCGTCGCGTGCGACCACCCCTCGATCGGCTCCAACCCCTTCGTGTTCGCTTTAAGGATCACCGGGCTGTCCTAACTCTTCCCCTTCGAACAAGCAATTCTCGATATCTCGTACGCCAAATTCGACCTACCAATAACGCGCCTACACCTAATTTCGTTTCTGCTCGGAGAATACCCCTCGCACGCAGCTATAGGCAACCAAACACACCCTTAATCAGATAACTGTCGAATATCGATTTAAAAACCTTCCATTACATTCGTAATTACTAGTCTACAGATCGGGTACTTCACAAAAATTTAAACGTGTATTTAAAATTTGGAGTACTGTAAACATATGTGTAGAGCAAGAATGAGTTGCCAATCTATATTATCAATTTGAACTTAATAGTTGTTCTAGGGGCAGATTTAAAATTTCTCTATTCTTGAAACTTTCCAAAATTACTTGAAAATAATTAGTAACATTGATATATATAATTTGTAAATATAACTTTTTCCCGAGAAGTCATTATGTAGAAACTATCCAAAAGAGACCTCTTAACAGAATTTTATGTATGGAACATATTTACATAAAATGATCGGCATTTGTTCCCAAATAATCAAAAGTAGACCCCCAGTGCTATGACCGTCACGTTCATAGTAAGAAACGAGCAAAATTTATAAAACGTCACTAGTAAGAAATGCAAGCTCTCGGCACCTTCTTCCAATTTGCTGCTCATCCACCCTGGTCTCAGCTTCATGAATATTACTGACGGCGGTCTATTTATTTTGTAATTTCGACATCTTCCTTTCGGATGAAAAACAGGCCGGGAGCATTAGTGAAATGCACACCTATTAATCATCCCAAAGCAACGTAGTATATTTCTACGTCGTTCAGATGAAACTAAAAATTCGTTACACTTGATGTCATATGCCGTGTATCATTTTTTCTTCACTGCGCACATGTTTCTTTCGCAAAACAACGAAATTTTGTGCCGTATCAGGTCATTCTCTTGTTTTATTAAATTTGTAAAAAGCTTTCTGTTATTTTTAGCTCACTGCAATGGTATACAATATGTGCATATGGTTCATTTTTCATGTACTAACATTTAATTTAGTGAAATTCATTCTGAATACACTATATGTTGTTCTGTACGCGCAAATATACAGTTTGTGGGTCACATATTCATACGTAATATAACATTGATATGTATATACATGTGTGTTATTTATTACGTACACATATGTGTAACAGAACATGTACCATACATACATGTACGTTGTGTGTAACATGTCATTCACATATGTTATGTGCAAGATAACATATGCATGTTACATGAAACATGATATACACATATGATATACGTAACATGATATACACAATGTTATATGTAACATATTATACACATATGTTTCATGTAACATATGTGTATGTCATGCTATACTTGACATGTCTATACAGTATATATGTGTATACACATATGTGTATAATATATTATACATTATATTATACACGCAATACATTCATTCTATTAATATCTTTTTTCACAAATTATTTCTGAATATCCCATACATATCTCCACAAAAATCACACGTCCCCATTACGACCCCTATTGTTACAGTTACTCTACATTCTGAAGATGATTCCACGTGCACCTATCCCGCGTTCGCTATATTCTATTCGTTACGAGGAAATGAAATTTTCTCAAATTGAATGACAAAACTTCTTACTGATCTAATAATTCCGTTTCTGAAAGAGTTGCTTAACTCCCCATCCCCGTCCCCGGTAACTTGAATTTCGCTTTTAATTAGCTGACATTAGTAGACGGGCGTGCACTTCAACGCCGTCCACGTATTCACAATGTTCCACGTGCAATTGACGCAAACAGATTGTGATATATCCCTGTAATGTTTTCCTTAACAGCTATTATGCGGAGAGAGCCGGGTTGGAATGGGTTCAACGAAGGGGGTGAGTTTCACGGGGCGGTGAATCTTCGTTTCGCCGGAAAAAGCCACAATGGGTGCTAGCAATCGCTTAAGTGCAGCCCGTGGTTTGTCCACTCGTGGGTTCAAACGAAGGGACACGTTTCTGTGTCCCGTTGCGAACAAACGCGGCCCGGCACTGAATGTTGCATAACTAACAAATTATGCATCGATGGTTAGGTAACCGTGTGCAACGGACGTAGGCAGATACGGAGACAAAGACGCGAGCGGACAACCGCGGAAAAAAGGGGGGAAAAATCGAAGTGGATAAAAAGAAAAGGGAAATAAAACGTACGAATGCGCTGGTTGAATAGCATGCATTTATGCAGTGCCGACGCAATATGTAAGAAGTCCTCCTCTTCTTATCCATGAAGGACCAGGAAAACGCGACGGAGCCTCCATATTTTAGGGGGACACGACAAAGTGCTCGACCCACGTCCCGCTTCCTCTGCGCCCGTAGCCTATGCATTTATGCAATGACGGGATAATTTCGCGCCCATGCGACATCACGCTCGATTTCCTCTTCTTTTGCTCGATTTTCGGAAGAACGCGGAAAATATGACGCCGAGGAATATCTCTTATTCCTTCTGCGCCCTTTGGATGAACCGTGTGACATTAATATTGGCTACTTCTCCCCTATTATGTATACGTTTCTTTTAGGCCATTGAGAAATGTCAGATGTAGGAGAAAAAGGATATTGACGGCGTATATTCACTTTGTTGTTCAAATTTGTAGTTGAGTATTGTTAATGCGTTGGTCATCGGTGATTAAATTAATTATTTAGGGGAAAGTAAGGGTAACTTTTTAGGAGGCTCTTAATAGACAATAATAATTGACAGATTAAAAGATGAAATTAGAAAAGTTTTATTGCTTTTAATGATCTGTATTATCTGACCACGAAAGTTAGTTTTCACTATGGCGCTCGACATGGGTGGTCATCAGTGATGATGAAATTCAGTTAAATTATTTACGTGAAAACTAAACGAAACTTTAGTGTTCTCAAGAGGCAACGATATTCACTAAGTAGGATTTTAGGAATTTGAAAATCTAGATATTTGTAAATTTTTGGATCTCACAGCTTGAAAATTTTAGAAATGAAAAATATTGAAATTCGATAAGTTTCACAATTTTTTAATAAAAATTAGTAAAATACTTTAAAAATTTTGAAATATGAAATTCTACTAATAGCAAAGTATTTGCTAGTTCGACATTTTTATTCACTTTTGAATGTTATTGATAAAATTTGTACGTTCTCTTAATATATGTATATGTTTTTTATTAACTCTCAAAGTAAAGATTGAAATATACATTTTTATTAAATTTGTTCTCATATTGAAATAATTTTTATTATTTTTACGAAAGCAGTAAACGCACAATAATTTACCTAGGTTCATCTGTGTAGCTTTTCAGTCGCATTCTGCATATATTAACAATTTCACGAGAATTCATCAGCGATACATTAAATAGGTTGTATGCGGTACACACCGTTGCAGCTTAATATAGTTAGTTAAACGTTTACGATTGTTATGCAAACTTTATCAGGCGACCGCAAGCTGCATGAACAACCACGAATAACTTACATTGTTGGCAACTGTGAATTAGGGGTAGCTAAAAGCTGCAAACTACGAATTTTGTGCAATAAATTCGTTTCTGTAACTTTTGTGGAATTTAAGGTGAATCGATCATATTTCATACATATGAGCAAACTTTTAGAGTTTTATTTTGTTCAATATTTTCAGTTACTTAAATTAAGAACAATTTTATAATTTATGTGTTTGATAAATATTCTTAATTGGGATCATTCAATCAGTGATTAACGAGTTTACTGTAGTAATTAACAATGGCTTTAAGGAATATCACTATTAATTACATGTCCACATGTCAAAAATCTCCAGCTCTAGATTCACACATTATATCACATATTCCACATGTCCACATGTCAAAAATCTCCAGCTCTAGCAATCAATGTCCCACAAAAGCAACCCTATAAATTTATTATTCTTCATGAATTCGTATCTGAGTAATCTTCAATCCGTATCTCAATGCACACGTTAAAATATATTCGCAACGTAAGTTAGCGTCACGTAATGGCATAACGAGAAGATTCAATTAGTTCAACCGTAGTTACGTACTAATAAAAAGTTTCAGAATCAGTTCAGCTGTTAATACCTCTAAATTCGAGGTAAATTATAGCTCGATTGCATGGTAAGTAAGTACGAGAGGAGAAATAACGGAACAGTTTCTGGATGGGAGAGTCACCGTACCGGAAACTTTGTCATCTTAGCTACTCAGACGTTGGCCTGTGGGTTGGGAAAGAGCAGGACCGTGTCGGCGGAGAATCACAGCGCAAATCAGAGTAATTCTACGTTTATCCGATTGGAAGGTGATTTTAAAACTTGCCACTTTCTACTGGAAGAAGTCGCTTTCCTCGTTACGGTTTGCTGGGAATACTTAGCCGATGACGACAAAGGTATGGCGCAACGAGATAACTTCTGCAATAACTGGCCATGTAACCTTGGGCCGCAAATAACCTCTATATACTTCAACGTTTCAGACATCACTTTGCTGAAAATTTATTTACAGGAAACCTCTTTCCACAAAAACAATGTGGCTTTTGCAGTCACGGTAGATTCCACAGCCTCACTTGTACCGATTCTTATGAAACTTTGCACAATTAGAAATACTTAAGATTATAACAAAAATTTTACTCTTTCATGAAAAGAAAGGAATTTTGTTTATAAGGAAGAACAATTTTTATTTATAAAGAATTTTTGTTTATAAAGAAACAATATGTGGACTAAAATACAGGCTTCAAACATCGATGACATACGTCATACTACGATATTAGCCCAACGATTTTGTATAATCGACAAAAGCGATTGTTATGTCGAACTGTGCCGTAAAACAGAAAGGAAAATCAATATCGGTGATAAATTTTCCAAATTTTGTTCGCACTGCAGTACAATCCACACTTCGTGCACGATTCACAATCAATAGTTTTTGAATTGCGAACAATGACGGGGTTGAATTTTTCCAGAAACAGGTTTATCAAATTTTTAGTTTTAGACATTTTTTCACTTTACAATACGATTTTTTATTATGTAGAATGGTTTAGTTGGAAACGTCATAGACGTGGATACTTATTGATTAAAATTACATCTTTTAGTTTTTAGTTTGAAAGGTTTTGATTGTAGATGAGTCAGTTTTAATTTTTTCAGCATGAAGGTGTTTGTAATGAACAATAATAAATTTTAGAGTCTTGCTTTAAAAGTTTTAAAATAAATTTTCAAATTAAATTTACTTCCTTAATATTAATAATGAGGGTGTAGCTATCAATAACCTTATTAATAGTAACCTAACCTTATTAATAATGAGGTTATATAACAATATTAACCTAATAATAATAAACTAACCTAACCTTACTATTAATAAGGTTAACATAACCTTAACTAACCTGACCTTAATAATACGGTTATTAATGTACGTCATATGTAACAATATCATAGTATGTAATACCAAATGGTAATTTTTAACTAGAAAATTGTATATTTGTTAAATTATGTAAAACTAGGGTTATTAATATTCCAAGATCAGATAAACGAAACATGGTTTCCGTGCAACAATTCACGCAGCCGCCTGACACGGGTTAAATATTGAAGGTACATAAATTAAAAAGTGTAATGGCGTTGCTGTTATTAGTCGTGGCACTAAAGCCCGTTTCATTCGTGTCGAAGTTTTGTCGCGTTTTGCCATACCGTTTATTTTGCGAACGCGCAAATGTTTTTAGTGTGCCGACGTTATTTGCCGAGCCTTTGTCGGATTAATTACCTGTTCGTCGATACATAATATTTACCTTCGTTCCGTGCGCAAAAAAAAACCATTCACTCGCGTTAATTGCAACGTCACTCAACGAGCCGACCGTCGAACAATATTTTTGTAAATACTTGCGCTCGCAAAAACACAACTTGCCTTAATATACACACGTGCGCGCGTTGTCGCGTTTATCGCTTCTGCCAAAAAAAAAAAACGGGAATAAATAAATAAAAAAAAAAAGGAGTTGTGTACATAATGAATGCTGCAAATTGAAAAAGGTGGGGGTGGAAACAAAACTCATAGACCAAGGTAAAACTTCGGGGTGGGTTTAAATTACGCGTTGCATCGATACTTCTGAAAATGTATTTTTTAAACAGAACCCGTTAAAATCGACTGCACTTTATTGGAAATTCACTTTGAACCGTAGCACCGTAAGGCAATTAACGGACGAATGATGGAATACGGATAAAATTTTGGTGGCTACGAGTTCGCGTTGGAATTAAAAAAAAAAAGGGAACAAAAAAGGAGGGAAAAAATTTCCGTGCTCCGCTCTATTACTATGTTTAATCGGCGCCGCATCGGAAATATCTCTGTTCCGCGAGGATCGTTTATTCTGCCAGCAGAATCGAGGTAATATTGCGCCATATTCATATCGGCCTGCTCTGTTTAAACACCAGGTTTGTACTAATCCTATGTACGTACGTGTCGGAACATACCGATTGTTTAATCTCCTCTCCGCGTTTCAAATTTATTAACATCGATCACGATAGAACGCCACGGCACGGCGGCTTTCTACGGTATTACCTAACCTATACTGCGTTCACCGTAATCACTGACAACAAACACATTGTCGAGAATAGTGACAAAGTTCTTTATTATTTTTGTCATTACATATGAGTACATTGTTAATGTACGTGTAATGAAATATACTATAATATGCAGACACGAATTTGTAGCGAATTGGGTTATTACAATTTTATACTAATTTATGTTGTATTATGTGGAATATGGATGTATAAGTGAACATACGCGAAATGTAATAAAGTTCGCAAATAAAATATGCACGCGTGCATAATAAAGTGTGCAAAATGTTTGTAATGAATAGATGCAATGAAAATTATTGTTTATTATTTAATTATTCGGGTTATAATTTCAATGGCGACATATTGTAAGCAGTTTTTAAATATTTGTTGTGATAAATTGAGGTTTATTAATTCGCATTAGTTTACTGATTAATTATTAGAGTTTTTCAAGTTGGAAAATGGAATATTTGAAAGTTTTATATTGATATTCACATTTTCCAATTTTGAAATTAGTAGAGTTTTAAACTTTCAGACAATGGCAGTTTGGAAAGTTGGATATTTGAAAACTTGAAATTTCTATATTCTCAAATTCTAAATATTGGACTTAAAAGATGGAGAATTCCAACAGTTGTGAAATTAAGAAATTAAAAAATTGGAAAGTTAGAAAATTTGCAAATTAGAAAATTAGAGCGTTGGGTAATTACAATATTTAGAAATCAGGGAATTAGGTAGTTAAGGAATTAGGAAATTAGGAAATTAGGAAATTAGATATTAAAAAGTAAAATATTTGGAATTTTGAGAATTGGAAAATTTGAAGATTAGAAAACTAGAAAACTAGAAAAATAAATAACTAGAAAACTAGAAAATTAAATACTAAAAAAAATGATAAAATAATAAAATTAAAGAAAAGTGTAAATATCAAAACCAAAACCGTCTATAATTTGCAAACTAGACCATTAAAAACTCCCATACATAAATCTCCAAATTTCACTTTCAATCTAAAATCCCAGACACGCTGTGTTTCGCAATCGGCCACGTGATATGCAACAATCCGATAATTATCAGCATAATAATTTCTGTTAAAGCACAAGTATGACAGGGGATCCGAAGCTTTTGAGAGGCGTCGTACACAGACACACGCACACACGCGTGTGCACAGCAGTGTGCAGCATCGGTATTCGGGCGTAATAACGCCATAATAGGGTCAATATATTAAGTCTGTTTCTCGACTGCTCGCAAACAAGCCGCGTACAGCCTACGCACAAGCTTATAAGATGCAAAGACACGCCGATATTATTTACGTCGAGGGAATGCGGAATAAACTACGTGCTGCTGGAATATCGATTCCGTATTATTTATTCTCAGACGCTTGATATTACTTTGCTTTTAATACCTGAACGATGAAAGGATTTCCTTTATGTCGCGTTTGTCACTACAGTTACATAGCTGTTAATGGATGCTGTTTGTTGTGTGAAAGCTTGGGAAAAGAAAGGAGCACGATAAGACGCGAAATTTGTATGGTAGGACAAAATAATTACGGATGTCAACGAGTTGGGAGAACGAAAGTAAAAGAAGCTCCCCACCGTGAATACTTCTAGTTACATTTCGACAAATAAGAATAATAATGACACTAATGACTGTCGTTTTTGTCCTAATTGGCGACTGCTGGAGCCAATACTACCCCTGAAAATACGTGTGAGGCGTCCATTTTTCTATTCTGACCAATTGGGGTGGTTCTTCTAAACACCTTCACGCGCCAACTCGAGGGTTGACATTGATATGTGGGAATGTGGGATTTGGGGTTTGACAATTTGAGAGTTTAGAAATGTTGAAGTTGGAGTTTGGATGTTTATTCAGAAGTGTAGAATTTTGGCTTATGAAAATTTGAGAACTTGGATATTTAGAAAAATAGAAATTTGGGCTAATGGAAATTTGAAAATTTGGATATTTAGAAAAGTAGAAATTCGAGCTTGTGGAAATTTGAAAGTTTGGATATTTAGAAGGGTTGAAATTTGCCTCTTGGAAATTGCAAATTTTAGATATTCAGAAACGTAGAAAACCTATCAGAAATTTGAAAATTTGGACAAAATTCTGACCAATTGCAGTAGCTCTTCTGAACACCTGGGTCTCTTCACACGACAACTCGTGGGTTGACATCAGTGCCTTGACCTCTCATTTCATTAATTCATGCAATTTTGTCAGCGACTCGATAAAATATCGCAAGTGGTACTTTTGTGGAATGAAATGGCATATTTTTGTACTTAGTAATGAGTAAAACGTAGCTTAGAAGGTAATTGAGATTGATAGCTGACACTATCTAATGTGGTGGATCTATTAATGAAGATCACTAGTGAATAATAGTATTTTGAAAGACTTTTGTGCAGAATTTATCGTGGAAAATGGTTTCATTTAAAATAAATATAGAGAGATATTTCAGTACATTACAGTCACGATATACTGCTTTTGTTTGTAAGAATGAATAAAATTGGGAAAATTTATTAGAAAAGGTTTTAACAAAATTCAAAATTCTTAAATTCCTAGATTCGTGAATTCCAACATTCCTTGATTCGTGAATTCCTACATTCCAAAATTACCAAATAAAAAAATTTCTAATTTTTTAAATTCCAAAATATTATTAACATTTATAATAATGTAACCTACTCTGCATTCGAAATCCACACCATCACTAAATTTTAATTACTTATCCCCCAACAAATTCCAAAAACAGCGTTCCTCAGTGAACTGCCCAAAGAAATCTCTGCTAAAATTCAAGACCTCAAGCTTCTCTCCAAAAACATGCTCAAGGTCTAAACAACAACAAGGTGACTTGCCGTATCACCGAACAGCTTACTCCCGCCCATCGAGTGTAATCTCCCATGGTGTATCTAGCCAACGAGTGGCAAAGAAAAGCTGGGGAAGAGAAATTGAAGTCGTTGAGGTGCAGGCAAAAGCTCTGGGCCAGTATATTACGGCATCCAGAGGACGATCGTGCTTCGAGACACGTTATTCAATTACTGGCTAAGAGGTGCAGAACCGAACGAGGGTTCGGATCAACAATTTTCTCTTCAGTGTCCAGTGGAGCCCAAGCTCCCTTCTTCCAGAACCGAATCGTGGAAAGACAAAACCTTTTACGGAATCTTGCAAGCTTTTAAGAAGGTCTAACGAAGGGTAAGGTCGGGTGAAAGATACGCAAAGTTAGAACCAAGGTTCGATATATCGAATTATGGAGTGTGGAAGATTGAGAACTATGTGGATTACGCAGAAATTAGCGTTAAGAGGATCTCGTTGTCTCTCGACCATTTCGATGGTGAATGTCCAACACTGTTAATTTTGGTAAATGATGGCAGTTGCGTTAGATTCGTGATTTAATAGGGAGGTAATTATGGTGTATGTCGTGTTAGGGTGATATCTGAAAAGTTCGAAATTCCAAAAATCCGAAATTTAGAATTGCAAAATTCCATAATATTATAGTGTCTATATAAAAAAATTCAGTTTGAAAATCTCAGTATCTATATCCCAAAACTTAAAAATCAGAAAATACTCAAACTTCAGAAAAAATTCTATTATTCCATAATTTCAGAAATTCCAAAGTCCCAAATTTGCAAAGTTTACTTTTAATTCCTCTTACATCCAGTAAATCAAATATTCAATAATTCCAAATTCCTAAATACAAAAATTTCTTAGTACCAAAATACAGAAACCTGAAAATTAAAATAATTCTAAAATCCCAAAGTTTCAAAATTGTCCCACAATAAAAAAAACCCAAAACACCCATTTTCAAAACCTAAATTTTTGCAATTTCCCAATAAGACATTATAAATCCAAGAATAAACTTGTACAAACTGCTACTAAAATAAAATGTTACTAATGTCGAAAAACAAAATATGACTAATATCACTCCAAAGAGTTTTAATACTGATCTGAAATTGTCTGCCACGCTTCTAAAATACCCGCTGTTAAACCGATAGCAGAACTTGTATTAATTCTATTGAAATACAAGCTGATCCCTAACATTCGATCGTCCGTGTACACGATTCTATAGTACGTGTCGTTCGATCCTCCTCTGCGAAGTTTGCATCATCGTAACAAGCGTACAAGCTGCATCGACTGAATTGCTATCAGCACATCATCGAGATACCGACAGGTGATACGATAACACTTGACGTGAAACACGAACGACAGGGAGCCGTCTCCTCTGCAAAATCCTGAAATTCGAGTCTGGACGCGAATGTCGCTGGCGATAGCGAGATATCGAAAACAGGTTGCACAGGTAACGTGTTGTTCAAACCGGTAGTCGTTTCTGCGGCGTATTGTCAACGATCGTTGTCGGGGCTCGCGTGTGGAAACGGCCGAGGTGTGAGCCTCGTAAATTTATAATAAACTCCGGAAATATTAATTGACGCCGAACTTTCGACGCGACAAATTAATTTGTTGCACCCTGAATGGCGTGCGGTGGGATTTTGCGCGGGAACAAGCGGCCTGCGAAAATTTTCATAACGAGAAAAACTATTTCTGCCTGTTTTTAATTAGAAGTACAATTTCCGCCGGGTTGTTCCGTTGTTTGCGTTCCATTTGGCTTAACGAGCTTTTCGGACACAATGTGATCGAAGGTGAAAAGCCGTGAAATATCTGAAACCGTGTATCGTTTCATTCCAATGCGATAAACTTTCAAGGATTTTTTAAAATAAACCCACTTTTAGGGATGTAGTCCAATCAATCGATATTTATTTGATCAGTGTATCGATGACCTGGAGTGAATTTATGTAATTCGTAAAATATCGTTGAAACTGTTCGTTTGATTTAGTGTGTCGTGATGTTTAATATAATATTGAAATACAAGGTGTCAGGTTGAATATTTAAATTGTGATATTGGATTGTAAATATTTGGTTATAACAAGTTTGTTTCTTTTCTAAGAATTTATTTTACTATTAAGAGATACAATTGTAAATAGTGATATTTGATAATTAGAATTTATGTAATTCGTAAAATATCTTTGAAACTATTCGTTTGATTCAGTGTGACATAATGATTAATATAATATTGAACAAGGTGTTTTAGGTTGAATATAAAATTATTATTCTTCAAAATTAGTTGTTTTATTCCCAAGATACAATTTGCATTTATTCCCTATGAAATTAGCTATTTCTCACAATTTGCGTTAGTACTTCATAACCTATAAAATTAATTATTCGTCAAAATTATTTATTTTATTCCCAAAATACGTTTCCCATTCATAACCTATAAAATTATTTATTCGTCAACATTTTTTATTGCCAAAATGCTATTAGTAATTCATAACTTACAAAATTATTTATTCCTCATAATTAGTTGTTTTATTCCTCAGACTTGTATTTATACCCTATAAAATTATTTCTTGCAATTACTCATTTATTCCACAAAATGGATCGTAACTCATACGCCATAAAACGCCATATTTATCAGCAAGTTTTTCCACCGCAAAAAAGCTAATTACAACGGTGATGGCAAAATCTTCTCGTTCCTGATATGCAATTTATAATACCGCGTTAATGTTTTTATAATTGTCCCACAGTGTTCGTTATCAACAAGGTTGCAATCATCTGGATCGAAAGAACCATCAGCATGACGCAGCACGCACCATTGTTTGCCTTGAAACGAACATGCACCACTCTTGTTATAATGTCGTATCTGAAGTTCAGTCTGCACATTGCTAACTGTCCAGATGCATACATTAGGGTCACGATGGCCGATATTGCACAGCACGCGTGTGTAATGAATAGTTGTAGACAGGGTGGTAGTGATAAAGCGATAATTAACAATGATAAAAGAGCCGTTTCAACAGGTGATCATGCGAAAATGTATGTGCACATTCTCCTGCGTGACTAATGGATCAACTTTATTCAAACAGAAGGAATTATTACGTGTAATCGACATCGTTCAACTAACAATTACGCTCGATACCATGCGAACAATACTTTGTTAGAACGCCTTCGTGTTATTGATTATTTTTTTACCGACGAGAAATTGAAATACTCTAATTACAGATAATTGGATACCTGAGCCGTTTATTTTGAAAGTGGCCTAAGTCCACTTATTAAGAGTTTGCGTTTCGACGAAATTAGACATATGATACCAATCACACTCAGCATGTGTATATGAAAGTTAAATAATTCCTATTAAAATAATAGCAGTTATTAAGTGAATATGTGTCTTCTTATCAAGAATGAATTTAAGTTTTCAAACAACTAGATTTGTCATAAAATTTGAAACAGTTACCACAGTCAATAAACAGCTGAATGGATTTAGACATCTTTCAAAATAAATGGCACATTTCGACTCCAATTTGTAAACGCAATGTGAATCTCCATTTGAACGATATTTGCATAAACAGTGATTTAAATGATCGAAAATGATTTAATATCGATTCACACAGCGTTCTTACCAATTAGCTATTAAATAAACACTCATTGTTAAATGAAGGCGCAATTTAAGTGATACATGACACGATCCTTCTGATATTTCGAAACAATGGAAAATGGCGGTGTATCAATTTAATAAACACAGAAGTGTTTAATAAACCTTGCAAATCGCATTAATTTTGCGCGTATCGATGAACTTTATAATGAAGTTTATTACCTTGTTTCGTTAGAACAAATTATCAGCGAATGATATTTGTTTCAATGCCGGGACTCGCACAGGAACGAAATTTGTCATGAGAATAACCTACAATCGCGTCGCGTTCGTTGCGTACGTGTGCTTTAAAGCGTTTGGATAGGAATGAAACATTTTATCCACTTTATATCGAATTCTCGTAAAATTTTAGTATTCGTTTCTTTATAATCTTTTTCGTAGATCGTGGTTTCGTTTATGTTCCAGTCACGAATGTTTATTCTGATTTATTTTGCAAAACTTATGGTTTTATGTAAAATTATTTATCTTTAATCTTTGCTGGTATTTAGAATCTTATATTTATTGGTTTTTACGAATTTTCATTAATATTTTGAATTTTTCATTCACTTTGATGAATCTTCATTAAAATTAAAAATTTTATATTTATTGACTTTGACCATTTTTTTTCGATACAAACAAAATACTCGTTTTTTAATGTATTTGTTTTATGCGTCTGATTAGTTGGCAGATGAGAAGAATAATCGTGCTAATTCACGTGTCAATTTAACACATGTGCATATTGACTATAGACCTTATAATTATATTTATTATATTAATTATTATATATGTTATATCTCTATTATAGTGTTCAAATTTTAACAAAATTAAATAAAAATAAAAATGCGAAAATTGTGAGCAGTAATTAATTTGTAACTTAGGATCATTAAATAGAAGTACAATCGAACACGAAACGGTATCGCTACACAAGTTATTTCACGAAAAAGCTAAAGTTTGAAGTTTTATATGCATTTTTTGACTCTCTCTTGGGATTTTTAAGGTTAAATTGCAAGTGGTGTGGCTTTAAATTGCCCCACAAGAGATTAATATAAAAGTCCGGCTAAAGGCAGACATTTAATCCTATGCTTTCGAAGTGCAGAATTCATTGTATTCGTAAAATTAAAAGTGGAAAGAACTGGAGGTGTGTACGAAATATTTATAGCCATCTTTCTCTGACTGTATTTTAAAAAATTTTCTATTATTTCTTTTTATGAATAGCAAACATGTGTGATGCGGTATGAAACTTTTGTTCAGAAGTATAACAACAAATAATTCAAATCAAAATGAACAATTATTAAATTAATATATTATAAATGATTTGAAGTTATTATACAATTATATTGTATATTTCAACTCTGATTAAGAATAGAATTATGTGAAAATTTCTAACTAATTTTCTTAAATATTAAACTTAACAAATTTTCAGATCTTTAAATTGCTAATTTCAGAAATATAGAAATTTAGGAATTCTCAAGTTTGCAAACTTCAGAATCGTCGCGACTTAGAAATTTAAAAATATTCAAATTTCCTACACCATAGTTTCTAAAATTTAAAACTTTAAGAAGTTCCAAATTCCCACATTGGGAAATGTCAGCAATTTATAAATTTAGAAATTCGCAAGTTTCCAAACTTTCGCAAGCTTCTCTTTCTATATCATCAATTCTAAGAATTTTGAACTTGTATAACCCCGGACCGTAGCAGTATAACGAAAGTTTGGTGTGGTCATCGTTGACCGCGAGAGTACTCCATTTGCACGTCCATATGGGTATGTATAGTACCATCACAGTTAAACAAAATATTGCTACGAACATATTCCCACATTACTAGAAATATACATTTCTGAATTCATAGATTATTTAACTTTTATTATGTTTCGAAATATTCTAGCTCGCAAATTCTCAAATCTTTAGATTTCGACATTTTCAATTTGTGAATTTGTGAATTCATGAATTTTTCAATTGATCAATTTGTTAATATGTAAATTCGTCAATTCGTCAATTCGTCAATTTGTCAATACGTCAATTCGTCAATTTGACAATTCGTCAATTTGTCAATTCATCAGTTTGTCAATTTTGTCAAATTGCAAAGTTGTAAAATTCTAAAATTTCAAAATTTGCACATTCCTGCATTTTTAAATACTCAAACTCTCACATTTCCACATTAAATCTTTAATTTCCCAAATACCAAAGTTTCCCTATTTCTAAGTTTACAAATTCCAACTTTCCTGTAACCTTACATTCCCATTCAAAGTCCCCAAATTTCTACATTCCTAAATCCTTAATTTCCCAAGTCCAAATGTCCCCAAATTTTTATATTACCAAATCTCTAATTTCCTAATCCCAACATCCCCAAATCCCTAATTTACCAATCCCAAGATCCCCTAATTGCTATATTCCCAAACCCTAAATATCTCAATCCCAATATCCCCAAATCCCTAATTTCCCAATCCCAACATTCCAAAATCCCAAGATCCCCAAATCTTTAATTTCCTAATCCATATATTCCCAACTCCCAAGGTCCCCAAAATTCCTACGTCTCACATTCCCCATCCTCAAATTCCAAAACCCGAAAGTCCCAATTCTCCAGCTTCTCATCCACAAACCCCCAAATCCCAAGGTCCCCAACTCTCCAGCTTCCCATCCTCAAAATCAAAACCCGAAAGTCCCCAAACGCAAGTACCCCAAACTCCCAAGTCCCAAATGTCCGCATTCTAAAATCTCCCCAAAATGATCAACGCACTCCTTTCAATCAGCTACTACACTCCCGCTGGCAATTTCGTGTATGATTGGCGCAAAGCGGAAACGATGTCCAGGGTAAATCAGTGAAACGATTGCGAGGAAAAACGCAACGGGATGTTCGGAGTCTGGGAAGATTCGAGGTGGCGAGAAACAATCTGGAACCTGAACGAGGCGAGGGGTGAGGACGAAGGAATAAGAACGACGGGTGATAGCGGCTGGAAGTCGGTGGCTTCGGCCAGGTATAGGAATCGGAAGCGAGTAAAGAAAAGGCGACGGAAAGTGTAGTCTAGAAACTTTATCCACTTTGCATGCTGATGGTCACAGATTCGGGAAGACAAAATGGCGCGCGGGAGCGAGTGAGCTGGCTGAAGCGTGGATCGCGATTCAACGGGAATCGATTCCCTTTGTGCTTCGCCGACACTACCACCATCGCTATCGCCTAGCACTGCTACAACACGCCTCTGTCTTCTCTCCAAACTTTGTAGCCAATTTACGAGCGACCAAGTCAGCGCCCTTCGATTTTACGCTAATCCGATGCCGATGTCGTGCCTTAGACCAGGGCGAACCTTTACGCTGAAAAGGGGTTGCCGGTTGGCTAAAAGGGATTTCATTTTCTGTGCTACCAGCCGTTCGACGGTTAGGTCTGTCTCGGGCTAACCTCTTTCTTTCGGCTTCACCTTCCGGCACTTCTTACGCCGCGTACAGTCTACGGCAAATCTGGATTCGCTAGGGAACATTTAGATATGAGGGAACCTACTGGTTCGTACTTACTCGATTTACAGATTTAGCATAGTTGAAATGTGGGAATTTTTGAAGTTTCGGGAAGTGAATTTTCTGGATTTGATCAAGTGTTTTAACTAGAAATACTTCTACTGTTTTAATGAATTTAGTGAAAGGTTTGACTGGAAGGTTAGGTTAGGTTAGGGTATGCAGTTGACAGAAAATATGGATTAAGAATTCAGGAATTTAGTAATTTCGTAATTTAGTAATTTGGCAATTTGGTAATTTGGTATTTTAGTAATTTAGAAATTTTATGCTTCAGTAAATTGGTAACTTTGTGAGATGCTAATTTGCTTACTTGGCAGTTTGAGAATTTAAAAATGTATTACTTTGGAATTTTGAGAATTCTATGAGTTTGGAAAGCAGTTAATTGGATAATTTCCAAATCTAGTAATTTGAAAATATAGAAATTTGGGAGTTTCAGCAATTGATAATTGGCAATTTCAGAATTTAGTAAATTATGATTTTAGAAATTTGGGAAGTTAGAGATTTAGACATTTATAAATTTATAAATTTTTAAATTTAGGAATTTGGAAATTCAGCAATTCAACAATGCAGCAATTTATAAATTCTGAAATTTAGGAATGCAACAATGTAGCGATGCAACAATTCAGCGATTCAGCAATTCAACAATTCAGCAATTCAGCAATTCAGAAATGCAACACTTCAGAAATTCAGCAATTCAGCAATTCAGTAATTCAGCAATGCAGTAATTGAAAAATTCAGAAAATTATTATAGAAATCCGCAAATTCTCAAATTTACAAATCCACAATTTCATAAACTTATAAATCTAAAATTTCCAAACTCGAAAATCTCGATATTCAAAAACCAAAAAATTTCAGAATTCCCAAACTGAAACTATTCAAACCCAAAAATAATAAAAATAAAAATGTTCATAACTTGTAAAAACCATAAAAATGAGTAAATTACAGGTCCGTAATAATTTCGAAATGATGAAATTTGCATATTTATTCTCATACTCCATAATCCCACGTCACACCGGAACGTACCTGAAGCATCTACTCCCCTTTCGTTTCCGCGTCTCTAATTTCCTCCCCATAGTCTTTCGTTTCGTGTCCTATTTTCGCTTGGTCTACCCGCCAGCTCTACCTTGGCCTTCTTCTTGGCTCCGGCATTTCTTCTCCGCTTTCAGCCGCCTCTCCCGTAACTCAGCCTTGACGAGGAACCGTAGTCGTTCAAGAAGGTAATGGGGTTTACCGGATAGAACCGCCGGTACGTTTTATCCGGTGCGGCCGATCGAGTTACGGAATTAAGTTCAGCTGTACCGGAATAACAACCGAGCCTTCCCCCCCGTTCCCGCGCTTTCCTGCCGGGATTTTATGAAGGGTGGAACGGTATGATTCGGAACAGATGTAACGTCCTAGGGAAAAACGCTTGTCCTCCTTGATCTGATATCGTTTGCGTCTATAAAAGATTTGCTACGGCAGCCCTCGTCTCTCGAAATGTTATAAAGGAATCGGCTCTCGCGATTTAAGGGCAAACCTTGCGTAGATTGCGACCTTTTAAATCGCACGGCAACGGACGATAAAACGTACGAATCGTGTCGTATTGTTGGCGATATACTATCTTGTGGGTACTAAATGGTAATTACATGGTCAGCTGTAAAACGAGAGATCAGCGGACGGCTTTATACCGGGCAGAGGTTATATTTTCTGATTTTAGGCCCGATTCATCGATTTGCGGGCTGACGGTCGTACGATCGCGAACGATCGATTATCTTTACGACTATGATCGTAATGTTTTATAACAGTCGCATCTGCGATACCGACAAGAACACTTCCACATGTCTTCACGCAAATATGACCGGTAATAACATCCTGGCGTTAAGTCGGATGTCCTTGGCGACACCTGTAGGACCGACGTAAAATGTGGTGATACGAGTCGTTCAATAATGAGTCGGTCAATAATGAAACTGGACGAAATCTGATTTTATTCAAGAATTAATTTTTATAGACTCGTGTCACGAAATATTTGATAGTAACAGACAGCTAGTAAAGGATAGCTGTTATCCTGTATTATCATATATTATGGAAACTGTTAAAGGTTACTTGTAAATTAAATATTAATATTATTTTTTAGGTACAAATTGATTACTTCGGTTTTTATTATTTTTGATATAAGATAGATGGATTAATATGTTTTAGATGATACATCTAACTGATAGATAGATTAATATGTTTTAGGTCATAGATTTGGTTAATACATTGATTAATATGTTTTACATCATATATGAGGTCGGTTGATAGATTAATATGTTTTAGATCATAGATAGATTAATGATATTTTAGTATGAAGTAAAACTCGAAAAAGTGTTCCATGTGTACATCTATTTTCATTTATGGCTAATTACACATACTGGAGAAGCAAGTCCTTGTCATGAAAGTCAAAGACTATAGTCGAAGGCATATGGATGTGTACAATATGTATGTCTGTAGCTGTTATAACGGACTTATACTACTGTATGATATACTACTATTACTGGTTTTACTACTAGCAGCGTCGATATTATCACGCCAGCAAACTTAAGTACTTATGCTCTAAGTTGTAGTAGCTATATTACCTTCGAAATATATTATACTACGAAATAGAATATAGAAAGTTTATTCAAAAACTAATTTCGCTTGAATGTACGAATTTGAAAATTTTTAAGTTTGAGAATATACGAATTTGGAAATCTGAAAAGTTGAAAACATACGAATTTGAAAATTAAAAAAATTGCAAGTTTGCAAACTTGAATTGAAAATCTAAAAACACGAGGACTTATGAGTTTTAAAAAATTGTAGGTGTAACTTTCTTGTGTCATATATTTTTCAGAGAAGTCCAATCCATATTTTGAAAGAGTTCTATTGAGGACGAGTAAACTGTTGCCCTCAAAATAACAATATGTCGATAAAATTCCATTTTCCAACATTACTAGCATCAATTACTCTGCAAAAGACAATAACGAAATTTGTGTTTTCTCGCAAGATTTAAATCCATCACAGATACCACGTCCTCAACGCTCCGACGTACGATTTCGAATCTTTCACATAATGAAAGTAAAGCATCCATTTAAAGATTGAAATTCGAAGCAGTCATAGAAAGCAATACGTTCTCCGTCCGTCCTGTTCCAGAAAGCGGTAAGAAAAGGATGAAAGAAGGGAAGAATTGACGTGGTACAAGGAAATGGAAGTAGAAGAGGTCGGCGCAGAACGGACAGTCGTTAAGGAGGCTAGAAGGGGTAAAAAGTCGAACGGTCGTAAAGCAGGTTGAACTGATCGTAAACGACGGTGAAAGAGCGATGCCGTGGATCGCTATAGATAGAAGGATAAAAATCTCGGAGATATCGGTATTCGTAGAGCCACGAGCCGAAAGAGGCTTGACGTCCATTCGATTTCGGGAACTGCCTCGTACGATCGGAAAAATTGAAATTCCTGGAAGGTAAAAATGCGGGAATATCTAGTGGAGCAAGTAAACGGGTTCCTGTGAGTCGACTGTCATCCCAGTGATTGGACGTCCGTCAGTCATCAATGGCGGAATGCGCCATTTTCAAAACGTCCGTTCGACGTCCTTTCAGGATCGAAAGGTTCATTAACTGAACGAGTGTGGGTCTTATCGTTGTTATTAGAATACCACCGCTTAGTCCTCGATTCAAGTTTCGATTCAATAATATGCCGTTCTTAGTTTCGGACAGTAGGGGTCACATTCTATCACGTATCTTTATTATTCATATCTGGTACCCTTTCACTGTGTGGTGATTCCAAACAATATCTAGTTGTTAGATAATCTAGATAAAGATCTTAAATAAAGAAATATCTAGGTTTATTCTTCAGTTAGAATAATCTTATCTTAATCGCACATACAGTAAAGTCTCGATATAAACGAAAATGACCTACACGATACAAGCGTAAAAGTGACCCCATTACTGGGGAAAATACTTCGAGCCATAAGCTCGCCATTAAACTAGTTAATTACGGAATTTACAAATCCTTCACAGGTAATTAAAATCAAGCATTGACGAGTATACACGTCAAATATCCATATTATAATCTTTACAAGAAAAGTTATGTTTTTATTTGATAAAAAATTAATTCGTTAACGTCAAACGCAACGAAGCTTTTGGATCGACGTGTATGCACCACGTAGTGGGTGGCTTATTATACTCCAAAAAAATTTCTGTATTTTATAAATTTCACAGAGGAAGCAGAACAGACATTTTTATTATAAGGTTACAGTATTATCCTCGAACAAAAAATTCCGTATTTCATAAATTTAACGGATGGAGTTGAATAGATATTTTTATTGTAATTTTATAGTATTTTATTTTTGTGGTATAATGTATAAATAATATATTGTATAATAATGTATTAATTTCACAGTATGAGATATTGTATAACATGCTATATTTTACAATTCAGTAAACTGTATAATATAATGTGTTATTTCTACAATATAATATATCATATAATATAAAATATTATTTCAGCAATACATTATGTATTTTGTTACAACCAATCGTTTAAAACTAAAACATATAATCAAAAATAAAAATAGAACACTTAAATATAAGTCGAACACTATTACCTTCAATTATTATTACGTACTGTTACTTTCTAGATATTTTACATATTTTCTTCTTCAGCAAACTTGGTAAAGAAACTACATGAAATAAGCGAAAGTTCTGACCCGAAAATTCGCTTATATCGCGATATTACTGTATCCGTGCGTCCCATTGTCTGTTACAAAATGGCGACCACCGTCGCGCGACCTCTAATTTACGATAATTACCAGATATCACGAACGAAGCGCTTTTAGAGCTTTGTTACGATGTTATTCAAATTTGTGTACGAATAACATAAAGTTCGTAACACGGTACGATAGTTAAAACGGTCGTGGAACGACTCGTGCAACGCGTTATATCGCATAAATCTCAACTTCGGCCACAGTTGTATCTTATTCGCAAATGTGTAAATTTCTTCGCGCAAACTCCGCCTGCTGGAGATACATCGCCGCGTAAATACCGAGCGGGAACGCGTTGCAGCGTGAAATACGCGTTCGTCGTTGTCTTTGGCGACCTGAAATGGGGAGACGAAAATCACGTGGTGGATTATTCATTGGGTAACTTGGATTTTTGTTTAGGATGTACTTGGTTCTTTAGATTTATCGATACTGGCAATCTCCTTATATGACAGAAATTTGGGAATATGGAAATTTAGGAATTTGGGGATTTTGGAAGTCTAGAATTTTGGATTTCGGAATTGAGGTTATGTGGAATTTAACAATTTGGGATTTTTGAAATTTGGAAATGTTGGATATTAGGGGTTTGGGGGATTGGGTTAAAGAGAATTCAGAAATTTTGGGATTTTTGCGATTTTGGAGGTGGAAAATCTCGGATTTGGGAAATTGGATTTTAGGAAATTTGGCAAATTGGAATTTAGAATTTAGAAATTTGGGAATTTGGGATTTGGATATTTAAAAATTTGGAAATTTGGAAATTTGGACACTAGGGAATTTGGAAATTGCAGCAATTGAACTAGAAGAAATATGGGAATTTAGAAATTTGAATAAACAATTTGAGAATTTAGAAATTCACAAATTTTAATGATATAGATGAATTTAACGAATTTCATGTTGAATTTATGGAATTTGAGTATGTGAGAATTTAGAGATTTGAGTAGTCAAAACTTTAAAAATTTAATAATTTAGAAAACTGTGCAATAGGAAATTTCTGAATTAAGGAATTTATGGATTGAGGTTTAAGAGAAATTTAATTGTAAATTAAAATACAATTTTAACTGGGATAAACTGAAATAGGAACCATTTTAACGCTGCAATAATTCATACTAATAATTCCGTTATTTTTTACTATTTTTTTAGCACCGACCTAACTCACTTTACATTCATATCAAAAGTCAAATTCATATTTTACCATATTCATTCATACAGTTTCACACTTTATCAGATTCATTCAAATGTAGAGAAAACATAATTGGTTATTACTAGACAGCGAATATTTAAATTGGTGAACTATATGATATGTAAAAAGGAAAATTAGTCAGAAAATGTGAAATATGTAAAAAGTGTAAAATGTGTAAATGATGATAATACTTTAAATTACCTTGTAAATGAAAATGTATTATGAAAGCATATATTTGCTTAAGCATTTGTAAATGTATACACTGTGATCAATCTTGCTGTACTTTAATTATAATTGCAATTTTTCTGAGCTTTTAATCGTGAGATCTCTTTGTGTTTTTACTAGAATAGATTTTTATTTATACAAGTAAAAAATAATTACTAATTATAATTATTACATTCTTTTTAATTTTTAGTCTCTCAAATTTTTATATTTCAATAATTGTCCCTGTCCTTTAACCCCAATGTACCAGTTTCCCTCAAACCTTAAAGTGGATATACATATAAATACCCTTACAAGCAGCACTCAATAAATACTCCAAATAATTCCCCGTCACCAAATTACAAATATACATATACACTAACCTACCCCAACGAATACCCTTCAGTACAATTTATTATCACCTCTAAACAAGAATCCATTAAAACAGAGAAAATAAAATTTTGCATTAATTTTCACGCAAACACCGTTCCATATTCTAAGGGTTAAACAACAGTCAGAATTTATTTAACGGAAAAATGATATTCCGTAACATGTTTTCCAGCGATATTAAAATCACTCTGCGAGATAGCTCGTAAACGGAATACGCGTGTACTCGTTCATTTCCAACGCAGTGCACACTGATCCACTTTAGGGAAAATCGCGACCGGACGATTTGCTTCGATATAATGGCTCTTGGTTACCTTCTCCCGCTCCCGTCTATGCTAGATTGTCCAAATCGTATCAACTTAATTCATATTCACGGTACGAACGAATTTGCTGGCAGAAAGTCGGGAATCGAGGGGAACGAAGACACGGGACGGATGGAGAGAATCGGCAAAAGAGCGAACGAAAGAGAGAGAACGAGAAAGAGAAAGAGAGAGAGAGAGGTGGCGAAGGGGTGGGTTTGTACTAGAGGCAACGGAGGGTGGTCGACGAGCATTTGCCCAAGCGAGCTGGGTTTTAGCCCCGCTTCCGTCTCATTACTCGCTACGCTCTGATTGAATTACCTACAATCAACATCAAACATTTTTAAACTCAATTTCATGTACGTAGAATCGTGTATTTTCCCGCTTTTTCTGCTTTATAGAACCGCTTTGCGAAGCACGAACCCCGTACACGTCGGTTCTATTTTTCTCTTATATTACGGATATACGCGAACCGATTATGTCGGTCGTCGTTATTTTATAATTATCTCGTCTGAAAAAACAAATCCCCTAACGTCTCGTTTGTGCATACTGGGTGTCTTGCCTGTGGGAACTAATTTCTAAAAATTGGTGTTACATTCTCAAAAACTGGGGATAACCGTTTCTTAACCACTTGCACCTATGATTTACTTGTCAGTCAGAACTAACTAAACACAGCTACAATATTAAAACAGACAAAGAATGTTGAAATGTTATGACAACATGGTATCATGCAATCGTTCACTATGCAAATTATAATTGGACTTGAACTCCAAATTGAAGCATATTCAAAATTCGAGTAAAATTGATCACAACAGTACCAGTGTGTCATGAGTTAGACTCGTCAAAATAGTGCAAGAGGTTTGATAATTTACTTTTTTGGAAAATTCACAAAATATGTGGTTTACAAATGTTTCCAATATCGTGGACTAGTGCGGAGATCCCATGGTGCCTAAGCTTGGTGTTATCTTTTATTTACATGTAATGTACTTTTGTGGGATTTGTTAATACTCTTATGGTGAAGTCAAAACAGTGTGAATCAAAACATAGGGAAACGATCGTTCAATTGAAGGTGAGTGAGCCAGTAGAGTGAGTCACTATAGTGGCTTCGTGATTAAGAGGTTATGAGTGCTAAACACAAATGGAGTACAACAAAATGGGGTCGCAAAAATTTAATTTTGTTTGTATATACAAGATGACTTGTGGGTTTCTATATGTACTATGTACTATATGAAATTCTTGGGCTTTAATGCCATTTTGAAACTTGGAAACTTTAAAACCTTTCAAACAAATGAGTCATAGAAAATGAGTTATGAAAAATGAATTCTAAAATCGCATAAATCCTTGGAGCCCTGAATATATCACACAAACAATATACGAATTGGAAGCTAAATAAAAATGATGGATGAACAAGTTTTATTGAAAGATCGGAAAAGCAAACAACGAAATCGCAGTTCTACTAACATTAAAAATATACTAATTATTACAATAAAAACTAAAAAATTACAAAAATATGATAAAAATTGTGATATCAGAAAATCGTGATCTAACAATAAAAAAATGAAGGATATTCTTCCAACCAGACAAATCGTTATGCGTTATAGAAAATCAAGGTTATAGAAAATTACATGCTACGAGCATGGGCACCGAGGAAGGGTGATTTCATATGCGTGTGCAAATATTGTCAGAAAGGCCACACTTCAGAATTAAATTATTGCATGCGCGTGGTCCGTTCGTCGGTATCCGTAATGGCGGAATTGAATCGCTTTCCCGAGAGCGCGATTGATTTGCCGAAACGAAGCACTAATCAAAATTAATTCCCATTATTTCGTTAATGACACCGGGGCTGCGTCGTACTGCTCGTCACGCTCGCAAGCTCGATTTGGTGCGAATTAAGGATAATTAAGAATCCATTTGAATCGGAGCGTAACTTCGACCAAGCGAATTCGCGAAGAAATTCAACTTGTAACCATTACTTTGTATCGCAAATCGAATTTACCCGTTTCACCCTTAATCGTCGAATAAAATCGTACCATTAAGACAAAAAAAAAAAAAATATCCATCTAGAATATCTTTTACTAATTTCTTTCACGTTTAAACGCAACTTTCGAGGTAATAGCTTGCTCGAAAGTTCGGTACGCTTGTAACGACGCATTTTTATTTTCTTACGTTACAGCAAACTGAAACTTTGTCGCAACGTTTAATTTATCTTGACGATCTTCAGCGTCAACGATCCAAATAAAAATCGTAAGCTCCGCTCGCTTCGGAAACTTATCCCAAGAGTTTATGTACTCCGCGAGCTGACATGGTTATAATTTTAAATTACCCGCTGCAGCTTCGTAACCGGCTTGCTGTTATTAACTGTTCCCTAAGTAATTTAAAAGTAATCACGCTAATGAAGCACCAAAGGAATGCGGTAGGCAGAAATGATCCACAGACCCGTGTGCACGGGCGCGTGCTTATGTGTACGCGTCTGTCCATGTACGAATGCATCCGGAGCAATTCATTCACACTACATGGAAATCTCATTAGGCCCAGATACATATAACAGCCACCGTGCTATTAATGGTTGAGTTTGAATCGAGCTATAGCATAGACGCTTTAGGCGGAACTTGATCGTGTCGATGCTTACGGTGCATGAGCCATGAGCTACGTTTCTAATGCATAATAACCGCCAGCAATGCTGGTTGCGATGTGGAACTCGGAACTCGTGTGACTTCAATCTTTCAACGTTCAATTCAATATTTCTCCTATACGATTTTTATGCAACTTTTTAAACTACTGCTCCTGTATCTTTTGTACGTCCTTCAATATTTATATAAACTATAAAAAATTACTTTATATTTTAATATTTCTGCGATGCTTACTGCAGTTCAGCATTTTTTTATACAACTTTTTAAACTACTGCATGGTCACCTGTATTTATATAGGGACCAGAGAACATTGACTACCGACTTAGGACATATTGATCTTAATACACCTTACAGATTTAAAAACGTCTAGGTTTAAGTATACTAAGGTTTCTTACATAAAAATTAAATTGCCATTGTGGCAATTTACTTGTGGAACTTTGTTCAATAAAATTTTAATTAATTTTCTACTGAATAGGTATAATTATTACTATTCGTTTCGTACGAAATAAATGCTATAGCATTTCGGAACGGAAGCCACTGAAGTTGCGTTCCATAAAATATTTCACATCTTTCCATATATGGTGTCAGTACAAATTAAAATCTAGTCCAGATCGAATTTTTTTTACATAGCCTCAAGTTGTACAAAATGTGTCTCAGAAATAAATATTTTTACTAACATTTTCACATTTCCAGTTAATGTCTCGCTTATCGTTTTTCAGTCGTGATACCGATTTTCGCTCTAACAATAAGGAACACAATGGTTCATGGATTTTTGCAACATTTAATTTGCAATCATCTCGCAATTGCAGCAATAACGTTGTCGAGAAGCTAATCGTAGAATTTTACGTTTATCTGGGGGATACTTTTGAATGGCGACCTGAATGCTCCTCACCATGATTACGGCTTTTATTAACATAATCGGCAGTAGCACTTTTTGAACGACCTATTTGTTTCGCAATTCAACCGTAACCTTTGCCTCCAATGCGAAAAGCATCGATCATCGCTTTCTCTCTCAGTTTTTTCCTCGACATTTCACTTTCTAAACTTTATACAGGAATCTTTCGAATGCTAGCACGAAGGTAATATAATTAGTTATTTAGCTCGATTAACATGCAGAAAATATATAAAGTTTACATTTATGAAATTGAAAGGCAAGTTTTATTAAACACAGCTTAATATTTACGTTTGTACAATTTTACACAAATTAGGATTTAAGAAATAACTATACTTCCAAGCAAAAGCTCGGATCATTGAAAATATGGAGATATATTTATGTAACGCAGTGTACTGCATCTTTGATTTATAACCCTATAAAGTTTGAAAAGTGTCTCTCAATACTGATCCAAACATACGAAGTTTAACATTAGGACGCATTTCAGATTTATATGCAATATTTACATTTAAAAGTATCCAAAGATACATAATTCCAGCTGTACGAAACTATCATAACGCTATAGTTACAAGTTAAAATAATTGTGCCTCTATCGTGTCAATCATGGATTCGCGTATGGAATATTCAAGCGGTTACATATTTCAAATCATAAAAGTATAGACAGTACTGCCATAGCATTTTAAGTATAGATACTACTATTGTTTTTGGAATCTCTTCTATAGTTAATGGACTCTTTTAACTACAGACAGTATTATTGTCCTCGGAAGCAGTCTCCTAACTCGTTCCACTTCGAGAACGATGCATCCTTGAATCTCCACAAGACAGAATTCGCTGCATTCCTTGCAGAGCCTACAGGACTCCGAAAAAATATCGGGAAAGGGGAGAGGTCCCCCTACATTCATATACCCGTGCTTCTAGACGTGTGTATAGTCGATAGACAATGTTCGCGTTACGCAACACGAAGGCAATACGCGCTCGGCACAGCGGGCGGGTACGCCAGGACTTCATTATAACCTCATCGCTTTCCAGCGAGTGCATTCGAATTGAAAAACGCGCAGGCTTGTTTTGAGCTATGGTTACCGTGACAACGCGCGTATACCTGCGCATATATGTGTATACACCGGTCCGTTCTCTCGCTTCCGAATCCTCTTCGTTCCTCCCGAAGCGACCACGCTTTTTCTCTTCTTTCCACCCTGGATTTGAAAGCTGTGCGCGACGTACATCGAAAGGTAGCGATCGAAAGGCGAGCAACAGAGACAAAGAGGGAAAGTGTAAAGGTAGGACGAAAAGAGGGCGATAGAAAGAGAGAGGAGAGAGGGTTGAACCGGTGTTGGGGGTTACTCGATGGGTTCGAGAGAGGAGCGAGTGGCGATTGTAGGTGGTCGGAGGGTTGGTGGCGCGGCGGACGTATCGGGAACGACGGCGAAACGCGGGCATCGGCGAAGCAGTCACTATGACAACGGTGACAGGCGAGGTGTTAGTGCGCATCCGTGACCACGCCTACGTCACGATGCTGTGACGTCAGAGCGTCGACGGCAGCGGCGCCTGCCGCCAACAAGAAACGTGGCGCGCGACGCTCATCGTCCCTGCGACAGAAGAGAGAGAATCGCGGCCGCCTGTTGCTACTTCGCTACACACGGAGGGTAGGCAACCCCGTGTCTAACCCCTCTCCAGCTAGCTGACTCTCCATCTCGCTCGTGCCCGCTCGCCCTTGCTCGCGCTCACGCAGGATAGGGAGGGATAGAGCGCCCTCTGTTACATCAGCACGCGGAGATCGACTGTCTCCTTTCTTCTCCCCTCTTTTATCCCTCTCCTTGTGCCCTCTTGCTCGACACATCTCCGTTCAACTTTCCACTTTTATCGCGTCTTCCTCTCCCTTCGCCGGTATCTCTTTCCTCTCCACCCTTACGCTCGGTTTCCGCGCGGACCTCTCGCTCGGTCTTCCGGCGAACCATCCTCCCTCCGATGGTCGTGTGCAGAGCCGACGTTCGCCACCACCGTTGCCGCTACCCTACCACCGATTTCGAGCAACCAACTCCCTCGGCTTCCACCTCCTCGTCCTCCCCTTTAGCCTTCCGGCGGGCACCCTCCCGCGCGCGTTACCAGCCACCAGCGATCCCCACGGCCACGACCGAGAACCGAGACCGAACGAGAGTCGTCGGTTCTCCGCCAGTCAGCCATCCGACTCGCCGCTACGCCACGCCACGCCGCGCGCTGCGTGTGTTTCCGAATTGTGTTTCGATAAAAAAATAAAGAAAACTAGCCCGTGAAGAGCCTGTTCGCCGTCCATTAACGCCGACATCTCGCACGTTGTTACGGTGGTCTGACGAATTTTTGTTCGGTAACCCGGTGACGGTGCACCCGGGCGAGTAACAGTGAACAAACTGATCGACGACGATAGACAAACGTTGACAGTAACGAACAACCACGCACCGGAGCTACGGTGCCGTTTGGCCGCGTGTGTGAGAGGAAAAGAGAGTAAGATAGCGAAAGCGTGGCGAGTGTGACACGCGTCAGTGAGGACACGCAGAGAAGAGGTCGTCAAGCTTGTGCGGTGATCTTCCTCGTGGTTGCCCCCGACGTCCTCGCGCTTGCCCTCGACGTCCTCGCACCTCGTGTGGCACGTGTGCGTGCAGCGACGTAGGACACTCATTGGTCAGCCACGCATATGGATCATAGGTTAGATTTGCACACGCACGTTTATCCCGGTTAGGCGCGAAAGAAAGGGACGAAGAGGCTGAGTGAGAGTTCGAATGAGAGAGGCGTGCGAGAGTGAGAGAGAAGGAGGAGAAAGCAGTGAGAATGGGAGAAAGGGAGAGGAACACGCGAGAAATGAGCGCGCAGACACGCACACGCGACCGTCCCCGTGGTCGACTCGACGACTCGGCGAGCGGCGCGTGCTGGTAACCTGTTGCCGCCTCCGAGAACAAAACTCCAAAGCCGGTAATCGGGAGCTTAAGGATTCGCTGATATTCCCGCGAAACTGTTTATAGCCTGAAATTCTGCGGCATGGATTTCGAATGTCTATTATCGCCGCCATTTCTTACGGCACAGATTAACCATAAAGCCTTCTTACCGGGGCCACAATTTCGACACATTGTAACTGAATCGTGTTTACGTTGAAGTTACGATGTCGTTCATGTGTTATTTATTTTCTAAATGATCTAGAAAAATACGAATTCAAACACCTTTTACCTGTCACTAAGGTTCACCCTGCTTGTAGACTATGATGCGATTTCTTCTTGTATGATTCTGTGAAAGTCATTTGCAAGTAGAACTAGAATCTCATAGACTGTCTTTTATCTAAAACCAGTTATGTACACTGTTATTATGCTATTGGTATCTGAACGAAGGGAGTAAAATAATGATAAATTTTAAATATCAAACTAATTCTCAGTTGGATCAATTTTTGCTTCTACAACTGAAAAATTATTACCTGTAATTGTAATGAGAACTGGCAATTCTTTTACAATTAACAGTGAATTATTCCTGAGAGTAGTTAGTTTAGCCTTTTCGTTACTTGCCGAAGAATGTCTTTAAGGATGACATCTGATTATTTGGCTATCTTCAACTATCTTCAAATAGAATCTTCACAAACTAAAGTTTTAAAAAAGGTACCTTGGTTTAGATAAGTCTTTAAAGTGAGGGAATAAATAACAAATATAATTTATGAAGCAAAGTATGCAGGTTTCTAAATTAACATAACACAAATAGATGGGTTTATGTTTGCCATAGTTCACCACGATAGAATCATAGGAAAATGGTGGTCCTCGACGAGTTAATCTCTGTGCAATGGCATACTTATCAAAATAGTTAAATAGCATCACCGAACACGCAAATTAAATTTAGAAAAACTAATTTTCCTATGAAATTACCAATATTTGTACGTTTGGTACAACATGATTCTGTCTTATTTTGATCTGTCTTGAAATCCAGATTAAAAAATTTGAAAGATGTGGTAATTTCGATTTTAATAGTGTTTAATCGTTGGAATATTTGTTCTTATATCTCGAACATCTGAGTTGATTTTCTTGTTGAACCTGATTTAATGGAGTCGATTGCTACAATGATTATAGTTGAGCTGTAGACACTTCAGTTATGTGATTAATCATATCGCTATGTCCGACTCTAATCGTTCGTTATAAAGCGGTCACTTATGTTAAGAGCAGCTATAGTTGTCCTATGTAAATCATTTCATAATGACGGGCATGTAAAGAAAGTTCCGTAACAACTGAAAACCGCGGTTAGAAATGAGATTTTATAAACAAAATTATGTAATCGTAAGCGGAATAAGGTTTTGAATATCAACGATATTATTACAGTGGAAATTATTTAAAAATTTAACGTCTGCGTTATTAATAAGTTCGCCGGATATAATCGTTTTCAATATGGCAGTCAACGCGTTAATATCTTTCATGACGCAATTATCGTTTCTTAAAATATTCCATTCTAGCGAATTTTCCAGGAAGAGGAAATTTAACTTTCACAAATCGTTGAAAATTACGTTCAACGAGGAATAGTGAACAAAATGATATTCTTTACGTAAATTATTTCATAGCAGTGAAGTGATTAGTGCAATGTGATAATTAAAAATTCGGCAACGGTGAATCGTAGCAGCATTTACTAAAATTGTCTGTGCAATTCGGCACGAAATTTACAAACGTTCTCTAAATTCTCGACGGTAATCTAATTAAATGCGCCATTACGTATGCGTAAATACGTCAATGGCAAAAGTGAAAATTTCGTGGTGAAAGAGTTCCCTCGTGAACGTAGCGAGCTCTAGAAATTAATGCAGTGAAAACAGAATTTAGTAGACGCGGAATTTGTAAGTAACTGTAGAATAGCAATCTGGTCTACGAGCCAAGAGCTAGCTCTGTTTTGAAACAATATACAGTCGCTAAATATGTGCATATGATATTTGTTGTTCTTCGAGACTCGGCCATTTCCAAACAACGCCGCGCACCTGTTCCGTTTTCAAACGTGTTCGCCTCTTTCGGCTTTTGCGTAAACATAGTTATCCATTTTAAAACGTGTAACGTGTTCGTAGGATTATTGAACATTCGCGGATTCTGTTATAACAAAGTCGGCGTGGTATCATTTATATTGTTATAATAAAGTCGGCGTTTGTACTATTCGTTAGTTACGAAATTCGTTAACTATTGGAAAAATTAGTAGTTCTATTATTGGGATAATTTGTCTTGTTACTAGAAAGTTACTGGGAAGTTCAATACATCAAAGGAAAGCTTGAGCAGGTTTAGAACGCTACTTTTAAGTAGTGTTGTGCGTCACTGGTCAGACATGCAGTAGTATTCCAGGTGTTTTCTCAGACGTTTTGTTAAACGTTTATTTCCTGGAACATTCTTGTCACAATTTGTTTAGAATTGTACAGTTATAGAGTATGTTAATATTTAACTGTTCCACCAAATAAAAAACTGTGAAAATCGAACTTACAATTTGAAGGGTTTATGGAAACAAGAATGAACAGTCAAACAGAACGTTTGTTATTCTAGAATTTTTCATCGTGTTATCACGAATTTGCACTCTTTATACTGAGACTTGTGTGAATCTGTTAATTATACTTTTTAAGATAAAAGTTCAAACTAGGGTAACAATTTAAAACTTGTATAATTTTCTTCTGAGGAGCAATTTATGTGACAAATTTGAAAATGTGAGAATTTAAGATATGAACATTTGACAGTTTCAGTATTTGGAAATTTAAAGATTTAGGGATTTTGAAGAAATTGACAATTTGAAAATTTGTGAATTCAAGCATTTGAATATTTCGAAATTTAAAAACTTGAGGAGATAAAATTGTGGAAATAATTTAAAAACTTGATAATTTGAATATTTGAAAATATTCTGATTTGACAACTGAGGTACTTGTAGTCTTAAAAATTTGACAGTTTAACTACTTAAAGATAAATTCCAAAAATTTAGCTTGAAAACTACAAACTTATAAAATTTAAAACTTCAGTCACCTAAAAATCCATGAATTCGAAAATATTAATACTTTAAAGTATACATTTTCAATCTCCCAAGCTTGAAACCATTACTGAAGTAAATCTTCAATGTCCCCAAATGCACCACATCACAATTCAAATAAACAACCCAATCCTACTTGAAACAGATTCGACATCTTCAGCACATAGTCCTCCAGTAATTACATTTACGTAACGTCTGCCTTAAAACCAATCAATTTCTGAAATCCATTCGCCCCTTGCTTGGATATAACTTTTCCGTACGCGTGTGACATTAGCCGAAGAGTCTGGAGACGTCTGGAAGGAGGCTGTGAAAGTGGGATACGTGAAGAAGGGCCAGCACGTCAAGCAATATACGATATATATCTTTGTAGCAGGCTACGTGACCGGAAGCCTGAGCAGGTTAAAGTCGGATTTGTAACGTATTTTTCCTGGATGTGAAAATACCTATCGACTGGCACGCAGCGTGTCAGCGGCGTTTCGCAATTTCCGTTCCCGTAGCCTCGATTGACGCGGATGAAAGCAAAGATTTACGCCGAAAAGGTGAGAACAGCGCGATGAATATGTATTCCCGTCTGCGGCGTGCCGAAAAAGCTCAACGTTAGCTTTTTGCGCTGTTCTGAAATTCCCGTGAACGTTGCAGCGCTGTTTTTCCCTCGATCGAAGCTCATTTTTCATCAGGCCGATAGAAGTTGACAGAAATTGCCAAACGCCCAATTCCCTTCTTGTCCGTTTCGTGTTTGTTCTCTGAAATTCAATGCGAACGGCTCCTTTTCCGAGTGGCATTCCTCATTTTTCCGTCGGTTTTTCATCGATGCCGCAGAAATCTGTTTTCCCTGGAAGTTTATTCCCTCCGCGAGATTTGTCGGGATCCGCTAAGATAAATGAAACGTTCTCCTGTTTTCTTGGGACGTGTAGCTTTTCTCATTCGACGTAATCTGAGACGTCATCTGGACAGACTGCATCGTCGCAAATTACAGGACCAGTATTCTAGCAGACTGACGCTTTGTTTGCCGGTTAATCGCAGATAAATCGCTCGAACTTCTTTTAGTAGAATGTTTTGTTTACGTCTTAAAGCTGATGCTGCTATGTTGGCTCGATCTTTCATTTCTTTCACTGCAGTCTTTCATTAATGCAGTGACTAGTTACTTCCTCAATGTGACGATGAAATTCGGGTGACATGTGTACCGTCATGGTGGTCATGTGTGACGAAATAAAGGTAACATGTGGACCGCCATGGTGTATTTAGTTAAATTAATTATTTATAGAAAAGCAAACAAAAGGAACTTTTGAGGACACTCAATATGGAGACAATGATACACACTAATACATTAAAAAAAGAAATTTAAAGATTAAGTAACGTTATTCTGAATAAACTTCTGTATTACAATGTCTGACCATATACATCAGTTTTCACTGTGGCAATCAACGTCCTAACAGTTTGTTCACTGTGCTGACATAGTATAACCTACTATTTCTACAGTTCTTCATTTTTTATATAATCTATAGCCCAGTGGAGTTTGTATAGATCTTTAATCAGAAGAAAGGGGCTTAATAGTATACCTAATATACGGTAGATTAATCGTGATACATGTTTGATGTGGAATGTGACAAAATGTAAAATAGTGTACACGACATGTGACAAAATATGATGTAACATATCTAATATACAATCTGACTATGGAATAGTGTACATAATATCCACATGTTCACATGTTTCTGTATGACACTATCTATTTCAATTTTTTGTCCAAATACTACTGTATAACACTATGTAACTATTTCAACCTTCATCCAAATACTAGCATATCTAAATTACAATAAATACAATATTCTCTAAATGTCTCTACAAAAGAGACTCTGCTAAAAATTGCAAAATGCTTAAAGAATGAGTCCACATCAAACCCATTCAAAATTCACTAAACTCACATCTTGAAGCCATTGCGATTCTTCCACATGTCGATACAAGACATAATAACAATTTCTAATAAAAAACATCAAATGAACTATTCACAACTTTATAACTAACAATGTAACACTATGCAAATATTTCAACCTTGCATCACTCTACATACCATACCTAAATCACTCTACATGCAATATTCCTCAAGTGTCCTCACAAAATATTCTGCGAATTGCAAAATGCCTAAAGAATGCATCTTCAAACCCATCGCTATATCTCAAAGTCATTGCGATTTTTCTATATGTTCGTACAACAGCAATTTGAAGAAGCGAACACAAAATAGACTATTTGGAAGCTGATAACATGGCCAGCAATGATCTCGTCCGTGCTAATCAGGATTTATAGAGGCACTTTTCTGCAAGTTGCAAGCAACAGCAAGGACGTCCTTTAATACGATTCGAGATCCTGTCGTGTATGCAACTTGGCTAGGAGAACAGGCCGAGGTCAGGTACGTTATGTACCTTTGTCCGTGTAGGACACATATAAATGGTGTCCTACTCAGGTATAATGCATTACGGCAGGGCGTTGCAGTAGGATACAGGGAGCGTGCACGTTGCATTGTCGGAGAATAGAGTATGCACTATACACACCAGAACTGTACTGAATTATACTCCGTTATGGTTCTGCCTCTGTAGGCGCTGGGCACTAGAGGATCTTGCTAGCATACATGCTTGTATCCAATATGTCCAATACCTGATATCGTAACCATCGTCTAACAGTATCGAAAGGGACGTATTTCTCGTTTATAGCTTCATCTTCTAACGGCGAATTGCGCCTTAGACACGGCTGGAAAAGTGTTCGTGTCTTCAGTTTTATGGTAACGGGGCTCTGTAATTCGTACGTGTGTACGTCGATGATGAGGAGTGAGTAGGGAGAACAATGCTGGAGTTTTTAGATGCTTCACATAAATTTTTAGATATGGGTAGTAGGAAAGTTAATTTCGGCAAATGGATGTGGACAATTCTGATTTTCAGATTTATGTTTTTGCAATTTTAGCAATTTAGAAATCCACAAAAGAAACATAAAAATTTAGAAATCTAGTAATTGACTAACGTAATCTAGTAATTTAAGAATTGATGAATTTCGTAATATAAAAATTTGAAAACACAGACATCCAATTTTTTTGAATCACTATTTTAAAGAGTTGATGTGCAAAAATTAAAAATAATAAAATGTAAAAATATCAGAGTTTCATGATTTTCAAATTCCAAATTTCCAAATTTGCAATTTTACAGGTTTTCAAATATAAAAATTCACAAATGATAAAATTCACAAATTTTCTAATTTTGTTCCAAGTTGTATTTCCACCAGAACATTGAAATTTTACGTTAATCGTGTATACGATGCCCACGATGCTACATTTTATCAGTTATGTTCCCATTCAAATCGAATTCTCTCCTTTAAACAACTCGAATTATGCAGTAACGGTGGAATTTTTTATGATCAAATTCAGATCAATACCGCAGCTAACATAAATGTCACTAGGGAAAGCACATCGAACTTATTTACGCCTTTATTGCTAATATCGTTTCTCATGCTCGATTGTTCCCAATGGTCATATCAGTTCTTGAGCAGTAGGAAACTCGATAGTGCCTATTGATATTTCTTAGTTTCCTTTTTTATTGCATATCGTCTTCCGTTCGTTGACCGTGGGAGATGGGAATCTTGAAACTTTTATCGGTCGTCAAGTCTTACAAGTGTTTCAACGATCGGGAGACGTTCTGCGATCGTTTTGTGGCGTATCTTCTTCACACCTGCTCGTATGATCGATCGTTCAAAAATGTGATAAAAAATTGCAAATTTTTATTAGCTCTGTCATGAAGCCATGGGTCACGATAAAAAACATATTTAATTTTAAATATACGTCTTATATTTTTTATCGACTTTTCTTCGTTTTTATAACTTGTTTTAAATTTGTTAATTTTCATGCGTGGACTGGAGGGTCAATTTGACCCAGTATCTATTATATAATATAGTCAGTATAATTTCTTAAGTGCAGATGTATGATCTTGTTTGAAAATTATTGCAATGTCAGATGAAGAATGACAGTTGTTGTATGATGCATAATACAATTAAATTGCAACCCTCTTAATTTCTTATACCTGAATCTTTACATTTCAATGAATTAACAAATCTTTATTTTTCTGTTTCAGGTAAGTGGACAAATGCAAACAAACCACACACACGACACGTAAGTTGCAAATCCCGATATTTCGGTCGATATTATCGTATCGATAACGGCATAGTAAGTCGAAAGACAGGTAAGCCGAGAAGCGTTGAACCGTTGGGAGGGGATGCAATTCACTTTGTAATAAAAATGGAAATTAACACGGACTACGTGGGCGGAAAACAAGGCTAACCTCCATCAGTAGCGCGAAGAGGGTAACGCGGAAGCTTGAATAAACAAACTCACCCCAACTGCTTGGTTGGCACCCTCTTCATCGTCTCCATCAGTCCAGAGGCATGGGCCAAAGGACGTTGTTATGATTGCTAATGGAAAACTATCCAATTCAAAGAACAAAGTGAAGTAACGAGTTACTTCACCAGCCAACGAACACACTGAAAGATGTAAGAGTTTGGGATGGACGAATGAAGAGAAAATGGTACGGTTTGTTAACGTTAGGAATGAGGTCGACGGAAGATCGTCCGCGAGGGAAAGTGGTTTCATTTGTCACGGATAAATATCATCTTCGGGAACCAAAATCTCTAGAAGAAAAGAAACAATATTACTAAACTATTATACTATGTTTCATTCATTTTTTGAGGTTAGGTTCAAAACTTTTTTGCTTAGATTTTAATGCATAGCCCACCTTGAAAAATAGTATTATAGTTTTTTCAAGATGGTTTTAGTGGACGTTTTCTCTCATCTTTTTATATTTAAAAAATTCTCTTGGGTTTTTATTTTAATTAAATTCGTGTGAAGAGTTAGAACGTATTCATATTCATTTTTAATTGAAAGCTAAATTATGGTTTCATTACGGATGGTAGAATAAACTCAGGAAGTACGTGGGCTGATATGTGGGCTTAGACTTTTGGACTCAATTATAACAGAAATGATTGGAGTGTTAGTATTCTGGTGATGGTGGAATCAAGCAAAATATGGAAGTACGTGGGTGGATCAAATATGTATGACTTCTAGGATTAATTATAACAGGAATTATTGGAGTAGTTAGTAAACTAGTGGTACCATTGGTTCATTCTAGGTTAAATCAGGTAACTGTGGAGAACCACAGTTTTATTTAATGCGGGTAACTAATTTTTGTTCCTGAATTACTAATTAGTTTTAGTAAATTCATGTTGAAACAATAAAAATTAATTGACAATAAATTGAGTTGTAACCTTAGTAACATTTAAAAAATGAGTGTAAATGAACGTTCAAATTTATCTTCGCAGATATTTGCATTATTACCGCCATTTGAGGTTACATCTCATTTAGATCAATATGGCGGCCATTTTTCTATCATAAAGTATCAATTTCTAGTACTTTTTTGAATAATTTAAATAAATAATAGACACAACCTAAAATTTGTGAATTTTAGGTTTCTAGAAAAGTTTAAATAGAATTCTTAACATATGAGTTTCATTAAAACAAAAGAGCACAAGAACGAAAAACGTTATGCGCGTAAATTTCATATGGATACAATTCAAAGAAATAATTATCGTTTCATTTTACATTTGATAAAAGCGTAAATTAAATACAGGTTCCTCAATGATATAAACACATTTTGGAAAATTATATTTGTTTTATTTATCATGAAATTGGGAATGTAATTGAATACATTTCAGTACCTCATATTAAATCAATAACAATATATAATTTTATTACACGAATATGTTTCATTTTGTTATAAAAGTTCTTCATAAAAATCGATTTGAATTTTCCCGCCGTTTTAGGCCATCATGAATAAATGACCGATCTATTGGTAATCACTAATTTGTACTACTACCATAAATAAAAATATACAAAGTGACAAATCTTAAAAGTACCAAAAATAAAGTATAAATTTTGAATTTCCAAAAGAGCCCAAAATATTTTACAAGGCTAGAACCTCTCACAAAAACGTAGCAAGTGAAGCGTTATTTATTGCAATTGCAATTTATCACCTTAACTGTCTGGCGATATTGAAGAGAATGGAAAACAAGCGTGTTGTGTCAAAAGATCGTTTGATCTCTGTATTTCTCTGTCCCCGCCGAAATTGTCCGACAATTAGCAAGATCTTGCTCGTATTGGAATACATGCATTTGTCCCTTCGGGAACCTCCGGACTTTTTAAGCTTAAGTCCCGGCAAGATTTAAATTTCAAAATTTCAATCTGGCTTGCAAATCCGTTCGTCGCCATTCGTATGCGCGCGCATCCGCACTTCCGCCTCCTGTTGGATGCCGACAGATTGCACCGACTCGACATCAAAAGTCTTTTACGTCGCGTGTTCTCTTCTTCTCTTTCAGTCCTTCTTCTCTCCTCTTTACCTCATTCATTCTATTTGTTTATCCATTTACTTATCCATCTGTACGTTTACTTGTTCATTTGCGAATTTCTTTTGTTTCAATTCTTCGTTCGCTTCTATTGTTTCATTGCCTGGTTCTTTTCTTTTGTTTCTCTGACATTAGTTTCTCTTTTCATTTTTAATACTGGAATTACTAGAGGGATCAAATTACCTCTTTACGAGTTGTACAATTTGTTTAGGTGCTTTTCATTGAAATTTGTGTCGACTTTTATGATGATAGAAAATTAACGCGTGTATTAATTCATGTTTTATCGTGTGGGGATCTGGTTTTTAGGTTCATTTTTAATTTCAAAGGAAATTGTGAATTAATGTTATGAGGCGTGATCATTTAATGTTATTAGTTTATGTGAGTTCAAATTTTTTTATTTCAAATTTTGGGAATTAGGGAGTTTAGAAATTTGGGATATGAGAGGTTCAAGTATTTAGACGTTTCTACACTTAGGAATTTAGGTATTTTGGAACTTGGAAATTTGAGAAGTAGATAATTTTTATAATTTGTGAAATTAGAAAATGTGGATATTGGGAAATTGAGAAATTGAGAAATTGGGAAATTGGGAAATTGGGAATGGGAAAATGGGAAAATTGAAGAATTGAAAAATCGAATAGTTGAAAAATTAAAGAATTGAAGAATTGAAAAATTGAAAAATTGAAAAATTGAAAAATTGAAAAATTGAAAAATTGAAAAATTGAAAAATTGAAAAATTGAAAAATTGAAAAATTGAAAAATTGAAAAATTGAAAAATTGAAAAATTGAAAAATTGAAAAATTGTAAACTCGAGTTTTCTTATATTTCCCACACAGTTGAATGTTCAACATAACTCTAAACCAAATATGCACAATTAAGTCTCAAAACACGTAATTTTAATTATCTTCAACCTCCTCCATATTATAACAATTCATAGTACACTGAACTTCGTCAGTACACTGAACAGTTCATTACATCTAACGGATCCCCCAAATAAATCCAACATCAATGAATTAAGAGACGATCAAGACTCACGGTTCCCTAAGAGCATCATTTCAGCGATCGTATGATCCCGGTACACGGAGAACAAATCAACCTCCTCGAGGAAGTTAGTCCTGTAACTTGGCGGCTTAATTACTTTACGAGACATTAAGGTGCGGTGTTGGTCGTGGAAGTACGTTTCTGGTCCATCAGTGCAGCTTGTCAGCCGATGGGTAAGGGCGAAGAAAGTAAGGACGAGGGGACGACTAACGTGGTCGAAACTTTTAATTTTTCCTCAAAAAAACTTTAGCTGCTCGTTACGTTGTCCCAAGTGCATCGAGCTCGGCGACGAGGCGAGGCGAAGTGAAATTAAAATTCATGCGACGCGTCTTTTCTCGGCCTCCTCTCCCACGAGGCCCAGAGGGTGTCCTGCAGGACAACCTGCCGGGGGTGTGCGTATATATCCTGCGCGGTTACCGCCGGGAAAGAAGGGATGACTAGGAATCGAGCAGGCGAAGGGGATTTAACTGAATTTGCAAATCAAATTTCGTCCCTGGTCTACGAAATTCTGTCGGAGGTGCGACGAAAAGGGAACGATCGCCTTCGTGCCAATTATCGTTCCTAAACCGACCTTCCATGAGGGCTTCGTGTGTGCTCGTGGTCGCCTTTAAACTGGCTGTTTCCTTCGCGAAATTGTTACTTCCGGAAACTACGGCCTGCAAAAAGTGGAGTCCTGTATCGAATCTTTGCTTCTCTGTCTGGTTTTAACAGTGAGTTAAAAGGACTTCTTTCTCACAAATTTTTTAATCTTATTTTAATTACAAAATCTTTGAAAGTTAGTTTTAGAGATATCTTCTTGATGAGTAATAATTATACATGCTACCTTATTAAGTTTTGTATCTTATTTTTGATTTAAAGGTTTGGTAGTTTTAGTTTGAAATATTACACGAAGTGTTCATTTTTAAATGTAATTCTTTCGGGATGCAGTATGTTGTACTTTTCAGTTAAAATATTTATTCAAATTATTGTATTAAATTGAATGTTGCAAAAAATGTCTGCCAATTTAAATACTCACTATACTAAATACTAATATTATTATAAATTGTACACAGGATATTTTTATATAATTGTATAGTTAGATATTAATGTGGGACGTAATTAATAGGATATTTGATGTCAATCGATTCCGATTGATCAAACATTAATTCTGGTATCAGTAAATCTTCAAAGGTGTGATAGTATTTTCACCACATTGAAAGGTGTTGAAGATTGATATTGAAATTTTTAGAAATTCACAGTTTCACTGTCCTGACGCGATATCGCAACAGTGCAGCTGTATGTGGCTCGATAAATGAACAGAAATTCCCGTTACTGCCGGCCGTAATCAGAGTTTCGATTTTACACTTCGACGGCTGCTGTCAGACGTTAATACCACTCGACCGTTCGTTTTCGACAATTTTATGTCGAACGCTTCTGTATGACTTCCAGCTCTAATTACTGATACTGTCCCTAGGTGTTCCTGAAAAATTGAAAAAAAATCCACATTCCGTAACTGTTACGTAATCTAATAAACTCCTATATGTCCCATAAATTACTAGGCCATTATAAATTTAAAAGCTCTAAACCATCAGTGTACATTTTTTAATCTTTTCATATCTCAAATTAAAATTTATAATATGTTGTCTATGTGAGACAATGATTTGATGTGTTTCTGCATTTTTAAGTTTTGGAGTGTTTATAAATTTTTAAATGTGTATGATGTTTAACAATAGAACCACACTAGTAAAAATTACTGGTTTTACAATTTCATTCTAATATTTTTACTTCATATTACATTTCTTTTCATGATGAGGTATGCAGCAATAACTAAAGGTAATATCAACCTTGATATACAGTATTTAATTAGTTTCACAATCGAAACAGACACTAATCGGAGATTAAATGCAGCCATAGTGAACAATATACCTAGTGAAGCTGCATTCAAATTATTGAACTATAACAAATAAAATTATAAACAAATTATTGAACTATATTAACTAACCCTCTAGTTCAACCTAACATAATCAGTCTATCGCGACGTGTTAGAACGTTCACTGAATATTCAAACAGTAATCGGCTCAGTTACAGAATCCTGTAAGAGGTTAAAGGAGACAGAGGAATGACTTTCATCAATTTTGTTGATTTGTTCGACTTAAATAAAGCCGGTATACTTGAAACCGAATAATGAGATCGTTAGTCGTCGAGAAGGGTCCAACGATCTCTCCTCTCCTCTCGTCGGTGTCTTGCTTCTTCAAACGTTCTTGGACGATTCGAGAGCCCGCGGTATCGAGACAAGTTGGCAGACAAATGGCTAGATATTCCACTTTTATATTCTTGCGATGTTCGTGCTGGCCTTCGTCTTGTCCTTCCGTGATCTTTTTCTTATTCGTTCCTTGTCACCTTTTAGAACTTTTCAAAAATTGATCTCTGCACATTGGAAAGTTGTATCGGTTCCAAGTTTTTATCAGGGTGCTTTTAGATGCCGGTGGAAACATTGTTCTCGCAATGCGTAAACAATGTTTCTTTCGTATGTCAAAGTGACGTGTTTGTTTTATCAAAATACTCTTTTCAAATCTGAGGTTCAATCTTTTTAATTCTTACTTTTAATTTTTTTAGCAGTGATTTTTAGCAGTGAGAAAATTGAAATGTTAGGGGTATTTTGGATTTGATGTAATAAATGAAAAATATATTTGTCATATACTCTGCACTGTTGCAATACATTTCTCTGAAAACCTCTCTCTTGATCTATTTTGTAAAATAATTAAAAAATTGCTAAGTAAAAGAAGTGAAGGAGTGCAAAAATTTAAGAGATTAAAATAAAAAATATTGAATGTTTCTAAACGAACATTTTATATTTTTCGATTAATAGTTTACTCCATTTTTCTAATACAAATATTTAATTATTTTAAATAGCTAAACAAATAGCTAATTATTTTGCAGAAACGATTTTCAAATTTGTTCATTACATTAATAATGATTCCTTTTCACAAACATTGATTTACGTTCGATTAAATCAATCTGTTATCATATACAATTAAATTAATCTACCATTACATTCAATTCAATCAATTTAATATTGCGTTTAATTACGTACAATTCACGATCAATTAAATTGAAACCAGTTGCTTGGTTCATTTCCAATGGAACACCCCGTTTACGGGCGCCTTTAATGCCTAATTGTGCGTGTAACTCTTTTTATTCGAACGAGTCTGATAAAATTATGGTGATTGCTACTGTAAATAAACATTTATGTTATATATAGGGATATATATAAACATATTTTTTTCAGAATTGTTACTGTGTTTCGATAAATAATTATTTTACTTGAGTTTACTATGTTTGGTGATTAATAATTTCTGTTTAGTAAATCTAACTAAATCTAATTGTTTTTTAAAGTGTTTTTAAACAAAATATTTTAACAAAACAATGCATTATGAAATTCAAAATATTTAACTTCAAAATGTTTTATCTGTATGAGTAAGCTTTTGTGAATGTGTTATAATTTTGTATTTTTTCAAATTTTTAAATAATCAAATTTCTATATTTTTTAATTTACTAAATTCTCAAATTTCCAGATATTAATTTTCTAAGTTCGTGTATTTCCAATATCCCAAATCCTCAAATTTCTATATTTCTCATTCCCCTAATTCCCAAATTCTATAATTTCCAAATTTCTAAATTTGTGAAAGTCCACATTTCTAAATTTCTAAATTTGTCAAAATCCACATTTTCAAATTTCTAAATTTTCAAATTCCTAAATTCCTAAATTCCTCAACTTTAAATCTCTCAAATTTTCACATCCCAAAATTCTCAAATTTCACTTTTCCTAAATCCTAAATAAACTCTTCAATTTCCCGAACCCCTAAACTTTCAAATTCTCAAATTTTCCAATTCTGAAATTCTCAAATTTCAAATTTTCAAAATCTCATTTCCAAGTCCCCAAATTCCCAATCCTCCCAAATATAAAACTTACCTATAACTTATAAATTCAAAAATGTGAATTTACAAAATCCCCAAATCAATCTATACCTATAAATCAATCTAAAAACCTATCAGACACAAATGTAATGGCAGTGTCCCTATCCGTTACATAGCCATCAGTTGAAAAGACACGAAATTTGGCATCGATGCACAGTCGAGCGGTGAACCAAAATTACAGGTTTCACGAACATTCCGGCGCGAGTAACAAACGTTCGGTTTCCATGTAACGCGTTAAAAAGCGTGCGTGTACCTGAGCCGATCTCTGTTCGGCGTTAACCGTAGAAATTCCCCGGAATTCCCGTAAAGTGAACGCTTTCATCGAACGCGACGCGTCGAACAGGTTATGACAGGTGTAAATTTATCGAAAGCAGGAATAATTTGTTCCCCTTTGATCAAAATATCCCGGAATTTTTGCATTGATGGATGACCGGCTTGCCGATATCGACACGTGTCAAGCCGTATCTTTTATTCGCGCGCTGTGCCCCCGCCGGGATAGGGAACACCTCTTTGCCCGCGTCTTTCCCTTTTGCCCGAAATTCTAATCGATCACCCGGTCTCGTGGCGGCAATTAAACTCGTCGAATCAAAGTCATCTCTCGAATCGATTTTTCTCGGATCCGAGGAGCATCGTAAACGAAGACATCTGCTTGGGATTCTGCCCCTGGTGGGCAGAGATTTCGGTGCCCGGTGTAATCCGGGCTGCGCGGACTTTCTATGAAGCTCCGGAATAGGTTAATCTCGGCGGAGCAAGTTTCGTAGGGCGGCCTAATCCGAACAACTTAATACTCGCCGGTAAAGGGCCGTACGAACGTGCCCGGGCATCCACACGTACCTGTACACGTGCAAGTGTTGCGTGATAAGAATCCGAATGGGGCGATCGTTAACTTCGCCCAATGGACGACCATTCAGTAAGTCATCGAATGACGTTATTTTTCATTTGGAAGTTTACTGCTTGTTGTTATTGCTGTTTGAGAAAGTTTCGAATATTGGTATTCCGCAAGATTCGCGGGGAAACTGTTACTTCAGCATTCGTTCTGAACGTTTGTGACTGATGGTAGCTTTTGATTGATGGGTTATATCATGTTTTGTCTTCAACTGTTTTAGTTCAGGTTTGTTCAATTTTAAGATTAGGTGTGCTATATTAAAATACACTCAACACGGTTCGACTGCATTCGATACTATGCTGTACACCACATAATTCAACTGTGTTAATGTGTTCATAATATGTTCAACATTAAGCTTCATTCAACACACTTCAGCTGTGTCCATCATTTAAATATTCAGCATAATTCAACTGTGATTTAAACATAATTCAATTTAGTCATCTAGGGATTTTGCATACGTGCACACACTACATGCTTCAATTGAACATACTTCACTTGTATTCAACATTAAAGTATATTCATAGTTCGACTATGATCCACATTGAATCATATTTGATGTTCAACTGTGTTGAATATTAAGCTTCATTCAACACACTCCAACTATGTTCATCATTTAAATATTCAGCAAAATTCAACTGTGATTTGAACATAATTCAATTTAGTCTTCTAGGGACTAAATGTGCACCGACTGCAGCCTTATACATCCTCGGTCATCAACCTCTTAAACACATAAACACTTAAGATCTACCTCACCAAAGTACACCCAAATAAACATATCAAATTCATTATAATTCCTGTAAATTCGTACGAACGTCCTGAAATATTCTGCAAGACCTAAAATTCCCTGAAAAGATACTCCGCTTTGTTCAGTTCTATCAAACGACGTAATTTATTCTGGAGGATAATCGAACAACTTTCCGATTCGTTCGATGATCTCGAGCAACTGCTTTCACACCATTGAAATCTTTCGGTCCCGGGCTAAGACCCTTTCGCTGCAATAAGTTCTCGTCAGCGACAACAAAAATGCTTTTGAAAAGGCCGTCCGAGGTATTAAAACCGAGGCGCAAAATTGAAAATGTGCGATGGCCGAAGCGGAACCGTGGGTGCGGGCAAACGAGTTGAACCGATCTCGCACCCCGCTCGGCGTCACTCAGTGTTTCCAATCCCATTAGCGGCACGTTGATTCGTGAATAGGCGCGAAAATACGCAGCTTTTAATCAACGGGGCTGACTATCATCGGCCATCGTCTGCTCCGATGAAAACATCTTTCGAATTTAACGAATCAAAATTATTTTCCTGTTTTACTCGCGGCGGTTCTTTGTCGTTTCGCGTGTCAGTTCATTATTCTCTTTTCGGTATTCAGCGTTCCTTTTTGTTGCAAATATTTGTTGGGACGTGAATGCGGATAGTAAGAATCATTAATTAATAAATTATCGGTCACGTGTATTTAATATCAGACTTCGGTATTATTTTAATATTGCAAAGTAATTGTCAAGATATTTTGTGTACCTGTGTTTGAAATATTCGTGCAATTTATTTGAGCACAAGAAATTTTCTTTTAGATTGGTAATTTCTTTTTAGATTATATTATCATGTGTGCTTGTGGCGGATGATAGAAACTTTAATCAACTTCCATTACTGAAAATACCATTTTATGTTACGCTGTTTGGATTTCAAGTGAAACAATTGTAATTTTTATTTTTTATTTGATGATATGTTTTTTCAAGTAATTTCTCTTTACGATGGATTTACTGTAATATTGATATTTTTATAAGAAACTGTTAAATATTTTTATAGTAAACCGAGCTCAAAACAATTTTCAGAGGTAAGGTTGAAGAATAAAATCACCAATATTTTAGTAATAAAATTAATAATTTATAATTTTATTAATAATTTGATTAATAAGGTATTTCAGTAACTACATATGATAAATTTATTTTATTACAAAATTTTTACACTTCAAATATAAATGACAGTTAATAAATAATACACTCACTACAGATTTTATAAAGATTTTTCTCATATCATAATTTTGTAAAAATGTATGTGTTAAACAACATTCGTTGATGGCATTAAAGATGATTTTCACCCCCCTGCGAAAAGAGACAGTTTAACAGGACGATTTCAAACGCGTGTCTATTAATTGAGGTGGGCAGTTACAGGATTTTATGTAAGAAGTTTCTAAGTACCGTTTAATTTAATAGTACTTGAAGACTTCGTGCATAAAGCCTTTCGTTTATAACACCCCGCACGAAGTAAGAGACTTTCGACCGAGATCTCTCTGGCTTCTACTTACACCATTCAGAACACCTGATATATCCCGGGTACCCATGACAAAAATTCCATATTTTTATTATATAAAATCTTCAAACAATTCATTTCAAATAAGTTTCATTTCAGTACCATAAACGTTGGAATTTATTATTACATGACCAAATTGAACATTCTGAATATATTCAAAAATTAATTGTTAATAATAAATTAATAAGATATACATGAACGTTCAGTAATCATACAAGCAACATATGAACGCATTATTCATTACAAAATTGATGGTGTTATAAATGAAATTAAATACAATAAAAATGTCGATGAAGTGTGATATGTTACTGTGACGCCATATGTAATATGTTTGTGACGTCACGAGTGGTAAAAGATTGCAACTAGTATCGTCTTGATTAAAAATGCAACCATTAGATGTGTCAGTATTACACTTGTATCACAACTAAAAAATAATAAATATCATAATATCAGTGATATTGTATTCTAAATAATCCAACACAATATTCAATAATCTACTAAGCAAAATAATCTTACATTTATTTTTGTTTAATTTTTTAAAATTTCATGAAAAATTTCTGTTACATCTTTTCATCTATTAATAAACAATTCTTTATCATTTTTCATATAATTTTACAACTAGAATATAGAATATTACAACTAGAATATTAAGAATCCTAAACGATCTTAAAATTTCTTGTCATCATCCAGAAACGGTCACGTTTATCACAAAATTAGTTTCAGTTTGAAATTGTTTCAGGACATTTATCTGCTAAAATTTATCCCCTCGACAGATAAAACCTATCCACTTCGATCAGGTTTTTTAATTCAACCGGTACATCTCGTTTATATCTCCCAAGCTAATAATACGATTGCTTTATCCCTCTCTAAGCAACATTCTTCGCGATAGTAACTACTAGAACGATTCAACATCGTTCCCAAGGGCGTCATGTCCGAGAAAATACACCGTTTCGCAGGAAACGTGGCTCCCTTTGAACATTCCAATACAGCCACCACGAATTCGTAGTTCCAGAATTCTTTCCTTTGTCTGGCGGCGAAGTGTCGGAGGGAAAGATGGCGAACGAAGGAGAAAGAAGGCGTTGACCATATACGTCACTGTAAAGTGACATTATTGTGATATAAATTGAGATATAGCGTAACGGGGGCGGGGCACAGAGATGCTGACGAAGAAGCTTGAAGGATCAGCCGAAGCTGTTAGTCTTGATTATCGTGGACAGTCGTCCTGAATCCCTTGTAACGTCGCTGGAACGAGAGCGAATACACGTTGCGCCTCCTATCGCGAAGCTTCCCATTGGGATCTATTAATTTGTACAAATGGTGTCCTTTATTAAACGAAATTTAACTTTGTCAGCGGCCGTGTAACGCCATTATCACGCTCGAGCTTAGCTTTCGGCACGGATGTCGCGATTAAATATCGTGACATGGCAAACGATACTCGGAAAGTACTCTGGAATCAAGGTTAATTCCCTGAAGCATGGTGACAAGAATGGGGTACATTTATTACTGACCATGCATAGTGATACTTTTGTGGAACTTGTATGATCTTGGTGGTGATTGTTCAAGTCAATATTGATATTTATAAATATTTGATATTGATGTTGGTATGTTTGATACCATACGATTCGTGCATTCAATAAAACACAAACATAAGACAGGAAACACAATGAACTAATCGCAGAGACAATAAACTTCTCGTAGCAGGTCCAAAGTTGTAACGTTTTATCGAGGTGACTGAATTGGGTGCACCATAAAGGATTAGGGCAACGTACCAGTTTAACGGTACCAGCATATCCCGGCCTCATCACTCTCTGTAGCCATCTTCTCCGTTACTTCGGAAGAAGCTTTATTGAAGTCCAGTCAATCTCTGTCGCCCGAAGTTTCCGATTTGGGGCGAACAGAGCTGCCCTTTGAGGCGGTAAGCGGCGGCAGCGGGTGGTAAGGAAGGTTGGACGATCGGCTTTATATATAAACTCGAAAGACAAATGGCGCCAGGTCGTAGTACGCCACCAAAGGCCCGAAGTGCTAGGAGCAGGTGTATCGTCGAATATATACCGGGACCGAACGAATGGATCGCCTGTAATTAAAATGTCTCCCGGAGGATACTTGCCTCCGTAACAGCTTACAATCTACGGAACTTCTTTCCAACTCTTTGCCACGTCCACTCGCAAATTACGATAAACAGTTTCATAACAGTGGTCCGTTGATAAAGACGATAAAGAAATTTATGGCCTCATATATTAAGGCAAAGCGGCCCTTCTGGGGGAGCTAACGGACTGAAATAAAACTACGGTAAAACGCTGCCTTCGATACCTTAATAGCGAGGCTTTACGGATACTTTTAAGGGCGTACTTTTTAAACCGAACAGTGGTTTTATGATTTGCAGTCGCGACTTCTGATTTTACCTCGGAGATATTTATTCCTCTGAAGTACGCTGTCAGAAATATGCGTATGAGTTTTATACAAATTGCTATACTTGGACGTATCCTCTTATGCTTCAAATATTATTTTAGTCAAACTTTGAACACGCTCTTTGAAGTTCAATTCCAACTACAATGTGCACAGTCAATCACTGAATACAAAATTGACATAACATTTTGACTTTCTTTATTTGTTTTAATATTGAGTGGATACCTGACTGAGGCATCTCGAAGACAAATCACATGTCAAGAGATTAAAATGCAAAACTTCCTGAAGAAATAAGTCTCCCAGTTTCCGATTGTACGAGGACGACGACCAGTCACGTTATTTTTAATCCGATTGAATAAAGAGAAATTTTAACTTGAGATGTATGGAATAAGAAAAGTGTGGTGCCATTACTGCCGTTAAAAATTCATCGACCAATAATGCACAGTAATTTTCGTGACAGAGCAAAAACGTTGCATACGTAAATTTTTAAGTACAATTTTAGGAACAGATCGGAGACTCCGTATATAACTCGTTTCCTATCGTTCTTAATAATAACCATCGAGATTGGATTAAAAATTAAGACTTTAACCTTTCGAACATTTTTATACGTTTGCGCTAGCTTTCTGGAACATGGTTCATCTTCAGCAGTTCGCTCCTCTAAAAACATCTCCCGCCATCGAGAAACTTATGCGCGTAACAATGTTTTCTCGCCATAAGCCTTTCTCAACTTTTTATGGGTTTCGAAAGCACTTCCATTAAGTTTTGCACAAAATTTAATGGTGTGTCTTTGCTCAATATTTTTCGCGTCCATTTTGTATGTTCGGATGTGATGTATATTTGGTAATTATTTTTTATTAACTGAATCAGTTCAAGTGTATGTAATTTGAGCAGTGTAGGAAAATCCACAGTTCATTTTTTTTAATCGGGATTAGATTTTACTATTTTACAATTTTACTACTTTAGTATTTCACTATTTTACTATTACACTATTTTAGTCTTTCACTATTTTACTATGTCACTATTTTACTATTTCACTATTTTGCTATTTCATTATTTTAGTATTTCACTATTTTGTTATTTCACTATTTTAGTATTTCACTATTTTACTATGTCACTACTTTACTATTTCACTATTTTACTATTTCACTATTTTACAATGTCACTACTTTATAATTTCACTATTTTACTATTTCACTATTTTACTATTTTACTGTTTGACTGTTCGACTGTTTTGCAATACTACTCTTTTACTACTTTAACATTTATACGACCACTATTTTATTATTTTACTATTCTATTAGTCTATTATACAGCTATTTACTATCCCACTATTTAACTATACTACTATACTACTATTTCACAACTTTACTCTATTATTTTTGTACCATTTTATTATTGCACTTTCACTATTATGCCATTACCCTATTCTCTTATATTAAACAAATAAAATTTGTAGTGTCATTAAGACTACATTTCTTGCAATAATAAAAACCAAAAAATATATTAATATAATTGTGTACAAATAATGTCCAAGTATTAACAACACAACTACCAACCAGTCAGAACGACTTGCTTCAGGTTCCACATTTCATGTTACAAATTTTTGTTTCCCTGCTTTTGTCATGTTTTATCGAAAAGAAGAATAGTAGTACATATTAATTGATGTTTCAGTATTTACTTTATTTTTAAGTTACAAATAAGCGCATTTAACGTCAGTAATTCTAGTGCCTATAATAGTCACTGTATATTTTGTGCACCCCATTTTGTACAATCAGAGCATTCTGTACAATCAGACTGTTCTATACTATCAAGGTATTCTATACAATTAAAGTATTCTGTATTATAGAGTGTGCAACAATATCTCGTGTATCATACAATAACAAACGTCACTTCAGTTCCAAGAACAGTATCGTATCATTTACTACAGCGTTTCATATTTCCCGATTCGTTTGAAGCCGGGAACCTGTCGAAGCGTTAACACCATTTCAATAACACATTCTCCGAAGGGCTGCTCGTTTTTTCCATGTTGCTGAAACTCGAAACATCCGTGCAACTTCTAAATGAGCTCGCAAGAATCTCGGCGGAGTTGTTCGCCGAAGGTGAAATATGATGCAGTGGGTAGTGGCATTACGAGCTCGCGTTCAACAAACGATCTCATTAAGGGTCGTTCTTGCTCCGGCGGAAGTAACGAGTCCACCCAAGTCTCCGAAGAAAATCTTCTAGGCACGAACATCCAGTTACCGAAAACTTCGATTCGTTGCGCAACGCTCGCGTTTTTTTGCCGCCGCTGAACCCTTCTGGCTTCTTCCGTTTCTCTTCATCCCCGATTCTCCCCGGGATCGTGGGATTCCGGGCTACGACTGACCCACACGATGTTGCGAAAAGTACGAAAAAGTTTCGCCGTTTAAGTTTCCATAAGAGTTACCATTCCCCCTTTTGCTCTCTCTCTCTCTTCGGGTCCCATCTTCGATTTCATACCGCACCATTGACGCAAGCGAAAGGGGTTCAGACTTCGATCGCGTCGATATCCGACGCTTTCAGCACTTTTGACGTTTTGTTAGAACGTACAGCCTGTGGACCTTCTTCTTGGTCGCCGATGGAATTCGGCCGTTCTGAGGTGGCGGCGCGGCAAATGAACGAGGGAGATTTCAGGTCTCCGAGGATTATGAAGCAGCCGTCTACCCCGTGGAAGTAACTGAACTAAGGGAAATGCGAAAAGGCGAGAAAACGTTGGAAGAAAGAACTCCGGGGAAATCGATCACTAGACTTTCAGTAGTTAATTAAACTCCGAGTTATTAAATCCGCTAAACTTATACGTTCTTACTTGCTTTCTGGTCGTCCCTTGGTGGACGGTTCGTGTCTCAGAAGTGTAAGTTTTCTTCGAGAGCTATTGCCTGGAAATTTACTATTTGATGTGCTCGCTGTAGACAGTAAAATTATAGACTCACATAGGGGTTCTTAAAATTACGTATTTTGAGGAAAATTACGTACTTGTGCTCTTAAATAAAATTTTTCGGATCCATTCCACAATTCAATTTGTATTAATTATTGTTTGGTTACGTTAATATTGATATTACTACTGAAATGTACTATTTGGATGTGTTCACTGTGGACATTAAAATTATAAATTAATAGAGAGGTTCTTAAACTTATGTAGTTCGAGGACATCCTCTTAATCAACATTCTTTTTGGACCCATTCCACGATTAAATTTTTACTAATTATTGTTTGGTTATGTTAATATTGATATTACTACTGAAATGTACTGTTTGGATGTGTTCACTGTGGGCATTAAAATTATAAATTAATACAGAGGTTCTTAAACTTATGTAGTCCGAGAACACCTACTTAAACAATATTCATTTCGAACCCATTCCATAATTAAATTTTTACTAATTATTGTTTGGTTATGTTAATATTGATATTACTACTGAAATGTACTATTTGGAGTTCATTGTGGGTATTCAAATTATATACTAATACATTTGAATCATTTCTAGCAAAATATCTGAACCCATCATGGCAATTGTTTATGTAGCTAAATTCTACACATGTAGAGTTCACCGGTAATTAGATTAAAAGGAAACACACAAGTTCTGTTAGAAACGACGAAGAAGTCGAGGGGAGATAAGAAAAACGGTTGAAACCGCGGCGCAAGATTTCACTCTTAGCCAGAGATTACTCGGTTTTACACGAAAATCCTATCACGAAAGATTCATCGAGGCAATACTCGCACCTGTGTTCCAGCACTCTTCTCCGCAATCGCGATTGGCGTGGAAAGATCTACGATCTTGCTGTTTTTACAGTTCCTTTCGAAATTTTGCTCTTAACGTTTAACACAAATTTTCCTAGGGAAAATAAGAGAAGGATTTCTATTATATTACTTTGTTAGTGGTAAATTATCAAATTGGTAACTTTTGAAATTCTACATTTTGAAATCTAGGAATTTTGAGACTTGAAAGTGCAAAAATGACAATCTTTTGGAATTTAGATATTTGAAAACTTGGGAGTTTAAATGAGAGGGAATTTTAAAATTTATAAAATGGACGATAGGAAATTCGGAAATTTAGAAATATAGGAATTTGAGAATTTGAACAATTGATAATTAGAAATTTAGAATTTTGGCCCATGAGAAATTTCATAGGGAATTTGGAAGTTTCAACATTTGGATCACAAGAAATTTTTGAAGAGAATTCGAGAATATGGAAATTTGGAAATTAGAATGAATTCGATGAAGAATACAGGGAATTGGAGTAGTAAAGAATTTTGAAATTTAAAAATTTAGAAATCCACCAATTTTGAGACTCGAAAGCCTAAGAACCTTAGATAAACGTAAAATTATAAAACACCTTAAAATTTCAAAAACCTAAAAATTCTAAGATCAGCGAATTTACATACCCAAACCTCTAATATCGATTAAAAATACACTACTACACCGCAACATGTAACAGACACCTAAATCAACCCTTAATCTCTCTGCTATCAACCGTATCAATGAACTAAACACGTAAATTTACGATATAGTTCTATTCTTGAACGAGCCCCTTATATCAAACTCATCTCGCTCGACGCATGTCATAAACTGCTCTCCCAGATAAGATGGTCGCACACTTTCGCCAAACAGTGTACACGCATAAACGGACTTTCGGTGGGCGCTATTGACGAATCGTTGTACGGGGATAAAACAAACGGCGGTAAAGTGAAATAGGCGTGATCCATTGGCGAAACGTGCAGTCATAAACGCGCAGCAAGCACTCGCGAGCGACTACAGCGTCGGCGAGTGTACGCCGCCAGATAAACCGCTGAGTCAAGCTGTTTGACTTGCACATTTCTAGCGCTGCTTGCCACGCCACCCTGGAACGCCACTGGGGGGTTATAAACGGGCGTTTTAGAGCTCCCTTAAAATTGGACTGTGGGGAATGAACGCGAGACTTTCTCCCTCTTTCTCTCCCTCAGTCTCGCTCCGAACCTATTTCCTCCACGCGGTCGTCTCAGGAAACTCGCGAGATCCACCGCGCTTTAACTAGGAACGATTGATCATCTGCCTATGATTAAGAAAATTAATGACATAGCAAAAATATGGGTTATAACACTGTTAATATATAATTAACTGTATAGTTAATTGGAACATGGTGTTTGAGAGTGGTGACACATGTGGTTAGTGCTGGTAGATATACATATGTGGATTACAAGGATGTTATCGCTTTAACTACGATTGGTTATCTACCTATGATTAATAAAATTAATGGATAACATAGAAAAAATGTGGGTTATAAGATTGATAATATATGATTAACTCTACAGTTAATTAAAATATGATTTCTGAGTATTGGAGGAATGGGGTTTATGAGAGTGCTGGAGGATGCACATATGTGGACTATAAGCTTGTCGAAGTGTTGAGCAGTTTTCCTGTATAATTATTATTCAGATGTCCAAATGTTGTGTAAATGTTACGTTCTTGCAGGGTTATGTGATTATGTAAAGAAAGGTTAGGTGTTATATAGTTATGTGGTCATATAAATGATTGCGTGGTTATACGATTACATGACTATAGAATAATTAAGGATTATATGGTTGTAGGGTTATGTGGTTATATACAGATGGGTCATGTTGTAGGATGATTTGATTATATAAAGAAAGATAGTGTGGTCTTACAGTTAGGTAGTTATGTAATGAATGTTTATATAGTTGTAAAGTTACGAGGGTACATAAAGTGTTATATGGTTGTAAACTTATGTAATGAAGGATTAAATGGTTGTAGAGTTAAGTGGTTATATGAAGAAGGGTCATATTGTTATATAGTTATGCAGGATTATACGACTGTGTAAGGAAGGGTTATTATAAGTACAGGACTTTTTGGATAAAGAAGGTTATGTGGATATGTGGTTATATTCTGACGTAAAGAAGAATGATATGGTTGTTCAGTTCAAATTACATGATTATATGTATGTATATAAAGAAGAGTTGTACGGTTACAAGATTTTGTCATTATGCAAGAATGTTATATGGTGATATATAGAAGAGTTACATGGTCGTACAAGCTATTTCTGTATCCTTAACCCTAACTTAGCTATAGTATAGAATAGTTTAGTATAGCTATTTTAGGATCTGAAACCCTTTTACAACTGTTTAAGCAATCCTAACCTTATAGAACTATTTTAGTATTCCTCTATTAGAACTATTTTAGCATTCGTAACCCTAGCTTATACAGGTATTTTAGTATCCTTAATCTTAACTTATAGAGCTATTTTAGTATCTTCGACCCTAAGTTATATGGCCCAGTACTTAGTATACTGAACCCTAACTTTCAGTTACTTAAGAATTCCTACCCCTAACAGAACTACTTCATCATTCTAACTCTAACTACTACAACTGTTTTAGTAGTTCTACCTCTAAATTTATCCTTACTAACTTGCAGAGCTGTTATAGAATTCTTACCTCCATCTTTCCACCATCAAATCCACAAACTCCATAAAAATCAGAGTAATCTAATAACAGCACCTCAAATTCCAAAAAAGTTGCGTTATCAGTTAGGGTCCAATTCGCTGGTCCAAGTGGATAAAGTCAAGGAGATTGGGGAGAGCGAAAATAATGGGACAAGAAGATATTGCTCCTGTGGATACAATTCTGGGATTGAAAAAAAAAATAGGCAAACTGTCGCATAAACGAGCGACAAGAGTGGCAGGATGAGCCTCTTCTAGCGACACCCATAGCGAGACCGCAATACTCGTAAAGGAGATCCGTGCTCTGCACTATTGCCACGAACGCAGAAGCCGTCGGAGCGTGCAGAGAAACCGACCACCATCTCTTCTCTTCTTCTCTTTTGCCCACTTGAACCACGCCCGGTAAAAAGTTCCGTTACACCCAGCTGTCACTGTTTTTTTAAGCCGCCTTCGACCGCCCGCCTTCCTATTTGTTTTTCGTTTTCGCGCATACGTTCTCCCAGACTTTACTCTGGACCCGGCAGCAGTCGTCGGATCAACATACATCCGCCTGTTTCGCAATTTTTAAAACGAACGGTGCCAGTTGGACAGATAAATATCCGCGTAATAACGCTAATGGAAAGCGGTGTTTGATCGCCGGTCTATTAGCACGCGGACGAAAAGTTACACGGTTCAACGGGTTGAATGAAGGACGAAGGCAATAATTTTGTCATGGGGCGCAATCACTGTCGTGCCGATTAAATTGAAAGAACTCGAAACGGGGGTGTTGTGACACGCGGACGATTAAATGAGAACTTATAGCAGGGAGATTGCGGTGAATGAGAATTTTTGGGGTGAGAGGTGGATGTGGATAATTGAGATGCTTTTTTGATGTCAAAAATAATTTTTTGGTTTTGAAGATTTTTGACGAATTTCTTGCTTTTCACAATTTTAAATTACTGAAGTCATACATTTGTAAATTTCATAATTTTTAGAGTAACTAGTTTTCAAATTTTGTAATTTACATATTAAATTTTCAAATTTCATCATTTCAAATTTAACAAATTTTTAAATTTCATTATTTTTAAAATAATAAATTTGTAACTTTCATAATTAAAATGTTATAATTAACAAATTAACAAATTTTCAAGTCTTTTCATTTTCAAATTACTAAATTTGGAAATTTCTTAATCTTCATATTACCAAATTTATAAATTACGAAATTATTTAATTTTAAAATTACTAATCGTAACTTTGACAGTTTCGAAGTTTGGAAACCTAGAAATTTGATCCTTTAGACATTCCAAATTTTGAAAGATAGGAAACTTAATGATTTTGTATTTTTAAACTTCCAAATTTCTAAATTCCTAAATACTTAAATTTTAAGTTTCCTAATTTCTTCGATTTCTACGTTTTTAGATTTCTGAATTTCTGGATTTACAATTTTCTAAATTTCCAAATTCTAAAATTCCAAAATAACGGATAATAAACTACCTTATACAATAATTCCTTACCTCAACAACGATACATTTTCACAAAAGCTCAATAATTTTCGTAATAAAAATAAATCCAAGACCCCTCACACGTTCCATAAATCCAGTATTAACAAACAACTAAAATTTACTACACAACTAAAACCAGTAAACTTCTCCAGTATTAAACCTATCGAGATAAATCCAAGAAATCTACCATTCAGCTACACCTTTTTCAGCTAGCAGAATTTTTGATAGGAATTTAAGACGCTCGAGTCCAAGGGCGGAACGGTATCCCAAAAGGAATAGCTCTTAAGGACGACATTTTTATCGGGAATTACTCTGCATGCTTTTACGTATTCATAGAAGCGAATCGAATGCAGGCGACTTTATTAGAGGAAAGCAAGTCGCGATAAGAAAAATAAAGATCCGAAGGGTACCGGCGATTCTGGCAGGATGAGTGCAATAGTCGAAGAAAAATCACTGTGACCCGAACAAGTCCTCGAAAACGCGATGGTTCTTAAAAACTGACCATATTTTGGCGATATTGTCCATGTACGAAAGAGACTGGGATCTAACATCGCCGCCATCGAGGCGGCCACATTCCATCTCTCGAAGACCTCCCTTTATACCGGAGTAAGCTGGAAATATCCTCAGTTTTATCATTTCAGTCTTGGCCTTCGTTTTATACGTTCCTCGTTCTCTCGGTCTCTACGGCCTCTCGGTTTTCCTTGGTCTCTTTACGAACCACGGGAATGAGTCGTAGCTACGAGCTTTTCCCCAGGAGAAGCCACGCAACGAAAGTGTTTGTAGCCTTTCGACGCTCGAGTCTCTTCGTTCTGTTGAGTGTACGATCGTTTCCGTTCCCTCGTTTCCTGCCTTTCTCTTATTCCGCCTCATCCTCTTCTCGACAACTCTTCTCTGCTTTCCAATAAATTAACGTAACGTACGTTTCGAGAGCCAGCGAACACATCGAACGCCCAATCGACGTGGTTGTGCACGCGGTACAGGCTTCCTTTGAATAAGTGCTAGGGGTGCGGACTTGTATCGTTTGTTCTTCATTCGGGGGTTTAATGGGCAATTCCGAAATTTTTTACTTGCGAATTTATTTGTCGTACATTTACAGATTTTTTAGTCTTTCAGATTTCTAAGTTTCATGTTCGAAATATCGATCTTCCAATCCCAGTTTTCAATTTTTTGAGATTTTGAAATTTGTTTTCCGAAGTTTTCAATTTCTACATCTTTAGATTTTTCAGGTGCTCAATTTTCTAATTCTGAGAATTTTCAGATTGCAAATTTCCTGATTTTGAACTTACTTTTGAAGCTCTGAATTTTCGAATCAGATTTATAAATATATGAATTTCCAAGCTTTGAAACTAGTAACTTAATTTTAAAAATGACGAAACTTCGGAACTTGTAAATCCTCAATTTCACAAATTTCCGAGTTTCAAAACTTCTAAATCCTTCATTTCACAAATTTTTAACTCCGCTGATCATCAAATTATCAGATTTTCTTCAATCTTAAATTTGAAATCTTTCAAATATCTAATATTATGCTTTCTAAATCCTTCAAATTTTAATTAATTTATTTTAATTAGTTTAATTAATTTTCTATATCTTTCAAATTTCTAATATTTTTATTTTCTCAATTTTTAAACCTTGGATTCCTCAAATTTTCACATTCTTATATCTCTAAAATGCCTAAATCCCTACAGTTTTATTTGCCAAATTATCAAGTTCTGAAATCACCCAATCAAATTAAAAATCTTCTAACTTTTTACATGTCGATTACTTAAAATTTTCTACTTTTTTTAATTTCAGTTAGGTAATTGAAAAATGAGTATATCAAAATATTGCAAATTTTCTACTTTTCTTAGATTTAATTAAAAAAACATGAATTTGAAGCATTGAAACATTGAGAATCTCAATTTTCCTAATTTTTTAATTTTCCGTTTTTTAGTGGTGGAATATATTCTAGTTTAAATTAAAGATTCATTAAAATTGACTACTATTTTAACAATTTTTTCAATAATTACTTAAAAATTCATATTTCTTAAATGAACCAGATAATGTTATTCCAGTAAATCCTATAAATATACCAAATCATATTGGACTGATATTTTTATGTGCTTATTTTACAATGTTTTCCAAATAAATTAGGAGATGTACCTATAGTATGTTTAACTTTAATTTTATTCTTAATACTTCCAATACTAAATTACTAAATAATTATAAACTAATAAATTTTTTCAATCAACCAACTAATATTTCGATTACGTATCCCATAAGGGGTTTCAAACCTAAATTCCATAACAGATTAAACATGGCGACCTTCATGTCCCAAGGGGTCTCCGCAGTGGTAAATTTTCTCGCTTATATCACGCAGATCATTTTCTCTCCTACCGACACTTAACCGAATACTCGTACAATCTGTATTCGTGCAGTACTCATTACTCCACGGAAAACCGTGAAGCAATTGAAAATAAAGCCGGTCCCGGTAAAAGAGCGTTTGTCTAGTCCGAAAACGAATAAAGCCCGCTGCGAATTGCGTGTCTTCATGGAAACGACGCGACACGGTCGCAGCAGGACCACCGTTTCTGTCGTCATTGTTAGACGGAAGTGCAATTTTGGTACACAAAGAAGCATGCAGATGAATCTAACGGGGACGACTGTCTCGCGTTAGCGGCGCTCGCGCTGCGCATTAATTCGGAATGAGATTACTTAGGTACGTAAGAGGGCCGTCTCCGAAGCTCTGGCACTGTTAACTTAAATTGACTATCGTTCTCGAAATAATAGCAACGTCTTTGTCGCCTTTGCACCAGGCACCCGCCTCCTCATCAGCTCCAACCATCCGCCCGCTCCCTTAGACTTGTCTTTGCCCTCCGCCCACTTCTTCCCTCTTTCTCCCTTTGAACCGGGCAACTTTGCGTCTGGAATTGTATTCCGCCTCCAAATTAACAATTACATTGTTTTAAAAAGCTGAGCGCCGGCTTAAGAGCCCTTTCTGCTCGTCCCATTTTGACGCGCCACGGCAAACACCGTGCAACCCAACATGGCGCCCAAATCGGTAGCACCGGCAAACTCTTTCAATTATTCGTTGTCCTAACGGACTTTCCCTCTTTTTTTTCCTTCTACGCAATTGGCTGGAAAAGGAACACGCCTCTTCCCTTTTATCGAGGGATTAGAACTAAGTTTCTTGTTATTTTCTGCAGAATTTTCGATTTGCCTGTAGGAATTAGATATTGGTTTTTCGCATACTTTAATGGTGTCCATAATCGCGATAGGTCATGTGATGTGATTGGAACTGTATCGTGTTTTTTAATTCAGAAACAAGTAGAATTTTCTGAGGGACTTTCGTGGTGATTGTAATTGCCTTTAGGGATATTTGCTTTCTTTCTGTAGATGTCGCTAAGTTGATTTGGTTGAAAATGTAAATTTTGTTTTAATTTGTAGTTTCATGTTATATCACGAGAATGCAAAATCTGACCAAACTTGCACGAGATCTAATAAGACTATAAAATAGAGAGGTTAGAAATATGTAGAAAAAAGTGAGGAAAGAACACTGCCACAGGTGCCAAAGTTTTTGAAATTAAATGCAAGTGAACATAGTGAATCTGGGGTTAAATCCTAAGAAACGGGCCTCTAGCAGCTGGCAGACATTATCGAGAGCAAGCTCGCGCAAATCAAATGGCTGTGAGAACATAGGCGTTCAGCTTTTTCTTTGATGCCCTTTCGAGTTCTGGCTATGGAGGCAGTCGAGTGAGAGGCTGCAAGCATCCCTTGGCAGGGGGTGAGTTATCCGAAGCGGGGGGGTGTTTCGGGGGGCGAAAGCTATGCGATGCCTCGACGCCTTGGCCCACACAAAGGTCTCTCTCGCGTTATTGGCAGACCGCTTTACCACGTCACCCTCCAACACCATTCTGAACGTGTTACGTCGAATATTCGAGCTGGCTCGCAAGATTTTCTTTCGCCTTCGTCGGATAGACGAACGAGAGATCCGTCACGTTGCTCGTGAAAGCCGATATCTTCCGTGTAACCTTCGTAAAGTCGAAGCAATTTCGCCGTTGCCAGAATTTTGATCGCATATGGAGAGACCTGAGATCAATCGTTTCCAACTACGACTCACGGATCTGAACTCTCGTTCGGATCGGCAAACGCGTAAATTAGTCTTCGAATTTCCAACGGAACTTTACTGTAGGCGTGTTTCGGAGACCACCCTTTTTTCGCGACCCCTTCTCTAGTTTGCATAATGTGACGGCCTAGTTCGGGCTACGAATGGGACTGTGATTTGAAAATGAATTGAAGTAAGCGATGTCAGTGTGATTTTATTTTGCTTTTTTACTTTGGGGTTAATATCGAGGATCGTTCGAAGAAGTGGGCTGTTCAAAATCTGAATCTTCTGTGATTGTATCTTTGTGAAGTGTAGTGAAGAATTCTGTAAATGAAGGAAATTTAAATATGAATACAATTATAGAGTATTTTATTATGCGTGAACGTTTCCGCTATAGTATTTATTTATTAAATTTGTGATATTAGTCATTGGTGACTCTCATAACGTTCGACCTCATTTAGGTTTACTAGCTAAGATAAAATTTTCACTGCAGTAGTCAACGCCTGAATTATTTCAGTAGTATTAACTACGATTAGTCAGACGTATAATATGGATAATACACATAGCACATTATAGATCAAATTTTTGTTTTACACAAAATAATATATTCAAAAGCTCTTGTATTTTATAACTAATATTATAAATATTGTATTGATATAATTATAATTTTTAATCGTGTCCTCTCAAAATGTAACAAATTTGCAATATTATAACATTATTTTCGTGATAGTCGATAAAATCGAAAGAATCGTAAAACACAAAATGAAGATACAGAAAATATTATTTAAAATTAACGGTACTGTATCGTTTATTTGCACGAAATATTTTCTTCCTGTATTTTCGCTTTTTCACCCGGAACTTTTACATCTGCGCGAGTTAATGCAAACTAGTGATGTACGTTGCGTAAAGGTCACATAAATCAGCTGCAGTCGTACATCCAACATGATTTATTTATTTTTTAATATGGACGTGAATGAATATGTACGTATTGCGTGAACAATGTTCACGTGCACATACACGAGTTTCGCTATGCTAAAACCATATGCGAACATTACTGCATTGTGTACAGGTTTTCAAGCAATAATTTTATGATACTCATAAAATATTCTGGAAGAAAAATTTTATTTAATTCTGCGTTTACAAATTTCTGTCGTTATTTATTATTATAACGCTTTTAATTCACCTTATAACGAGTCGGACTCGTGACGTACATTGCAGTTCAAATATGACGAATCTAAATTTGCACGAAGATTTTGAGTTTAATATTGATTACTATCTCTGCAATCAAAGGTTGCTAAATGCAAAATATATTTCTCATTTATTTAACATTACAGTAATAATTAGCTATGATTGACGCAACTGACGAGAAAAACATAGGTTAGGAGTTTAAGTAATAAATTGTCAACTGGAAGTCGACCATTTTGTTGTAGAAATCCAGTATTTCATGTACATCGATTATAACTTAACCTAGACTTAACCACTTGAATTATTGACATATACTTATTTTTAACTTGAAAATAAAATAGCAAAATATATAGAAGGTGAAACATACAGTAGCGTATACATTTCCATAAACCTAAACAACCTAAAAATACGTGATTTAAAATGTACGACCTGAAGCAAGTCATTCGATGTAGTAATTCCAGTATTAAAAATTCATAGTGTTCAAGCAGTCATCACATTCACAATAAAACTATGAAACAAGTATTATTTATAAATGAACGTCCTTGTAAAATATTTTCACGTCTTTCACAGAACAACTTCAAGCTACCATAACCTACAAAGTCACCCTATTCCACAAAGATTCCAATTAAAATCAAATTGAAGACAATCGAACCTGAAGTTTTGTCTACATCTCGCAGAAATTCAGGCCAATTAGTTAATTCTTGGAAAGCGTGCAAACTTCCTTCGCAGTATTACATATCTTTTATTCATTCCCGCGCTTTGAGGTACAAGCAGTCGAAGCTGCTTACGAAAGAAGAACAGATCTGTGTAGTCGGCAATTCTGAGCCACGTAAAAGGGTCTGTATTATCATCAAGATCATAGCCTTTGAGCTTTTTCGCCAAGGTTTCTTCGTTTGAAAGTATCTACCTTCTTATGTCGCACCGGCGCCGAATAAAATATGGTTCAAAGCGTCTCCTTTACGGACACAAAACGCTGAATAACACATTTTTCAAATACATCCCTTTCGTTCTGCTATCGAAAACCCTCTTTATTGTGCCGGTTAAACCGTACCTTTTCGATCCGCATGGAAGTTGTTAACGTCCCACGTAGAATCTGCATTTCAGAAAACGCGTCGCCGGAAAAAAAGACAGTCTTTAACTCACGACGTCGATCGCGGAACCGATCCTTCGCGAATTGTATTTAAATTACGTTCGCGTCGAACATTCCGTTCTACGTCGAACGGAATTTTTATGTAGATCAAAATATTCATGAACCACCCCGGCAAAGTTCTACCGCGACCGAGAAAATGGGAATTCCGGGAAAGAGGACTCGTTTCCGAGAAATTAACCTAACAGCGATATTTCGGAGTGTAGACGCAGCAATTATGCGCTTCCAACTTGGAAGATGTACTGCACATCGTTGTCCATTTCTGCAAACCGTATCTTCCACCACCGTGAATTGTGAGCCCCGAGGGGAACAAATGTGGAGTTCCAAGCGGTTTAACACCGGTTTTACTTGCGTTTATTTACTTTTTACACGGTGCAACCTTGATTATCAGTGCTATGATTAATTCGGGTGTGATGGTGAGTCATTTGTAGAACAGTCAAAGATAGATAATTAATCTACGAGCTAGTTAGCTAAGTTCATTTTTATTTTATTTAGGATACAAATTTTTTTATTTTATTTACGCAATATAAAACTTTACATACAATTTTAAGTAGTTCAGTAAATAATATTGAGTAGATTTATTACATAATTTTTAGATCTAATTATCCACTGATTACCTACAAATTATCTAGTAATTATCTCCTATTAAATTTAGTAGATAATTTTTACCTTAGTTGTAAAATTCATACAAAATGTATCTTTTACTGTGATGATCAAACGATTTTTTAAAAAAGTGGATTGAGGATATCTTTTCTTTTTATATAATTTGTAAATTGTTTGAATTTTGAGTTGTTTCATTTTTTATTGATTTTTAATTTTTGATTGTTTGATATTAATTGTACCAACAGTTTTCACTAATTAATCACACATTAACGGTATACAACTTTTTATTTGACGCGATACAAATTTGAAAGCGTTGAAACCTAAGAGTGGATATCATGCAGCTAAATAAATCGTGACTAGTTACCGCCAGTTTCACTGAAAGATGCACATATATATATTGTAACAATATATCCGTGAATTATTCAAGACCCGCTTTCACGATGTTTCCTGTGACCGAAGCACACGTCGCAATTGAGAGAAGATAAGGGCAGGACAATGAGCAGCAATTTGAAGGCGCCCTTAACGATAAGTATCTCGTTACGTGGGAGTTATGACGAATTTTGATGCCGCAAGATATTCCGTAGAGAACGACTGCTATTATCGTATCTAATAACGATAATAATAATCAGCGAAGACGTTTCGGCCGTGGATAAAATAACGAGTAAAATTTTACGACATATGAGTAACTGGGGTAGAATAATTCATGTAATCTCTCTGGACGTTTGCAAAATAGCCGTTCATTCTGGTTTAAATATTTTATCGTTGTTGCACTTTTAATTGAATAAGAAAATAAAAATAATATAATGATTCAATAATATATACATATACATATAATCAATAATTTAGGTAATTATATTTTGTAGATAATTATAATTCGTTGACAATTGTATTGGTAATTATGAGTAGTTTATCACTACATTTTTCTGTTTTGAGTTTTCAAAATGTTTGAAAAAGAATTTTAATGTATTCACAAAAATGGGTACATACGAAAAATTTCTAATAATTTTTTAAATTTGAATCGTGTCGCTGTTGAAATAATTGTGTAACTTTCGCGTGAAAGTGAATTTATTTTGAAGAATATTGAATGCTGATATGAAACATAAATAGAAATATTTCGAAAGAAACTATAAGTGTATCGATCGATAATTTTTAATACCTCCCCAGTTAAATGTAAAGCATTACATAATTCTATTTTCTCATTTAAAAAAATAGTTCATTTCTATAAGTGTTGATACTGAACATACACAAAAACGTTTGAATAAAAATTTAACAATTTTCTTTACTCTGTATCCTGGTTTACCGATTTCTTTTAGATATCAAATAACCGATTCTCTTTAATATTTTTATTTCATCGTATGTACTGTTTGTTTAGGCTTCGTTCCATCTTACAGCATTTCCTTTGTGTGATAACATGTTTTTGTTTCATCGACATTTTCTTCTTACGAACACAAACTTCTGTTACAAAATCTGATCTGCTTACATATATGCTGAATAATAACAGGAAGCTTCGTATATGAAAAATGGTGATTCGTTGAGGGCGGAATGAAAACATAGGAGTAACATGGCCACACTAACAATAAGGCAGATGAATTTTTTGTTTGTTATACAGAAAACATATAATAGTATTTATTGCTATACATGTATGTAGAACGTATGTGCATACGTGTGTGTATCTTATACTGAAGAATAGGAGTTCTTCTGGTTAAATTTTAATTATACTTATGTACTTCTGATAAAAGTTCTATTATATGTATTTCACATGGAATAAGATCTGTTGGAATAGAACAAATATTTTTGAACTTCAACCGACACTAGTCAGTGTTATTTCTCGTATTCTCCAAAAATCCTAGAGAAAGTTTGCAGAGACACTGTCTCATCCTGTAGTAGCTCATTAAGTAGCAAAAGCACCCCTCTTCACCTAAGGGACCATCTGCATTATGTCAGTACCTGGTGCTAGTAACCTTGCCAATATGTAGTCAAATTTTTGCATTTCTTACTTTGCCTATATCAGATCAGTCCCTAGAAAGAGAAGGCGAATTGTATGTTTTATTTAACTAAATCATTTAAACCAACTTCCTATAATCCCAATATGAAGTACCACAGTATCGAATTCAGTTGAATATTATTAATAGTTGTGGTATTGAGCCCAGCACTAGTTACATATCCTTGAATATCCAGAACGTGCAGAGTCCTTGGAGCACGGTCACTTCGTAGGACACCACGAAGCCGGACGAGCGGTTTGTGCAAGAGACACGCCTCTGAATGGCGTATAATTAAGTCACAACATCGATGTACTCCTCCAACCGCGTGGTCCCTGGGGAAGGACGAGCAAGAACAAACACAGCTAAATGAACGCAGTTTCTCTCGTTACCGCTCAGCCTACGGGCTCGCGACGCCTTTCACAGTAACCGTACACTCTATTACCACTTGTCAACGACGGTCCGCTGGCTGCTGATTATGACTTTCTAGAAAACGAAACGAAAATAACTACTCTTTTTGAGTTTTTCTGCCAAGTCCGTCAAGTTCCCGTGGGATTCGGGAAATCGATAAAGGCAAGGGACACAATCGACGGAGTCACAAAATAAATTTCGTTAAGAAAATTGCAAAAATTCTCTCTATGGACACTCAGTCTCATAATTTATTGCTAAGTAATTCATGAACTTTTTAGATTTTTAATGAACTACGTCTATTTTGGTGAATTTGACACAGTCCAGGTTTTTGGATTTAAATTACAAAATTTAATTTTCTTAAGATGGGTGTTGATTTTCAAGATGAACAAAAAAGAAAAGAAAAATAAGTTTCAGATAAGAGCGAAATTATGAAAAAAATCAAAATTCAAACCTGCAAAATTAATCATAATCTATAACTACAGAAATTTGAACTATCATAAATAAACCTCTAACCTTTCATCATTTCTGCCTTAAAATATTTCATAAAAATTTAAACTACCCAAAAATTTTAATATTTTTCAATTTAAATTAATAGAAGATTATTAATTACGTATTACAGAAACAAATGTTAATCCGAAAGTTTCAGAATTGATCGCAGTTTGATCAGCTCTTATAAAGGAATTCGTAAAGTGTGAAAGCTGTTCCAGTTTTATATGGATACTGTTTGAATTTGAATTGTGAACTTTTAAAGTGGCAAGTAAGTATTGACTTCCATCTGGGCTTAACGATCGGTCGAACGTGAAGTTTTATGAAAACTATGACCAACATCGTGAGAAAAGAGTTTTATCGGCAAAAGAATCCACTTAATGTTGACATTTCATTGGATTGAATTTTTGAAGCGGGAAGAAATCGTCTGAGGGACCGGTTAAATCCTTCTCAGTTTCCTAAATATTAGTTCAAACAGTGAAATATCTCGCGAGTGAAATATGTGAAAATCGTTGTAAAATATTGCGCTTTCCCGGTTAAAAAGATTTCGCCGAAAACCAAAGTAAATTCGAGCGGTGTTTGCGGAAGAAAAATGAAAATTAGGAAGCTAGAATGAATTAATTATGCGATGAGAGGAAATTTAAGAACGAAGAATTTCAGATATATTTGACAAACAAACTTTCGTACAATGAAAATATTTGGTGTTGGCAAAAGAGTATTCTAATTTGAGCGCAGGATATTTTTGATAAAACAACTCGGACGAATAGAGATTTTTTTAATCGATCAAAGAATTTGATGGATTCAACCGAATATCGGCAGACGCTGCGGAAACACACGATTTGCAAATACGCAACGAAAAACAGTTCGTGTAGTGCGGTCGGAATTCTTGATTACTTCTCTTCTCTTCCGTTGATTTAGCTGGCATAAATAAATGCAAGCAAAACATGGACGATGCATGCGTACGCACCGTAGGTTTGTTTTCCGTACAGCTGGTTCTCTGATTTTCAAAAGGTTAATAAACGCCTCGATGCGCCGTTGAAGAATCTTAAAATTAATTTAACGACTTCACTGGCCGTGCAGTAGCTTTCTTTCTTCTGCTGGTAAAAACCATTTAAAAGAATGTTTATGGTTTCCTCAAATTGTATGGTTGGTAATGGTTCTGGGGTAATTAGATACTTTAAGGTTAGGTAAACATTTGTTGCGCTTGATGCAATTGTTGAGAGAATGAGTTTAGTACATTCTATATTTTTAACGAAGATATCAAGGTTTTTAAATTTTGAAATTCAAAAATTCAGAAATTCAGAAATTTAGAAATTAAAAAATGTTAAACTTTGAAAGTGTGAAAATTTGAAAATAAAATGATCTGAAAACCCATAAACATGAAAATTAAAAAGCTAAATGTCAATCTCTCCACACAAATATTAAAAAAATAGTATTTAGTACCAAACAAAATACAAAACCCTCAATACCAAAGAACCATTCTACAAATCCCGTTCCACGAAAGGGCGAAGAAGGGTATAGAAAAAGACCTCCTCCGCGATAGATAAGTAAATTTTGTCAAGTATAAGGCAGCCTTGGCGAAAATACGGTTCGGATCGTTGAATGGCTTTTCATTAAGGCTCGATTCATTCTTCATTTTTTTCTTCGTTCTCCTTCTCTGACCGTTTCCGGATAAATTACTGAATTCCTGCCACTTCTTCGTTACCCTCGAGCCCTTCACGGACAATTTAGTTCCGCGGCGTCTATCACTTCTGTTCGCGAAAACCTTCCGTTTCCTTCTTGTTCCGATACAAACTTTTAAAGAAGATGCTTCTGGGCGAATTGCCTTCTTTCCTTCAACGACGCCTCTTTGAGGGCCTCGACACCTTCCCTTTTCCCTTTCTTCATCTCGCCCTTATCTCGTTTCTCCCTGCTTCTGTTTTTCACCCTCTTATTTATTGCTTTCCTGACTAAACACGGACTGATTTATGTCACTGACGTTGTCATTCGAGTGTCGAACTTCTTCTGCTACTTCAAATTCTGGATTCTGTTTGATTGTCACGTGATTAATCCATATTTGGTTACTGTTGTTATGTTGTTCTTAGTTGCTCATTTTCTTTCTTTGTTATTATAGTTTTATAGATTTTTTAAACTCGTTTTTAAATATTCAAATTTTTTTACTTTTATATTGTTCGGTTGTTGTTAAGTTAGAAAGTGGAATACATAGAAAATACAAAAGATATAGAAAATATAGAAAATCTGAAAAATATACAAACTATATGAAATTTTTAAAATATAGAAAATATGAGAAGTTTAGAAAATATAGAAAATATACGAAACATATAAAATATACAAAACATACAAAATATACAAAATATAGAAATATAGAAATACACAAGTACAGAAATATATAAATATACAATTGTACAAATATACAAATATACAAATACACAAAATACAAAAATACAAATATACTTTAGAAAATCAGAAAAAAATATCCAAGTTAAGAAACCAACTGCGATAATTAATTCAATTAACAAATATACCCTGTCAACAATAATTTCCCGTCAAAATTATACACTTAACCTATAACTATACTATATACTTTGTTTACGCCAGAAGCAAAGAACTCTTTGTCTCAAAGTCTGACAATGAGTTAGCTTCAAACATTTGTCTCCACATAATGATTCCTTGAAGGGTCCAAACAAAAAGAACTATACTGGAATGAGGTCTGGATTGTAAGGCGTAAGATTGTGGTAGAACCTCCCAGCTTAATTTTTCAATGGCTTCAAGTGTTGTACAGTGGGTGTGCAGTATGCGGACTTGTATTCTCTCGAAGAAAAAGCACTCTATTTCTCTGTAAATCATGTCGTTTTTTCAGTATCGCGAACTTTATTTCTAAGAATGTCTCTTAGTACACTTTGGTGCAACCTAGGTTAGCTTTGGACATGGGTGCACATCAAAACTTGACAATTTTTAAGATTTCGAATTTTTTAATTTTCAGGTTTCTAGATTTTTAATTTTCAAGTTTCTAGATTTCGTCTCAAAATTACCAAATTTTTTGGAATTTCAAGTCTCCAAGTCTATTCTAAATTTTTCAATTTTGATATTTTCAAATTTCTTAAATTTAAATTTCCGAATCTTCAAATTCCCAAACTTCGACTCTAATTCCCCAAATTTCTAGATTGTTAAACTTCTATAGTTCCGAATCTCTAAATTCCCAAATTCTAAGTTTCCAAAATTCCTAAATCTTCAATTCCTAGATCTCTAAGTGTCAGGGTCTTTAAGTTCCTATAATTCGAAATTCCTATGTACCCAAACTCCTATATCCCCAAATCTCTATATCTCCAAATCCCTATATCCTCAAATCCCTATATCCCCAAATCCCTATATCCCCAAATACCTATGTCCCCAAATCCCTATGTCTCCAAGTTTCTACGTCCCCAAATCCCAAAATCCCTAAATTCTTAACCCATGTCCAAATTTCCCTGTGGTCTAAAATCCTTCAAAATCAAGCAAGAGACTTTCTCTTCCTATCACCATATCCCTAGAGAAGCCACATATGCATCATGCTGTACTATCAACATAAGTCCTCTCAAAAGAGATCCAAACATTGAACCTGTATTACCCAAAAAATTAGCATCATCATTTTATCAGCTGACGATCACACTCTATCGTCCACCTTGCAACAGCCCCAACCCACTCGTTAAAATTCTATAACAAAATCTATGTACATTATACGATTCCGACAAGATTACTCTTCTCGTAATACAAGGTGTAGAATCCAAAGCTCAGTTAACGAACACGAATGAACGACACCTTCTTACATCTTTCTGATGGCAGCAGCAGAAGTTCGAGTCGTTCACGCGCAACAATCCGGAATTATGGATAGGTCCTTTCGGAGATCGATTTCGTTACGTGGTTATCCAGTAGATTCAGGATTCGGGACGAACCCGTGGGACAGCTGAAATGAGATCACAGTGGTTCGCCTTCGGGAAACTGGAGGGGAACAGGAAAGTTCGGGCGAATTTCATGAATCACAAATGAGGAACGAAATGACATTAAACTCACGGACTTTCGCACGCATAACCACGGAACGAACTCTGTAAGGCAGCGTGTTGATGGAGTAGAGATGAAGGGAGTTGAAAAGGACATCATCCGCTGTTTAAATGTCTTTGTGTTCGATACTTGCTTACTATTACTCCTATGTGAAGATTTACATGGACATCGTGTACTAATATTTTCACTGTTTTTGTTTCAGGTAAGTTGCTTTTGACTTCAAGTTCGAATGATCCTTCTTCGGAGGGTAAGTCTTTGAATTCATATTATTAGAAATAACATTGTGGGGTTGGGGTATTTGTGTGCTATTTTTTAATTTTATTCTATTTATTGCATTATGTTTTGCATAATGTGGGATTTAGTATACATATTATAATTGTTCATGACAAATTTTATTTTATGTAATTTTTTAAGAAAGTTACATTTGAGCTTGCTCTAATATGTCAAAAACTAGCACTATACAAATTATTTATAAGCAATGTCTTATGTCTAACTTTTCAACTATACCATGTAGTATCACACATGGTGCCTACTTTTTAAAATCTTGCTGTTCCATCAAGATGAGTCATCTGCAGAATAATTTAATAAAAATTATAATTCCATTACTATCATATATCTATTCTATTGCTAATAATTCTACAAGGAAAAATTGTCAAATTAATGGACAAAAAAAGATGATTTAATTCAACTTGAGATTTATACTTGTGTTTCTATGAAATTGATCCCAGCTCAAGTTTTATTTAAAATTAAAAATAAGCTTTTGAAATAAAAATATTGAATTTTATCTTGTACTATATTATTTATTTTTGAATTAGCAGACTATTTTACTACTGATTTAGAACTGTTTTATCACCTATCACTGATTGAGAACCGCTGCTCTAAAGGCATATATTCAAGTCAAAGATGTCCTTTCGAGAATTTATAGGAGAACTAATACAACATAAATGTAATTTTAATCCGAAAACAAGATAGGGAAAACATTTATATAAAGTTCACCACACAAGTTACACTCGCATATGATACATTATATGCTAACTAACTGATAATGTTATGGTGTATATTGTACAAGTTTGCAAACATATTTCACTCGGTAATCTCTTGAATATCAAAGAAAAAATTACAATAGCCATTAATTTCGTAAATCATTACAGTCAAATGAATATTTCATATTTAAACATAACCTCTGCTACCTTCATAAAATGGAAGATAAAAATGGCACTGCGGGGACTCATGAGTGACCTTAACCTTGACATATATTGTCACCCTCCTGTTTTTAATCGTTGGTTTTAGCCCTTATTCGTTGTTTATTAAAAAGTTATTAAAACGCTAATTTGTTGATTATATCGTGGTACACCCCACATTGGAGATAATATTAAAGTAGCAAGGTATAGAGGGAATATAGTGGTAGAATACATGTGTGTTTTGTGGTATTATATTCAGTTATATTATACATGTTGTTAAAAAAAATTAATATTCTGGATATTCCAGAAATAATCATATTATTTTGCAAAAGCTAAAATTTATAGAAATTTAAATTACAGACATTAAACATAGCATATGTATAATATAACATATGAATATAACATATGATTATGTACACTGCAACATGAAACATAAAATAATGCTCTAAAGTACTTCTCATTATCATTAAACATTCATTCCAAAATATATGCCTACCAATTTACTATTCTTCTTACGAATCTTCATAACATTACTCCTCGCTAGCATTACTCACGAAATCTTTATTTCTCAAATACGCCCACGTATATGTATGTATGCAAACTACGAGAACCAGGGTTAAAATAAAAACGTGGTTATCCTGTCATCAGTATTCCCCTCGGTTCACGACTCTTCGCGCGAAGCGAAAATTTTTCCTGAATGGTATTTTCATTCGGCCATTTTGAAACACTGTATACAGTAAATTTCGTCGGTTGTTTAAGAAGTCGAACGGGATCGGCAATGAACAGAAGCCACGAATTTCGGAATTCTCTGCGGATCGCAAATTTCCATGAGAATGCTCGTCCATCAGCATCGCTATACGCACTCTTTTTTTTCGCTCTCATAGAAAATGGACGGGAAAGTGAATTCAGAGTTACGATCACATTTATCTGCGAATCTTTCTTATGTTTATAATCATTCAAGGACGCAGAGATAAATTTAGTGAAAGAGTAAATAATGAGTTAATGATGATTTATATCTCTATAATAATTTTTTATGATTATTAATATTTGTTGAGCTATGTAATATTTTCTTAATAAATTAAAAAAATTTTTAATGATGGTTAACACGTTGCTACTTTTGTACCGTAAATGTTTAAATAAATTCTGAAATGTAGCTTAGGATAACCAATTACGTCACTACCCTCAATTTTCGTCACCAAACTACCCTCTTCTATTAAACTACTCTCAATATTTCCACCGAACCACCCGATTTAACCTTCAAAGGCATTTTCCCTCGAAAATCGATATTTTTCAGAGTATACCCATAACTAACAACGACGAAGTGTTAGAGTATCTATCCCCTAAGAGGGTCAAGCTGACCCAGAACATCACGACTAATACAAGTTTTTGAACCAATGTGTATCAATATACTGACCCTTTTAGACACTCTAAAGATGAATAATATAAGAGGATTCAAGAGCGGTACTTTTACTACCACCCCTAGTTATGCACGTCTGTAACTAATACTCACAATCAGTAATATATTACCAATAACTCACATTCCTAAATTTGTATCGTCTGAAAAATTTGAAAATATCTGATCCAGTGATTCGACGTCAGGGGACGTTTCTTTTTCTTTTGGAATTCGTCTCGATCACCGGGTCCGACATCCTTGCATCGGGCGCGAACAGAAAGATCGTTTGGTCGTTCAATGTTCCAACTTTGGCCGGGAGCACAATGGATCCATCTAGCAGTGGACGACTATCCACTCAGAGCTGGCGTTCGAGCCGCGCACTCGAGCCACAGAAATGTTTGCATTTACCGTAGCGAGGGTGTGCGTTCCCCGATGAAAGCTTTCGGAGGTCCTCCGAAGCGTCAAACCGAAGTGTGTCCATCCACCACGCTGATATATATATGTGTGTGTACATATATATATACGTATGTGTAGGTATAGAACGCCCACCATCATTGCATTGACCGTCGAACCTCTCCATCTTTGCATAGCCCGAAGGGAAAGAGAAGATCGGATGAAGGGATTGGGTCGATTGAAAGGGCGACGTATACCCGTGCTGCAAATTTTTCGGAGTGAAATTGTTCGAGTCGTGTTTCGCAGACGCTGTAGGCACTATCTCGTTTATTCACGGGGTGGCTACGCGATTCGATATTCGCTGCAACTGATTTTTCTGATAAAAGTATCTGGTATTTTAGGGAATGGTTGAAATTAAAATTGGCGAATATTAATAGCTGAGAGAGGGAAAATGTTTGATATATGACAAATGAGGTAGGTTGAAGTATATGAGGAAATAAGGTAGATTGAAATATATTAGAAAATAAAGTAGATTCAAATATATGAGAAAATAAAGAATAAAATAAACGTAGTTTATAAAAAATAGAAATTGTAGTTGACATATTTGGAGATGAGTTTTATTTGATTTATCCATTTTTTACATAACGTAACGTTTAGTATATGTGAACAAAATAGGATCTGGTGTACCTAGGAAAGTATTTAAGAATGAGTCTAAAATTTTAAAAGTTCTCATTAATAAATAAATATAAAAAGTCATAGGATCTGGTATACCTAGGAAAGTATTTAAGAATGAGTGTATAATCCTAAAAGTTCCCATTAATAAATAAGTATAAAAAATCGTAGGACCTGTACCTAGGGAAATATTTGAGAATGAGTTCATAATTTCAAAAGTTCCCATTAATATACAAGAACGAAATCTCATTGAAAATGAGCATATTAGAGAAAACTTTTGATCGAATCGCAATAAGTAAATGACTTAATCGATTCTTAACTAGCTCGTCAAGATATCCTTAATTGATTTAATGGGATTTAGGTTTCCTCGCGTTGAATCTTCCATTTTCATTAATGAACCCGTCCTTCGAAGTAAATTAGCTATGCAAGGCAGGTTGCACATCGGAGCTAAATGGTACTTAACTCTTGCCAACTCCGACGTACCGCAAGCAGATAGTTCTCACCGTAAATGCTGTCATTATGTTATCTCAATCCGGCAGAAGGACGTACGTACGCATTCCGAGCGTTCCTGGATATCGCTGCTTCTGCGTCGCAAAACCCACTGCATGTAACGTTTACGTTATTTTTCCCCCATTCTAGTTCTTTCGAGGATTTTAACAACCCTCGTTACTGCATGAAAATGAATTTAATCTATCGGCCATTTTAATTAACGTTTAATTTGTGCGTCCCTTTTTTAACCTTATCTCGGTACCATTTTGTGTACAGCTTACCTATCTGAGCACGAATAAAATGGCGGTTGCTGCAAAAAATTCGGGGATTCAGACGACAATACTCTGCTTATAATTTTCGAGATTTTAGGACGCTTTTTATTCCTTAATTTTAATATCTGAATTCTTGTGCTCTAAATATTAATATTAAGTGATACGAATATTTTTGTTATATGTGCAAATATGAATGTTATTAAATATATAAATGTGAATGTTATTCAAATATTCTTGTAATCGGTTGATTACCTTAGACTAAATTTACAGATTATTTTTCATTGTTGTATTTATTATATTAAACGAGGACTAGATAGGAGATTCATTATTATTGTAATAAATTTTGTTGAAGACAGTACTATTATTATATTAAATTTTCTTGAAGACAAGAGTATTGTTATTATAATAACTATTCTTGAAAACAGAAATATTATGCATAGGAGACTTTGTTCAACAGCACAAGAACCACGTTTAATCAATTTAATAAAACAGTTTAAATTAAAAGTTACTTTCCAGGATGAGTGAAAATGCGTCCGGGGTAGTTTAAATTCTCATGAACCCAAAAGAGATAACTAAAACGCCGAATGCTGTTAAGTTATCCTGTATATTCGCATTGAAACAGATCAGTGCGTAGCGGTCATGGCGCGAAACAGCGTAGATAGGATATTTATCGCAACAAACCCGACGATTTATCGTGTAATCTGTTCAGGCAGCAGATGCAATAATGGGGCACCTGTGTGCATTCGTGTGCAGGTTTACGCAAAGCAGCATCTCAATACGGCTTGAAAATCGTGGTGCGAACCCGCCGGTAATCGAGATAGCGCAGGATCAAAAGGGTCGTAGAGCTAAACACACATTCGGTGGACGGGTCAGGGTGCAACGAACAATATTTCGCGACGGTGTAGGTGTCGGTGGTACAGCTCTTACTACGCTAGTTGGCCTGAGTTTGGAGTCCAGCACATTAACGGGGATAGTGGCTCCGCTCAAACGTATAATTGCGGGACGAGGCAATTGAGAGGCTCCCTTGGGTACCCAGTTTCCAGTTGCCGCAAATCCACCCTCCACCCGGCAACTTCGAACTCCTTCAGTCCACACGTTTCTCCCTCTTGACCACCCTCTCGATAAGATGTCCCTTCGATGAATTTCGTTGCACCCCCTTTCGGTAGATAACAGAGAATGACGGTATTACGTGCACGATCCCCTCGCGTCCATCGACTTTCATCTGCCAATTAACCCTTCTAATTTTCTTCGAAATTCCTACATTTTTTATTCCGTGTTGTACTTGTAAATTTCCGCAGCTTCAAGGTTCGAGCCGGGTATTATCGTATTAAGGTTAAACCCGCGATGTCCTCGCGTAAAAATTGCAAAAAACAGAAACACGATGGCGCGGATGGAAAGATTCGGTCGCGGGTTTTAAACCGTTGAATTGATAGAACAACAAAATGTACGGGGGAACGCTTTGTCGCGGCGTTTAAAAATTTCCTGGATTACACGGCTCTCGGCTTTCGCTTCTCGTTTATCAACTCGACGAACGTTAACGCGGTTTTCGCGTGTAACGCGATATGAAGGATGACAGCGACATCTCGAACGCAATCATTGTTCCGCGGCCGCGGGAATCAATGCATTTGAAACAAATACATCGCGACGTGTTAGCGATAATGGGACCGTACCTTTCAAATTCAATTACGTTTAAACGATCAACTGTTACACGAGATAGATGACAAGGGGGACCCAGCCGGGAATATCGCGACTTCGATCGATACGGTGCGGTGTATAAATATAACAACCCCCTTGTTTTTATTAATGCTTAATTATACAATTTATAAGTACTAGTTCTGTGTATAAACAAATTACATAGACAGATTTTGGCGTATTAAATAATCAGCTAAGAATTAATTTTTAGACCTTAAATATATCAACCCCTAAGTTTTCATTACTTTGAATTTTTAATGGCCAATATTTTATAACCACTAATTTGTATTATTTAACAACAAATTACATAAAAAATTGACGTACTAAATATTAAGGTATTTTTGTCAAAATATCAATAGCATCATATTGATGTATAGCATCATATGTATCATATATATGATATGTACATGTATATGTATCATATGTGTATCATATGTATAGTACCCTAGATTCAATTAAAGAATATTTATTCCAAATTGTTGTATTAAACTAGATAGTGAATGTTAGTCACATTTCGAGTGCAAAAGGTTAATATTCACTTCAATACAATTTTCCTTCACACAATTTATTCTTTGCGTTTTAGAAATTAATATTTAAGGGTGACTATAAAAGGTAATTGAAAATATGAGTTGGTAATTGTTTGACTGTACAATACGCGCCAACGAAACCTGTAACGAACCTTATCATCCTAATTTTCTACGTACGCGACTGATGAGCTATGGCTGTATTCACTTGCAGGCACCGCGGCACTCTGTCACTTTGATCGTGCATAATGCACGGCTAAGTTACAGAGGGATTATATAACTAATTATACACTATTACGCGCCTGATTTCCCCACGGGCGAAAAATAGAGGAAATATATCAGAAGTCTCTCCCCACCGACGAGAGTAATAAGCGCCATTAAGATCTACCGCCTGGTTCGCGTTCTTTGCCTGTCTTGCTTCCTTCTCACCGGCGCGGAAAAGATGCCAGCCCGAAGATACGAGGAAAGGGAATAGACAGAAGATTGGGGAGAGAATAGAGGGAACCTTCCTTCACCTGAGTACTGTTGCCAGACTTCACGGATTACTCGTTACCGGGTGCATTCCATTCAATTAGAATAAATTATCAGCCTGATTTATGCGCTCTGCCGTGAGGGTGGGTATTACAAAATTTTACTCACTCTGTTTTTACATGTTGGAGTAACATTGGTTGCTCCATATTTCGATAGCAATATAAGTACGAGCTTGAAACACATATGTATAGCAAGTTTTTACAAATAATTGAAAGTTATCTCAGCTAGCTTATTATACTAATAGATGGTAAAAATGATTCTTTTCTTCTTCCTCTGAAACCCAATCAGCCCACAATCAGTCCTCGAGGTTCCAAGTAATAATTAAGTACCCATCGTTCCCAGCTGACGCAGCAGGATAATTTGAAGATGTCTCACCATTAACACCGACAAATTCGTACCCTTGATTTCCCGCCGATAAAGAACGATCCGACCGATTGCAATTTTGACCGTGGAGCATGCAGTCGTCTTATCGGATTTAGCAAGGGTTCGGGCAGCACAACACCGACGAGGGCGGATGTCTTGGTTAGGTGGAAAGTTAAGGCTGGGTTTTTACTTAACCGTAATCGGAAGATATTGCCGGGAGCACTGTACCAAGGGCACTTTACCGGCCGCCTTAAGAAAGCACTAGCTTCGCGAGGCCCGGGTAACACCGGTCGAGACCGTTATTAAAAGAGCCCTCTTTATCTCAGACGGTCTCTGTCTAACCTCCAACCCTTCGTTGTGTTTTTCTCTTCTTACTCCCAAGGTTCTCTTTTTCCTCCCGAACGCTCCTTCTTCTTCTTCTTCTACCTACGTTCGTCCGCTCTTATTCTCTTTGAAACCCTCCCAGCTAAGAGTGTTTCTATGTCAACCTTTGTACTTTTTAGCGAGGGATCTACGGCGTCCATGCGTCCGCTATATGCGTCCCCATAACGCCGCCAGGCGGCGATAGATGCCTGCATGGCGGCCTGTAATGGCACTCCTCTTAATTTCACCGCCAGAATGAAACCGTGGAAATGGAAACGGACGAGCGGGAAAATACACTTCAGTGTTTTTCGCACGGTACAAAAGGTAACCCGAACGCTCGAGGTCGGGATTACAAGGCAGGAATTCGCATAATTGCTTCAGATTCTTCGCTCTGTATGAAGGGAGGAAAAGAGTTCTTTGAAGGAAACGTCATAATTCTTGTATAAAAGAGAGGGCCGGATTCTTTTTGCCGAGGCATTTAATATTACAATGTAACGGAACGTTTCGAGGAAAACGGATTTCACCTTTGTGCTGCTTTTTTCCTGATCCCTTGCTCGACCAAAAATTGTTGTCCGTTCTCCGTTCGGCGAAACGCCATGTTTTAATTCAATTCGTTGAACGTTAAATTCGGGAACAATTTCAAGATCAAAGCGGAAGAAGAGGTAGAGAGCACTTGCGGGACGAAATAATAGCGGCAGTTTAAACAACGGCGATCATTTTTTCATACACCTAATACAAACTTCAAGGATAATGAAATTTTTCAGCGTCGCGATCATCGTTGACAGGAAGAGTTCGGCCGCAGGTACCCGATCCTAGTGGGCGACGATGAGAAGTTGACACTTTCAGATCGGTCCGATGGCCATAAATTCCCGTAGCGACGACACTTTTCATCAGACTCTGATTACTTATTCACGGGCCGACGAGCGTACGATGGAAAAGCGGCCAACGTGTGCGCACGGTCCTGCTTCTCCTACCCTGTCACCGTGATTGATAATAATGCAAGTTTGACGTCAACGCGCGCCGCTGATATTACTGAAACATAATTTACGAGGCTGAAATAAAATTCACCGTCTCCGCTACCGGGAATCCCGTGGACGAACCAGAACGGCCGAACGTTTTTTGTCGGACGTGTGAAGTGTACTAAGAAAATTAAATATTGTGCTGTGCCGAAGGACGAAACGCACGTTTGACATAATTTTAACGTAAAGTTATAACGGTGCGAGGACAATTTTATTCGAATCAAAATTGCAATCTTGACGGATGAAGGGATAGTGTATTTTCATTTTTTGTAATTTTTATGAAATTTTCAATGAATGACAAGCTTTGAAATGTTGGACGTTTGACATTTGGTCATGTTATACATGGAAACAGCATTTGGACAGTTTTGTTTCAGTTTGAATTGCAATAATTTTGAAGGGTGAAGAAATAAATGATGAACATCTACTTTTTGTAATTTTGAGATTTATAAGATTATTTTTAAGCGAGAAATTTTGTAATTTATAGTATTATACAAAATTTCGGGAAATCACATAATTGATGACATTTTGGAGAAACGAGGACTATACAATAATCGTCAAATCCAGGTCCACCATTACAATTATTTATAAAACAAAGCTGACTATGATCCCGTTGTGATTGTTTCGAGGTGTTTATATTATAATGAAAAAATAAATCTTAGATCGTACAACTTACAAACAAAACTTTATATTGGAAATTGTCATGAAATATGCTAAGAACAATTTACAGTTTAATAAAATTTTCCTGTCCATTATTTGTGGATTGCATTTCCAAACGATCAAATTAAAATTTAATGTGGACCATTTTACTAGATTAAATAACAAAAGATTATAAAATTCAGATAAACCATTAATCAATCTACTAACTTCATTTTTTCAATCATCTCACACATTTAAATAGAAAATGAATTTATTGATAGAATTTCGTTTCCGAATAAAATATAGATACATGATCGATAGTGATTTTAGATGATACGTTAAATTGGATATAGATTAAGCTTAAATGTTTGAAAGTTCATGAAATGTTGATTGAAATTGAAGGAACGCTTTAGACGGACGATGAATATTTGAGGATTGCAAATTTTAGTGTCTGGAATTTCTGAAATTCGTGCTCAATTCTACATTCACGTTATAAGTCAAACTACTAAATTCATCGTTTTCATGCTAACCGCAGCATAGTCCACTAGTGTTAAATTTATTTACTTCGTTTATTTATAATATTTTGGAAATACATGCAGATTGTCCTTTTGGTGCATGAAGTTCAAGTAATTATTCGAACCGATTTTGTGCGTGGGAAAAGAAAATTTAATAAATGGCACCTGAAGATTTATTTGCGGAAAATATTCTAATAACAAATCAACCATTGAAGAGCTTACTATTAAGTATTCAATAAAGTTCTTACCATCTCTAAATCTCTAATTATCAAGCGATACATGCGCATTCTCTAAACCAAAAACAAGCAATATTAAATTATAATTAAATAAATTTTAACTCTGCGAATAAAAATCATTAGTCCCACCAGAAACAGAGTGTCTACGAAAACAGAAAGAACTCTCGAATTCTCAGATATACGAGAATATGTGAATAAATGAGGTTGCAGCATAAACGGTGTCCACAAACGGCATAATGGCGGGAAATTCGAACGTACGAAAATCCAGCTCGCGTATTCGAGGCAACCATTGAGGATATCCGCGCAAACCAATTTGAAAATTTAATTCAAAGTGTTCCACGGGTAAAATTAAGTTTCCTCCGTAAACTGGGTTTCCTTTTGTCGCTCGCAGTGCGATAGAAGCAGTCGGTTGCCGAAAACGCTAGCAATTTGCAGGGAATTTCCCTGGCGCGTTAGAAGGAAACGTCGATTGACCGGATGAAACGAATTGCCGGATGTCGGCATGCACACACCGAGGAAGATGCACTCGTGACACAACTTACGCATACCGTCACCTGAACGACCTTATTTCGCGGAAAATAGCAGCGGATACATGACACACAGAAACATCCCCTTGTCACTCGTTACTCCCGTTCGTCCTTCTTTTCACAACGCAGGGAGACCCCATCCTCCTGGAATAGCAGGGATACACAACTATCATATTTCCCCCCTTATTTTTTTGTCGAGCTGTCAGGCGCTGCCATATATTTTGACGTCCCTATTCTCGAGCATCCTGCCGGAACATCCAGAACCAAGCATCCTCCCTCACACCTATGGCACACGTAAACTACACATCGACGTCTTGAACAGGTACTGGTTCGAGGGGAATACCTGTAACGAAGAGACGTCGTTCTGCGACGTTTTCTCGGAATAGTTAAGAAACTCGTTTTATTTCTCTGCGTTAGCTGCGTATCAGCTTCGCCTTTCGTAATTGGGTTTCGTAACGGGATACGGACATAAATGCTTCCGAGTAAAACTTCGATGAACTTCGTTTCCTATGAACGGATATTCTTCGTGTTTCAGAATGTTGTATTTAGTTTAACAATTTGGGATTTATTTTGGGATACGCGACCGTTTCATTATTTTTGCTCGCGAATTTTGTGTAGTGGGTCACTCATGTGGTTTATTGCAGTATATATATAGTATAAACACATATATAGTATAAACACATAATATTAATATATCACGTTAGTCTATTCGATTACCCAAACTATTCCCACATTTCTGAACATTGAACTCCGCCACTAAAAGTTTCCCAACAATTCCCAAATGATCCGAATAGCTTCTCGCAGAAGAATATCGTTCGGTTTCGTGTTTAGAGAGTTCTATTAACGGAATCGCCATTTTGTGTCTCGTCCGAGAAGAGAAAAGTTAAGAAATCTGATGCGAGGAAGAGGGTATGGACCGAATGAAGGTGAGCCCGCGAGCTAGCATCGAAGAAAAAGGAAGATGGTTCCGGTTAGGGGTGGGCAGAGGGTGGAAAGGGGGTAGTTAGGGGGTTGTTTGTCTCTGTTTCCGTCTACACGGCTTCGGCCGAGCCATTGAATCAAGTCGAGCGCAGCCGCGGGCTGTTGTGTAAACTTCAGTCTTGATTGAAAAGCTCCGCACTCAAATATTGGATGATAAATCAGAGAGTCCGGTGTCTTAGTATCCGAAAAGCCTGGCCCTTTCTGGACTTTTACGAAACCGTATCGGCTTTTGAACGCTTCCGAAAAATGGATGGAAAGACGAACTTCAAATCTTTGTCCAGCTAAGGGCGCTTCGGCAACTGTTGATTTAACGTTGCTATTAAATGCTCTGTTAAACTTCGCCTGTTGACGCTCCTGCAGAATATTTATCTTGCTGAAATATTAGGCTATTAACCCGGCGACCTGAAGCTTTTAGACAGCGACGATTCAAATTTCATTTTAGAGCATTTCGTTCTATGGAGAATTGATTGCTGTTATTTATCATTCTTTGAAAGTTATTATTTAGAAGTTGTCAGTGTTAGGTTATTATTTAGAAGTTGTTATGAAATATAAAATATACAAATAAATGAAACATGAGGTACACAAATAAATAAATCAAAATACTATAAAACTCCATTCTGACAATTCATGCCTATGAACGTACAGGCCGAACCGTGCCAGATACGACTTTTTGTTATAGATTCAAACTTTCTTAAAATGAGCCAAAACCCCCAGGAAAATTGTCAAAAGTTCCTAAAGGTGACTACAGAAGGGTCTAAGGGCGAAGAGCCTCCAGCGAGCAAAAGAAGTGAAACATAAAATTTAACAAATAAATTATATAGCATATAAAAATTATCCTATCTGTTACCAAAATATCACTAACAATTCTTTTTCGTACACAAACGTTTCTCTTCAAAGCTCGCGTAGCCGCAAGCACGAAGTATTCCGGTTGAATGGAGGCACGTATGGCACCCGTTTTTTCCTCCCCTGAGGAATGCATGTTTGAGACGATGCACTACAGAGAACATATCGCATGTAAATCGCAGGGCAATGGCAGTGACGTGATACGTGCTGCTCGCACGTCTCACGCATTCCTCAATGCACATCCTCGAAAACCATCTCGATATTCCTCTTCCCATTCCTATCCTCTTTTCAAGCGAGGTTCGTGCATCTGTGTAAGCATTCGACTTCGTCGACCATTTATACGTCGAAGAGACAGAGGCTAAAGGCGCAGCAATCTCTCGTTTCCTATTTTCCAGCAATTCCGTTTACAAAGTATCATCTCGCGAGTCGCGAGAAAATGGCGGCCCCCGACGTTATCGTTCGAGATAACCTATCCGAAAGCGTTCGAAACACGATTCATATTTAACGGAGTTAAATTTCGCGCCGTAGTTCGCCCACGATGGTGGGAGGAATGTTTCGAGGCAATCGTTTTAGCGACACACAAACCTAACGACCCATCTTCGACGACCCGGGTCGTTTCAGATATCCGCGAATCTTTCTGACTGCGTTCGAATCGCACTTAAGCCTTAAGCTCGCCCGTTTTTGAAAGGGGCTCTGGTTCCTACCGATACTTTCCTTTTGTTATCGCGACTGAATGGTTTTAGCCATTCGCAAGCTTAAGTGTCGAGGGCTGTCGTCAGGGTGCTGTGTTTTATGTTTAAGAATTGCTCGCGAGTTCTTTTGAGCTCTTTTATGACGCGTTTCGATTTGGTAATTTTTGCAAACGGTTCATTGTATTAGTTTATCTTTTGGGGGATTTTGATAAATTTTTATTGTGATAGGAATTCGTTATTTACTGGTTTGTTAACTTTTGGTGGATTTTGGTAACTTTATTGAATAAATGAGAAATTCATCCTTTAATTGCATTAATTTGTTGACATAAACTTGAATTGAGATGGCGGTGATTTTCTATAAAATGGCGGGTAGTTCCTATATGAAAGTATGTTATAGCAGGTAATACATATCAAATAAATTTTTGATACTGTTTAATTTTCATACATACATTTTTCACCATATTAAACAATGTTAAAAAACAAGTTGACACAGTACACAAAATGTAACAAAAAATAGGAGCTTGAAACTCGTGCAATTTTGAACAGTATAAAACAGAAAGTGGTTATATTCAGGGCTCTCGAGTTTCATTTTTGCAGCATAAACCTTCAATTTGATTCATGTTTCGTGTTCCCAGCAGCTTCATGGTCCATTGTCACGGTCATTTCGTTTCACGACGTAGCTCAGAAATTTATACACATGGAACACGCGTTTGCACTTGACATTGACTTATTGTTGGCGAGTAGCAAGGTTGGAAAATGCAGCAGGCTGGTCATAAGATCGTATTTTCGCCTTTCGCCGATAATAATGGAGGTTCAGCCGGTGAAACGGGAGAAGAGGAGTCTCGTTCAAACCGTAAATAACCTGAATATTGCATGCGTGAAAAAACAACAGGAAATTTTCCTGCGCAAGATTCTCCGCTTATATTCAGTTAACAGCCCTTGGAAGAATGTCAGTCCAGCGGAAAGCTCGATGAAATGAAATAGGCTAGAAATATTTAATAAGTTTCCGTACCTCATGAGCAGCTCCTCTCTAGCATCTCGCTCTTCAACGAATTTTTCTTCAAAAAGACTGTACATAAATTAGGGAGATTCCGTGTTCTGCTGCTCCCTCGTCTTGCCTCGTACCTTGTCCGCCCATTTTCTTGTCTTTAAGTATGCACGCTCTTCCGCGCTTGCACCCTGTCTTCGAGCCCCGTTCACCTGAAAAGCAAAATCTGCCGTCTGTCGGTGAATTCAACGTGTCTTGGGGAGAACAGATACTCCTCTGCATTGTAATGAGAGAAAATTTACTTGGATTTCTTAATGCGACTATCTAGTGGAAACGGTTATAACAAAAATTCTTATTGTAGGTAATATTTTATATGCTTGATAATTGCGAGGTGTACGAATTACGAGGTGAAAGAGAATTTAGAGAGGGGTGATTGTTTTTATAGGGAATAGGGTTCTTTAGGGAAACTGATTTCCAGATTTAATAGTGTAATTCAGGAATTTGGCAATTTGGATGTTTGGAAAATTAGGGATGTAGAAATTTTTAGATTTTTAAATTTGAAAATTTGGGAATTGGGGAGTTGGAGAATTTGTGATTTGGAGATTTGGGAAATTTGGAGAATTTGAGAATTGGGGATTTGGGGAATTTAGGGAATTTGGGGTATCTGGGATATCTGGGGTATTTGAGGAATTTAGGAATTTAGGAATTTAGGAATTTGGGAACTTGAGAATTTGGAAATTCAGGTACTAGGAAATTTTGGGAATTAACAAATTAAGGAATTTAGGAATTTTTTAATTTTTAATTTCACAAATTTGAGAAATATAGGTTTGGAATTCTAAGAATTTAGGACTCTAAACTTTGTGGATGTAGAAATTGTGAATTTGTGAATTTATGAATTTGGAAATTAAAAAATTTGGTCATATGGAAATTTAAAATGTTAAAAATGTAGTAATATAACAAATTTGAGAATTTTTAATTTTACCAACCCGATAATTTAAAAATGAGTAATTTTAAGACTTTAGTGTCAAACCAGAATTTGCAATGTAAAATATGAAATTTATAAATCAGTTGACCAGTCTAGTAGTTTTAATGTTAAGAACACTTATTTCCTAAAACGATTGGGAATCGAATTTCTTTATTCTGCCATTCCATAAACGTAGTTGCTTTCAGAAGATGAATCTCGGGTCTCGCAGCTGACCCTAACGCTCGTCGAAATATTATTCGATAGTCCGTGAATTCAAACGATACTCTTTACGTGACCTGGAAAATGCGGGATCATACATATGCAGAAGCAGCCGAGATTTCCATGAGGCTTTACAACGTCGAGGGCTCTTCTCTGCGTATAATTCCAGGCTTCTATCGGACAGGGAATTGTATCGGTACAAACACGATGCTAAAATAATGAAACGTTTGACCCAAGTATTATTAGTTCAATAATTTATTGCACGCGTGTTCAACATTTTTACATCGCGTTTACCATTCTTTTTCCTGTGTACGGTAATAACTGTACCATAAAAATGAGTAATAGTTCACTGTTTACTCGTACTTCAGATATATCTGCTTAAAAATGTACGGACGGTAGAACAGTTATAGGGCATAATTTTGATTATTTAGGATAAGTTTAATGCTGGAGCTGCGATTAAATTGCCGTTCGAATAAATTGAAATTGGTAATATAGAGAGGAATTTACATGCAGCGTCCTAAAGTTCGCAGAATTGAATTTTTTAATTTTAAGTACCTCAATTTTCATATATTCGCGTTTTTGGAATGCAATATTATTATATTTGCAAATTCATAAATTCACAAATTCCTACATCCCTACATTATATTTCTAAATTCCACAATTTTTAAATTCTTAAATTCTTCGAATTTCTAAATTTTCAAATTTCTATATTCCCAAATTCCTAAATTCTATTCTTCAAATCTTTAATTTCCAAAATCTAAAATTTCCATATTCTCAAAAAATTCAAGTGTAAATTTTATTTACACTGCCAATAGTTTATTTCAGCGTTAAATAACCTTAAAGAGAAACTGTTGCAAATCAGCCTTTCTTATAAAATCTGCACTTTCTTTTCTTCATCATGATCCGCACAAGCCCTACATTAACATAAAAACTTTTTGAGATGGATTACAATATATCCCATCATGCATAAAAGATTAAGTAAAAGATGGGAGACGTAACTCGAAAGAGTTAATTATTTTAAGGTTTAGTAAGACTTGTGTTATCATGATCCGAAACAAAATGGCGGATCGAAGCTGATCCCGACTGAAGTTTTTATGCCCGCATATACGTGACGGATGATTATGAAAATATGAGGGCGTAGTCGGATCGGAAAGCACGGCGCGGAACCCGCGAGAAAGTTTAGGTCGCCGTACTTCTTCCTCGTTTCCTGCTTTTTCTGTATCTATACGCTCCACTCAATTCGAGCGTAACGTCGCGTAAGCGCTTTTACGAGCGTGTTCGTGCTACGATAGCAACCGCCGTGGCACGGCGAGTTCTCGAGTCTCAGACGACTCCCTCGTTCGATTCCATCGTCGAATTTATCGACGGAAAACAACGCTTCGCTGCCAGTGCCCGTGCCCCCTACCCTGTGACGCCCGCCCGGCTCGCCGCCCTTTTTCCGTCCAGGAAATAGGTATTTCATCGGCGTTTAAATTGACTGCAAAGTCGTCAAAGTTACGATCGATTTTGCCTGCTTTTCTGTTTTCCTCCGCGCCGCAACAACAACCAGCACTCCCGTTGTTTTCCGCCCGTTCCCGTTTCATCCGACGGCATTAATTTGTTACGACGCTGTTGATAACGCACCCAATGACCGCTCCCGTGTTTGTACAAGCCCGGGATTCCGAGATGTAGCAAATAATCACTATTTGTCGAATATTAGAATAATATGGGGATCGTCCGGTGAATAACAATGTTAGGTAAAGTTACACGGGTGAGCTGTCTTTCACGTTATGTTTCTTTAACATGGAATTCGATTTTAAGTACGTGCTCTGCGATTTATCGTTCTTTAATTGTTTGGGTTGAATAATTTTGTGAATGTCGAATATTTGATTTCGGAAATTGATGTTCGATTTGGAAAGATGAAGGGTTGTTTCAAAAGCTTGTAGGTTTATTTCAAAATGGTTTAGAGAAATGTTCAATTATAGTTTACAAGGATCCCAGAATAAAAAATGGACATAACATTTAAACTTTCTTTATTTAATGTGATATGAATAGTAGTTCTGACAAATAAATTATACGGAAATGTGTTAACGAGGACTGCTGTGGTCCTCAACAGACGAATTCACAATCATAAACGAATAGATTTGCGTTGATATAAGTAAAATTCGTAGTCATACAAGCAGACCGATTGGTCATGTAATCAGACCTTGATACACTTAACCTTCGCAGCCTCTGACCAACGCACCTGAATGAATACTTGAATGGTAAAAGCATGTCTTTTAAAAAATATACCATTATTATATTTCACCTATAATACTCAAAATTCCGAATGGAATCGTCTCCTGGACCATAGATACTAAAAAAAAGTAAAATGGGGCCACGTAGTTCGACCGAGTTAAGAGAGAGAAGGTTTCTGGGAATCTTTAGCAGGGGCTCGTCGCAAACGGTTTCGCGTCGGTCTCGCATTTGCATATGAAAACCAGGAAGTCTCAGGACTTGCCTCTTCCAAACTGGAAGAACGGGGTTAGGCAGGTAGCACGAAGAGCAACTGGAAGAGCTGTATTGCAAGCAGCCGTGGCGACAGCAATGGCAGGGGCAGCAACATTGGCAGAGACGCAGACTGCTCTCGCTTAGGTCGTCTTAAATATTCAATGGCGTCACGTTCTCAACTCGGCATGCAGATTAGCAACGGCGAATCACATGTTCCTGCATAAGGCTTGACTTTGTATCCCAGTTCGTGTTCCTCCTGATCTGCTCCGTTCCCTTCGTCTTACCTTCTCTTATCTTTTCGTTTGGATGCTTCTGGTCGAACGTTGAAAGGCTTTCTGGTTAATGTTTTCTATCCTAACTGCCGAACGAACAAAGTTCAAAGTCGTCGGATTTTTAAAAGAGGATACCGTGATCAGATATCTTCTTTTGAAATTTCTTCGCGCGTTCGACAGATGGTAACGTTTCGGATGACCGTTCTGGGAGACTTCTTATCCGGACATGTCTGGTTATATCTTTCTGCTGCCGACTCCGGGGATATCTTTATGCGGTGTTTGCTTAGTCGTCTCCGTTCGCAGCGCGGAGATAGCATATTCATTATTCGAGTCGAAATGTTGTGGACTTTCTTCTGAATTTTATTTTGGGTTCGTACTTTTCTGAAACGGCGTGGGAGTTTAGTGTTCTTTTAGTTAGAGAACTGCGAAACATGGACGATAATTTTTACTGGAGGTGGAGCAAGAATTTTATTTTGCCAGCGTTCTTCAATATGGCAGTACAGTTTCTGTGGAGTTAGGTTGAGTTCAGTTGTTTAAGGTAACTTTACTTAGCTACTTAGCTTGAATTAAGTAAAAAAAATCCGTCATATGTAATCGTTAATGTCACCGCAACATTTAAAAGAGTTAAAAAACGGTGGACAGAAGGCTACCAAAAAAATGCTAATATAAGTCTATTACCGTAGCATCGATATTAATAGCGGAATGTCTGTGACATTAAGAGATTGCTCTTTGGCAAACAATCTTGCCGTAGCTATAATGCAATCCGGAAAGCTTTGTGCAAATGGCTAAGTGAAAGCAAAGCACAGAACGTCGCCATGAGGGGGCAGGGGCAGAGGCAGAAAGAAAAAGCACAGTAGAAAAGGGAGTACGGAAAGGTAAAGTTACTTTATGTTTCTTAAGTTTCCTTTTAGCCGGAGCAAACCTAAGTCGACTGTTCAGCCCCGTAAGGTTACTCCATATAAATGCAAAGGGATCCACGGGTCTTTCATGTTGTTAACGTGCCTCTCTCGCCCCCTCCCCTTCACCCTTCCTTCTCTGTACTTGGCCGTTCGTGGCCTTTGCCTGTGCTCGCGTCACTCTACACCAAGAGTTTGTCGAAACCAGAAACCCATTAAAATCTGCAAAGACGAGCGACCAGGACGAAGGAAATCCAACGATCTCTTATTAGACCACCGGGAAAAGAAAAGAGGGGCAGACTGCTTGTTCGGCCACTTTGAAACGACATATTGCAGCTGAATGGGTGTCTACGAACTTTTAATAGTTTCCTTTGACGCCAGGAAGGCCGGCGATAAAATTGCATTGATGTCGAGCGTTTTCAAAAGACCCCTTTCGGCTACAAACGGAAATATGAATTTGATCGGACTTCTGTTTTCGTAAAGCACAAACGTTTCCGCTGCGTGGACACTTAATGTCACGATTTTGAATTGAATTTTTGGATACTGACTTTAATTAGGAAATGTTGAATTTAAGCTTTGTACTTCATACCTCTTTTTATACTAGATCTACACGGATAAATGGGTTAACTTGAAATTAGTAGCACAACTTTTTTGGTCAATCTTTATATCCACGTGGAGACTTCTAGATTTTATAACAACGTAAAAACCGCACGAACTTCGATATAATTGCAAAGAGATTTAACGAAGAAAAATGTCCTCAACAGTCGTTTAAGAGCAATTTCGCGAACTTAAAGCGTATCGAGAAAATATGGCCACAGGAACGACACCGCTCTTTCCAATCTTCCCGTGCCGCTTTCTAATTTCACTTGGGAAGATTAGCGGTCAATTTTCCCTCGGAACCCTCTGCTCATCCCGTCTCTCTCCCTGCTTTCGTTATTCTTCCTGTAGTGCTTCGTCGCCACTTCGGGTAACTGTTGTTTTTCCGGTGTGGATCTTTAGTTTTAATTACCACGGCACCCTGACGTTTATTGTTGTTTCTTGAGGCGCTCGCCGCGCCTAGGGGTGAATTCGCGCCGAGTTTCTCGAAGCTGCCAAGGGGTCTTGGCGAGCGTTAGGGTGGCTCCAAGTTGTCCGGAGATGAATTCCCAAAACTAGACAGCTCGCGAAATGAACTTCCTCGTGAAGAAGACGAGAAAGCGGCCCCTCTGGACGACGTTATTTTTCATGAATATTGTCGCGACCTTACCCCACCTTCTATTAAGGTATCTCCTTGAATTATGTAAGTAGTTGCGTTCTTTTTCCACGCGAATTTACTTATTTGAATAACGAACGCAAGAAATAACGAGAGGCACTTGTGAAAACAGTGATTCTCAACCGATTCAAGCGATTTCTCAAAGAAATTTAAAAGTTTACAAAATGAAATTCAATAGAATTTTTTAACTACCTTTTTATTTATCAATAGTTATATTAACCACTTATATATACTTTCATGTATTTAGGTCCTACAGTTCTTTTCTATCAAATAACCATTTTTATTACGTGATATTCTGTTCCGAATAATTAGGGGTTGAGAGCGAAAAAATGTTCTTTGAGCCACCCTTTCTTAGTGACATAATTATTTTACAAACATTTACCTCAAAAAATTGGTATCCTTTCCAATCAAAATAGAATTATCGCAGGTTCAGTACGTTCCACTGAAACAAGTCTACAGATGGAGTAATTGACGTATAGTTTATAACATCCATCTCCCAGACTCGATGAAAGTTCGAAGTTTCTTATATCACGAAGAAATATAAACGTCAACGAACGTTGCGTTTTACTTCCATCACTGGCTAAATGGTTTAACTGGCCCGATACATTCTGAAGCCGAGTATATCGTCGAATCCACTTGGTCGAAAGTACTCGATACATTGTGCTGGCTGGCCACGGACCTATAATTGGCTCACCCTGCAATAAAGTTTCGTGCGAGAGTAGCTTAGGTATCTCACGAACGACCCGTCGGTGATATAGTGACGATAACCCCCGATACCTATCCCTTGTTCGAAGTCCTTCTCACCCACTTACTCTGATTTACTTCTTGAACGCGCAAAACGTGAGTCTGCTAACGGCTGCTTTACCGAGTAAACTGGCGATGGACCAAGGACTCTTTTCCCCCATTACGTTGCTTTACGAAATCCGCGTGGATGGCATACGTGGACCATAAAAATTTCATGACATGTGTCCCGACGCAACATGTTGTATTCCAACGGCTACCGTTCTGTTTGATGTGACTGCGATGCATTTGGGGTTAGGATGGTGCGGGCAAGTTTATGATATAGTGAAATAATCGTAGTTATTTATAAATGGTAAGTTTTTCCTATTGTTAGGGAGTATTCTTATATTTTTAAATTCTTATATTCCCAAGTTCTTGCATCTCTAAATTCCCATATCCTCAAATCTTGCATACCCAAGTCCCTATATCCCTAAGTCCTCACATCCCCAAGTACCTACATCCCCAAATTTCTACATCCACAAATACCTACATCCCCAAATTTTGTATATTCTCAAACCTCTAAAACCTCAAATCACTAAATTCCCAAATTCCTAAATCTTGAAATTCTTACATCCCCAAATCCCCAAATCTCCAAATCCTCAAATCCCTAGACCACCAAATCGCTGGATTGCCAAGTTCCTAAATATCCAAATCCCTAGATTGCCAAACTTCTAAATCCCTAAATACCTAGATGTCCACATCGCCAAATTCAGAAATTCTCAAAAACAGTTTGGAATCAGTAAAAAATTAATCAAGGTTAGCAATAATTTTTTATTTCCAAATCATTGGGTGATCCTCTGACTTATTGGGTGGTTCTGTATTTAATTAATAATTGTAATTTTGAAAAGACTAAAAACACACGCGTGTCGTGATTTTAAAATAAATTGGTGTTATTCGAGAGATCAGTATCATTCTCTATCAAATTTATATCGGAGTATGATTTGTGCCAATGATGGATGTACAGTTGGAGTGTACTGATAGGCATTGACGGATAGTCAATTTTACGAATTGCAAATTCAATATTTGACATTTGTATGTTGTACAATTTTCGTATTCCTCAATCATGAACATTCCATATTTTCAGAGTATCAAGCTTCCAAATTTCCTGTCAAATTACTGAAATTTCACAAATTTCAAAACTTCAGAAATTCTGTACATATCAAATTTCACAAACATAAAAAATTCTATAAATTTCACAAATTCCTTGTGTTCTCAAAAATTCACAAATTCTACAAGTTCCTCAAATTCCTTAAATTTGTCAAATTTCATAAATCCTCAAAATCTTCCAAATCTCCTAAATCTCCCAAATCTCCCAAATCTTCTAGATCTTCCAAGTTTTTGAAATATTCTAAATTTGTCAAGTTTTTTAAATTCCTCGAATTTTCTAAATCTGTAAAATTTCACAAACCTTCCAAATCTTCGAAATCCCCAAATGCCTCAGTCCTCAAATTCCTCAAATCCCATAAATTAACCAAATATCCAAATTCCCCAAATTCCTCACATTCTTAAAATCCCATGAATTCTCAAAATCCCTCAAATCACCCAAACTCCTCAAATCCTTCAGATCCATAAAACAAACCCATCAAATACCACAAACTCCTAAAATTCTCAAATGTCCCAAACATCCAAATTCCCAAATCCTCAAATTCCAAAAAATCCCGAATTCCCTAACCTCTAAATTCGAATTACTCAGCCCATCCAAACTGCATACATCCTCAACCCTCTCCATCCAGCTCTCCATTATATCTCAGCCTGGTCATAAATCACGCGAATTCAGTTAACCACAAAGTAACAAAAAGAAATCAGTAAAATGTTTCACCTTGGCTCATAAAATCCGCGCATATTTCCGCGTTCCATTATACCGGCAAGTAGGTCGGTTTTTCAGCGCGTTCACCGTGCGGTAACGCCATCTTTATGTAGTGAAGTTTCAGCGAGGGTTCTGGCGGTAAGTTTACCGGGGGTTGATTTGTAGATGCAGCCAGGTATCGCGAAGGAGTAACACGTGAGCTTAGGCGGAAGTAATAAAAATACAGGAAGAACGGATTATCCTTTTACAACCCCCGACAACTAATCAGGACTTAGCGCTCGGATAACAATCTCTCCTTTTCTTCTTATCCCCGTACGCGTTGTTCTCCCTTTTTCCCCGGTTCTCGTTCCAGACCCGTACACGCTTTACGCCTTGCATCCTAGATGATGAATGAGGGATTAATTCCAACACGGCCGCAGTCGAGCAAGAAGTTCGCGATAAGTTTGAAGTTTCTTTAAAACAATAAGTTCCGGAGGAGGGTCGGTGGCGAAAGGTAGTCGATACAGGGAAACCGTCATCGTTCATAATCGATTATTAACGAACGCAGCACCGTTGAAAGAGGGAAAGTTTTCTATTCGCAAGGCCGCCACGTATATAGAAAAGTACATTGCGTTGCCGGTGATGGACGAGCACCAGGTGCGGCCAAGCTCATGCTTAAGTCTCGTTCGATTAATCGATTGCGAACAGAAATAGCCGGACTATGAAGATACGGTAAAACACCGGCTTGTCGCCGCTTCTCGCTGTACGTACTTTCATATTTATTCGGATAACACGAGACGTTTCGTCGAAACACGCTCGACGGTCGCTGTTTATTTAACCGCCTGTTAATTACCCGCTTTGTTTAGATGTAACGCTCCTGGTTAAATTGAATGGTTTTGGAAATTTTTATGTTAAGTGCAGTTTGCGATGCTCTTTTCTTTGAAAAATTACTTTTTTGAGTATCGAAAACTGTACGGCTGGAGAAAAAATAAGTTTTGAATAAAAATAATTGCGTGGTAGTTAAAACGTGCAGTTAAATGAGGTTTATTGAGAATTGGAATTTGAGATTGGATTTTAGGTATTTGAATAATTGGAGACTTGGAAGGTTTAGAAATTGAAAAATTTAGAGATTTGGGAATTTGGATAATTAAGGTATCTTTGATTTGGAAACTTGAAAATTGGGAACTCGGATATTTTTAAATTTGAGAATTAAGGAAACTGACAATTTCAAAATTTGGAAATAGTAGTATTTGCAAATTTACTGACCTGGAAATTTAGAAATTTCAGAATTTGTGAATTTGGAAAATTGGTAATTTGGAAATTTAAAAATTTGAAAACTTAAAACATGGAAACTTGAATACTTGAGAATTTGGAAACTTGAAAACTTGAAAACTTGAAAACGTGTAAACTTGAAAACTTGAAAACGTGTAAACGTGTAAACTTGGAAACTTGAAAACCTGAAAACTTGAAGACTTGAAAACTTAAAAAATAAAAAATTTGAAAACTGATAAACCTGAAAATTGAGAAATTTAAACCTTATACCTTTAAAATTTTTAAAACTGAAATATTTTACTAATTGAAACTAGTGAAACTAGTGTTTAAAATAATCTCCCTAACATTTCAACAAAAAGAAACCATCATACAATGTTTTAAATATTTGGAATACACCCTCAAAAATTTTGTTACCCTTGTTTTACTTTTATCAGCAGCCATTCTGTTAAGCCAAACTGCACAACGTAAGTACACATTCATTTTATTAAACTTAAACATAATATTTAAGAATGAAATTCGTTCACGCCGTTTCATATCGACAAGTATCGATTGGTGAACTTAAACCACCTTCAGTAACTGATGGTAGATAGAATTCTGACAAGTTATAATGCATCAAAAGTCTCAGAACTTGACCCAACGATTGATCAAAAACTTTGATTCAAAGGCGGGCAAAAGTTTCGAAAGCAAAGAACACGATATGCCTCACTTTTCACACCTATCACATACGACCCCCGTATTCCGATAAAAATAATCTCGAACTTAATCAATCATCCCTTTCGACCGTCTCCAAGAGCAACCAGAAACCTCATCCAACTAGTATTTCACTGACACACTCAAGTGCAACATAATCTTTATAAAAGTCATGGTAGAACAAAGATTTAACACCATTTGTCTTCTACTTTGTTTTATTTGAAATTTTCTCTACATTTAGTTTATATACTAAAGGTCATACTATTAGGACAGAGAGGAATGTATAAGTTTACTTTTCTGTTGGTGTGGAAAGAAATCCTAAACAATTAGGAACTTTTGAAATAATATTAGTTTATTTATATTGGAGCTATATTCTGCATTTAATGTTCTCTAGATCTAGTCTTCCTAGGGTTTCATTTTCGTCAGATTGAATTTCTTTCAGTTTTAGGTTATTTAGGTATACTTTGTGGAACAAGACTTCCTAGATCAAGATATTCTTATATCAAGGTTCACCTACATTAAGATATTCCTATATGCAGATTTCAATAGATCAAGATATCCCTATATCTAGGTTTTCTCATACGTTTTCTTTTTATTCCTACATCAAGAGTTAGATATATTGTATGCAGGTATCCCTAGATATCAAATCTCAAAATGCGAAATTCCTATACTTCAAATCTCTGTTTCACAAATCCCTATGTCGCAATTTCCTATATACCAATTCCCAACATTACAATTCCCTACATCCCAATTCCCTACACCCCAATTCCCTATATCCCAATGCCTTACAAATATCTATATCCCAATTCCCTATATCCGAATTCTCTATATCCCTATTCACTATATTGCCAATTTCCTATATTCCAGTTCCCTACAATCCAATTTTCTTTTTCCAAATTCCCTACATCCCAATTCCCTACATCTCAATTCCCTATATTCCAATTCCCTATATCCCAATTCCCTATTACCCCATTTCCCTATATTCCAATTCCCTATATCCCAATTCCCTATTACCCCATTTCCCTATATCCTAATTCCCTATATTCCAATTCCCTACATCCCAATTCCCTACATCCCAATTCCCTACATCCCAATTCCCTACATCCTTATTCCCTACATCCCAATTCCCTACATCCCAATTCCCTACATCCCAATTCCCTAGTACCCCATTTCCCTATATCCCAAATCCCTATATCCCAATTCCCTATATCCCAATTTCCTATATCACAATTCCCTAGTACCCCATTTCCCTATATCCCAAATCCCTATATCCCAATTCCCTATATCCCAATTTCCTATATCCCAAATCCCTATATCCCAAATCCCTACATCCCAAATCCCTATATCCCAAATCCCTATATCCCAAATCCCTACATCCCAAATCCCTATATCCCAAATCTCTATATCCCAAATCCCTATATCCCAAATCCCTATATCCCAAATCCCTATATCCCAAATCCCTATATCCCAAATCCCTATATCCCAAATCCCTATATCCCAAATCCCTATATCCCAAATCCCTATATCCCAAATCCCCAAATCCCCAATCCGAATCCCTCTATCCAAAATAAATTCTCCATATCCTCCGTCCCCAAATTCCTAACCTATTCCCAAATCCACGAATCCCAAAAAGTCCGTAAAAGTCAATAATTACAAGCCCTCTATTCCCCTGGTTGCCACATTTTCCCCAGGGAATCTCTTGACTGTACATTTAGGGATCCAGAAAATAATCATGGAGTAACGTTGATTCGACGAGATCGCGGATATCAGAAGCATTCGAGTCAAGCTCTCGCAAATTCAATCGCGTTAGACGCATCTATTATTCCTTTTCTCCGCGCGGCGTCCAATCGGATTCCGACGCGACAACGATAGCTCGATTCGTTTCCCGTCGGATGAGGCGGGTCGTGGCAGGAGGCAGCACCAGTCCGGGGAATCGCAATTCCCTGAAAGATCGCATTGTAATCTTCGGCTAAAGCAACGGGCTGGAACAACAATTACGGATTGTATACGATCGACGAAGGGGCTGATTCCCGGCTGGAGATAGCTCGGCCACCGCCTGGTTGCGGTGCTACTTCCTATCCAACCGTGTACATGTACACTCTCGCGTGTTCGAGCTGCCTGTTACGTGTCTGCGTGTAAATCAATTGTCGTGGTAACCGCAAATCTTCGCGCCGGGCCGCGGCGTGACGCGAGAAGCTGCCTTCGAGCGTGGCGGCGAGACAGAAAGGAAACGAGCGAACGTCTGCGAGAGGGAAAAAGAGCTGTAACGGCTAATGGAATTTTCCGGGATGTGAGAAAAGAAGATTAAAGGCTGCATTTTTGACACGCTTTACAACTAACGAATTAAAAAACGATTGGACGGAGATCGAACTACGGGTAAATGGATTTACTGGATACGTCGCCTTTGGACATTAATATTTCTGTTCTTCGTGATGTTTTCGACATTCGGAAATATTTTTCTGGAGATGTAGATGCATTTGGTAACTTGGTTTGTAATTTGTAAATTACTTGAATTGTAAGGTATGTAAAGATATGTAGCAGTTTGCATTATGTCACGCTGGTAATATGCGGTAATCTTCTCCAGTATTTGTTGTAGGCTTCAAGGTTTAAGAACTGTTGGTATTTGTACTTTTAATGGATTTCATGCTAAAATTTTGTTCAATTCTTCAATTCCTAAATTTTTGTATTCTTAAATTCATAAATCATTGAATTCCTAAGTCCCTAAATTCCCAAAAACACAGAAAATTCAGAAAATGCAAAAAATATCGAAAATACAAGACATACAAAAAATACAGAAACTGCAGAAATTACCGAAAATGTGAGAAAATACTGAAAATACCAACAACAACAAAAATATCAACAACAAACTAATAATACAGAAAAATATTTAAAAATATAAGAAATACAAAACCAAACACATAAAATAAAAAAAATATAAAATAGAACGATCGAAACTGCCGTGAAATAATAGCAAAAATTTAGTTCCCCCGGTGAAGGTTTCTTTCTCCCCCAACAAAGGAGCAGTTAATTTTCCAGCGGCATTCAATTACCACCTGCCTTACGCCGTGCTGTAACTTGTCCAGCATTTTTCCCGTGGAAAACCGGACAAACGTGTCTGATCGCGTTAACGTAATTGAAATTTAGAACATTTCCGAAACTCGACACATTTTAAACGTTAACCGAAGCGCCCCCATATGGAACGCCAGACGCCTAGCGCCGTTGAGTGACACGCGGCATAACTTGCAATTTGGTAACTGCAGGTGCTCCGGTCACGCTAAACCGCAGTTTAATTACTATACCCGCGTGAATTGGCTCGCTGGCAGTACTGTCACGCGCAACGGTGTGCAAATTGATCTCGGCGGCTCTCTCTGCATTGACCTCCTCCTCGTTTTGCCCTGGTTCAGCTCGCCTTGATCAAAATCACTGAAAAGTCCTCTCGCCTGTCGCGCTTTAGTCAGAACCGGTGTCTCCCTGATGAAGATTTCGCACGTTTCTACGTAGCCGGTCAAATGGAAAATTATTAATACGTTCATTAACGATCTTTGCTCATTGTTCGCATTTTGTACGGTAATTAAAATAATTCGGTGAAGAGGGAGGTTTCATCGAATGAATTTCAGCGTTTGATTTTTTAGGAAATTGTAGACGGTGGTGTAGGTAGAGAAATTTATTTAAAATTACGCTAAGATTTGAAATTGTAAATTTAGACATCCGATATTGCAGTATTTATAAATTTCAGAGTTTCTTAATTTACAAATTGTAAAATTTAAGAAATTTAAGAGTTTTGTATCTTCTATTGCCAACATTCTAAATTGAGTTTATAAAATTTCTAACTTAACAAAGATTGAAATTATTTCTATGTTTCCGAAAAATATAACAAGCCCTTATAAAAATTATAAACATTAATATTTCCACAGAATATCAATTAGTAATAATATTTCCAATATGGCCTTTCAATATTTTCTTAAACAAAAACCAATTTTTCAGAAAAGTTATGATTTTCATTTATTTTCATTGAAGATTAAAATAAAAGCGATTTTTAAAGGTTGTTAAAATTCTATATTATTTATTGTATTTCGACAGAATTTTCATAATAACGAAAATTGTGTTTTACGAGCTGCATATTTGAAGTACGCACGATATATCTCGAATTAATCGCCTATATGTTTGGTAACGTCATAAATAATTACTTTCGAAAGTATCACGCGTTAATGAGGTATTTTCCATATTTTATAACGGCGAAATCAGGCAGAAACCTGGCAAGTTTTATAATCCGTACCCCATGCGATTCCATCGAACGGGGATTTCTTTCCCATCGTTGTTCGAGGCGAATGAGTTTATGGAATATACAGGCTTGTAATATTACATGTAATATTACGTGTAATACGTGGATTATGCGTGCATGGGATGCGGACGTTTATTAACAAAACATGAGCCCGGAAATGTTCGTAAATCCATCCATCCGTCGCATTTATGATATAAAACATGGATTTAATTTTATACCGTTGATATCGCTATAATATTTTGCAGCATTTTGCAATCATGAATACGATTTTTTTTTTTATTTCGATGGGGATTAAAGGTACGGAAAAATAATTTCATTTGCGAGCCACCGAATTGTATGAAAAAAAATATTTTAATATTGCAATTTATCATTGGAAGATTTCATACTTTTGTATTTGATTACGAAATAGTCGCCTATTACTGAAATTTACATATTTTCGTATTTTTTAACTTCGGAAGTTTTTATAATTTTACGTTTGTAAATTTTCAAATTTTCAAATTTAATAAAAGCTCAATTTTTCAAATTTAGAAATTGTCAAAAGCTCAATTTCTCAAATTTTCAAGTTGTCAAAAGTAAAAATTTTCAAATTTAAAAATTGTCAAAAGCTCAATTTCTCAAATTGTCAAAAGCTCGATTTCCCAAATTTTCAAATCCCAAATTCTCAAGTTTCGAAATACCCAAATTCTCAAATTTTCTCATCCCCAAATTCCCAAATTTCTCGAAAGAAGAAAATCTGAACCTCGCAATTTTCGCAAAAAATGAAAAAACGACCAGCAGCAAAACTTCCCCTTGCAAACACATTGAAATTTTGTAATTCTCCTCTCAGGAACAATTATATTCCGCGTGGTTTAATAACATTCGTAATGTATCGTCCGAATCGTTTAAAATTAGTATTCATAATTCTCACGCTCTTCTGATTGCATATTTAATCGTTTAACGATATTCATTAAATCAACATCTACTCGATATTATCGTATAACGAACGTATTGCAGTTTATATCATGCTTATTATAATTGATCCTTATTGAATAAACATCAGCCGAATTAAGTTATTACACGCAGGAAATTTCGTAGCAATACTTATACGTATAAAGCTGGCTTTTAGCCAGTCATTTATATTTTATTGCCGGTACATTGAATCGTATGATTAAGTACAGTAATAGCGATGACAATTTTATTTGTGTCTAAAGCCACGTCGAATAGTTATTAAATCATGAACGGAGAGCAATTGAAATCGAAAGACGGGAATAACGGAGGAAAGAAATGTACTATAATCGATTTTAACGATCGTAACCCACATTTTACGCTCGAAGAATTGCTTATTAATTTATCACGCACTCGTGTCAATAGTTTACATTCTCTCGACTGGTACCTATAATTTTCTGCTCTGTTTAGTTCACCGGAAAAGATAAATGAAATTTATGTGATAAATGAGTTGATACTCTTTTTCTTTGTTGGTACAATCTCATTTGATATTGTTTTGATTAATCGTTTGTAAAATGTATTCTTTAGATGTAACGAATTTTTGCGTTGCTTTATTCTGCAATTGTATAGCGAAAGCAGTACAGTAATTTAGTAGGAAGTTTATATGTATATTATTTTTGTAGATAAATGTATTTTGACTGTTCAATTTATAGGTTATGTTAAAGACTTCTTTCGATTATATCCACCATTTTGTTATCATTAACTGATCATTTTTAAATACTCAAATTATCGAATTTCCAGATTTTCAAACTTTCGAATTCCTAAATTTTCAAATTTTCAAATCCCCAAATTCGCAAGCTTGCAAATCCAAATTCTCAAGTTTCCAAATTTCAAAATCCCCAGATTTCCTAATTTTTCACATTCCTAACCTTACATCCCCAGATTACAAACCTACATGACACCACTTCAAAAGCCACCAAAGTCAACACAAAACCAAACCACAAGGAGATAATTTTCCACAACTGAACAAATCTCACATTTTGTACAATTTTTCACAAACGAACAATTCTCACACTTCGATTAACCAATCGAACAGATTTCGCACGATAATCGTAGCAGCGAAACGTCAACGTTCGCGAAAGATTTCAACGCTTTTAATTATTTTCATTTCTCTTTGCCCGCTCCGGCATCAAAGAGTACTTTAATCGAACGTACCCTAGCACCCTCTTTCTTCGCGAACTTACCCCCTTCGTCACGGGACTCCAACGTCGGGCTTTTAAAACGTAAAAAAATAAAAAGGAACGAAGCTACCCCACTTGGCTCCGACGATAATTGACCGTCGGTGTAGCTGCGATTGATAACTTAATTATGAAACTCCCATTTCGTTTCGTTTCGAATCCTTCGGCCCGTTATTGTGCTCGGCCACTTGCAGCCGACCGATCGAGCAGCGTTACGTGAGAACCGAGCTTTCAGCGAGAGAAATCACCTCGTCCTATAACGCAGGAGTAAGGCTTGAAAAGCACGCTTTTCGCGGAAAGTAGGTGAGGTAAAATCGTTTGCGCCCCGGTAACGTAGGAAGCCTTGCAAGACTTTAACAATGGGTTTCCATCTATATGGCAATAACGGCGAAGCTGTGCTTTTTAACAGCTGCAATTTTCTTCCCGACAGTGTATGATAACCGATATTCGAACAAGAATTTGTGGAACAAATAGAACATAAAATGTCTTGTAACCGGGGGTACAACTGTGGGAGGTCAATTTTTACGATAGAACTACCAGTGAATAACGCTTGCTATGAAATTGAAAATGTTCAATAAGTAAATGAACGATAAATGCTCAATGTGTTCATTAAATCTTCAAGATAAAGAATCAATATGTACATTAATTCTTCGTCAAGATAAAGACTCAATGTGTACATTAATTCATGTTTTATCTTGATAAAGAATTAATGTACATATTGATTTTTTACCTTGGAGAATTAATGTACACATTGATTTTTTATCTTGATGAAAATCAACTTGGATTTTAAGAAATGTTAACAAATTTTGTAAATTAAAGTATAGGACTTGTAAAATGGTTGTTTGATTGCTTTGGTAGTTTTAGTGTTAAATAATTAATAAGAGAAAACGGTATAATAAATTGTTTGTGACAAGAACGATAATAGTTTGAACAATTATTTTAAATTGATAGATGCAATTATTATAATGCATTATTAGTCAGTATTTAGTATAATATTGTCATTCCACGTATGGTAATGTACGACCATATATGTTTAATGTTCTAGCGATGTCATGAAAAATGATGATTAATAATATATTTTCTTAGTGTTAATAGTTATTTTCCTTAATAATTAACTTCTGAAGTTTATAATTAACCTCTGAAGTTCATGTGCAGTTCATAATTAACTTCGAGAGTTCATGTGCACTTCACAACTAGCTTCTACAGTTTACTTCTTAAGCTCACATGTTCTAACGATGTTATGAAAAATAATGATTAATGGTACATTTTCCCAGTATTAATAATTTATATCAAGTTATATATAACAATTATTGAAATGACCATAGTTATTAAAAATGTCATTTTATATTGTTGCGAACAAATTTTCTTACAAATATTTATAAGAATCTTCGAATACAATTTTTTTTATAAAAAAGACACATGAGCAAATTTTATAGGTTTTTCGTACTTTTGTCACAATTATGTAACTACGTATTTTGTATTATAAAATAAAGTAGTAGTTATAAAATAAAATACTATAATTACAGAAAAATACACTTTAATAATAGTACTTCACTATATTCATAAGTATTTACTTTCTTCTAGATTTTGTGTAAATTAAATGATTATTCATTCAGTGATATGGTATTCTAATTATATGATATGAATAACACAAATTTTAACGCGTATTTAAAAATCTATTTTTTCCATCACAATTTGCCTATAACCTTGAACGACCTTGAGCGAGTAGAGTCATTGAATACCTAATGAAGTGCATTATTATTGCAAGGGTCTGAAAATAGGTGGCTTCGTTATAAAAAGGTGAAGGTCATTTTGACGTCCCTAAAAAAAGTAACACGAAAACATATTTATAATTATAATGATACTGTGGATATTGCACTGTGTAATCTTCACCTTACAGTATATCATGCATGTTTAAATAGAGATGATACAAATACATATAATGATACACACATCTATAATGACTAAACATTTTATTATACAATATCGTTCAAAATATAAATTCAATCTAATTTCCAATGCTTCCCTTATAAATTAGTACAAATTAATAACATTTTCAGTAATATTAATCCACAAAGAGTCAAATAATCATACAACACAATATCAGTCACAGTAATTTGTTCCTGCTCGAATTTTTCGCTACATCACTCCTCCAAGAAGACCATTTTCAGTGTTCGCCTTATAAATTAACACAAATTAATGAACTTTCAGTAACATTAGTCGACAACAATCTAACCCGTCACAGTAATCTTTCTCGAAATTTTCGTCGCTCCTGCAAGAGAACCAATCGTTTCCCGCGCCGATAAAAGAGCAATAAAAACTTACTCCCGTTAAACGAGCGAGTCAAACGATTCGTTTCCGAATTATCCCCTGGATCGACTCGTTATTCGGATAAGTTTCATGGGAGAAAGTACACGGAGGACCATCGTCAAAAGAATCGACATGAAAGGGAAGGAAGGCAATCGGCATGGCTGGTGGGAACGTTGTGCAGGCGACCGCCAAACTTAGTTAAAAACTTTGCAGGCGGCTTGGTATTCCAAGCTCGCGTACCATGCGATCCGACGAAAAGAGGAAGAAATACAAGGACAGAAGGAGGACAAACCAAGGTTTCGAGGGTGTTCTTTCTTCTTTCGACGATTCGCCGCTTCCAGATGCCTTCATCCTGGCGTTAGGGAAACTATTCTCAAGTTTTCGTGCTGCCGATCGCGTCAATGGCGGCTCGAGATTTTACAGAGACGGGTGACTTCCTTCATTCGATTTCCAAAGAGCATTATGTGTTTATCATGGGCTCTTGTGATGGTCGATATAACCGTTTGAATCAATGTGAATGCATATGCTAACTAGATATTTCAAGAACGGATTTTATTGAGAATTTATTTTATTATTGTATAATATTGGAAATATTTTGTACTAATTTACTGGATTCACGTGAGATGTGTCCAAATTTGTGGATGATATTAATATTATGAACATAACCTTCAATGATATGTGACTTGTAAATCCTCACATGATACGGATTTTAAACATAACCTAACATACTTCCAATTTAATAAACGTATCTCTGCACTAATCTAATAAATGTAGCATTAAGTAGTACCAATCCAATAATATCTTAGATGATACTATCTTAATATCTCAACAATATCTTAGATATTATACATATATTACAACGTGAACTTTAAGTTGTAAACTTTACACGAACCCAATATCTTGCATTATACCGAGGTAATATAACATAACCTTACATGATACCGTCATATTATAACAATCTAACTTAACTCACTCTATTATAGAGTTAAATAATTTCTCTGAAATGTTTCACATTACACAGAATGCAACATTAACTTTTTCTAAAAATTAATAGAAACTCGACTAACTTGAATTTGCTCATAAGTACAAAAATATATCAATAATTTCTCTAGTTAACAATTTCTCACTAATTAATCACCGTTAAACTATTAATCCAGCATTTCAATTGAAGATCCGTTATCTGTTTGCGTCGTTTCACGTTACGCAATTCGCCGTCCTTACGACGTATAACATCACGAAAAGTCCACCATTTCTGTCCATTACGACTGCATTACCGTTATACGACAGTACCGAAACGGCGTTGTTTGCCGCAAACAAAAGGGACCGGTCGTAATCCGGCAAGTAATCGCGAGGAACAATTCGATCGACACGCTCGCAAAGTAGAAAACGTGACGTTACAAAGTTTCGAATGTACGATTTCTTCCAAGTGTTATCGCACCGGCCATTAATTCCGATCATAAACGATCCACGGGCTGCAACTGCACCGTAACCACTTTATGTCGAGCTCTGATCCCCGAGCGTAAAACTGCTTGAAACGGAGAGATCGTTGTACTGTCGCGATTATGCTGCAGTCGTTAGTAAGTCATTTTACTTTGCGAGAACGTTGCTCCCGGAAGCTGCAAAAGTGTTTTTCTCGTCCTCGGGTGGACTATTTGCCGAAAAACAACGATTTGGAACAAAACGTGGACCTGGTCTGTTAGGGGGTGAAATTTATTTGAATTTTTACTTTTCATTTTTATTTCAATTTGTATGATTTAACCCTTTGTCACTCCATTCTGTTTAATACAATTTGGAATAGGTATCTTTTAATTATATTTAGGGTATTGTATACAGGGTGTCTCACAACTAGTGTAGGTCCCGGAAATGGGGGGTAGCTGGCGTGATTCTGAACAAGATTTCCCTTTGCAAAAATGGGGTTTGAAGCTTCGTTTTTGAGTTATTAAGGAAAAACACTGACCAATCAGAGCGCGAGAATAGCGCGCGCCCAGACGCGAGAGCGACAGCTTCGAGTCTGACGGCCGATCGTCGTCGTGAACAAGCGTATCGATACCGCGTCGGTACAACAGGAATCTATTAGGTGAAAGTTAAATCCAATAACGAATTAACAAGTTAAGAATAATATTAAATTCTTCATTATTCTTAAATAGGAGATAAACCAATTAGTTATTGTTTATCCCGACAAAGTATATTGTATTTATTTTATGCCTTCGAAAAGGAATAAAGAATAAATTCACGAAAATTAATTTTGTCAACTATTCTGATGAAGCAAACGAATAAATTCACGTTTCAAAACGAATGAGTACCTTGTCTATGAAATGAGATAGAACTGGAATTGAATATGTAATACAGTAACTCACTGAAGTCAAATAAATCAATTCCTGCGTACGTTTAATTTTAAAAATGCACAAACAACTTAAATAAAACTTACCCATTGATTCATGAAAAAACTAGCTTCGATAAAAAATATTTGTGTCACCGGGTAGATCCACCGATCAGATCATCAACAGCTGATGTCCTGGCAGGGTCAATGAACTCTCAATTTATTTCACTGTCTCTTTCTAATAATCGCACAACATAAGCACGACCGGTAAACGGACCAAATGAAAACGCGTGAACGATTATTCATAGACATGTATGTTTAACGATACTCTATATTCTCATTACAAGGTATCCGAATTGAGGAATCGATATTATATCATATTTTAATAGAAGACATTGTTGAACGGGCCACGTATCTCGGTTTCGTTCTCGATTGCGGGGCGTACGTCGCAAGCGGTTGCCACGCAACGATGATCTGTTGAACGACTGCGGCGTCGATCGACAGTCATCGTTTATTGCCGAAAGAAACCAGCCGAAATAAAATATATCGTAGTTTTTAATCGAAAATTCCGCTTTCTTGCCTTAAAGACAATGTAGTTAAAATTATTTATGAATATTCGTTCACGTGTTTTCATTCGGCCTATTTACGTGTCGGGCTTGCAGTGACTAATTAGTGAAAAGTGATAATGAAAGCTAATAATGAAAGATGACAGTGATAGGTGACAGTGAAGTAAATTGAGAGTTTCTGTGTGGTGATTTATTTTTTCTAACCGGTAAGGATCGGTGGATCGACCCGGTAATAGAGATGCATTTTCATCGTGACTATTTGCGGTTCAATGGGTAAGTTACATTTAAATTCATTAATTATTCGATTGAAATTTTTATTTGTTGAATGGAAAAGTTATTTAATTTTTCAAAAACGAGAATTTGTTCTTTTTCATCATCACAATATCTAACGAGAATAATTTTCCATATTTTATCTATTATTTCTTTGCAATAACGAATAAACGTATCGAATAAATTCTATTTATTCTGATAGGACTAATTTCTTTATATCTTATCCATTAATGAAAGATAATTCAACAATAATTAAGATTTTTTTATTCGTTTTTCGATGTAACTTTCATTTAATAGATATCTGTTATACCGACGCGGTATCGATACGCTTGTTCACGACGACGATCGGCCGTCAGACTCGAAGCTATCGCTCTCGCGTCTGGGCGCGCGCTATTCTCGCGCTCTGATTGGTCAGTGTTTTTCCTTAATAACTCAAAAACGAAGCTTCAAACCCCATTTTTGCAAAGGAAAATCTTGTTCAGAATCACGCCAGCTACCCCCCATTTCCGGGACCTACACTAGTTGTGAGACACCCTGTATGATGTAAACATAGTGAAACAAAAATATAGTCAACATAGTGAAAAATATTTAATTTCTTTCAAACGTATAGTATTAAACATATTATATCCAAAACTATGCTGTAATAAAGTTACATAATTTAAGTAATATATTGATTTTATATAATTCAAATATATTAAAGTGGGTCAGTGACTTTTGAACAGAAGTACTACTTCAATATTGAGAGAAATGAATTCATTAAAATGTCCGAGAAGTATGTAATTTTATCAGACTAGCTGTGTTAATAATTAATTTTCTGACGTCTTACAGAATTAAATGACAGATGTATTTCTTATCACTGTTAAGGAAGGATATTTCTTTTTTTTGTGTTAATAGGATTATTCGTATTAATATCGGAATTTTTAATGCCCACAAATTCCTAGGTTTGCTAAAAAATTCGTCAATAACCAAATCTCTAGATTTCCAAATCGGTAATATTCCATATCTCAAGGTTTCCATATCTAAATCGTTAAATCCCTAGATTTCCAGATACCAAATAATAAAAATTGCAATATTTCCAAATACCTATGTCACCAAATTCCTAAAATCCCAAATATCTAGGTTTTCTAATTTCTAGGCTCCCAAATTTATAGCTGGCTAAATTCCTACATCACCAAATTTCTATATCACAAAATCCCTAGATTGCCGTATTTTATATTCCCAAATTTGAAACACTTCTAAGTTCCCAAAAATTCCTAAAAATTCCTCAAATTCCTAAGTTCCTATTCTGATCCCCTTTCAAGAATCTTCCCATTTCACTGAATTTTGAAATCCTTAAAAACCCCTAAAAATCACTAAGTGAAAGAAATTTCCAACTGCCAATTTATCTAACATTGCATTTATTTCAAAGTGCTCATAATTCAAATAATTTTCCAAAATTCTTTCTAAACAAGATACATCACGATTAGTAAGCGAGGCGTTAAATTATAATTCCCACGACGAAGCGTTCGCATTTCCATTCTATCAACGTAACAATTACCGCGAGCAGATGTACAGGTTAATATAATAAGATATCCCAGTCCGTAGCCACCTACAGCTCCGAAGGTGCTGTAAACGTAAATCAATCAATCGAACGAATGGACCATTCTCCTCGTCCCACCTCTGGTAATACCACCCTTCCGACTGGAGCCATTCATCGAGATATACTCCGGCATTCATGATATTCCGCACGATTGCGGGAGATTGAAGTGACTCGGAGATGGAAGAGCCCACCATCCCTTCGCCACTTCCCCTTACTAACACCATCTCGACTCAACCAACCCGCTACTTCCAAGGAAGCCGATGGCGCCGGCACGGAATTAGCATCTCCATTAGTCGTGGGGGCATAATACGATATTACCGGAGGTACACGGCTACAGAAAGGAAGTGAGACAATGGATCTCCATAGGCACCGTAATAAGACTGGTATCTATTGGTCGACTTTGCTCTCTGAATGTCTTGGCCGCTCTTCATTTCAGGGAAAGGAAAAATCAGTTCGACGCTGGCTTCGAGGAAAATCAATTCTGAAGCGAAAGGACTATTTCAGGTTACTATTCGTATTATATACTGTTTCATGGTACATGCTATTTCATACTATATACAATACTATTTCATGGTACAGGCTATTTTATATTGCATAATATCCGTGTAACATACCATTTGATGGTACATACTATTTCACATTACGTACAGTTCGTATTATAATACTAGTTCATGATACGTGCTATCTCATGTTACATATTTCACATTATGTATTTGCATTATATACTATTTCATTTCTCATATTATTTCATATTACATACTATTTTATATTATGTACTAGTTCATATTTCACATTATTCGATATTAAGTACATATTGCAATTTTAAATTTGTACAATTTTTGTTAGGTTTAATTATCTAGTGAACAATATGGTAGAGTTAAATAGTATTACATATTTTTATAATATAATAATTGCAATTATTTGCATATATAAATAAATAATTATTTATATAAAATTATATAGTAACAAAATAATGAAATATTAAAATAGTGAACTAATAAAATAATAGCTGATGTAAATTAAATTGGTAAAAATGGTAAAGTAAAAATATAATGAAATAGTAAATAAAGAAGATAGTAAAATAGTGCAGTAGTAATGTAAGAAAATAGAAAGTGGTAAAATATTAAAATAGTAAAATAGGTAAATTGTAAAATAGCAAAATGACAATATAGCAACCTAGTAAAAATGGCAGTAAAATAGTAAAAAATACTAAAAAAAAACTAAAATACTAAAAAATAGAATAGTAAAATAGTAAAATAATCAAATAGCAAAATAATAGAATAGTAAAATAGCAAAATAGCAAAATAGCAAAACAAGAAAATAGCAAAATAATAAAATAACAATATACCAATATACCAAAGTTCCAAAATACCAATATACCAAGATACTAATACACCAAAATACCAAAACACCAATATACCAATATACCAAAATACCAATATATCAAAATATCAAAATATCAAAATATCAATATACCAGAATACCAAAATACCAAAATACCAAAATACCAAAATACCAAAATACCAATACAACAAAATACCAATATGCCAAAATACCAAAATACCAAAATACCAAAATACCAAAATACCAAAATACCAAAATACCAAAATACCAAAATACCAAAATACCAAAATACCAAAATACCAAAATACCAAAATACCAAAATACCAAAATACCAAAATACTAGAATACTAAAAAAGTGAAACAGTAGAACATCAGAAAACAAAAGAAAAAAAATAGTGGAATAGAAAACCCGTAAAAAGATTAAGAAAGCATAACATTGAAAGCAGTAAAGCTGCCTATATCCTACAATTTATCACACTAAAACTGAAACCGATTTTTCTACCAACCGAAACCACCGATATCAACAATAAGTCAACGTGTTAACCCCATGTAAAATTCAACAAAGCGATTCCAGAAAAGCTTGCGTGGTGTCGCGTGCATTCGCATCGATAGCAAGTGTAAGCATTCTTTGCGAGCGAACGTCCTTTCTTCTTGTCGATTACTATTCTCTATTCCTTCGACCCCGGTCGCTACTTCGACCATAACCTCTTCCGCTTGCACCATTCCCTCTCCTTCTTCTTGCCGTTCTTACTCCTTCAATCTCGCATTATCCCGCAAATAGCTTGCCTACTCGACCGTCCCAAAAGTCCAGCTGTCCTCGCTCCTCCTCGTCGAGACGCATCGCGATCGATATTCGCCTTTTTCCATAGCTCTCCTCGAATCCTCTTTGAACCATCGAGACGATTTCCTGTCTTCGCTTGTTCTTTTTTCATTTCCGCTCGGACTACGTTAAACGGTTTTGTACGATTTATTATTCCGTTGAAGGTCATATTTCACTCCGCGCCAGAAGCTTCGTGCTCTAAGGAAAAAAGTGCCTTGCTGAAGAATAAAATACACGATTCGGAACTGGTAGGAACCGAAAGAAAAAGAAGCTTATGACTTTAGACACATGTTTTAAGTAAAAGAATTCGATAGTCGAATTCAACGTTGATTTATGTAGCTTCTTTTGAGTTTTATGAGAAAACTCGATGTAATGAGACATAGTGAATTTTCTAACAGTCAGAGATACTTTGGACTTGAATTTTTTTTTTCATTAGAGACGATTGACAAGACATTCTTTCTTCATTATATTCATAACACAAATAACTCACAATATCGTTCTTCGAAAAATGTTCAGATACGTCAATACATTTGCAGAACATGACAATTTTAAGAACCATCCATACTCATAACCAAATTATCCTAACACTGTATTGTCCCGAATAAAAATGTGAAATTGGTCATTAGATTTTCGCAGACACGTCAGTAGATTTTCAGAATGTGAATTTTAAGAACCATAACCCAATTATTGCGTCCCAAATAAAAATGTCTCAATTTGCTCGGTAGATTCGCGGAGTGTGGCAATTTCAGGAACCATCCGTATTCATAAGGGTTGCACATATTGATTTATACTTTTAAAGAAAAACTTTTCTCCGTTGTCTCCCGAAGCGTTCGTCTCGAAAGCATCGAGAATTCAGTAGCGTGCATTGCCAGCGGCAGCCTTAAATTAATGATCTTGAAAGCCTAAAGCGTCGGTAGACACCCTGGAACAGGAGAATGCACTCAAGGGGTGACCGCTAGCTCCTAAGTCTCTTAGACCATGGTCTGCTCCCACCAACCTCGGGCTCAGCCCCTCGACACCGTTGAAATGTTAGTAAACTAAATATCTTATTAACCCCTTAAGCTGCCACGAGTTAGGCCTTGTGTTACGCTTCGGAACTTTTCTGTAGCTTATACCCCGGTATACCTACGGGTTTAGCCTCAGCCTGTCCGCCATCAGAAAATATTGCGCGAAATTCAAGCTTTAGAAACTTTTTTCACGAAATATTTTATCTTATCGCGGGTAAACTAATATCCACCGGGCAATTTCTTTTTAATCTCTCAAATTGTGGACACCTTCAAAAAAACGCGGGGAAAGTTTCCTAATTTGGAACAGACAGTAAATTGGACCGTGGTTTTTATTCGCGTATAAATTGACTCTGGTGACGTTACTTAATTCGAGCTTGTAACTTAACCTACGGTAAATTTTCCTTTTGAAGAGTTTCATATTGGAAAAATCTTCGTTTTGACGTTTGTTGATGTTTTTTGCAAGTTGACATTTTTTTCTGCTAGAATTTCTCAATTCTTATTCTGTAATTTCTTTGATGTAATTATCAGATACTTGCACTAGATTTTGTTTAGTATATTTAAAAATTAAAATGAAGTTCTGAAGACTTGTAAAACTGCAATATTATATGATTACTATTGGATATATTTAATAAGAAATGTTAGAAATGTAATTATCTCATTAGAAAGTTCAAAAATGCATTCCCTTTTAATATCGAAGAATGCAAACGAAAGTTATAAATAGAAAATGAATAATGAACGAGTAAAAAATAAAATTTGTCGGTTAAAATTCCCAAACTCCTCTTTATAATTATTGTCACCGTTCCATTTGCATCCGTAGTATTAAATCATTATCAACGCGAAATTATCAAACGGATGCAAACAAAAAGAATAACATTAGAACGATTAAAACGTCATCATTACGCATCGATACTGCAGCAATATCGGTACATTACCGAACGAATCAAGGGATAATGCTCACAGCGTGTTTCAAATTATTTGAAAATTATATCAACTGAAATGAATATTGCCCGCGACAGACGAACCGTACATTTATGTACACGCGTCGTGCACGCTCGAAAATTTCGATCGATCACTTTCGAACATGGAGGAGCACAAATTTAAACGCCATCGAGTGCTGTTTCGCTGTGGAAACAAAATGTCCGGATGATCCGGCCGCGAATTACGTATTCGGGGATGGAAAAGTGAAAAATACGAGACAAGTTGAGAGGGGTGAGATATGGAGGCACAATCGATACTTTTTTCTACCTAAGACAATGTGCGTCAAGTTCAATTTTTATAGATGTTGACACCAGTGGAAGAAAAGTACACACTTTAAATACTATAAAATGTTCTGTAGTTCATTATTATTTAATTATACATTTAAACTTTTGTAATAATAATAATATTCTTAATAATTCACTGTGCTCTCATGTATGCCGCTTGTACAATGAAGTAACCGGAACTTTTTACAATCGTGTGGCAAAAATGTCCTCACAGACCTTTGCCAGTTGGCGCCAATATTTAAATTTAGATTGCTATGTTCTAACCGTAGATCACTTTCGAATGTGGAGGAGGAAAAACGTCATCGAGTGTTTCACTGTGGAAACAAAATGGACGATCCAGCCGCGAATTACATATTCGGGGATGAAAAAGTGAAAAATACGAGTTAAGTTGCGAGAGGGGTGAAAGATGGAGGCAAGGCAGGCACAAACAATCGATACTTTTTCATTATGACTACCCAAGGCAATTACTCCGCGTCATGGTAAAAGTGAGGCACCTAAATGTAATTAGTTGTCGTCGGCAGGGCGCTTACCTAGACGGCACCGCGCCGTTATATACATGGTGCAATTACAATTTAATTTTGTTTCCCGGCCGTTATAAACGAGTGTACTTCATGGGCAGCTTCCTGCGTCCGGGTAATGCACGCCTCTGACTTTTAGCGATCGTTTCTAACTAGATATTTCGTTGAACCCTCTTGTTGCTCCGACGTTCCTTCTCGTCCTCTTCGCTTTGATTCGCGAGATAATTAATTGTTTCAATAAGCTCATCGCTGATTTTGGTGCATTGATATCGCCGCATATCGTAAGGCAATCTCCAAACACATCATGAAAGTGTAATTAAAGTCAGAAGACTTTTATGGTTTCTACTTGTGTTTGCTTATCGTGGGCAATTGTTGATATTTTTGTTTGGTATACGTTTCATTTTTTTAGTGTACTGCACTGAAAATTTAGGGATATGACAATTTCAGTTGCTACAGATTTGTAAAATGTATGAAGATAGATCTAAAATAAACATCCGATTCATATTTTAATTATTGAGGTAAAAATTGAAACCCCGTATGAAAACTTGTTAAACAACAAGCAACTCATGAGGCTTGAAAATTTGTATCCTAACATTTCAAGCGCATCAAACATTTAACGGATATCGCCGCATGTCAGCAGCACCGAAACGCGTCGACAGTCGATAAACAATCGCCCTCGGAATTGCTGCTACTAAATTGTCCTGCAAGCTGCATCCGAACGCCGCTATAATTACGTGGCCACGATATACGCTGTTCTCTCCAGTAATTACAACGTGCAACGCAATCTCGAGTAACTTTTGTTCCGTGCAAAAAAAAAAAAATTGAAACAAAAAGGTTGCAACAACAATTCGTCTGTTTCTTGGCAGAATTCGGTGCCCGTCACTCTTACGTGTTTCCCGTTCGCTTCATTTGAGATGCACTGCCGCAAAACGCGTCGGAGACCAATGCGAATCCAATATCGGAAAACAATTTCTCTCGCGGAAGAATTTTAGCGCGGCTTTTCAAGCCGTCGGACCTTCTAGTGGCGTACTATTCCTAGCCACTCTTTCTTCGAACCCTCCGTCTCTTTACTCCATCCTTTCCCTATTTTTCTGTTTCCGGCTTGCCGTTCCATTTTCTCGATACCGCCTTTAAACCGCGCCCGTAAAAGAGTGGCCACGATCTTTCCTTCTGACTTACGACTTTCGCCGGTAATAACGATAAACGTTAATGTGTCGTGGCTTTATCGCCGCACGGCTTTGACCGTGCAACCCCTCCCGGAATTAATTGGTGAATTAATTTTTGTATAATCTCGCGCCGGCCCCACGGCGATACATTTTTATCAACCGGTAATTATTGTTATTCCGGCGACGAGCTGCCATGGAAATTCGCGCACAATCGTGCATTCGTAGGTGTCAGCGAGCACGGACACCCTTATTTAACGTTTATTCATGCTTTGTGCGAAAGCAGGTACTGTTTTCGACGGAATTTTAATTGAATTCTCGTTTCGATCGAAAATGGGTTTCATAAGTTTCGTTTGTAAGGGAGTTTGTTGAAATGTTTTAACTATTTTTTGTGTATGGAGATAATGGGGGTTTCTATAGTTTTTCTTTGGAGGGCAAATATTTATTTAATACTAAAAATATGAGTATATAATGCATAGTTACTTTGAAAAATAGATAAAATACTAGAGAAATGTTAAAAAATAAATAAAATTATTCCAAATTAAAAATACAATGTATGTCACTAAACATGGTTCACACTTTCTCCTAAAAGTTGCTTAAGAATTTTACTAAAATCATATCAAATGTGTTTACATATTTCTAATACAAATTATATCATAATTTTCAATCGACCACTCATCAAAGTATAATATTGCGTTAGTAATAATTGTAGCGTGTAACTGTATACCGAAAGGAGTATCGAAAACAAAGCGAATCAATAGTATTCGCATTAGAGGGTGGCGTTTTGTCAGAGTTTAATGTACAGTTGCCGTTCGAAGATACTCGTTTCGTCGAGAAGGGTTCATAAAGTTTATCGACGCGATGCTTATACGTCTCTCGTGTCACGAAGAAGCCAGTAGCTCTCTAAAGCAAAGTGCTTCAGAGATTGGCGATCACGAGCGGTAACCGTAGCTCAGACAGTAGCTTGTAGAACTTTTTGAACGTACGGGATCGTATCTTCCCTTAGATCCTCTTAAAAGGGCAAACTGTTGCAGCACCCAGCTACGAACACTGGAATTACCATTCTCGTGACTTTACTGAACTTCGTGTCGACGATAAACCGGTGACCCGACAACCTGCAGATTGTACAGTATTCGACTAGTTGCATTCCTTTATCTCCTGTTATGTCAACAATAATAACAGAAAAAGAATTTTAATGCTGACTGAATCGACTTTTATCAAAACTTATATTTCTCTGGTAAAAGTTTCAACGGATAATTGATAATTTAGTTGTATTACTTTCATTTGATATTATAAAGGATGTAAAACAAAATGTCACGAATTTCATCAAATCTTAAAGTCAGGTAAAAGTTTCAACAGATAATTGTTGCTAATCTAGTTGTAGATAATGTATTAGTTTCATTTGATATTATGAAGGACAAAGCAAAATGTACCGATACTAAAAATAAACATTTTCGAAACTATGTATGATTCGCGATGGATGTATCTATTTGTAGGTTTTAAAAAGTGGTGTCTGTTGTGACTGAAAAGAAAAGATTGGCAAGGACGTTGAACAATGACAAGTTCAATATTGTGGTGACAGTTGAGTATTTGGAAGATATGGATGTATCATATGAACAATACCATTACGCGGTAAATATGACGAAATCAAACGAGCTGCCCAGATCCCTTTCGGCAGTTTTGACAATTCTTCAACAAGGGTTGCGTGGGAGGAATTGCATATCAACAGAGTCCCTACGTGATCTTTCGTATATCTGAGTCAGCTTATTTTGATATCACCGCTCAGAGGGAAATCATTCGTTTCCACAAACATAGAAAATTCGTGTTGTAGAGGGTTAACACAAGAGGCAAGGCCTGTTGCTGCGTCAGTGACTGTGAGTAACGACGGTGCGTCGAGTAATTGCTTATGAAACGCGTTAAAGGGAGGGCTGGCAGTCAAGTATGCGGCTCTTGTAGAGCCTTAAAGGGGCCAACTGTTGCAATGGCCGGGCAAAAAGTCGACAGCAAGCGTGCCGTCGGGTCTCAACTCCGCCCAGGCACTCCCTACTTGTGCAGATGCTTACACTTCGCCTGCGACTCACAATGCCGTCTCCTTTCGCCCTCCACGAAGATACATCCTGCATAATTTACGCGCAGTCAGCGGCATCCACGAAGAGGAACGACAAGAGAAAAGCGCGTTCCGCGTTACGCCCCGCGTAAATAGCGAATTCCTTTTCAGCCTTCCCTCGCGTTACTTCGCTGGTTTCGATCATTTCTACGAGTTCCGGCGACAACGAATTTTGACTTGGCTCCGTTCGCTGGAATTCGAAACTCGTGGGTTCAAGTGTTCTCCGTCTTTGAAATGGACTCTTTGTTCCGCGGATGTGAAGCTAAACGTCGTCCGACAAGAGTTTCGGAATTCTACAGAAACTTGTGAAGATTTTACTAGATGAATTGAAAGCTGGTGTATCTGTACACGGTTACTGCCTTGTGTCACTAGTATTCTTATCATCTTTGTTTAATTTATTTTATACGAAATAGGAAGGTTAGGTAGTGATCTGAATATAGACTGGGTTTAAATGTGGGTTTAAAGATACGTTTGGGTTTTTATCCTAGGGGGAATATGACACTGATATTAATTACATGTGTGGTTGTTGGAAAATTATATATATCTATGATTACAAATTAATCATCAGCATATAAATTTGTTTAATAATCATTTTAAATATATTTTGAAATATTTCAACCTGAAAATATGTATTTTTATTTTTATTTTAGGTTACGTTAAGAGTAGCTCGTATTTTTCCTCGAAACGGCTTAACCGATGTCGATGGGGTTTTCTGTTAACGATTTGTGGCATTTCAGAACAAGTTTCCAGTCAGGTTCTATAGCTGCAAACCACCCGAGAGCTATAGAATACGCTTCACAACAGAAAGATACTTGGGTTCCATCGAAAATTTGTATTTGAGTTTTTTCGCTGCTGATTACTTCAAGTTGACAGTATTGCTTTTACAAATCGCAAACAAACTGCAAAGTTAACTTTAACAAATTTTCAACTTTGAGGACTTGTCAACCAATTAATGGAATTTAATTTTAAAAATCACGTAATGACGTTAAAAAAATTACGAGATGCGTAAAATCAAATGACGAATAGTTGAAGAGCAAATGCTCCCCTCATAGATTTTACGAAAGTAGTAAAAATTGTTGACGGTAGGAATACGGACCCGGTGAAGTAAAACGAAACGCATCCATCAAACATTGAAACCAATAGGAAATCGAGGACTTAATTTCGAAATTTCGGAACAGTGTCTCCGGCGAGCCACGATATTTATTTGGATTCCGCACATTCGTGTCGTTCATCGGCGCGTGCTTCAACTTTTGCTCTTCGAATTCCGCCGTTGGCAAGGGTCGACTGCGGCTTGTGGTCACGTTCGCGTGTTTCGTGGTACGTGATGTTTGCGAGATATCCGCGATCATTAAACTCGGTTGCGACGTGCTGGCTCGGCTACGGGTATCTTTCGGCCCGCAAACGAGCAGTATTCCTCGTCGAGTTTCAATGACACCACGGTGGCCGATCATCGAAAGAAATAGCCTTAATTCGAGCGTTTTCGACGAATGGCCGTGGTAATCGTCGTTGCTCGGTAAGTGGACTGCAACGCGCCTCTAATCCCATCAGGATTTACGAGTTCTACGAGAACTCATTACGGCTGCAACTAATTGCCAGCGGGATAAGGACTTCTTTCATGGGTCATATAACTGATTCGAGGGGATGAAGCGAGAGGATCGGCGACGAACGCGTGGGTCCTCGTTTATTTCTGCGATCTTTTTTCCTCCGCAGGATGAAAAGAAAGGGCCGGAATACGACGAGTACCGTATTAACGGGCTGAATGCCACGTGTAAACGCGGCCTCCATCGTTCTTCCTTCAGCCTTTTCATTCTTTGAGTAATTGTAATGCCTCCCACTCCGGCTGCGTGAAAGAAGCTGAAGACGACACACTCCGCTAAGAAGCACCACCCTCCTCGGGGTTAAGCGGCTAAATCCACGGAGGAAATTCAAAACGGCCTTTTTATTACGTTCCGCGACTTCGCGTGCTGAAAGCGTTAAACATGTGGCGGCTACATCCTCGAGGATTCGCGGAATTCGAGATTTAAGAGGAACTTGTGGAGCCGCTGTGCAGCTGTTGCCGGTTCCCGCGAGTTTTCGACGTTAAAGGCGTGCATTTTTGTTGCTCTTATGTACTTCGTTAATTTTTTGCAAGGTGGCATTAAAAATATTTTCTGACACATTAAACCCACAATTTTTGGAAATATTTTTGTTAACTTGAAAAGGTGGGTTTAATAGTGTATAACGATAAAAAATAATCAGACTTTAATTGTTATTTTTTGTTTTTAATATATGAACATGGTTTTAATCCATTTCAAAGCTATGTGGCTTAATAAAAAATTGGAAGTTTTATTTTTGCTAGGGGTTAATAATTTTGTACCAAGTAAATTTTATCAGTCATGTATATTGCAAACAAAATGGCTGCTGAAAGTATAAGATGACGCATCAACCAACATATTAAAAACAAAAATTTCCTGCTTAATAAAAACGATTAATAGCATCACTTGATTAAAAATGCAATTAAATCATTTCTTTATATCAAGAAAATTTTATCAGTCTACTTGTTACTACTGACTGCATATACCTGAATCTAGTGAATAAAACCGACTTGTTCGGAATATAACCTGTTGTGAATGTTCCCATAAAAAATTCAATACCATCATAAGATATAGAAAAAGTTAAAATAACAGAGGCAATGAAAGACCAAGATCACGCCTCAACGACAATACGTATTAAAAATAAAAATTTCCCATTTAGCAGAGACAATTAATAATATCAGTTTTATTACATAAATTATAAGAGCAGGTATAGAAATGCCTGTGGTCGATGCTCCATTATTTACGACTTAATGAATAAATAAACAGCAGCTGTGCGCTGACACGAGGACGTCCTCGGAACAAGCGGCGTTCTAGGCTGCTTCGAAGTTTACTTATTTTACCGAGGCCTTTGTACCCGGTGCTGCTTCTCGTTTCCTGTGTCCCGCAACCAGGTTTCCGAGAGGAATACAGTAAATTTCTCACTTTGAGAATATGAAATTCCTCGTAGCTACAGACAGCGAACGAGCAGAGAGAGGCGGAGGGTTTCCCGTACCGGTCGAGATACAAGTTAGATAAGACCGGTGGAACAATATTTTCCTCGGCGGGCACTTTGCCAGAAGCTTGCGGCCCGGGCGAAGATTAGCGCAACCTTGGTAACGACCTTATAAAACACTGAACTCGGCCAGCGTGCGCCAAAAATATTGCCTCGCAAATTGAAAGGTACAGCCGAGGTGTGCCCGTGCTTCCTTTCTCATCCTCCCCTTTTTTCCTTCTTTCTGTGTCTGCCCCGATCCCGCTATCTCGTTCCCCTCCGACAAAGAGAAAGAAACGAACTCGCTCGTGAAAACCCCGTGACAAAGTTCCGTAAGATTTCCTCGCATTTCGTATTCACAGACAAATCGTCGGCGAACTCGCTGTGTAAACAAGTTCAATCTCTGCCGAGCGAGATTTCTGATGGGAAGACGCATGTGCGGGAGATTGTTTTTAATTGTGAATGAGGTCTGAGATTGCCATTGACTGACAAGCGAGTATACCAAATAAAACTGTGCTATGCGAATTGAAATTTTTACAAATTGTTTACGTTATCGTAAAATCGGTTAAATATTATTTCAGTCAGTTTTATTGAAAGTATGAATTACCTTCGCTTTTACGACGATTAAGAATAAACGTAGAAGCGTGAAAATTCAATAAATTGTGAATACAAAGACTTGACTATTTCAACTGCACCTACTCAAAATTGAATAAATAATGTTTACATTTATTCTTCGTTTAAAGTTTGCACAAGGGTTGAAAAACAGCATCGTTTCAGTTTCCCTCGGTTCCTTAAATTATTAACGTTAACAGTCCCTAACGTAACCCTTCACCTTAGAGTTTCAATATTTCAGAGCTACATTTGCAGCCGAATTCGCAGCTACACCATCAGGGGTGTAACCGTTTTACGTTGTAAATGGCTTTTCTGGTTCCGTCGTTAGAGACTTAAACGTAATCGCGGCTCATTTCGCAAAACCGTTGGGACCAGACCGCAACATCTTGTAATATGGATGTGTGTTTGTTGCGTGCGTGTCCATGCGTGGATTAATTTACCGTTCCCCCGGGTGTCTCGTATCACCGACAAGTACCGTAAATACGGTTATTTTAAATCTACATCCTGCAAAAGGTAGTAAATTGTGAAATAATTACGCTTGCCTGTACATCCCCCGACTCGGAAGGGTCGGTTGTACGGGAATCAACGAAGGGGTGAAGGAGAATATTCTCCACGGTTTCGAGTGTACTACATCGACCCGTTTCCCCTCGAGGGAGATAATACTTCGTTTCGCGAAAAAAAAAGGAGAGAAAAAAAGAATGTAATGGGCCCCATGTCACGCGTTATTCGACCGAGGAAGAAATCGTATAGCCATCCGCCCGAACAAGATACCCTCAAGAAATTTTTCTTTCGTAATTGCTTGCGCGGGAACTACCTTCTAAAACGAACAAAATGTTTTTAATATTCCTGATCTCGGCCGCAATTGGATGAAATATCGAAGAAGAGACTGAAAATTAAAATTAACCGCTGCTTTTGTCGATGAACTTTATTCTGTTTAAATGTTCGGTTAAATCTCCATTTTTGTTCATTTACGTCCTTCTAATTTGAATACTGATTTTATACTTTAATAAGTACCATTTTTATGAAAATGTGTTATTTCAATTTTTATCGCGATTAAATTATGTATAATGCAATTCTTGTTCTGCGAACTTCTGTGGTTATAAGTTTTGGTAATATTTCATCAGATGTACTGTAAATATTTATTACAAATAATAAATTTTTTGAAACGTATTCTTTTAATATAAAACCCTTAAGAAAGACTCCTTATAAGTTTCTTACATCGAGTTACGAAAATTAAGCTTTCTGTTGATTTTCATCAAGATAACTTGTGCATTAATTTATACGTCATCGTATATTCATTTTTAACCCCTTATGATTTCCTCGGCGAGTGCGTCAGACAAGGCGACTGAATAATTGTTGTAACATTAAGACAGACAAAGAATGTTCAAATGTAAGGGGTATTTTGTATATGGCAATCATTGGTGTAGGTGTAGGAATTGAAATGAAACGCGGAATTGAATCGTGGTGAAAATGTGAGCCAGATTCAACAGTTACGTTGCGTCACGTGTAGGAGACGATATTGCAAGGGGTTAATTTGAAACGACCAGTAGGTTAATACTCGTCCTCACACAAGTTCGAAACATTTGACATTTCAAAAACTAGGTATAAAATGTTTCGAGTCAAGCAAACAAACAATTTCTTTCTAATCGCAGCTTCCGAGTAACGCGGTACGCGTAGTCTCCGCGAAGTCTGCGAAGAAAACAGGCGGGTTCGGGTTCGATCTCGGGTTAGCGGAAGGACAATTATCGTGGAAGAAGCGAGTTTCGGCGTTCCCGTACGTCGAATAATGTTGTGACATTAGGGATAAGGTAGGTGGGCAGGACTTGGCTCGAATGCAGCAGGCACCAGAAACGATTCGGCGTGTGCAATGGGTTGTAACGCTCCGCGTGGCGCTGTTCGTCCTCGCGAGCAGAAAAATCCAAGGTTGGCTGGCAGCCAGCTACTGCCTTTACTTTGCTTGACTTTTCTGCGGAAAAGAGAACGGGATAGGACGGGGCCAAAGTACACACCGGGACAAATATATTGACGTGGCCGAAAAAGTCGTCGCGTCACCGAATATCCCACATATAACTCCTGCAACCGGGATAAGTTCCCTCTCGTCGTTCGGTTATGCTTTACTTTCGCGACACTCGAGATTCTCGCAGATGCGATGCTTTCATCCGTACGCGTATTCTTCATGGTTCTTTTTCCCTCTGTTCTTTTATTTTCTCGCGATTTAGTGAACTTTAACCGGGACCAAGGGCGGCAAAAGTGACAGACGTCGCTACTTTCGTCTGATTAAATAGAAAGCGCAATATCTCTGTTTGCATCGTGCTTTTATGTTCCCTTTGTGCGGAGCAGCTTGCACGAGTTTCTCGTACGGAACGTGTATCGCGGTAGGCTTCCGTTAATGGAGAATAAAGTATTAAATGAACCCACCGATAAGAGAGCACCGTTAAAGGAGAGGAAAGGAAAAAGGCTAGGAGAGAATGGAGAGAGGTAATCCGGCCCGGTCCAGACCATCTCAAAGGCCAGTCGCATTCTTTTCTTCGTGCACGATGTTCTTACGGCGCAGACCGCCAGTCCATTTCTACGGATAAAAGAATCAACCGAGGACCTGGAACAACGGGCCAGAGAAAGGTTAACGGCGCTTTAATTGGCTGGTTGCATCGTCCCGAGTTAGAAAACGGGAACTAATCCGGTGTGGTCCGACAAGCTTGACCAAGAAAATGCCCCATGGTCACTAACGTCAGGCACAGACCTCGCCCTCTTTTCTTTGTTGCCCCATTCCTCTAGCGAGCTTCCACTAGACGCTTTCCAACACAGAGAACGACGCCGAGCGCCATCACGCTCTGCAGGAACCGTTTCTTCTGCTTTACGGTTTTAATAAATCTCCGCGGGGTAATTCGCGGTGGGTTGGACCAGGCATTACACCCACTGACATTCCCATGGCTCCACCTTACGCGATGTTATGCTATGATATGGAATGCGAAATGGTTTGGCAATTAACGAATTAGCGACCTGATTCTGACCCCTTAAGCTACGGAAGAGTCTTTCAAACGAGTATTGTGAAGGAATTGATATATGACGTGTTGAGGATTTTGTGGAGATGGGATTACTATAACAATGTGTCAATGAAGAAAATGGGTACATGAAACTGGAATATTAACACTTTAATGCCTGCCTACGTAGTCAAACGTCGTCAGGACCCGGCAATGTTTTTGTAGAATTATTTTAAAAAAACTTTATGAAAATTCATAAATTAATTCAACGTGTGTGAACGTACACATAAAACAAACGAAAACAACAATTACGACACATTTGATACAACAATCGCACTGCTAAATATTATCAAATATTAAATAATTGTATACTCTCTATATACAATTTATCAATTTCCAAAATTTCCTTGAGTCAATGATCATAACAATCGAGCCCCAAAATTAATAAATCTATTAAAATTCCCCAAAAATCTGATAAAACCATCAACCATAATCTCCCCGTTACAATATTAAAAATTTGGCTGAAAATCTCGCACTAGAGGCCGGAACTATCGAACGTCAGAACGCGTGCAGAGTGCATTAGTGTCGGACAAAGAATTGCACATTTATATGAGATTTAATAACGATGTAGCAGTGAAAGTCGGCGTGAATTAATGTCCGTTGGACGTATTGCCAGGTGGAACGGTTCGGACGGGATCGATCTGCAGATTAAATTTTCATTTACGGTAACGCCTGTGCCTTTGGCTGGTAATGGCGTAAATTCGCCCGCTCGCTGCATCGCTTGGGTTCATTAAAGCGGCCCGGCTCTCGTTTAATCCCCGCGAACCTACCGAAATCATGTTCGATAAACATTACCGCAACGTAGCGATTTTCTTTGCTGGCTGTGAGTTAAGAACCGAAGGCACGAGGGTCGGTGGACCGGTTAGGGAATTTCGCTTTACAAACAGCCCCCGATCCTCGAAAATTGCTCGACTATCGGGCAACGATTGCGACTGCGTGTCGTGTGCCGTCACGAAAACTGAAAGCCGAAAACCTGTTAGGGCAGCACGAACTTCACGGTTGTTCGTCAGGGACCTTGTTAATCCGTAAGATTTCGAGCAAAGCCTTGTTTAAGCCCTTGGACGGGTGATGTGTTTTTGATGACGCCCCTTATGATACGGCTTTCATATACAACGGATTAAAATGAATTCGTAATTCGACGTTTTCACTCATTTATTAGAACTCGTGTGCCCGTTTTTAACGAACGTTGCAAATTGATTCGATCGGAGGAAAAAATATGCGCTTTCTGAATATGTTGGTAAATTTATGAGGCTTTTAGAAGATTATTTTATGGGAATGGATTTATACGAATACTATTTGATGTTTTGTGAATGTTATTTCTTTAGGTTTTGCTGAGGATTGGTGAATTTTTTGGAGATAATATTTAGGATAAGTTTATATAATTAATTTTAGGATAAGTTAGTTAGTGGTTTGATCGATGTTCACGAATTTGGGGAATCAAGGATTTTGAGATTTGGGAATTTTGAAATCTGGAAATTTTTGTAAATTTGGGAATTTGAGAAATTGGGGATTTTGATATTTGGGAATCTGGCAATGTGGAAATTTGTGAATTATGGCATTTCGGAGATTTGGTGTTTTTCAATTTTGGAATTTTAGAATTTTTTAATTATAGAATTACAGAACTTGAAAATTTAGAAATTTGGGGATTTAGGAATTTGGGAATTTGGGAATTTGGGAATTTGGGAATTTGGGAATTTGGGAATTTGGGAATTTGGTAATTTGGTAATTTGGGAATTTGGGAATTTGGGGAATTAGGAATTTGGAAATTTGGGGAATTAGGAATTTGGAAATTTAGAAATTTGGGAATTTGGGAATTTGGGAATTTGGGAATTTGAGATTTTCGGTATTTGGGACTTTTAGAATTCAAAAATTTGGGAATTTGGAAATTTGAAATTTTGAAAATTCCTAAACTTGTTTTGAAGAGTTATTTAATAATACATTTTACTAGAATTATTATGTTCATACCCTAATATACTTTATTCTCTTTTTTTCAGGTAAGTGGCATTCCTCGAAGCTGTTTTCTGTACACCACAAAATCAGGTTTGGTAAGACACATTTTTCAGCCTTCAATATTGTACTTCCCAGCAATATAATTATGATAATTTCACGAACATTAATTTTGCTGTTGGTATCTTATAATTGGAAATATCGTAGAATTCTTGAAGAGTTAACTTCAATTGTGAAAATTGTTGTCACCTTCATAATGTTAAACATCTTCGTTTCTCAAGAGGTGAAATAATTGCATCAAACAGAATTCAAGTCAATCTCGTAAAATTATTTTAAAATGATGGTTTCATTTTCTATGAAAATGACTTTAGAAGTTCGTTGAATTAGTATAATTGATTTAATGTACAACTTGTAATAAGGAACGAAAATTAAAATTATTGAAACACTCATCATTATAAAAATTATTATACATACAATATATCGAACTTCGATTTTCAAAACAGATAAAACACTTATGTGCAACAATTTGAATAATATCAATCTTTCTTCAATTATCTAATTGTTGATAAGATGAGAATTCCTCTTATTACTGTAATTATAATAATTATTGTTGACATGACGTAACATGACTTCCCAACAATAAATGACCATAGTAATCAAGCCCTTTGACCTATACGCAATCTGTATCTGAAAATAGGCAATATCACGATCTCACTAGTCATCATAATAAAAGTCTTATTCCGGCGATATAAAAATCCGGCCTCGCTTTATTGCATACAGCAACGTTTCATTAAGGCGACTCGAGACGCCGCGGCAGTCAGAGGCGCATAACAAATAAATGCGAATTATCCTGATACCGGATGGAAGGTCTTGTTAAAAAAGGAACAGGAGGAGGGGTTGAACGCAGCAGGGTGAGGTGAAGTGGAATAGGGAGAGATGAAGAGATGAAGTCGAGGGACGGGGTTGAAAATGAATAGCATGGTACACTCGAGTGCAACATAGGCTTCCTTTCGATGGGAACTCATACGTAAAACTTGAACGATTTATAAATTTTCAATTTTTATATTTTATATGTTCAAGTTTCACAACTTTCGAAAATTTTACATTCATACGTCTTTGAATTTTAGGTTTTTTGTTGCTCGAATTTTTAAATTTTCGAATTTCTATATGCTCAAGTTTTCGATTTTCCCAATTTTTAAGCTTTTAGATTTCGGAAATTTTTATTGTTTGTTGTTGGAATTTGCAAGCTTTCAAATTTCGAAATTTGTAAAATTTTTAAATTTCGCAAATTCCGAATATCCAAGTTTCTAAATTTCTAAGTTTCTGGATATTCAAGCTCCTAAATTTCGAATTTTCAAGTTTCCATATTTCAAAATTTTTATTTTTCGATTTGCCAAAATTTCGAAACTCTCAAATTCAAAAATTCTTTTCTAGATCCCATAACCTCTAGTTTCCCATATCTCTAGATTCCCATATACCTAAATTCTCATATCCCTAGATTCCCATATCCCTAGTTTCCCAAATCCCTGGATTCTCATTTCTCTAAATTTCCATAAACCCCCAAATTTCGGTAAGAAAACTATAACACCCTATATGTGTCCTAACCCAAAGGAGGTCTACATTACATCCAAATGTACAAAGGGTGGTTTATAAATCATTACCTTATTTCTATATATTATATCTTTTCCTTATGGCAATAAGGTTTGCGTTAAAAAATTAGGACACCCTATATGTGTTCTAACCGAAAGGAAGCCTACGTTGCATCCGAATGTACAAGGGGTGGTTCGTAGCCCGGGGATACGTTCGCGTTCGTAGATGAAGAAGGCACGGAGGAGGCTACCAGACGATAACTCGATCGGACATCCTGAGGCGGACGATGCGATGCAATAGTTTGTATCCGGCGGAGGGTGAGCCACCTCCAATCTCAGCCACGAAGCTGCGCCGCTTAAACAGCCACGACAGAAGCCATTACTTACCTCTCGTAGCCCTCGGCGTTACGGAACAACCACCCACTCGAATTGTTTTCACCGATTTGCCGCATCGAGTGAGGCGGCCGATTTTTTTCTGGATCATTTGAATCTGTCCCGTTGGCTTCGTTCACGGTGAACCTGCCACGGGACGCTTCGTATCGCGGTAATCCCAACGAAAGGAGACTTTAATGGACTCCTTTAATCCCTGCAAATTGATCTTTCGCTTTGAAAACGATCGGCCGCGGGCCGTCTTAATCGGTTAACGGATGATACCATTTAACTGTCGATTTCGATTCAATGTAATTGCACGATGTTGATGGACGATGAATGAGCAAGCTGACGCAAAGCCAATGGTGTCTGTAGGTCCTCAAACGTTCACTGATCCCTCGGTTTAACGCTCAATCTACTGGTATGCTTACTGGGAAATTTTATTATTAAAAATTAAAAATTATATGAGAAAACGTAGTTTAAACCGAAATACATTAAAAACACTAAAGTACAAGGATTTAATAGATTCATTATACCACTTGTGCACCATAAATATTTCAAGTCCCTCCGCAAGTTGCAGAAAAATCAATGATAAGTGGCGAAATATTAATTTGAATGCAACATTTCTTTCATTACTTGATATCTTTCAATTTTATAAAATAACATTGTATATTAATTTTATTTCAAGTAAAATTTGTATTTCCAAGGACTTACATTTGCAAATTGGAAAAGTTATTAATTCCACAAGTGGCTTAATTTAAAGCCATCACAAGCTTATTTCTTAGACAATGTTAATAAGTTATACACCCTTAGAAATACAACTACCATGTTGCCAGTCACTGATATTTTTAAATTCATTAAAACGCAAATCCTGAAATATCTTGACTTTAAAGCAAATGAAATACATACTGTCACAAAATAAAATTTTAAAACCCTACAGAATTTTATATAATTTAAAATGGTTTTAGGTCACTTCCAAAATAAATTGCACAGCGGGTGAAATATAAAACACGCATACCTTCTCGCATCAATTAACCTAAAACCGTTTGTATAAGCGCAACGAGTACAAACGAACATTCCCGTGAACTTATAAACGATCCTCGCTTTCTTACGTCCGAAAACTATGCAGAATTTCGAGCATTTATCAGGCGTCAGCGAATCCGCCGCGCCGCGCCGTCTGAATCCGCGTTCCTCGCATTTGTATTCGAGGCTTGCCGACGGAAAAACGATTTATGATAAAATTCCAGTGTCGGTTAATTCAATGAAATTCAAGGATGAAGAAGATAATGAAATAGAGGCGAAATTCCGCGATGTAACGTACAAAAGGCCAACGAAATAGTTGGGACGACACAAAGAGGGGCGGGGAACGTTGGACATTTAACATTCAGCGCGTATGATTAGGCAGTATGGCGGCGCATAGAAAATACGGGCGTTCCGCAAGGTATATAGAAACTGGAGGATGAATTATGTAAGGCAAAGTACTTCATTCGTCTTGCTCTTGTTATTTGGTGGGTTGTAGTTAAACTCTGCGTATTACCGCGTCTGAAATATCGTCGGTAATTTTTAAGGAGAACGTGCCGTAGACCCGTGCACCGTTCCACCTTATATCTCCTTCCATTTCTTCAGCCAACCCCGTCGTATCCCCTTCTCTGAACTTAAGGGGTGCGAGGACCGAATCGAGGTGAAATTTCACGGACCGTGGTCGCATTTTTTGAAACGCTTTCGCGGCACCTCGAATATTTCGCTGTCGTGCCAAGGCGTCCCGACGAGTTTATTTTACAAATTATTTTTCTCCTCCCTTCCGTATCCGTGCGAATACCGCGGGTGAAACGGCATTTTCCCGGGGGCGGGTTTCGACATTTTTTTTTTTTTCTCACCGCTCGAACGGAATCGAGGGGCAACCGGAAAATTCGTCTGTAACTTTTTTAAATTAGGAAGTTAAAAATGAAACGTTCGACAACGGAGAACTTTCGCGTAGTTTATGCCGCGGGAAAGTTGCCTTTCGAGAAAAGGAGAACCGGCGGAAGTTTTTTCGAAACGCCGCCACGCCGTTTACCGAACAAAGCTCGGATGAACGAAGGCAAGCGTTGGGGAAGTAAAGGTAGGGAAAAATGCAAAAAAGACAAGGGCGGAGAAGAGAGAACAGCGAAAGAGAGTTATCGGCAAGGAAGGAGCCGTTCGTCCGGTAAACAGATGCCGGTGAAAGCCGCTCATCCGGCAAACATTACACAGGCTTACCACTACCAGACCTCCACGATTGCTATACAGGGTGTCCCACAATATATTGCACCCGCATTTTATTACACTTTTACTGCTGTTCGTCAAATAATTTGTTTACAGCAAGACCCTACTTTTAATATTTATCGTGCTATGAATTTTGTTCTAGTTGTCAAGAAGTCAATTTTTGTGATTTTAGTACTTTTGGTAACCTCATTTCGTGAGAGAATAAACGTATTTCAGATTCTGTGATAGATGTAGACTTTCACGTTTGGATATTATAATTTTGTTTGTGTAATTATTTACTGATAAAAAATAGCTATATAGTCATACAGTGATAAAGGACTCCTCATTAATCACATAAGATTTAAATAATTTATTATTACTAAAATTTATTTTACTCAAGTTAGGTTTATTGTACTCCATCATTCAAATTATGCTTCACAGATATGTTCATCAAAAATAACATATTTGTTTCAACAGAAAAATTCAACAAATTTGTTGCTATTCATACAAATCTTTTAGTTAAAACTTTTCATTGCAAATGACAGATTAATTCTAAAAAATTAAGTATTTTAGATCAACTGAATCCCTTCACGGTTCAACCTAACCTAACCTTTCAAACTCACTTTATTCAAAACACTGAAACTACCAAAGCGGTTAAATGACTGTTTTACAAGTTTCCTATTTCATGTTACAAAATTTGTAACATGTTAAAAATTCATGTTAAAAGTTTTTAGGTTACCTTGGAATCTATGTTCATTTTCATAAAAATTTTTACATGAAGATGAATTCGTGTTTTACCATTTGTTAATACATTTCTTGACATAGTTTTTAATTTCAAACGGCAGTAGGTTTGTCAACAAAAATCTGGACATGACTTTAAACCTTCTACAAGAATTTTACTTTATTTTCCTTAATAAACGTATGATCGAAGAAGCAAGGTAACCGAAGCTTGGCACAAAAATAACTTTGAGCCTTCCAAAAGATCTCCCTAGGAAAATATCCGCGATCTCTAGCCACACCGGGTCGTTTTTATTTAGACCTTGCTCCTCTGCCAAGCAGAGTGTGTGCATCGCCGGTGGATTGTGCAACGACGGCTTCCTTATTTGGCGTGAAACTGACGCAAAAGCCCGTAGTCATCCCACATCACGGTCGAGCGGTTATGGTTCGGTCCCATAGTGTCTTGTGGCTGGTTTACGCCACGTCGTCTACCGGTGGAAACACATTCGCTTTGGCCATGGTTTAAGACGGGTCGAAGGTCTCTCGGGCAAAGCTTCTGAATAGAGTTACCTAACGGTGCGCAGGGGGGCAACAAGCCGTTGTACTTGGTATATGTTCATATAGGTACATATTCTCTGGATATACCAAATCTTAAATATATAGGGTGTTCGCAAATGGTATAACCAGCTGCCTCACGTGATCTCGAATGTGTATTTGAAATTTGGGTGTAGGTAGAGCAAGATATAGAGATTTCAAACGATTAAACGTGTCTGGAACTACAGAAAACGATACCAAACATGATTATATTTGATTTCACGACGACTCACATCAATCACGTTCAAGTATTATCAACGATGAGTTTCATATAATTGCCAAATTCAATTGTTAAATTCCCATATTGATAAACATCAAATTATCAGATTTCCACATTGACAAATACTAAAATTATCAAATTTCCAAACTGTCCTTATGAACTTTCAAATCCAATTGTGAAATTCTTAAATAGACAAATTCCCAAATTAACAAATACTGAAGTTATCAAATTTCCAAAATAAACCTCCAAACTGTGAAATGTTCAAATTGTCAAATTTGCATATTGTCAAACCACCAAAATCTCAAATCCTGAAATTTTCAAGTCTCCAAGTCCTCATCTCCCAAATTTTCAAATCTTCAACTCCTCAGCACCCCACATTCCCATTTCCCCGAAAATCTAAAACCACACTAACGTCAAATCTCCTCTCTCTTCCTATTTTTCCCAAAACTCTCCAGACGTCCAGACGTCTTCCACAAACGACATAAAAGCTTAACCTCAACGGTCCGTACGTCATAAATAATTTATTCCCGTCCAGATAACCAACAGTACGATCGTAAACCGTTACTGTCCGCATAATCCGTTGGTATTTTGTTTATCGAAATGGCATCTCGCAGCGCCGTCATTAGAAGGCCGCTCAAATTGACCACCGAAGGCCTCGATTTTATGATCGATCGTTCCTGTCACGTTGTTGTTGTTGTTGTTATTGCGTCGCCATGATGTAGCGCATCTATCGAGGAGAGCAGCGGTGCGAGAGTCATCGTTGAGCGGAACGAAGCGATAAACGACAAGCAAGAGCCGTTTATGTCGTTCCTTTCGAGCGATTTCATGCGTTACGTGTTCCACAACCACCAAGCCTGCGTCTTACTTTTATGTCGTGCAATACGTTCACGTTTCACGGCACTGCGACGTATCAGCAGCGTCTCGACGTTCCCTTACACGATCTCTCTTCTTGCTTCTGTGTTCTCGATCTTCCCTTGGACGTCCGAGTCCTTCTGGACCGCCTCGTGTTGTAAACGTGCCCTTACACGGATGCTGGACTAACGGACAGCGTGTCGGTTAATTACGCGTGCATCCGTTTCGATAGCGACGTCGTAAAATGTTTATTCGACGTATCGAAGTTCACAATACGGTTGCTAATTTCTTGGTGTCATGGTTGCAGCTGCTCGTGGATCGATTATAATTTACTATGCGTGATTTGTTAAATGATGCTCTATACCTTTTCAGCTCACATGGTACTATAACATCGCCACAATTCTGCAAATAATTTAGACAAATCCACGAGTAAATTTAGTACTCTAAATAATACCCTGGCAAGGAACATAAAAAGTCTCATTGCAAAGAAGAAGATTCTTTTTACTATCACGTTAACCTAGGATTTAGGATTTAAACCTAAAATTTGGGTTCAAAGATTCATGGGGTGTGTAATTAGAATTAAGCTGAAGGAGATCATAAATAAATCGAAGTTTAAAAATTCAGAAATAAACTTCAGAATCATACAAATTTCGAAATCCCAAATTAAATTAATAACAAAAAAAATATATCTTGTCAGTAATAAAATAATATAAATAAAGTGTATATAAACACCCTGTAACGACACATGTATTAGTTTTATTCAACCTTAAAATAAAAAACATTATATTCTTGCTTGCATGTACATCAAGCTACTCACTGAAACAATAGTTTGTGAAGCATTGTGCATACATCTGCACATTTCAGTTTAACACAACGCTTATGACAATATTTTGATCTCTGCAGCGATTCTCATAATTACCTAACAGGCATAGTGTACCAATTTCATATTCAGATGGATTTCATCGTAACATTCCGTATTAATGCAAACACCGATGGCTGTTTATGAAGCCTTGTCTAATTCTCTCGATGCAGAGTAGCGCCCTTTACCATACATAATTATGCGTGTCTGGTAAGTTGACAGTCGATAACAATATGAATCATACTGATTCATTTGCCAATTTGTTAAATTTACAGAACATACACAATGTAAAATTTTTTCTATTTAATTTTCATTTATTGTCATTTATCTATTATTTTTCTGTCATTCTTCTGTTATTTTTCTGTTTCTTCAAATAAATTTTACAAAATTCTCTAATTCTTTACTGAATTTTAAAGAGGACGATGACTTCTTATTTCACGACACTCACCCTTATTTGCTTAACAAAGTTAATAATGTTATTAATATTTTTCAAATTTTGTAATTTTGGTAATAATTTATATAGAAGAGGATACAATTAGGTATATTGACCTTGAAATATTTTGTCCAGGACGTCATTCTGAACATTTTTTTCCTATGCATATAATTGTCACTAATTTCAGAGATATACAAGTATGTAAAAATATCTTTAACATGATACAAAAACGCACACGTGCCATCGATTAAGATGATCTTGAAATATATCATCGAGGTTAGTATTCTGAACAATTTTCTATCATACATGTAACCATCGTTCTCCCTTCGTTTCAAAGATATACTCAAGAATATATTAAAGGTCATATTTATTTACAAAAACACACACGTGTTTAAATGGTCTTAAAATATGTTGTCAAGCTGAACGTTCTGAGTAACTTTGCTTATATATAGCCACATCTCGGCCTTACTTTCTAAGATATACGCAAAGAAACTTGAGTTAAATTTAGGTTACGAGTACCAGGTGCTTGTGGGTTATCGGAACACAAATATTGTATTTTATGTGGCATATTTTATTGCTATACAATTTATGTTCTTCCTTAAGAATAACCTAGTGTAATACATTCAAGTATATTTCAGTATATCGCCGTTGTCTTTTAATGCCATGTAAATGAAGCTGGATATGAATCTAAATAATGTCATGCATCTACATATGTGAAATAGTAGAATACATCACCTTGAAGTATAATATACTTGCATATGTCACACCAGGGATATTTTTATAGTATGATAGATATATAGCAATAAAATATTTAAATCATAATGTATGTAAATTAATAGAAGAGTTCTTAAAATTTAGGTAAGTATGTGGTTATATACGCTATAAAATGTTTAGAATAATTCAAATTTCTGAATTTTTAAATTCACATATCAAGGTCATCGAATGTTGTCTCTAATAAAATATTCAAAAATCATCAAAATATTGCCACTGTCAAAATATTCCAAAACCGTCAGAATGAAATATTGCCTCCGACAAAATATTTAAAGGTCATCAAAATCGGATGTTGAACTTGACAAAATATTCCAAAGTCATCGACCAAGAAATTTATCCTCTGTTATAAAAAAATGGTTCCCTTAAGTCAAACATCAAAATTAATTTAGCGTTAAAAAACTTGAGATGAATTGTTGTGTGGTTTAAAAATCTCAAATTATTTCTTTCTGCTCCAAACAGCATCCAAAATAATTTGAATACTTTATTCAAGTGTTACCCGTATAATTACCGTAATTTCTCCTCATTGTCAGCGTACCTACGCTACGTTTCCTAAATAATTACAGGAGCCAAAAGGAAGATTCAGATAGACGTTTAGTTCGGGCAGAAGCAGTTTAAAACGCGCGAAGCGTTGCGCGGCCGTCGAGACGCTAGAAGCGTCGGCTAATCGTCTTGGTTATACAACTGGCATACCTAGACGGCAGAAAGCGCGGATTTAATTAAAACTAGTAGCCCACGGCGAACATATTTTCCGGCAGAGGATACGCCCTGCTCGTACTCGTTACACGGGATGCAAGAGAACTCGGTGGGCGTTTCGGATCCGGCATTCCGCGCGATGCCGCTGGCCTTTTTCCACGACGAGATGAGAAATTGTGTAAAGTGCAACCGAATTTCTCAATTTCGCCGTAATCCCTGGAATTTCTGAATAAACAATTTTGACGTATCCCCGTACTCTTACGGAACTTCTGTAATAACCCCGGCTAACGTTGTTCCCTTGTTTATTAATGTGTGTGAAATCGTGCCGACCTTACACGGTCGCGTTATCTGATCGTTGAAATCCCTCCGTAAACGCACGCTATCCCCGCCAGTCCGCGAAATTGATTTCCCGGAGACGAGAACAAAGAAACGGTTCACTTTAACATGGCTGCGGACGTATGTGTTCATAGTAGGATAAAAATGGGAACAAAAGTAGCATTTTTTACATTTGACCTATTTGGCAATCACTTCTTAAAGAAATGTTTATTCTTTTACGTATGAAAATATAAGACCTATGAAATTTTTTCAGTTCCCTGAAATTTTTCCTGATTATTGCATATATTGAAAATAGTAGTATTGCAGCTGAAAGAGGAATAAAATCTGTCAGGAAAATGAAAATGGTCACTACACCAACAAGGACGCCATAAACTGACTGTAAAACCGTCGAAGTTATGCAAACTTCGAATGTTCCTCCAGATTTCATAGCTTTCAGGAAGGTAACAGTATCTTTCATCTTATCCTCTCTTCGTCTATATTGCTTTCGATCGTACAATGAATTTGACAGGAGATGGACAGATGTTGTTTCGAAGATAGGTTCTGTTGGTATCGGAAATTGAACTGGGGACCTTTGCATTCGTATCCGGCTACCTTATTCACCACGTCATCCTCAGTCCGCTATCCTTACTCCCATGATTTTTTTATTATTGGTTCTGAAGAATTGCTACTTCATCATTTGTGGAGAATATTGGCTTTGTAGCCGAAAGGTGAATTTGTAATATCTTGGGTTACCCTTGACCTCAAATATTGTATTGGATTCGTGGCCAATGAAAGGACTAATTCAATAATCTATAAGATTACTGTGTTGCCCTGAATGCCAGAATGTTGTGCTGGATATTGTGCTTAATGAAAAGACGAATTCAGCGACGTATAATAAGATGGTCGTCAGATGTCCTTGAATTTTAAAATCAGACACAGTATTAAATATAGTTATAGTTTATATACTTTTAGCATTCTATTCTGAGGTTCAAATATAACTTAATATGTATACATCTTTGCATTGAATAAAATACAGCATTAAAGATGACCTTGAAGAAATTCAGTCAGTTCAAAGTTACAATTGTCTCAAAATGTCTGCAGTTGACATTTTAAAGACCATCAGATAAAAATCTGTCAAATGCAATATATTTTTCTGTATAATTAGTAGGTTACTTTCATAGTTGAGAAAATAGGTCAAATTGCACCTGTCTGATAAGTACCCTCAAACGTAACATCATTTACAATTAATTACTTCTTGATACGATTCACCTTGACCCGTCCGAATATGTCAAGTTAAATATCAAATTGTATCTAATGATTCTCTTGAAATGCAATATAACTAATTTCGAACGTTTATCGATACTATTTGCACAGATCACCTTGAATGTAACATAGTTCTTTGATACAATCAGTAGGTCATAATACTTCATAAAATGTCAAATACCAAAGATTCAAATTGAATTTGACGAATCCTTTCAAACTTAACATAATTTATTAAAATAATTCTTGATAAAAACAGGTCACCTTGACAGCTCACCAAGTATCAGATACGGAAAATCAAATTCTATCCATCTGATGAATCCCTTCAAATGCTATACACATAAAACGTTTCCCCATGCAACCAACAGGTCACCTAAGAATCTCAGAAAGTGTTGAATACAAAGAATCAAATTGAATCTATCTGAAGAATCCTTTCAATTGCAACATTATTCATATAGAACGTTTCTCTATGCAACCAATAGCTACCTCATACAACATCACATGCAAAAAGGTCCGATTGAATCTGCCTAACGATTCCTTTCAAATGCAACATATAGTGTTTCTCCATACAACCAACAGGTCATCTACCTATCTCATGAATTGTCACATGCAAAGAAGATTGCATTTGTTTGAACCTTCAACATAATGCACATGAAACATTTTTTCAAACACATCACCTAGCTATCTAATGAAGTGTTACATGCAAAAAATATGAAAGATCTATCTTATAAATTTAACATAATTCATATAAATTTCTCTACAACCATACGTATCATACAACCACCTAGTTATTTTATAGAACAAAAGATCAGATTAGATTTGTTCAATTCCCAAGTGCGCCATAATTCATATAAAACGTCCCTTGATAAAGAGTTAGGCTTGCGGTAAGGTTCATGAATTCAATAGTTAACCGAAAATGGGTAACATTAGGATCGCATTTTCATTGGCATCGATTGCCATACAGTCGTCCAGTGAGAATGCCTGCTATGTCAAACGAATCCGCTGCAAAGCCGTTCTGTGGCGCGCGTAAACCTCTTCTTTCACCGAGGAACGAGCGATCGCTTCCAATTCGATACCGCTATGCGTATCAAGAGTACACCCACGCACGTGATCGAGGGTATCGAATGTATCGTGTCGGTTCGACGAGGAAAAGTCTGTCGTATTTTCATGACGGGAGGGTTGGAGGAGTAGGGTGGGCCGTGTGATGCCTGCGATAGCTTTCGTCCCGGCAGATCGATTTCCATCGTGATACGAGCGAAGGCTGCGGACCATCGGACAATCGAAAACCTGGCCGGAGGGTGTACGCGGATTTCTCGTTTCACAGCACCGCCTACGCCGACGCCGTCGTGTTTTCCGTGTCCCCGTGGACGTCGGCACGTCTGTTTGTCCACGTCGGTCTCGGAGATATTCGACCCCTCTTCGCCATTCCTCCGGCCCTCTACACCAGCGTATAACACGCGTATTGGTACGTGGCGACGTATAACCATCGTAGATGGACACGTGCATGTATATGCAGACACGTATACCTGCATGCAAGCAGATAGGTGTACGCCTACGACGTGAGGACGTCCCTCCAGTGTCAGTTGCGCGTGTTTGCTATGCTCGCCCAGGCATGTTTCCAACTAAACTAACCTCGCCACGCCTCGACGCATTGACGACGCTGTCGCAAAGCGCGTCGCTCGGAATCGAGTCCTTTCCGAGTGTTGCGGATACCCGCGCAGTAACGACGTAAACACCCACCTCCTATCCTTAGATCTATATTTCCGAAATTTCACGATGTGTGAACATATGGTTTACCACCGTGAAAGATTCGGACCTTCCTTTCGTATTAAATCTTTGTCAAATACCATAGAGCTTAACTTAACCTATACTCCGACAGTTTCGTCAGTCAAATGGACGTTGAAATGTTAGGTATATTTTGGATTTAACGATCTTCAATTATACGCATTACAATCGGTGTCGAAAACTCGATCTTTATGCAAAAGGTCACATTTGAACTGTGCGTGAGTCTGACTCGATGTTAAAGGGGTTAAACTGTATAAACCGAGGACCTACTAGAGAACTTTTTTTTACCCCAAATATTTTATCTATTATATCATTTGTCTTACTATTTCCTATTATTTTGTGAATGTTCACAGAAGCATGATAAAAATTGAAGTTAACCAAACCTGTACCTCCGCCATCAAAATAACCAAGATATGAAAATGACAACAACCAAGGCGTTAAAGTTATATAAACCGAGGGAACATCTTTTTCCCCAACCCTAATAATTTTATGTATTCAATTTGCATTATTATTTCCTATTATTTTGTGACAGTTTACAGAAGAATATTTAAAAAGTGAAGTTAACGGAACCTGTATGAAACTAGCCAAGATATGAAAATAACAATGAATATCCGTATTTTGAAGATATTCGCAAACATAAGTTACAAACGATTTGTGCAAACATAAAAAAGGCTAACAAGGGTGAAAAAAACGGAAAACTCGAGAAGAAATTGCACAAGAGAGAATGATTGCACACGAACGGTTTCAACCGCGCGCAACTCGTGCATAGCTCAAAAGGAATTGCTCTTTAAAATGATCAGAGGCAACGTCCTTTCAGTTGGCGAGTATGTACGTCTATATGTATATTCCTGTGTAAAATGGAGAGGTCGTTGAAACAGAGAGGAAGTTCTCGAGCGTGCTAGAGAACTCGTAGGAATGTAATGTCAGAGCACCAATGTCGGTCTTTTAGCTGGCAGGGTCAACTAGGGAGCGGTGTTCGACCGCTCGGCCGATCCTTTGGCCGTACTTAATTCGAGCAGAAAGTAGTCGAGCGAACCCATAGTATACGGGGACTCATAATTTCTGCTCGACGGCACCTTCAAAGATGTGGAGAAACGTAATAACACGGTGAAAGAGAGGGGAAACGGTGAAAGAGCCGGAAAAGAAGGAGGGAGAAACGAAGAGCAGTTGAAACGGTGACCAAACCACTGCTTTGATATACTTATATATCCGTCACGTTGGAGGACGAGGTCGAGTCCACTTTGATTACCGGATGACGTACTCGGACCCGGTTCGCTTTTGCGGCAGTCGAATGCTACCGATTCGTCGGACCGTACTGCAAGTGCATCCGAGCATGAAGATGTCGTCCAACCCCTACGGATTCCCCGCATGGAGATTTCTACGTTATTTCGACTTCAATTTCACGTTGCCTCTTCTGTCGGTATAATAATTTTCGTCGACGCGGAATCATATCTTTCGCCGTTAACCGTCCCGTTTTACATGTATCAACCGAATTGAAACGCCATCGGGACTGACAAGCCGAGCGGAATTTTCAAAATCGTTATTATCGCGTTATTACCGGCGCGAGAACTCGACGATCGTTTGAACGGAAATAACGAGCTTTTTGCTGTGAAATGCTACTTTTGAATGTTCAGGTCTAGGGTTTTAGCGGATAATCGAGTTTGAGAGGACCTGGAGATCTAGTGATTTGATAATGAAGACTGATGGGGAGTCTATTCGTCAATTTGCAAATTTGGAAATTTCTTTGGTTGAAATTTTTATATTTCGAAAGGATTGAGTTATCGATGCCTCTGAAGCTCTAAATTGGCGATTGTGAAAATTTCTTAAATTTCCAAATTGCGAAATTTCTGAATGTTTAAGATTGTAAATTGTATTTTTATATTCTGAAATATCTAACTTTGAAAATTTCTTGAGTTTCAAATTTGAGAATTTTGAAATTGTAAATTTAATGGAAAATTTAAATTTTGTAAACGTGAATATTTGAGAATGTGATATTTCTATATTTTGAAAACCTGAACTACCAAATTTGTAACTTTGTGAAATTGTAACTTTATAAATTTGTAACCTTGTAACCTTGTAAATTTTTTAATATAAATGTAAAAATTTGAAAATGTTAATATTACTTAACAAATAATAAAATAACTGCAGCATTAGGTTGACAAATACATTCGTTGATTTTCACAATTTTTTCTGCAGAAATGTTTATTTAGTATCAATATGCAACATTTGTGTCAACAATCTCTCGACATATTTACAACAAATGTTTGATCCTACTGTGATAACATTTGTATGGGTTTGATGTAAAAGTGGCGAATTGATTGGAAATACTTGAATTCGTCGAAATATTTATTTTTCTTCTTTCTATGACAGCTGTATGCAGAGATTATGCGACAGAATTTATGGTTGTCATTGTAATATTAAAAAACATTACAAGTTTGAAAATAAATCATACGATAAGAATAAAGAAGTTACTTTTTATCAGATTTATTTAGATAAATTAGAAAATTTTTAATTTTTAATATTTCTAAATTTTTGGGTTATCAAACTTTTGTATTTCCCTGTTTCCAAATTACCAAAATTAAAAAGTTATTCATTTTTAAATGTATCAATTTTAAAAAATTTTGAAATGCTGAAAGTGAAAAATAAAAAAATTAACAAATTGTATAATAGGAAAATAGAAAAATAGTAATAGTACAATAGCAATTACAATAGCAATTACAATTAAATATTTAATCTTTAACATACGAATTATCCATACAATCACTAATCACCTGTTAAAATTCTCGTTATTTTATGTATTGATATTTTCTCGGATTCGAACTGTTGTACTTTCGAATACGGTTCAGATATTTCCGTCCACAACCCTTTTTAAACCTTATGAATTTCGAATGTTATTCACCGTGGTCGTTCGGCGACTGCGATAATTTCCTTATTTGAATGTTATATAAAGTGGAACGATGGCGAGAAGATATAACGCGGAATTCCAATATTGACGACGAACAATATCCGGAGGAACTAGGGAACCGGGAAAGGAGAATACAGCGGAGCTCAATAACTGGGATGAATAATATCGAAGACGTCGTAACTATGTATTATATCACGAGCTGTTTTAAAAAATCAGAATTTCGATACTTCGCCGTAAAATACCGTACAATCTACTGATATTAAATGAAAACTTTTATTTACGATTGTTCTTCATTTTATTACATGATGCAATTCTTCAGTCTTGGGTATTACAGGATAATAATTTAAATCAGTTGTAACTTGCTTTGGATACATTATAAAACTTACAGAAATTATAGAAATTACACAAATTGTCAAAATTGTAGAAATTGTAAAAATTATAGACATTGTAGAAACTATAGAAATTATTGAAATTATAGAAATTACACAAATTATCAAAATTAACAAATTTATAAAAATTACAAAAATTATGAAAATTATCAGGATTATAAAAATGATTAAAATCGTAAAAATGATCAAAGTTATAGAAATGATGGGAATTACAGAAATTAAAAAATATTAAAGAAACGAAAGTAATGCAATTCTAAATACAATAATTGACTTACGGTAAATTAATTTATGACTTTAGAAAAAAAAATTTCTAACACTCTCACATATAATTTAAAAATTACTACAGAATGTAATAGTAATTTGAATGAAATTATCTGTCGAACGATTAAATAGAAAATCGCGATAAATGGGTTTGAAAGAGAAACTAAAGATTAAAATTCAGTCTTCTTCCGGATTAAAAAATCCAGTCTCAGCTCGTAAGAAAGCATCGATATTTATTTGACTTTGCGAGCAGTTCAACAGTCGGTTAATTTTTCAAATTACTTCGAATGAAGCTGCGACTATTCGAAATAGGAGTTCCCGAGTGATAGCCATGATTGCTGATGCAAATACACATTTTCTCTCTCTTGTCCTTTTCGGCTCTGTCCCTCTCCGTTTCTTTCGGTTAGTTTGATTCAAAGATGAGGGGAAGAGGAAGTAGAGCTTTCTGCGGCCTGCCCCAACTCCCCATGAATAATGCAGACTCGATGTAATTGATCGCCCAATCGGAATGGCCTTTTATTTACTTTCCTCTGCTACGAACCGACCATTCCTTCGTTCGCTCGAAAGTTATTGGACATCATTTACGATCGAGGAATGCGTTTCGCTCTTTTCCTTCCTTCCTATTCACTGTTTTTTATCCCCTATCGTACTCCTTTCTTTTCCTTTCGTTTTTCCGAAAGATAATAACGTCTAACGAGTGTCCTCGTGGCGACAACGCTCGCCGTTCAATTGGAAAGCTAATGGCGCGTGAAACTTGACATGAGTGAGCAATAATCGTGAAACAATTCGTCGGAATTTAACACTTTCCACTTCTTGTTAATCGCTTCCGCAGTTCGTCTTCTATAGCTCACCTTTATCGTCGTTTAATTGCATCTTCATTATTATGCGTTAACGGAACCCGTGATTCTTCTGTGCGAACGGATAATTCAGCAAGATATTCAAATTGCGACAAAAGAACTTCCGAGCAATTATAGGATAACTGTAAGGAGATTCGACTATTATTTTTTTCAAATTATAGGTATTAATAAGTTAACCCTTTGTACTCATTTCTCTTCGATCTTATAAGTAATTCACACATAGTTGAATATTTATTTACTAATTATAATAAATGAAGAATTTGTCATGTGTTGCGATACATTTTATAGAGAACTCTTGATTTATTTTATAAATTAACTGAGTGCACAAGGCACTCTCAGAGAATAACACATGTTTTCTTTTAAAGTATATATACATTTGTTATTAAAGTACAATATAAAAAAGTTGTGGTACTTCTTGACATCAAGCATAAAGAACTGCAATGAAGAGTAGTAATTCTACAGCAATATTCAGCACAACCATTACTATTTACGATACACATAAGTTAAAACCCATAAGAACCAAAAAAATCTAAGAAAGTTTCGAATTTACGAGAGGAACTTTATGTTACTTGAAAACTCATGGAGATAACAGAGGATCGTCCCAAGCCACAGAACCATATACGCATAAGAAATGCTGAAAATTCAGCGTTGAATCCCCGTGGTTTGATTTTCAACGACGTCGAATGCGTCTTAACCTCCAGCATTTTACATGAACATGTCTGACCACGATTCGGGAAGACCGTCGCGAGCAAAGGGGACTTCTTCGGTAGTACGTCAGGAAATCCCTGTGGGAGAGAATCTTTATCCGGTTCGGAGGTAGCCAGAGAACAAAGAGACTGATAGGGAGCAGAGGGGTGCAGAAAGAGGAGGCCACGACAGAAGACGAAGAAGGATTTCGGTGGAGAACGCGTGCAAGTCGCCAGGGTGGTCGCCTCGAAATCCCTGAGCCAACCGTTTCCGTCCGAAAACTTTCTTTCCGTCCTCGAGGACTATAACTCGACAAATTCAATCTAATGCCGGCTCGAACCGAATCCCGTTTTATCGAAATTTCAGGCAACATAATTTCAGCGGAGTTCGAGGAGGGAGCGAGAAATCGAACGGACGCACGGCCGAGTTAGACGCAAAATGGACGACAGGACGATGGAGAGAGAAGGCAGGCCCGTGTACTTTGGCAGTAACGGCTCTAGAAGGGTGGTAGCTGCCGCTTCCACAGAGATAATGCAGTTATTTCATGCCCGAGTACCGGTAATTGGCTGCACGTTCGCGGCGAAGGTACACCGGGACCTCGCTTCGAGACATCCACACGCTACGGCCAATTTCTCAGGCACAGTATTAATGGCGACGTACCGCCAAAATTATTTCGCATTTTTTCCACGCCCAAGGAAGAACACACTTCTTGCTTATTAACCCTTTGCAGTACTTTGACGACTCTGACGCACTCAAAGTTCAAATGTTATTTTACTTGTGATTTCTAAATATAAAATTCACATGACATTTAAATGTTATTTGTTTTAATATTGTAGATATGAATAGTTAGTTCTGACGCACCTGACAAATAATTTATATGGCAAGAGGTTAACATTAAACTTACGGAAGGCGTCAAAATGGCGCATCTTACATTTCTTACCTTAAATTATTAACTTTTGTCGAGATGAAGAATTATATAGATTAATTTGTGTTTCATCCCTTATGTTACTGTACTTTATTTTTAATCTTCTTTTTCTAAATTTTTTTCGTATACCTAGCATTAGATATGAAAGTTCACGGATTATGTCGTTCTTTGTGCAAGAAAATATATTTTGAAATAAGCTTGAAGTTTGAAAATATCTTTGAGAGTACTCAATATCCTGATTGCAAGTTATGGTCCACTTTGATCTCCTAAATTAATGATAAACCATAATTGCAGTTATACTTTCAGCAGTATTACATAGGGTGTATGAAAGCTTTAAACAGAGTAGTCACGTTATGCGAATGGGAAAGGACCCCTACTGCTTGTGGATAATACTCGTACAAATCACCCAACAGATAATTATAGGGTTAAATTGGGAGCAAAGCCTCTTAGGCACCTTTTCAACAAATCCTCATGGAACAGTGCTTTACAGATTGATTTAATTGTTTATCGAAGAGTACGGACCTAAATTATTGCTGACTCCACAAACTCTTACAATTTTAATTCTAACTTTAATGTATTGTACTATAAATAATTACTAAGAAGTCAAATTTCATGTCCCTTGTGGTTATACATTTATAAATTGTTAGCTAATTTGGATATAACTGAAATAATTTAATATATTCCATTTGGATGAGTGATATTAATTTAAAAAGTAAGTAGCAACGTGAAGGTTAATAATTTCAGAAACAAGTTATATTCGAAAATTTGTAATATGTGATGTAAGAATTGTTTTAAAGTGTATCGAGTAGTATGCTTTCAAACTATTAAAGAAAACTTACTATTTCATAACTAATTAATCTTAGAATTCAATACAAATTAATCTTAAGATTTCTTACAAATTAAATGTAGAAATATTAAATAATTACAGAGCTACTTCAAAATGTCTATAACAAAGTAAAACTAGAATTTTAGTGATGAGAACGAGAAATATTTAAGTCTAAAAGTGTGTGCTAAATTCAGCAACTGCCAGAATTTCCGAGACACAAATTCATCAGCTCGTTCCTTGAAGAATATCCATCAACTTCAATCTGCAAAAATGTACATGAAAGTAAACGGCTAGCTTCTTATCATTCGGAAACACGGATCCTCATGCTGTTTACGGTTTAATGAAAATTCAACGATCCTGCATCTGCCGTCGTAGTTTCATAAGCTTCCGGCCGTTCGAGGTAAAGGGATTTTTTGCCGGAGAAGAAAAAATGAAGTAACCTAATATCCGCCATCCTGGAACTCGCTTACTAACAGAGAGTGTCTCGGGCAGTCTTATCATAGTTGCTGTCTTCTTTCTTCTTTGTCTGCGTCGATGTCATGGCGACAGGTGGAAGGTTACAGTCACGAGCTTCATTCGTAACCTCGCCTTTTTGTCTTCTTTTTCTATGGTGTCCTTGAAAAGTCTGTCGTGTTACTGGTAAACTAAACGATGAGTGAATATGATTTTTATACTGTGATATCTTTTCATAGGATACACTTGATATTATAATTTTTAGATCTCCCGATTTCTAATTTTCTAAATTTCTAGATTTCCAAATTCTCAATTCCCAAGTTTCCAAATTTATAAATTCACAAATTTCCAAATTTCCAACTCCTAAATTCCTAAATTCCCAAATTCCCAATTTCCCAATTTCCCAATTTCTCAAATTTCCAAATTTCCAAATTTCCAAATTCCCAAATACCCAATTTCCAAATTGTCAAACTCCCCAACCCCTAAATTCCCGAATTCCCAAATTTTTAAATTTCTATATTCCCGAATTCCTAAATTCCCAAATCCAAGTTCCCAAATTCCAATATCCTCAAATTCTCACAATTCCCAAATTCTCACAATTCCCAAATTCTCAAATTTCCAAATTCCCACACTTCCAACCCCAAAATTTCCAAATCTCTATACGATACCGCCATATTTTCAGATATCTAAATTCTCCAATTCTCAATTCCCAAATGTCCAAGTTCTATCCTCGATATTAACCAAAAGCTTTCAAAATAATTACAATTCACCAAAGTCAACTATCACTATCCTGACATCAACAATATCCACAAAATACAATAACTTCCACCATAAAAGTATCGCAAAGAATAGAATGATTCGATGTAGTAGTCTGAAGATGGATTGACTTGTGAAGCCCGAATGAAACACTTTACACAGCGACCAGACGTCCTTTCGAACACAGTCCTGTAGGAGCATCCAGCCCGAAACCATTCCTGGATACACGTACGCTTAAGTAATTTAATTAGAACAACTCTGGTCTGGAGACGTGACTCCGTCTCTTTGGTCTGGCTCTCCATGAGGGAGCGGCACGGAAGGCGAAAAAGGGATAGAAGGGACGACAGATATGAAGGATAGAGAGAACCTGCAGACGGTTGAAGATGAGAACAGGCCAGGGTAAGAGTAAACACGAATAGAGACGTAGCAAACTCCGAGGAAAACGGGTGTTCGCGTGTGTCCTGTACGTACACGTGTGCTCGTACGTACAGTCGTGTGTAACGTTGAAGAAGAGGTAACATCGTGCGACAGCCACGATAGTATTGCTGTTACTTCGTGCCCTAGGAGTTACCTCAGACCCCTGCTGACACGACGGTGTCGCTCTCTCGTGGCCTGTACACCGCGACGAACGCGGAATACGTTAAAAGAATGATGAGCAGATCCTGTTATGTTCGTACACTCTGGCCTGCTGATCTTACCGTGTCTTCATCTTCCGACCATGAGCACAATAATGTACTTACGTGCTCCTGGAGATGGAAGTGTCACGCAGACCGAACGGAAAGGACATTCATTCTCGCCTATAGCTCTAGAGGTTAACAACCTGCTCTCGATTTAGCCCTGAAATTTTTACAATTTCACAAACTTTATTCACTTGATTCTATGACTTGGGATTTTTTTATTCTAGCTTGATTTGTTTATTTTGTTAGGAGTTATTTAAATGACTTTGCTATTAACGTAATTCACTTGATTCTATGATTTGGGATTTGATTTTAGTCTACCTTGATTTGCTAATTTTTTACGAGTTATTTTTTCAAATAAATACTATGAAACTATGGAGGTTCTCTTTTGAAGCTGAAGAGCGCTGTGGATGAAACCTCATTATTGCTTATCCTTTTAGAATCCTTACTTCAATAGCGATCATAGCAATTACTGGTTATACTCCAGATCATATTGATCACTTTCAATTAGCTTCTCCGATAAAAGAGCCATGTCGAAAATATGGTTTACATTTTTAACACTCCTGGTAGTTAAATTACCTGTAATCGTTAAATTGATTCACTGTAGGGTTGTTAATCATTCGCTAAAATAAACTCGTAGGGACATTCATTCGCTGCATGTCGCATATCCCAAAGCGAATTATCGATTTTTCCCGGTGCAAGCATAACAAGCGTCGTCGACCAAAACGACACCGCAACGTAACAAGCCGCTATTTGGAAACATAATGTTTACATCAGAGACACAACACGCGAACGTTAAACGAAGTTTTGTTATGATTGATCAGCGAATTAATTAATTGTCACCGGGAACACAATCTTGGCGAATTAGTATTACGGTCAACTGTTTGTTGAAAACGTTGTTCGTTCTAGAGTGTGATCTTGAGTTTCCAACAGGGTCAGAAAATTATTCCTTGACCGAGTTTCTCGCGTTTGGATCAGATCCAGGCTTGCATAATCTGGCCGATATTCCGAGGCGTGGGACATTAATTGAAAGTCAATATTGCCAGTGAGAGATACAATCGATAGTGACAAAGTTGACCGATTTGGCGAACGACTCGTAGTTGTTACGCTAGATATTTCACGATTTATGGAGTTATAACGTTGGCATGATCAAGTGGTGACTCGCGAGCTATATTCGGCTAATATCCACAATTTCTCATTCCACTGACAAATTGGGAGCTGCAGGGAAGCAATTCCCACCGTACCTATTTGTCCCTGCTATGTTTCTATCGAACGCTTCTTTTTTTGGTAGGGTGATAGGTCATGCGAGAAAAGTTATTATCTTGCTTTAGGTTACCTCATTTATATCCTGCTATATTTTTAAATATTTAGAAATTTGATCACTTTCAAATTTATAAATTTCCAAATCACCAATTTCAGATTTCTGAATTTTTATCCTTCAGATGTTATAATTCTCAGTCTTCAGATATTCAAATCCACAAATTACCAAATTTGTTTCAAATTAATAATTTTAAAGTTCTACTAAAATGATATAAAAATTTAAAATGCCTTACTTGTGAAATCTATGAATTTCCAAATTTTCAAATTTTGGAGTATACAAAATTTCAGATGTTCTCTTGGATATATAAATCGTGGAATTTGGAAATTTTAAGTTATAATATATATGAACTTAAAAAATTTCCAAATCTTCAAGTTTTCAAATTTTCAACTGTTATGTTTTTACGATTATCAAACTTGCAAACCACAGATATTAAAATCTTCAAATTTTTAGAAATCTAAATTTCACATTTCTGTATTTTCAAATTACCCAATTTGCAATTTTCCAAATATCTAAATTCCTAAATTCTTAAACGCTAAATTGTTCATTTCCTTAAATACTCAATCTCCAAAATCCTCAATTTCCCAAATGTACACCTACTGGATAAGTACTCACCAGCACTGGACCATATAGCAGATCGGTCATAAATGGAACAATGAAATTCGTAGGAAAAAGGATCGTGTCGTTCAGTTGAACTCTCGGCCACGAATCACGATTTAATAGAGCTTGCAGATCTATTCCTCGTACGTGGAATGAAAGGTTCACTCGTGCTCGACCAAGCATAGGATCCTTCTTAGGTCGACGATGGAAACTTGTGCCCGGCATTTTCCTCGGCACGTGACCACACCCTTCTCTCGAATAGAGCAGAAAATGGAGCCACACTTACCGAGCTTCCCCTTTAAATATTGTATTAAACTCGCACGTTTTCTCTTTTGTGGTCGAAATACCCGCGTAACGTCCATTTGTCTGGACTCACGTTTTCAACAAAATTGAATCTGGGAAATTATCTCTTTAACCCCTTTGTAACTTTTATCGATTAACTTTCTTTAAATCGTTTATGCGTCTACTTGTTGCGTGCTTAGTACACTCTATTATTCGTTATTTTATTCTAATTTTGTCTGAAATAAGGGTACTAGGATATTTTATATTCTTCTTGAAAAAATTCATGAATAAAGATTAAAAGTAGCCACTCGATTTTGAAATTATTTTAAGGAGATGTACCAAATTTAAACTGCACAAGACTTATAAAAGTTCCAAGATTCAAAAATGTTTATTATTATTAAAAATTTTAATATGAAACTTGATATGAGTACTAACAATATGTAATAAAAAATTAAATTTGAATAACCGTTTCAAGCATTTCACCATCCAATATGTCTTCCAAGGAATCCATCTTGCAATAGTAATATTACAGGTTATGTCTAAAATGTTCAAACACACCTTTAAGACACATTCACCTTTCGTTCCTGACATTTCCTTCCTCGAAAATCATACAATTATTGTTATGGTTCTCGCATACCATGTGTCTCTGTCAGACATATTATTAGAGGAGCTCATGAATCTTCCCTTTATTTTGTTTCAACGATCTAAAAAGGCACGATCCATTTTTCTTCGAAGATAGACAAACGTATCTTAGATAACTGGATGGTAAGGTACATAACGTGTGCGTTGTTGGCTGGCATTGCCGGATGATAAATACAATCTCGTCCGCAGTAAACTCAGCTTGCTTTATCGGCAGCCATTTAGACAATGAAGATAGTATTTCTCTCGCGGTTTTATGCTGTATATCACCACGCTAGAGCAACGATGGTGCCCGCGCCGAGATACCGGCACGCTACCAATATCCATGGTTTCCCGTAGAAAAAGACGAATAAGGGTGACTGCCGGAAGAGAAAGAGAGGGCGAAACCAGTTATGGATTTAGTTTACCACTGGCTTCGAGAAACGGATTATAACCGAACGAATTGTTTCTTATTGCGTCAACGTTTTCCTTCTACCCTGCTTCTGTCGAGGGCAAATATAGATTTTCATATCACTTTGTTCCGTGGTGAAATAAACGCGACCTAACATTCGACAATCTGACGGGCCAGCCAATATTTCTTCGAGAAACGATAGAACACGACCCGGAGAATATAAACAAATCGAATGTGTACCTTTAATGTTGCGATGATTGAAACTGGATTTGGTAGCGTGGTTTTTACAGAGGGTTTTATATGATAGCTTAGGTTTGTTCATTTTGGGTTAAGTTAGGGCGACATTTTTTTATAGGCTAATACTTTTCGAATTCATTTAAGTTTGGAAGTTTTTAATTTTATTTGAGTTTCTTAGTTTTTAATTCTTAAATGTGTTTAGGCTGAAAGTTTTTAAAATTTCTGGCATCGCTGAATTCTTGCATTTCAAACATTTTTTTTTAGATTATAATATTATGAAGTTATTAAATTCCCAAAATTATTCCCTTTTTAAATTATCAAATTTATGAATTTCCAAATCTCTAAATAAGCAAATTTCAAAATTTCAAAATTGAAAATTCTCAAATTTCCAAATTAGCATATTTAAAATTCCCCAATTCCCCAGTTCCTGAATTTTCAAATACCAAATTACTCAAATATCTGAACTCTCAAATTCCTAAATTTCCAAATCTCCAAATTTTCTAATTTCCAAATCTCTAAATTCCCCAATTTCCAAATCCCTAATTTCTCTAATCTCCAAATACATGAATTCCATAATTTTCAAATTCTACAGTCTCTCAAAGTTTGAAATTTCCAATTTCTGAAATTTCTAAATTACAAAAATTTTTAAATTTCCAAAATCCATCACACAACAACATAAATAAATTGAACGTGTTCTTTTATACCGGACATTGCGATAATTTCAATCTGTCGACATCGATAGGTTACCCGTATTTCGGAGCATCAGATGTTTAATGCGTACGATGTACGATAGGTAATAATAATTATCTGCTGTGGTATTTATTGCCTGATCGGAACGGTCCATTCTGGAATTGGTACTAAAACAGAAAGTTTCGGACTTGTTTGATATATTATTATAGTGCCGCCAATATAACTAGTTCTGATAATACTTTCGATAGGAGGGCACGAGTAATAATTCTCACAAAAGTAATTAATTCTCGTGCATAATAAAAATGCTACATTTTTTATTTCCTTTGGTACGTTGACAGAGATTATTGGTATCAGATACGTTAAATAAAAGTTTGTTTCATTAATCAATCTTTTATTTTTTTATATTAAGCTTGAAATTGTGTGAGAACATCTTTATTATTTATATAATTGTCAATGTACAATATTTATTATATTTAAAACAGTTCTTGCTTCACAACAATTTTATGTTTTAATATGGAATTAAAAATTGAAATAATATTTTGAAGAATTATAAATAATATCTAACTAAGTAGTTGTAATTTAGAAATTTAATAACGAAAAAGGAACATTAAGATAATTATCAAATTTTTGACATTATTTTAACATTCACCTAATATTAAATGCTCCAACATTATAGTTACATCACAAAGTATAATCTCCAAAATATTCTCTTTCCTTTACAAAGTTTTCCTTTTATTTTCAGAGTAAAACAACATAACCAAACTTTTAACCTACCCTGAATAAAATAAAATACCAAGGCGTCATCTGGTGGCGTCGTGTTAAGTCCGAAATTAAGCCACCACACTTTTATTGTGTCGTTAAGACGAGCCTACAGTTTTCCCTCGCCAGAAATCTTGCTACCATTTATGCCCGCTGTTTCGTGAACGCACACCTTCCCTTTTTTTATTAGTTATTTTAGAAGAATTGAAATTTGATATACTTCAAGTTAGGAAGTTTTTACACTTTCAAACTTAGAAATGCAGAAATTTAAAAAATTACCAGTTTCAGGTTTAAAAATTATCAAACTTTTTAGTGGACAGATATTGGACTTGTATTAGAAATTAGAGATTTTCAAACTCATTTTCTGATAAATTTTGAAATTTTTGAAATCAGAAATCTTCCAGATTTATAGATTTTTATAAGTGGACTGTAATCTGTAAATTTAGAAACTTTCAAATTTTTAAATCTGAAAATCTCTAAAATTACATATTTTTTAATTCAGACATTTTCAGCATCACAAATTTTCAAATTAAAAAATTTTCAACACGACAAATTCTCAAGTTCGAAAACATGGAAAATTTCAAAATTAGATATTCTCAAATTTAGATCTTCAAAATCTTGCAAGTATAGAAATTTTCACACACTCAGAAATTCTTAAATTTGCAAATCCGCAAATTATTAAGCACCGAATAGACTTCCCTCTCCCTATATTGCCAGTCCATTAATGTCCCTGCAATAATGCATCTATGAGCATCGAAAACAATGTTAACATTTTCCCTGAAACCTATAAACTAAACATCTCCAATTGCATCACGCAGTTTTTATCCACATAAAAATGCTACAATTACAAAACACACAAAAAAAAATCGTCGCAGAAACAGACATTACGACTCGTCGTTGCGTTTTACGACTTTATGCTACGTGTTCGTCGAGCGACTTACAATTTGTTGTCCCCATCGGACATCACACGAAACCTCGGGTCGCTTGAGATCCTCGAAAGGATCCAGCAGGATCCGTGCGTGGACGTTGACGAGATTGGCTATAAATTTATTTGTCCTTTTAAACGTGATATTGTTTTATTGCCGGATAAAGGGAACGGCCGATACTTTGTTCCTTGCTCTTTTCTGAAAATAGAGGGAGTGCCTATCGCTGTGTCATGAGAAGGCAAAATACGACCCCATAAAAAAAAGAACGACGGCACCAACTACTTTGTAAGTAGGTACGGCGGAGATCTGACAATGTTTGTAAGTGCTGTAAATTCTGCAACCGTGAAATTAAAGCACTTGTTTCTTATTGTTTATACTGCAAATTAAAGGGATGTAAGGCTTTTGTGGACTGGAGAAATAAACAGAGATTAGACTTTGTCATGTGACAATGTAGAAGAGGTTAGGCTTTGTCATGTGACAATATAGCAGAGGTTAGACTTAGTCATGTGACAATATGATAGAAGTTAATTGTTATTGATTTATCTCGTTACATCCTTATGTGACATAGGTTCAATATTATTTAAGTATATTGTTGTGTTCTTATATAATATGGTAGTAGTTAATAGTTAGATAATAGTTAGTAGTAGTTTGTAGTTAGTTAGTAATTATACTAGTTGCGATAGCAACTTTAATATTACTTTAATTAGTGCCTCATCTTTGTATAAACATTTGACAATTGAATTTTATATATTTATCAGAAAATGTGGATATTATTAAGATTGAGTCTTGACACGATACAAATTTATGGGGCGTGTACGAAATCGATTACTCATGAATTCCTCCTTTGTATCTCCCGAAGATTTAATCCTTTGATCGATATCATCGCATGAATACAGATATCACATATACATATGCACATATATGTATATCATGAAAGTCATTCAAGTGAAATAGGATATGCACATTGATACGTGTTTGATGATCGAAATTTAATCACTGATTTCTCACTGTATTTACATATATGTAATATATTTACCATATTACATATGCTTACATATTTACATGTATGTATATTTGGTACATATGAACGTGTGATCGAAGTTATAGATGGAAAGATAAGCATTCAAATACCTATTCACGTAAGTACTAGTATCGGTTAAGGGTTGTTTCAGCAACAGTTCGTAATTGACGAGCTACGCATTTAAATGGCTATGTGGGTCAAACAAATGATAATCCTAAAGTAATTAAGCTTGGTTAGAGTTGTTCTAGAGAGGATTAGAAATGGTCTCAACAGTGATTTAGTAAGTTCTCTGATAGTTATGATGGTAATCAGACGGCTCTCAATTTTTAAATTATTCGAACTTCAGAAATTTAGTTTCCTTGTTTAAAAATTGGGAATTCAGAAATTTGAAATGTGGACGTTTCAAAAATTTAAACTGAATTTTGTACTGTAAGAATTCTTATTTTGCGAGTTTAACTTTTTAAATCTTTCGATTTCCAATATTTCAAATTTTATACATTTATGAATTTCCAAATTTTCTATGTTTTCAAAGGTCTACGTATGAAAATATTCAACTTCTCAAATTGGTGGTGGATTTGAAAATTTACCAAGTTTTAAATTTCAGAATTCATTTCCCAAATTTCTATATTGCTAAATTCTTAAATTACTAAATTTTTAAATTTGCAAAATTTCTAAATTTTTAAATAGTCAAATTTCTAAACTCCAAAATTCCTCAAGTACTAAATTCCCAAATTCTCAAATTTCCAAATTCTTAAACTCCCAAATTCCTAAATTGCCAAGTTTCTAAATTCCCAAATTCCCCAAATTTCCCAAATGCCCAAGTTCTCAAATTTCCATATTCTTAAATTCCCAAATTCCTAAATTCTTAAATTCCAAAATTGCCAAATTCCCCAAATCACAAAAATTAAAATTTTCAATTTCTCAACTTTTGAAATTTAATTGAATGAAATTCCATTTAATCCAATGTGCACACCAAACATACTAGTATCTTAACTATTAATCTTGGCAGTTACACTTGACAATTCCCTAAAATAAAACAACGAACAGTGTACAGTTCATGTGTTACCAAATTTTGTTGGTCAAGATACCGATGTCAGTCCAATTGGTCAGAATAGAAAAATGGACGCCTCACATGTATTTTGAACAAACGTCTCGAGAGTGAGATGTGCAAATTCAACAGTTGTTATTGTCATTATTATTCTTATTTGCCGAAATGTAACTGGAAGTATTCACAGTGGGGAGTTTTACTTTGGCTCTCACGCGCTAACTTATAGGTTGATATCTGTACCAATTAACGGGTTCAGAAATTTTACCTTGTTGCTCAGAATCCAGCGTTCCCTGGGGAGCCCCGTGACGAGCGGCTCGTAAATGAGCGATAAACTTTGTAATCGTGTTACTTCTTAGAGAAGCAGGTTTTGTCAAACTTGTCGTAGTTCGACATCGCAGTTGATTATCGGGGCCGCAGGTAACCGCCGCCATTAAAGGTGCGCCTCCGAAAGCAGACTTTTCGTTAAACTTAATTATCCCCGACTCGTCGGCGGATTGATCAGCGCATTTTACGCGGAACGAGGCTAATAGGAATTTCACGAAATTCAATTAAACTTCGTATGTCGTGCCGTGCCGGTCCAGTCAGGCCCTGTGAAGCGGCAATTATTAACGCTTCAATTAGTAATGCGATACGTTACCGGTTAAATAACTCTGTTACCGTGTACCGACAGACGTGAAAGATTACATGGCTGGTATGTCGCGAAATAAATGCGTACCACCGGCTATATACCTAGCTAGACTACACTTGGCGAAGGCACAATTTCCAATAAAGTTCCCCTGTGTCTAGCTTCGGTTATGGGGCTGGCGAATCGTGCTAGATTTAATTATACCCGACTGAAACTGAAGCCTTTATTAGAGACATACTTTTATTAAAATTTGATTACTGCCACTGCGTAATATGAGGGAAACGCGCCCCAATTTGCGGCAGTTAGCGAATATTAAATAAACGAAGATACAGGTTGCGAGAGACCGTGGAAATTAACGCGCAACTCCTTTTTAACTGGGATAACAGGGAAAAAGATGGCCGCCGAGAAATATGCGCGACAATTTTTGTTTATTCGGGGAAAATGTGGATTTTACCGCTACTCTGTTATTTTATCATCGGTTTTGCTGCTTAATTTAAATGTCGCAGGTATATTTTTAAATGTCGTTGCTTATTTTGTGTTTGAACATTTTTTAAATAGTACAGGTTTAAAATTGAAAATTCAATGTTAAATATTTATTAAATATTAAAGATTCGAAATTAAAAATTGTTTCAAAATTAAATGTTGATTAAATATGAAAGATCTGAAATTAAAAATTTTTTAATTTACCACCTGTAGTTTCATACAAAGTCTGATTAATAAATTGGAAGCTGCATTTAATTTAATAAAAGCTGTATGTAGTTTAATCATTTATATGAGATTTTATTGTTTTTATTGCATAGGAATTTTATTTTTGTGAAATATTTTCTATTTTTTTCGCTGTTATTAATGTAGTGATAACAAATAATATTATGGTAATATAATGCTGTGTAATAATAAATACTATTATAATAATAAAAATGATAAACCTTGTAAATAATTATAAATTTTGCTATAACAATTTTATTATTCAAACTTTCACTATCACAACCATAAGACTTTGAAGCATGTCTACAAATTATGCATCACACCCATACATTATGTATCCCTAATTCTACCCGATCATTTAATTCATCAACAAATATAATCAATATACTGATCACACCTATTTTATCTCACATTATAAACTCCTACATAAAAATCTCTTTATACACCTAAAATAAAATAACTTTAACACTATTAATTTGAAACTAAAGTTTACCTTAACTTATTTTGTAAACCTAAATTCGAGCACCAATAGTTTACGTACTCTTCAGTGATCGATAATGGATCCATTAAGCATTGATTAGATTTTGATGTGACTGATTACTCCAAGTTAGATGTTATCGTTTCAGTGAGGTGTCTAGGGTTTTGCAGTCTCTTCGTCGTGGATAAACGAAACTTTGTTAATTAGGAAACCGCTGGTAATGCTAGTAACTAATTGGCACCCAAAGCATAAACTGGACGTGGACTTAACTCGCACAGATTGTTACCGGTGCTAATTTGTAGATATCGAAAATGAAGGAACTCGTATATACATATACACATACGTATATCCACATATGTGTACATTTACACATGTGCACACACGTATGTACATCTAGTATATTCATGTACAAAGAATATGAACTTTATACATCTACGTATACATATATATACATGTACATGTACGTACACATTAACATGTGCATATACATACACATATACAAAAACACACACGTATATATCTACACGTATGTACATCAAGTATATTCTTGTACAAAGAACATGAATTTTATTAACTGGAAACATTTCGTTTGGCGCTAAAATAAAGCTTGAATGAAAAAAACTATATCTATTGTACCGTAAAACTGGCTGAGGTCTTCCTGAACAATTTATTACACACGGGAGGTATACCCTCAAGGATTAAATATGAAAACGGTCAAGCAGGGCAATTTCTGTTTGAATAAATAACGATAAAGGATGCTTTGCGCGTTAAAGGTCGTAATTCAATTTCGTTAACTGGAGTGCACAGAGATTTGCGGAATTTCGCAAATAGTTTCGCATGATGTGATAAAACGATCTATGTGCTGGTGAACGTGTTAACGTAGGAGTCATAAAAAAAAGAGAGAACGCGGTAGGGCAGGGGCTTACGAGACCAAAGGGGATGCTTTAACGACCCCATAAATTCCAACGGTCATCTTCCGCCTCGAAGCTCTGGATAAGAGTCCCTGTAAAACACGAACGAGACGAGATCTTGCTTCGTACAATTAACCCTTTAAACCATTCGGTTTTTGTGCGGATAAAAAGATTTCCGAGTCTTACGGCGAAAACTCGAGATCGTTCCCGTTTTACTTGGCAATTTGTGACTGTGTATGGAACGCTTGTTACTCTTCGCAATTTATGTCGTTACTTATTGCTTCTGCTGGTTTATGGCGATGTTCTTTAGCTTTTTGCAATTTTAGGGTCAAATTGTTTGATTTTTTGCCATTTTATGGTGACTTTGTTTAGCTTCTTGCTGGTTTATGTTGAAATTGTTTGGTTTCTTGGTATTTTACGATGACATTGTTTAAGTTTTTGCTAGTTCACGTTGAAGTTTTTGGATATTTTCAATTTTAGGTTGAAATTGTTTGATTTTTTTAACTTCACAGGATATTTTTTACTTTTTTCCAAGCTTGGGTTGAAATTGGTACTTTGCAATTTTACGTTAAAAGAGGTTAGCCTTTTGCAAGTTCACATTGAAATTATTTAACTTTTGAAATTTAGTTTAAAATTGTTTAATTTTCTACAACTTTACAGTGAAATTTAATGACTTTCTAATTTTACATTAAACTTGTATAATTTTCTATAGCTTCACATTGGAGTTGTATAATTTTTCGCAATTTTGCATTGCACTAATTTAACTGTTTACTTTTTTGCATAAAAATTATTTAGTTTTGTACATTTTATATTGAACTTGTTTAATTTTTTACACTTTTACATTGAAATTAATTAGTTCTTATAATTCTACATTGAGCTTGACTAATTTCTTACAACTTAACATTCAAATTATTTAATTCTTCTGAATTTTACATTGAAATTATCTAATATTTTTGTAATGTCATACTAAAATTGCATAATTTTGTCTGTGTGTTCCAATGTCTGCTTACGAAGCTCTCACGTAAATTACGTTTTGGTATATTCACTAGTCTAACCAGTAACAGAAACCAGACGTAACCTAACATAACCTTAAATCCATATAGAAGTTCAATTTCTGTATTAACACATTACTCACATGTCTGCCACATGTTATAACTTATCAATATATCAAACATCAATAACATTATTCAACCAATTAATTTTATTATTAATTAATTAAATTATTAGTTTTAATAATTTGTTAAATTATTCAAAACAAATCTCTCGAGAATAATTTGACTACATATTATATTATAATCTAGAAACTATTATACTGTATTATATTATAAACCCTATTACAATTGTACTATATTATATTACAGAAAATTACATTTACAATTTCCATTTTTCTACAACCTTGCAGTATGCAGCTTCATTGCCAAATATTTAGAACCACATTCAAAAATATTCAATTGTGTGATTTACATAAAACACGTTCTGAAGATAAGAAAACATAGAAATTTGGAGTTTATAATATTCATAATAAACTTTCTACAAAAATAAGCAAAATTAACCCCTTGCACTATGTGCACTTATTTGTTAAGCGTGTCAGGAGAACTAACTAATCACAGCTACAATATTAAAACCAACAAAGAAAATTGAAATGTTATGACAGTTTGATATTATGTAATCGTTGACTATGCAAATAATTGGATTTGAATTCCAAATTGAAGCTTATTAAAAATTTAAGTAAAATTGATCATAGCTGAAGTACCAGTCACGAGTCAGACTGAAAAGAGTGCAAGAGGTATAAACGAAATATCTCAGAAACCATGATACTTTGTATAAAAGTATATACAGCCAAATATGTCCTAAATTACCCCTACTGTCATTTCTTGCAAACTTTCGACCTACCAAACCCTGTAAAACATCCACCAAATTTCCACCCCCTAAACACCCTTTCCGAACGTGGCAAACGAAAATCAATTAAACGGATTTCTATATCAAGCAACACGTGCAATTACGTCTCTGACATATCGGACACGAAGTAACCGCTCGATATCGCATCCGTGCAGTTCGAGCATGAATTATCGAGCGGTCGCCGGTTTGTAATCCATCGAATCACGGCAAATCGTCGGTTAATCCGTTGAAAAGGCCGCGATATTCCTTGCCAGTTCTCCGGAGAATTGAAATTAACTTGATACGAGGTCCACGTTATCAAGATTTAAACAAATCCACGGCTCAAGTGACTGATCGCTCGCAACAGGTGGGACATGTTCTCTGGGCAGGTGGGGCACCGCCGAGCTCAGCCAGAAGCTTTGGCTCGGGTTAGCGTGCCAAGAACCACCCCTTTCGGCCGCAACCTCAAACTCTCGTCGAGCAAGCCGATATTGTAATTGCCAGTGCTACCCAAGTGGCCTAAGATTGATGAGGTGGAAGGCAAGTTAGTCGAAGCGTGGTAAATGTGAGCCCGACGCTGATCCTGAAACCGGAAAGCGTATTCCGCGTCTCCTGCTTCAATCGTTTGTCATCCGTCCTGCCACGTCTTGTAATTTCCTATTCTTTTTTTAACACCGTTTTTTTAACAACGAACGGGTTCAACCCCTTGACTTATGACATCGACTCGTGACGCATATTACAATTCAAATGTGACAAACCTAAAGTTAACCTTTTGCACTCGAAGTTTTTATTCATTGATATTATCAGCCACTCGATGTATTTTCAGTAGAAAAATCAGATTCACGTATAAGTATATGCGTATTAAAAGGAAAGTCATTGTCCTTAGATCCATTGGTCTTTACATTATGAACCGAAAATTATTTGCATGTTAAGACCTAGTTTTCGATAGTAGTTCAAGGTTCTTTTTTTATCTTAAGATTGTAGCAATAATTAGGTAGCTCTGACGCAACTGCCGAAAATTTGTAGAGTAAGGGGTTAATAGTCATATATGTCAGGGGGTAATATATGTGACATATGTTACGTGTGCTGGATTAAATAATAAGAGATGAAGAGTTTAGTAATGGGAGTAGGATTTTTTCGATCTTTAGAATGTTTGAAATTTTTGAGTTCTTAGATTCTTAGATTTTTAAGTCTTTGAATCCTAAATTGCTCAATTTTGAGATTCTTAAATTTTTAAATATCCTAGTACCCAATTTCAAAGTTTTGAAGTATATCAATTTCGAAAGTCACGATTCTCAAATTTCTGAACTTCCGAATGTTTAAATTTCTCAGTTTCAAATTTTCAAATTTTCAAATTTTTTAATTCTTAAATTTCCACATTTCTAACTATTCACATTCTATCACTTCCGAATTTCTAAATTCCGAATTTCATTATTTTAAAGATTTTTAGTTTCCAAATTTTCAAACTTGTAAATCACAAATTCTCAAACTTTCAAATCCACAAATCTCTAAATTCCTAAACTCTTGTGGGGGAACGTTCTGGAAATTTTCTGTTAGAAACGTCTGGAAGTTTCCTTCCAGGACCGTTGAACGCTAGCGATGCGATATTGTTTAAGGGAGAAGAAACGTGTCGTGACCGGCACGAGGTACGACACTCGAACGTTGCCCTTGGTCTCGTGCAGACGTATTACAATAAAATTATTATTTGTTAAAAATAAAGAATTACATAAGGTTTACATGTTTATTCACCACCAGACCTAAATTGGTGACCCCGCGAAAAAAATTGGTACGTGAGGTGAATTCTAGTGAACTTTATAATTATAATTGTAGTGTAGTTTGTGCGCGAATATGTCTCTGACCGAACAAATGGGACCCAGTGAGGGCACCGGCGGTGAAAATATAAGTGTTGCTTCAACCAGTGCTATGCGGATCCCGGTGTTTTGGCCGCAGAAAGTGGCTTTATGGTTTAAGCAGTTAGAAGCCCAGTTCTTTATCGGCAGGATAACCAAGGACGAAACGAAATTCGGTTACGTCGTGGCACAACTTGACGGGAAGTACGCCGAAGAGGTTGAAGACGTGATATGTAATCCACCGGACGAAAATAAATATGAGACGCTGAAAGAAGAATTAATCAAAAGACTATCCGATTCCGACAGTACGCGTGTGCGAAAGCTCCTGGAATCCGAGGAAATCGGCGACCGCACACCGACGCAGTTTTGGCGTCATTTGAAGAAATTGGCGGGCTCCTCGGTAAACGACGAATTCCTGACGGAGATGTGGAAGAATCGTCTTCCGGTGAAGACGCAGCTCGTGTTAGCCGCTACATCCGATAAAGACGGCACCAAGCTCGCCGAAATAGCGGATAGAGTACACGATATTCCGTCAGAAAGAGGACGAATAGCCGCGGTGGCCAATACCTCGGAAATCGACCGTTTAAGCGAGGAGTTAAAACAGCTGAAGATTCAGCTGAGCACGGTACTACGACAGAATCGGGCTCCACGGAAAAAGTTTCGGTCACCGGCACGCGGTTTGTCACGGGAGGCAAGCAAGGATCGGCAGCAGGCGCGAGGCACGAAGCCCCCAAATTGGTTGTGTTGGCACCACTACAAATGGGGTGAAAAAGCAACGACGTGTAAAGAACCCTGTGCGTGGAACTCGGGAAACGCGGAAAACCGTCGTCCTTAAACGCGGCAAATTTCGACGGTGGTAAATCTGGCCGCATTTTCGTCACCGATAAATGGACAAAAGTTCAGTTTCTTGTTGATACGGGCGCGGACGTGTGCGTTTTTCCGCGGTCGAAGACAAGTGGCTGTGCGCGGGAAAGTGAATACGCGTTGTATGCGGCAAATGGTGCACGCATTGCCACTTACGGAACAATGACCGTAAATCTGAATTTGTCGTTGCGCCGCGAGTTTACGTGGAGTTTTATTATCGCTGACGTGGAAGGACCGATTATCGGGATGGACTTTTTAGCACATTATAACTTGCTAGTGGATTCGCGCAATAGACGCTTAGTCGATGGAACTACGAATTTGTTTTCAATCGGCCGGTACGCTAGTGCAAGTTACCCGATAGTAAAGACAATCGCGAGTGGCACGCTGTATCATCGGCTTCTCGCGGAGTATCCGGACTTGACCCGGCCTGCAGTGTTTCGGAGGGACACGGTTAAACACAGCACAGTGCATCATATTGAGACGACACCGGGACCACCTGTGCATTGCAAACCCAGGCGCCTTGCTCCAGACCGACTGAAAGTGGCCAAGGCGGAAATGGGCCTCATGTTGCAGCAGGGAGTCATCCGTCCGTCAAAAAGTCCATGGGCGTCGCCATTACATCTTGTGCCGAAGAAAGATGGAGGTATTCGACCGTGCGGTGATTACCGCGCGCTCAACAATCGTACTGTACCGGACAGGTATGCGCCGCCTCACATTGAGGACTTTTCACATTTTTTACACGGAAAACGGGTATTTTCCAAAGTGGATCTAGTGCGGGCGTACAATCAGATACCGGTCGCGCCAGCTGATATTGAGAAAACCGCGATAGCGACACCGTTCGGACTGTTCGAGTTCGTGTTCACGCCGTTTGGTTTGCGCAACGCGGCGCAAACATGCCAGCGATTCGTAGACGAAATAACGCAGGGACTTGATTTTGTGTTCGCCTACATCGACGATTTTTTTATCGCGTCCACAGATGAGGCCGAACATTATGAACATTTAAAGACATTGTTTCAGCGATTAAATAATTACGGAATTGTCATAAACCCGGCTAAGTGCGAGTTCGGCGTGAGCGAGATTTCCTTCCTGGGGTATACAATTAACAGTGAGGGTATTAGGCCGACGTGCGAGCGGGTCGACGCGATTGTGAAGTTTCCAAAGCCTGAGAACATAAAGACTCTTAGGAGATTTCTGGGCATGGTAAATTTTTATCGTAGATTTATTCCTGGCGCAGCGTCGTTAATGAAACCAATGAACGATCTTTTAAAAGGCGCTAGATCGGGGAATTCGCCAGTTGATTGGACCGAGTCGTCGAACAAAGCGTTTGGAGAGGTTAAAGACAGTCTCGCGAGGGCCACAATGTTAGCCCACCCGGCACCTGGCGCGCTCATTAGCATCGTCGTAGATGCGTCGGATTACGCGGTCGGCGCTGTCTTGCAGCAATTCGTGGACGGGGCGTGGCAGCCTCTCGCGTTTTTAACAAAGACTCTCTCCGCAGCACAGCGGAAGTACAGTGCCTATGATCGGGAGCTGTTGGCGGTATACACAGCGGTAAAACGCTTTCGGTATTTCGTAGAAAGTCGGGACTTCGCCATATATACTGATCATAAACCGTTGACTTTCGCGTTTCGTCAGAATTTGGACAAGTGTTCCCCGCGCCAGTTTCGCCATTTAGATTATATAGGGCAGTTTACGACGGACATTCGTCACATTAAAGGCACGGATAATACGGTCGCGGATGCTTTGTCGCGGGTTGAGGCTGTGCGTGCTCCCGATCATAGTGCATTGGAGCAGGCTCAAACGGATGATACCGAGTTAAAACAGATCTTGGAATCCGATTCTAGCGCCCTGCGATTAAAAAAGATTTACTTTCCGGGATTTAATGTATATTTATTTTGCGACACATCGGGCGAAGCGGCAAGGCCTTTCGTTCCGTTATCATTAAGACGTGCGATTTTCGATTCGTTGCATGGGCTTTCGCACCCTGGGGTTCGTGCAACGCAAAAATTAATTACCAAGCGGTTTGTATGGCCTTCGATAAATAAGGATTGCCGCGATTGGGCGAGACATTGCGTTGCGTGTCAGCGGTCGAAAATTACGAGGCACGTAGTTACACCCGTCGGCAGCTTCGACAGTTCCTCCGAAAGATTTGAGCACGTGCATATTGATATAGTTGGACCGTTACCTGTATCACAAGGTTTTAGATATTTGTTAACGTGCGTCGATAGATTCTCTCGTTGGCCGGAGGCTATTCCGATCGTAGAAATTGACGCGGAAACGGTCGCGAACGCGTTTATTAACTCGTGGGTTGCGCGTTTTGGAGTGCCATTAAAAATTACGACAGATCGAGGGCGTCAATTCGAATCGAATCTTTTTAGTGAATTGTCGCGACTAATCGGAGCATCTCATTTCCGAACGACTTCCTATCATCCTCAAGCAAATGGGATGGTAGAGAGGTTACATCGGCAGATCAAAGCAGCGATAAAATGTCATGAGACAGATAATTGGGTTGAAGTATTACCAATTGTCTTACTTGGCATTCGCACAGCATATAAAGAGGATTTAAAAACAACGTCGGCAGAACTCGTTTACGGTACGGGAGTACGTTTACCGGGCGAATTTTTTGTTGCGGGCAAGAAAGATATGCAGACGGTTTACGCGGATCGGCTGCGAAGACGTTTTGAGAGTTTGAAACCATCACCTGCTTCGCGCCATGGCACTAACAAAACTTTCGTGTTTAAGGAACTGTCGACGTGCCCTTTTGTATTTTTACGACACGACGCGGTCAAGGGTCCGTTGCACCCACCGTACGTCGGGCCGTTTAGAGTAATTAAGCGCGGAGACAAGACATTTGTAATCGAAGTGAGAGGAAAGGAGTCTACCGTCTCAATTGATAGGTTAAAGCCCGCGTTTGTTTTGAACGAGCACATTAGCGAACGTGACCCGCAAGTAAGTGATGAGGAAGTGCTTATACAGACTCCAACCGATAGTAACGCCGACAGACGTACGTTACGGTCCGGTAGGAGAGTTCGGTTTCCAGACCGTTATCAAGCGGGATTTCCCTAAGTGTATATATGTATATAGTTTTTTTTCGTTTATTGTAATATCATGTACTAGTAGTAAGAGTTTATATAACGTTTCACATTTTTATATATGGCGTAGCGTGTAAATTCTATAATTTTAGTATGTGTATTTGCGCGTGTGCGAAGATTTTGCTTATACGAAGTATGTTCATGACTTTCGTTATACCCTTTTTGAGTGAGCGTTAATCACTGGTAGGGGGGTAGTGTGGGGGAACGTTCTGGAAATTTTCTGTTAGAAACGTCTGGAAGTTTCCTTCCAGGACCGTTGAACGCTAGCGATGCGATATTGTTTAAGGGAGAAGAAACGTGTCGTGACCGGCACGAGGTACGACACTCGAACGTTGCCCTTGGTCTCGTGCAGACGTATTACAATAAAATTATTATTTGTTAAAAATAAAGAATTACATAAGGTTTACATGTTTATTCACCACCAGACCTAAACTCTCAAACCCACGAATTCAAAAATTTTCCAAATCTCTAATCCCTAGTCAAAATTCCTAGACTCTCCAACTCTCAAATCCCTAAATCCCTAAATTTACAAATTCTCAAATCATCAAATCCCTAATTTCCTAAATACTTCAGCCACACCCAGAACCAACAATACAGTATCAATAACATTGATACCCTAACATCCTTCATTAACCATTCAAAACGCTGATGGACTACAAAAGACCAAACATCTCGTCTTCCCTCAATTTAATTTCGCTTTCACCCTCATCATAATCCGCCCGAAAATTTGCTGCCGAAGAGCTCAGAAATGAACGCAACAATATAAAGATACTTTATCCAAAGTTGGAGGGCAGCAAACTTTCGTAACTATTCGAAGATGAAAACTGAAACGAGATTAAGAGGAAAGATAACGTTCCACGCTTATCGACGCTCTCTTATTAAATACAATTCAATTAAGCGCTTATAAGAGAGAGTGGCGAAGTTTCTGTGATTGTTGAAAATTTAATATTCCTTTGTCGTCGAAGGGAACCGGAAGTATATTATTAAGATCTATTAGTGAATCTTTCAGCGTCGAGGAAACTTTGTTCTCGCAATTCACCGTGGATCGCCGGCCATCTAACAAACAACTCTTTCCGACTACGGTCTCTCCCGGGGTCGTTTCTCTCGCTCGTTATCTTCCACGCTCGATTGGACCGAGCGTTTATTGTTTCAAGCGAGTAGCAGAAGCGGCAGAAATGTTTTCCCGGTCGTCTAAGGTCCTCGCAGTACAAACAACCCTTACGGAATTCGCGGTCCGAACTTGGGAGCACCGGGGCCAGAAGTGATTTGGACAATCGCCAGGAAGCATCTAGGCCGCGTTGAATCATTCCCGGATTCATCCACCCCTTCGTAGAACTACGATAAAGAAGTTGCAAATCACCGAAGAAACGCTTCTCTCCTTCCACCGACAACTTTCGCGATGATTTCTCTCGTCTTGCCCAGTCAGGACAGACGTCCATCCATTGTCAGATTTACGATTTGCCCTGAGCTTTATTGTCCGGATTTGTTCCGCGGCTGGAAAATTTGCGAGGGACAAGCCGCTTCGCGATAAGAACTCTGGAAAATAACGTCTCCGCGGGTTGCAGACTTACTGCGGAAGGCATGTTAACGATGTGAGAGCTATGGAAGATGTTTAGTGGGGTTTTGGACTGTTTTGGAGAGTCGGAATGCGTTTTTAAAATGGGTGACTGTAGGATGTTGTGGAACGAGTTATTTGTAGGGGTTGTGATGATGCACTTTTTGAAACCTTTTCGAGACCTATTTGGGTGTAATGTATTATTTTATAATGATCTAAAGTTAAAGGATATCAAATTTTCAAAATTATAAAATTGTAGAAGTTTGACATAAAGTTATGAAATACCCAAGTTTGAAAATCTCGAAGTTCATTAATTGCTAGGTCTCAAAGTTCCAAAGTTCAATAATGGCGAAATCTCAAAGTTTAAAAATTATAAAATTCCAGTCTCAAAATTTCAAGATTTCAAAATCTATAAGACTTTTATCAGATTTATGAGATTTCAAAATTCCAAAATCTGAATATTCCAAAATTATCAAATTACAAAATTTCAAAAGTTTACAGTTCCAAAATTCTAAGATCGCAATGTTAAAAATGATAAAATTACAAAATTGCAAAGTTGCAAAATTACAAAATTATAAAATTCCAGTCTCAAACAAAAAATTCTAAAGTTCCAAATTTGCTAAGTACCTAAATTATAAAATTCCAGAGTCTTCACAAAGAATTCTGAAACTTCAAACTTTCGAAATTTCAAAAGTTCAAAATCCCCTCATTGCAAAACTATAAAGCCTCAAAGTGTAAAAATTCCAAAAACCCCAAATCTAAAAATTAAAAAATCCCAAATTTCCAAATTTCCGAAATTTAAAAAGTCCTTAATCTCCATATTCTAAAAGTGCCTACGTAGTACTAAGTTTCAATGTCTTAAAATGTGAAAAATTCCAAATTTTTGCATTTCAAAATTTCAAGACTTGAAAATCCTATTTCTAAAAGCAATAATTTTTCTTCCATAAAGTCTCCCTTCATGTAAACATTAAAAAAAATAATGAAAAGAAGATGAACAAGAAAATTAGCTAAAAGAAATCAGAAATTCCTCTTTTAACGTTAATAAAGCTCTATTAAACACAAAAAGCATTTCTTGTCGCTTATTACATTAAAGAAGGTCGCTTTTATAGTCTACTTTATACTTTTGGAAGACTTAAAAAAACGTACTTTTGTTCAGCTGTTACCATCATCAGCTCGTGCAAACTTACAAACTGGAAGGTTCTGGAACGCCAGAAATAAGGTCGCCATTAAAATTTGACGAGGAAAAATTTCTCGTTTATGCGTGCTTTCTTGATCACGGATTCGTGATGAAAAACTTTCTGGCTTTGATCCTACGGCTACTAACTAGTTACATAAAATGTATGTTCACCAAGTAACTTTATGTAACTCGATTATGTTCGGTTATTATATACTTTATGTAACTTGATTATATTCGATATTCACTTAAACGTTATTTGTTTTAACACTAAACCTACTGGCGAATATTGTCGACTTAATTTAAAATTGTAAATTGTAAAATAAATAAGCAGACGACTAAACATAAAATTGTACACGTATTAATTTTTTATCTTGATGAAGATCAGTGCTGATTTCAAGGAAAGCATCTTAACGTGTATCTTATGTTTAACTAGTGACTTGTGTAACTATAAGAATTTTAGAGCATTTGACTGTTTTGGTAGATTCAATGTTTCAATATAGTTTCAATGAGCTAACTATTCAATATCATAATGAATAGTTAGTTTGACGGTCATAACAAATAAATTATACGTCAAGGTTAAGAACGACACACGCGAGATAATTCCAACAAATTCTCCTGACGGTCCGTTGTTCCAAATTATTACGTCAATTTCCCGTATTGGATGGTCCAGAAAAAGGAAGGTCGACGCAACATTTTCCGCCGATCGAGCACACTGAATTGCCGTAAATTCGACGAGAGGCAAGAAGAGATTTCTCCCAGTTGTAAGTTAAAACGCCATGGCGGAAGGAATCCAACGGGGGGTGGTGAGAAGGGTGGGTGGACGGAAGGGTGACTTCGACGAAGAAGGCGACGAAGGAATAACCGGCAACCGTAAACAAACTTTCGGGTTTATCGAGCGAGGCATTGTGGGTTAGAGACGCTGCAAATATTTGATAGCCGTTGCTCCTTCCGCGAAACAGAAACAGAAGATCGAGACACCGATGGCATCTTACCGCCCCTTCCCCTTTTTCGCCGCCCTTTTCAACTTCGTCAACCCCATTCGTTCCTTTCGACTACGCGTTCTCGGCTTCCACCGAACTGCGTCGCTTTCTTCGTCCGATTTCTATCCTACGGGCAAAAGTAACAACAACAACCGAGACTACCTTCTCCCCGTCGGCTTTATCCGACATCGGGACACACGACACTTCCAACTCGCGGCTAAACTTTTGTCCGAAAAAATTGTATCCATCTATTCTGACGTCCGGCACGACCTATTCTTTGTAATTCGGTCCTTTTCTGCGAACGCAGTCGACGGAGAAATGGAGGATTAAATAAGGTCACAGATTTGAGCAATGATTTTGCGAACGTTGGAAATATGAGAGGTTTAAGAGAGATTTTTTTGCAATTTATAAGATTTTTGTATGATTCAATAATTCCGTTCTCTTTCATATCTGCTATTGGCTTCGTCAGTGTTACAAAAACTTGTACAGCTTTTTTCTTATTTTTGTGCGTTTAATTTGAGAGAAACTATTATAGGCTATTTTGTGTTAAAATTTAACAGTAGTAGTAACAGTTACATGTGTTGATGTCGTCCATGGAAAAGTATACGAGAAAAAAATGTGAGTGGGTTAAGATCATCATAGTTATCAAGGTTATCATTTAACACAAAGGTCATCGTCACCATTAAGGTCATCCAGTCTTCATCAAGGTCACCATAGTCACCCTTAAGATCATCAGCAGCATCCTCAAGGTCAGAACAGTCACTCTTAAGGTCGTTATAAGCTTTCTCAAGGTCATTGCAGTTATCAAGAACATCCTACTCATCGTCAAGATAATCACAGTAGAAACAGACAATGGTGGATGGAGAATAATAATAGAGAAATAGTGATTTTTAATTTATTGTAGGGAATACCATTAAGGTCACAGACTTTAACAAGGTCACTATAATCACCCTTAAGACCATCATAAGCATCCTCAAGATCATAGTTATCAAGAACATCCAACTCATCATTAAGCTAATCACAGCAAAAATAGAAAATAGTGAATGGGGAATAATAGTTGAAAAATAGTGATTTTTAATCTGCAATAGAGAATCAATTTAATTAAGTTCATAAATTTAAATGCATATGACCCTAATAATCCACAATGCAATCAATAATTCCTCAGACAAGTAAAATCTAAATTAACAATTGACCTTTCATATTTTCCCTTCCATGTTCGCAATCATAATTCTAATCGAAAATTCAAGGTATTTCTTATCGTCGAGCTTACACTTTATTCCTCGTTAATGCATTTAACTTTTAATCGATCGAACGTCAAAGTGATTTTATATATCAATGAACGTGGAATGTGAACAGTAGCATTTCAGTTGGCCTTTTTCCAAACACCTCGATCAACGAACGAAAACGGCAAAGGGTAGAGTGAATCGAACAAAAAAATCTCACGCAAACAGGAGAAGAGACGGCCGCACGGTTAACTGTTCTCGAATACGGTACATACTTAATTTTATGTCCGTACATTCGTCCAGAGGTAAAACGAGGAAAAGGAAGAATGAAAAATAGAAGGGAAAATTGTGCGCGTGTGTGTGTCTCTACAGAGGAGAAGTACAGAGGAGTTAGAATTTTCAGCGAGCAGGAGTCCCTTCGAAAATGCGCTCGGTCCCTGCAGGCCGTTTTCAGAGGCGGGTTAATTATACCACCCGGCGTGAGAAGGGGAAGCACGTTGAAAAAAAAAAGGAATGAGAAAAAAAGAAGTCCGGTCGGGCAGCACACATTAAACGTGAATTAAACGTCGAGATTTCCGTTTCTCCGCACCGGAAAAGGAACGACGATGGTGGTCCACATCCGCGTTTTTCGGCCCCACAGTTTTCCACTTACTCTAAGCTTGCATTTATTTGTACACTTTCGACAGACTTGAAAGTTGCGCTGAAAGTATCTTTTTTTATTGCATCCGACTTTGAGGAAATATTGTGTACTGCCTTTTGTGATGGTTGTATTTTTAAAGGAACGTGCGGATTTTTTGTTTTGGATGAACTATGTTGCTGCTAATTTAGAAGCATTTGCAGTTTTTCGAGTTTTTTCAAATTTCTGAATCTTTAGATATGTTCAAACTTTTTATTCAAACAAGTTTCTTATTATATGTTACATAATTTTTTGGGATAATTTTCTTGAAGTCTGTATTCACATTTCAATTTGGAGTTTATGTCTAATTAATTTGTATAGTCAAAGGTAAGTGCAAAATCGATATTTCAACTTTTATGTCTCTGCTTTAACAGCTGTGATTCTGACTGATGTGAAATAAATCATAAGGGGTTAATTTTGAGTAACGTGTAAATTATACAGTGATGCAAATACCGTGGGTCCAGACGGTTCGAAAAATTAGAAACAGAAATACCCCACTCGACACAATCCTATCGATATCCCTCGATGTTGGCTGGTCGCCAGGCCAATTATGCGCATGCAAGAACTGTGAGCTAATTGACGAAAGTGTTTGATCTCGCATCCAGCGAGAAGCTCGTGAATTAATGCTCCTTTGAACGAGAATTCGCTTTTGCTCTAACCCTCCGACCAACCCCAACGGGGAACCAGGGAAACCTCTCGCTTATAGACTGCCGGCTCTGTCTAAAGAGAAACAGAAATGGCGAAAGGAAAAGAGACGGTTGCAACCGGGCCAGCGTTTAACTTTAATTGCGTTCCTCTCGGTGAATCCTTAGAAAAGTCCCTCCGGTCGGTGTTGCGAGCTCAACCGTTCGTCGTTTATGCAACAATATCATTTCTACGTTCGCACTTCCGTTTTGACTCGGTTACGTAAACCCGTGCTTGCGCAACATCGACAGGATGCTTTTAAAATGAATTTCGAACGCCCGTCTGAAATGCTGACTTCTATGGCTGCTCAGGTGAAATCAATTCTACCCTTGTTTACGATCTCAGTTCTTCTCGCTTATGGCTGTGGAAAATGGCTGCTACAAATGGCTGTTCTTTAGGGTATTTCACTTGTACGTGTAGATTATTTTGTTTAAATAATAAATGTGACCTTGTATATTATCTGATTGATTCACGAGGTCATTGTAAATTTTATTTCAAGGTTAATTCATTATGAAAATAATTTAGTGATTTCAACAATGCGAATATTCTTCAAATTATTCTTACAATTATTCTTGAAATTATTAGTAAGCATTACATTTGATTTAACTTACGGTAACATTAACTTACATTAAAAATTTAATGCAACCCATTCTTATAATTAATTGTAAATGAATTAAACCTCAACACCTTATGAATCCTTATGTAACACAAGGAACTACTTAATTATTATGAAAAAGCAAAAGAGCGAATCCTCCGCTCCAAACGTAAAATTAATTTTCTGTTATCGTTGAAAATTAATCGTTGTAGCACTCGAGGCGGAAATTATTGAATTTAAACCGCATCAGGGAACGATTTAACGTTCCTCCGATCGAGAGGGATGTAAGTGCTACCGGACGTCGACGAGATCGGCCTTCGGGGAAGAAAAGGCAGAGAAAGAAAAACGTGGGGATAGAATAATTGAGGCAACGATGAAACAAGGGCTTCCTGCCAGAGTCGGGGCTGCCTTTTGCCTTCGTTCAATCAAAACCCTCGGCCTTAAAGAAAGAAAAGACGAGACCGAAACTGTCCGTCTCGTAATGAGGAAAGCTCCGTGGCTCGTTTCTTGTTGTTCGGCTCGATGCTTAAATACGGTCGATCAGAGATGTCTGGAAAAACTGGCGGAACATGGACGGACAAGTAAAGACGAAAATTGATATCCTTTGTTGCCCGACCAAAATGATCAAACGACAGAAATAACTTGAGAATTTCATTGCGATATTTAATGGACGGTTTTTTGCTTAATTGAATTTTTGCAGTTCTCAAAAATCAAGGTATTTTTAAAATACCCTGAAAATACAAACTCGTATTATTTTAAAAAATTTGTCAAAAACGGGTTGATAAATTACTGTCTCAGACTAATAACAATGTAATTTCACAGATTAATACATAGTCCATATGCAAGAGTGCACATCTTTCGATTTAATCTATCTAAAAAGAGAAAATTTGTAAAAAGTTGTAAGAATATTTTTCGATTTACACGTACATGAAGTTAAACAATTGTTGAGGAAGGCACATTCAGACTGCATCCAGGGTTTGCGCACGTAACGTTCCGTAATGAGTCTAACCTCGAAGAGCTATAAAAAGAAAGAAGTTGACGTGCAGCATAGTTTTTGCCCTCACCTGCAAGAACCAGTGTGGTGTTTGTGTGACGATCTGCACACAGATGGCTTTATACAGGGTGGTTGTGTTACACGGATAGGATACATCAAGCGTAGTCTACGATTTCGTAGTAAGTATGCTGTTTGCCCGAAAAGAAGAGAGCAAGACCGACCCCTTTTTCCCCCGAAAACCTTACCGCTCGAACGTTCTTTCGCCCTTGGCAAGGGTAAAAAGAAAGCTTACGCTTCTAAATTTGACTTTAATGACGTCGCTCTTGCCGTGCTTTTTACTCGCGAACACGAAGGAGTTAATAGACCTCGACGAAGATGTTTCTGTTCTCGGCAGTGAAATCGAGATAAAGATCTGCAGCGAAGACACGCGAATTGTTCAATTTCGATGGGGCAAATGTTGCTTAACAAATTCGAAGTTGAATATAATCAATACGATTTATAAACGATAATAAAGAATATTTATTCGATTATTGATGCTCACGTTTTTTACGTTAATAATTTGAGCATTAATTGTACGGATTGTATAGATTGTTATTGAAAATAAAATAAATGAACCTGTAATATAAAATGTAAATAAAATTAGTTTTCATACATTATGTCGAAGAATTTCAATTGTTTTAATGGAACTTTATTTTTAAATGCACTAATCGATATAGTTGTATAAAATAAAATACTAAAATACCTATAAACTTATAAATTTATATTATTACAGTTTGTAATTTATTTCTTCAATTTTCTAGACAATTGTACTAATATACGTAGTTTAATTCTGTTACCATCGGAGTTGTCGAACCTAACCTCACTTTATTTCTTTCGGCCGGTGTACTTAAACAGAAAATAATTTTCACTGTATTATTTATGTTTGACTCTTTCAGATTATTCATCACAAAATAATTACAAATAATTCGTTTAACCTAAAGTAGTATAATAACCCTAAACTACATATATACAAAGTAAAATACTTATAAACTTTTGACCTTTTAACCCAAAATACAGTAATAATTCTAAACTAAATATATAAAAAAAAATAATTGAAAATTGTAATGATGTAGCACGAAGAACAAAATTTGAACCATAAATGTAAACACCACGAACGATAAAAAATGATTAACTTCATAGTCACAGAATATCTTCAATTATAAACCTGACACAAAAGCAACACGCTATTGAATGATTGCATAGAAAGATATTTTTGTGCAGCTCCGCTAAACAAAAGAATGCACAATTTCGAAAAAAAACCTCTAAAAGAATGAAAGAAGAATTCATTTCTACAGCGAATGTTCAATATGTCATTCAATTCACACGCTTTGACACGTTCTCATAGAAGAATAATATTTTTTGTCGAAATTGTACATCCTTTTTACTGTTGTTGAATGATGCCATATCTTTTTCTACGACCATGCTAGAAATTCATAAATGAAAAAGTTTTTTTAATTCATTTTTGCATCGACATTTGTAAAATCTTTCTGTTACAGCAGCAAAAAATATTTAAAAAATCCTTGGTCACGTGATTTTTTTTACTTCAACTTATAGTTTCATAAAATTACCTAGTACAATATTTTTTATGTCTGCACTTAGGACACGTCATAGTAAAATATTTAGTGTATGTTATAAAAATATTTGGGTGGTCGAAATATTGTATTATGTTGTAATAGTACTGTAAGTTCTGGAGTCCTATATAGGGAGTTGTGTATGTAAATACTATAGTTCTATAAGAGTGATGATTCACTCTTCACGTAGAAGGATCAACGTCCGTTACCCCCCAGTTTTCCCGATAGGCCATGAAATACACTGCGTTATACACCGGCGACCGTTGAAATATTACCAATTTTCATTCAACAGTTAAGCAGAGTAGTCGGTCGGCGTATCCTAGCGATGCCAATTTCGCGTAAAATTCGTACGAGAGGGAGGCGCGGTAACGAACGAGGGCGGAACGGGTAGAAAACGGATGAAACTGTAACAGAGATGTACGTTCAATTCAGCCACCGGATTCGCATCCAAAGATATACAAATTGGTTCTGAAATTGAGAGGAAAGCCTGAAAGAGAAAAAGAGTTGATCGTAGATGGGATTCGGACAGAGGGAGAGAGAGATACGGCGGAGCACGAGGGAAAAAAGATGGAAGGGGGTCGAACGGCGAAAAAGTGAAGTGGTAGCAGCGGCATTCTCGAAATTTCAACGAAAGCGAATTTTCGCGCTTTCACCGTAATTTCCTCGACGCCGTTCCACGCGAAAATCGCATCAAACCGGTGGGGTGGGTTCGGCGTATCGCTTCGCTTTCCGCCACTCCGCGAATCCGAACTAATATATTTCCGAAGCAACTCGATTGCGTCGAGTCGGAGGAGAGAAAGAGCGAAATCGGGGCGAAAACAGGGATCGGAAGAGAGAGGGAAGGATAGGAAGAGGGATGTCGGGAAGAAAAGAGAGGGATAGAAAGGGTGCATTGTGCCCAGGGCAATGGTGGCTCTGTATCGCGAAGGGATGCCGGATACCTGCTACCCCCTACGTCTCATCCTATTTGTTTCTGCTCGCCGGTACGACGCGCCCCCGAGCGTTACGGTAGAGCAGAAATAGAGAGAGAGCGAGAGGAACGGTAGAGGTGGTTTGTCAATATTCATTATGTTTGCGCCGAAAAAGGAAAAGGTGATGTAGCCATCTTTTTCCGCGGGCAAAGGCGAGCACGGAGGGGGAAAAAAAGGGGAAAAGCGAGAAACGGCTGCGACGAGAAACGCCTGGAATACACGGAATGCGCGCAACGCGAGATACGAAAGAATTTTCAGTTTTATGAGTACATAAAGGGCTCGGGTAGGGAAAAAAAGTACCGCGAAAAAAAGAAAGAATTGTTTTCACCGCGCCAATGTAGCCATCCAACTGAATTGATACTCTCGGAAGCGTTCTTTGTTGCTTCAATATTCTCGACCGTGATTCTATCGAAGCCTCCATTTTTATGGAACGTGTCACGTGAAACGAACCAACGGGGGTAAAAAAAAAAGGAAATAGTAAAAAGGAACGAACTGCCGGCTCTCAGCTGCCACTGTAACCGCTGTACTTTTTAATTTCATGCCGGTCCAATTCTTTCCGCGTTGCCTATCGACCCTTTTGTTTCCTTCGCGGACAAAGGACAATAGACCTTGTACACGTGTCGCGGAATCGAAACCTTTTAAGAATACGCGATGCAAATCCAGTTCTGTGACTGGACCAGTTTTATCGTTATGGATATAGACATTTAGATATACACATAGATGTAGATCTACTTATACATATGCATATAAATATAGATAACCAAGGACATAGAAATTTAGAGATACACAACTCTGCAAATATCGGTATCTGAGAATTTGAGGATCTGGTAATATGGAAATGAAGTATCTGAAGTACTAAGATTCTACAGATCTAGAAATCTGGGCATTTGATGATTTGGGGATGTAAAAATCCAAGTATTGACGGATCTTGGTATCGAGAGATTAAGTATTCGAAAGATGCTAGCTTAAGGATTTGATAATCTAGGTATCTGAGATTTTGGGATTTTTAAAAGTTAGAAACCTACGAGTTTGGGGATGTAGAAATTTAAGGATATAAATAAAGATTTGACGGTTTAGGAATTTGAAGTCCTCGAAAGGGATTATAAGTATTTGAGAATGCAGGAATTTGTGGACCTAGGAATTTGGAACCTGAGGAGTTTGGGGACTTCGGAATTTGAGGACATTAGATATTTGTTGAGCTTAGGATTTGGAGATTTCGTGATCCGGAATCTAAAGATCTCGAGATCCATAAACCGTGAAGTCTAGAAATCTAGAAATCTTAAAATGCATAAATCTGATGATCCCCAGATCTGGACTCTAGATACCCATACATATCTCCGTATATCTACATATGTACATCAATAACTTTCGTTTCAAGGTATTAGAGATCTAACAATTTAACCACGTGTGAATCTAGAAATCCTATTTTTACAGCACAGATTCAAATAATTACGAAACAGGTGTTCGCCAAATATGACTCCTGTGGTATCCAAAACTCCATAATTAATTTCGGCATTTCCCTTTGTTAATTCGATAGAGATGAGGCAAAGGAACGGATGCAGGCACACAGAGAAAAATACTTCAGATTCCAGAGTGTATCAACGAGTGAGTGTACCGATGTCACCTGAAACTCTCGGCTGATGGTTTCACCGAAACGTATCATCGTTCCACGTAGCGCGGCCAATGCGATTTAACCGCTCGCCACGCATCGTTCCGCTGATATGACGCCAACGTACTGCTGACGTTTCGTGGCACGTGATCCCGAAATTACCGCGACAATAATGCGTCCGCGGTCCAATTTGCCCGGAATGATTCGTCCGGCGAGTATTTCGTTCGGGTTTCAAGGCAGCGCCGACCGGCGATCACGTTTCATCGCGTGGAGTCGCGGATTCCTGTCCGCTGAAAGTATAGAATATCTGAGAATCGCACGGTCGACTGATAACCAATAGGAGAATATGTCGTCTAGGGGGATATCATAGATTCAGTTGGACGAAAGGGTCCAAGAGACGACGCGACGTCAGGGCAGAGAGGCGCAGTCAGTATGTGGTCATAACGAAGCTGTCGACATGATGGATGAGGAAGAGGGTAATGCGACGATGGTTCCTGAAGCGAGGACGAAGAGGAGAGACAGCCCAGCCCATCGTCCAGCGCGATACAAGGGATGCTATCGCTATCGGACCCGCACACCCTGTCTGTCATCAGCACGCCTCACCACCTCAAACACACTCGGCCCACCCGCTGCACGCATGATGGAATATGCTGTATTATATAATTATCCCGTAGATGGTATCTCCGCTAGCGCGACGCGTAATTAGAAACTGTCGGATCGACCAAGGGGGCATCGCCTGAAGGAGTTTATTGCGCGAAAGAGGGTTGCCGAAAAAATTCCCGGAATCTGTTATTCTTCATATCCTCATCAAGTTACAAACCACACATAATTTGCTCTATGTATCAAACTACTCGTCTATAAATAATTATCGCCATGATTTCTGTCTTCCAATTCGAGCATTCAAACCCAGTTTCTGCGGAACATATGTTCACGAAAGTGGATCAAAGGACATTCTCCTCAGATTCAATTTGAAATTCAAAGACCGCTAGAAAAGTATTCGTCTCTGGGAAATAGAAAAAAATTCAAGGAGCATTCGAATTTAAGAAGTGTACTATCAAAGAATAGGGATTCGACGATTCGTATGCTCTCGCTGAAAAAACATAACCGCGAAGTATTTTTTCTGACAAGGTCGCCCCTCTTTCCATTTTCCGCTAGCAGGGAGATAAAGAAGCTAGAGACGTTGATCGCATACCAATGTCCACGGGAATTTATTGTACGATACTGGAAAGAAGAAGAGCCTTCAGCGAAAGTACAAAGGGGAAGGAACTTGTACGCGGCCCGTCGATGAAGGATGGGTGTGAATATGTATCGAGCATGAAAAATGCCGGAGGAACTTGGTTCCATATTGGCTCTTGTAAATTCCAACTTTTTATTTCCCTTTATTATACCCTGGCCATGAATATCGTATCGCTGGGAAAGCAGCGTTGTAAGGATGCTTAAAGTCCTAACATGTGGAAGAACGAAAATGCAGGAACAAAGATGTACAGAATTAATCCTTTCTTGTTCAAGGAGCAAAAAATGAAGAAACTTATTATTCTTTCTTGTGCTAATGGCGTTGAGATCTGATCAATAGAATGGATAATGAAGACGAGAATTTTTTATAGCTCAAGTTGGATGGGAGTCTCATGGAGTGCTCAGCGAATTTTTGTCTTTGATGAACTTTTAAAGGATTCGTTAATTGAAGATGTAGATTTATGGAGCTCATAAAAAATAAATACGAAAAATAGTTGCTCAATTTTTTATTGTAAAATTAATTTTTACGTAATTTAATTCGTTGTATGAAAGCTTGAAACATGTTTAAAATCTATGTAGTTTTATAAATAAGTTAAGTCCTATGCAGTTTTGCAAATAGACTTAGAGTAATTCTATATACAACATATTTGAAGTCCATGTAATTCCACATATAACATATTTAAAGTCTATGTCATTCTGCATGTAACATATTTAAAATTTATGTAATTATACATATAACATATTTGAGGTGTATGTAATTTTACATATCACATATTCAAAGTCCATCTAATTTTACACATCACATATTCAAAGTTCACATAATTCCACATATAACGTATTTAAAGTCTATGCAATTCTGTATGTAACATATTTAGAATTTATGTAATTATACATATAATATATTTGAGGTCTATGTAATTTTACATATCACATATTCAAAGTCCATGTAATTTTACACATCACATATTCAAAGTCCACGTAATTCCACATGTAACATATTAGATGTGTATGTAATTTTACCTAATGATCAACATCGACGTAATTTTACAAATAAATGTATTTAAAAATGTGACAAATGTTTGCAAACATAAAAATTCTTAAGGTGACCAAAGTGTGCGCTATGTAATTTTAACACGTTTTGCCATAACGAAGGACGCATGCGAATCGTTTTACGTGGTGCGATCCAGCAAGGATACCCTAAAATTTCATTCGATTACTGCACCCGCGTTCTGAATATAGAACATAGCAGTTTTTCACACTCGACCATCGGTTCGCGACCCAGGCATGTTTGTTCCGCCAAGGGTGAGGATATTCCTGCAAGATTTTGGTATTCGATGGGCGCGCGACGCTCACTTTTCGTCGAGGAACCTTCGCCGAATAGCGGAGGCGTCGTTCCACGAGTGGGAATGACATGAAGAATCGTCTTATTCGGACGAAAGAACACGAAGACGAAGAAACTTCTTCTCGTGCGTTCCTCGAGCGACAATAAGGGTCTTTGCTAGCTCCGGCATCAGTTTCTATTTAGTTACGCTCTCTGCGAAGCCGTGTCGGGGTAATAGTAACCGGGGAGAGCCGTGAAAGTGAAAGAGCGAAAAGAGGGAGGGAAATAACGGGGTGGGAGATAAGGAGGAGGGAAATAAGGGGCGAGGAAGCGTGCGACGCGAGACGCTTCGCAAAAGTTTTGCGAGCAAAGCTGTTCGCCTCAATTTCTAAGAGGGAACATCCTTCCTGAGAAATGATTGCGCTAAACTTCGACGTCTTAGGTGGAAATAATTACAGCTACGCAGACAAGAGTTCCTTCTGCTCGTATATTGATCGGCGCTATAACGAGACACGTAAGATAGCTGTACGAACCGATCCGATTACGCGTCTCGCAGCATCCCCGTCAAATTTTTTCATTCTCCTTTCATTCAATCGAGTTCAGCCATTATTACTCGAAGTTTTATAGCGGGTTAATTTTGTTTAGTTCTCTTTAATCGTGACTGACTCTGCGAGTTTTATAACTTTTTGACTCTTCTGCTGTAAACACTTTTTATAAATGAAGCTTATAACAAAAGTTATTAGTATTATTGTACTCGTATGTTTATAATGAAAATTACTATTCTTAAATACATGTTCAAAAATTGTTATTCTTGTTACGCGATTTCAATTAAAATTGTTGGATGTTTATAAGAAAAATAAATATTGTTATTAGATATGTATAATAAAAATTGTTCTTATTAGATATCAACAATATCAGAACTGATACATTTCAATTTGTCCACTTCACAAAATGAAGTAAAAATTCATAATATTTTCAAAATTAATATGAAATAACTATATACACATCCAAGAACAAAATTGTTAGCCCTTTATAAAATTACGAATATACATAATTATACAAAAGTTCACATTGGTTCAAAAAGAAAATTCCACGCGACTCATGGTTTGTGTCTTCGAACGGGTGTAAATTGCGCGAAATACGACATGGAATACAGGTTTCCTTTTACCCGCCATCTTCCACATTCCTTTTGCCTCCTCGCCCACTGTTTCCCCCTATAAGCATGTCCTGTCAGCAGAAGCATTTTATGGCTGGTATTACCTACGCCGCGCACCAGGGCCGCACCTAGCGCTTCTTTATTCTCTTAACACGAACGAGTATGCGGCGCATGGTTTACGTTCATCCATAAAAGTAACACCAGCTACCGAACTGCGGTGTGTATGCCGTTTCCTCGTCACGGTGCCCTTAACCGGTTTCGAAACGCCGCGATAAAATATCTTCTGCTTCCGACCGATACAGCGGCGCGCGTTGTCGTTTGCATGAAATTTTCATGCAACCCCACAACGCGGCAACCAGCCGTTCGTGTTTGATACGTGCAGGTAGAAACAAATCTGACTTCGAAATAAATATTCCACTCGTTATGTTTTAGAGATATCTAGGAAATTTTAGGTTTGGGGGTGAGTTGAGGATTTGGGGAGATGGGTATTTGGAGATCTTGAGAATTGGGGGTTTATGGGTATGGGAATGTGGACATTGGGGAACCTACCGATATGGGAATATGGGATTTGGGGACTTGTGGATATTGGAATGTAGGGACTTGGTAGTTTAAGAAGTGGGACAGATAGGATTGGAGGTTTATGTTGAAAATTTGTAAACAAAGAAATTTGAACATGTTGAAATTCAGTAATTTAGATATCTGGTACTTCATTTACGTGTTTCCAAAATTTTTAAATATATAATATAGATTAACCAAAAATTTGAAAATTTATTAATTGTATTTCATAGTCATAAAACAATTCAAAGTAAACATTCAAATTGCAAATGTAGTAATTGAGTTATTCCGAAAACGTGTGATCAGTATGAATTAGTACAATCAATATGAATAATCAACAATCCACTATTGATTACCAGTGGTTCTTTATTCAATCACATTTAATCAGTCATCACTGAAAACCCTGGCAGAAATTTCTGAACACGTATAAAACCGAAGTAAACGATATTAAAAGTTTGCTGTTCCGTAATTGTTAAAATCAGAATTCAGCAGGTCGTTCCGTAAATCCGAGCTGCCGTTTCGACCAGTACTTCATGCTTCAACGGATCTTCGTGAGTTGCAATTTTAATTAAAATTACTATCAAGTTGCAGCGATATCGCGTTTGATTGGCAAGTTTTAATTTGATACAGGACCCTAGAGTATCGAGCGAACCTTTAAATACTGTCTCTGCTCCTTCCATTCGTCTCTCTCGTGTTTTCCATCCCCCACATCTTCCTCGTCCCCGTTTTATCCTTCTACCCCCCGCCACTTTCAACCCTTCTCACCCGGTGCCTCTTTCGCAATTTCTCCCTCCGCGGCTATCTCTTTCAATCCTCTGGCCGCGCGTTTCTCATTCCACTTGTCAATTTAATCAATGTACGCAAATTACAATGGTTGTCGAAGTGTAGGTAACTAACGCGACGCGATTACAATGCGCTAGTGCACTCTCGAACGGGGCGGACGAGTTCGATTCGAGGGGTGCGAAATCCTGGAGCTGCACCACCTACGCCACTAGTTAATACACCGCCAACAACGATTATCCAGTTACCCTACGAAAAATACAAACCGATGAGACACGTACAAATGGATTTAACCCTGGATTTACGGATGTTTAATCACCACTTATATTTCAAGTGAAACTACGCTATAAAAATAAATTCGGAAACTATTTTATATTTTATACGTAAACCAGTTTATATTTTATACGTAAACTAGTTTATGCAATGAATAGTACGTAAACTAATTTATACAACAGTTAATACATAAGCTAGTTCTTTACTCGATGAAGGTTAACATTTTAACAAAAGGTTCCTAAGAATTTTCTCAATTTAAAATCCGTCACTTTGACGGGTAAATCTGGTGTTAAGTGAAAGTAGTATTCAGAAAATGTACAGGTTTATAATTTATTATATTTTTTTGACATCGGGAAAATTATTGAATTAGAATCCTCTCTTGTCTATTGTCTGACACTCACGACTTGATCTTGGAATCTCCGATTTTATTCAAACTTAATACGATTATAGAACATATCGAAGGTAATACTCCTGCAAACTCACAAGGCGCAACTCTGTAAAATTACAGAGAAAAATTTATTCAATTTCATCGCAGCTGCTAGTGTACTAATTTTTGAGAAATATTTAATATGATTAGCTAGTTTAGCAGTTCCCTACCGATGTTCAAGTGTACAGAACGTGATCGTTGCATGTTTTGAATTAGAAATTCCTAGCTAACCAAATGCGTCAAAGTCCACTACATGTCCTCTTCTGCTTTGACGCTAACGCATTCGCTTCATTTTCATGAAGGTTTCCTCCACACCTGCGATAGCCTTTATCTATCTGGTCGACTAGAAACTAGGAAGACCAGGGTCATTCGGGATGAGTCCCTATTACACTCGTGTTTACAATGGCTCAGCCGCTCATGCGATTCACATCCCTAACCGTGCGATTACTACCCCCTTCCATGGCTCGCTCTCTGCGTATCAACGCGTGTGAAAGATATTTCAGCGATTTACCTTGTGATTAATCAGAAAAAAATTCTGGGTCACTTTTATTCAAACGGAAAATGGAATATCGATACTTTTATACAGGGTGATTCACTGTATGAGGTTACCAGTAACAATGTAGAAAAATTTCAAAGGAGATATTTGGTTTACATGGTTCAAAGAATTTGCATGGTTCAAAGAATATGGAAGATAAACAAAGATATGTAAATGTAGAAAGTACAAAGAGTTCAGAGGATTAAACTATATTCGTAGAACCAAGTTTTTCTCAGAAGTGCACTCATGTGCAATTACACTGTTTTCGTAAATGGAATAATTTCTTTACACAGTTTCCTTTCGAAATTCTATGTTAAAAAGTATTAGAGTAGAATTGTAAGAAAGTTATTTGTTATAGAGGTATTTTGAGAAAATTTTATTCAATAAATCACTGCACTTCTAAAAAAACTTTGTTCCACGAATATACTTTTTGAACTAATTTACCTTTTCTTGCAATTTTTCTGTATCGATAACGGATAACTTGATATATTCTCGTGAAGCACTCTATATACGAAAAGCCAAATGCCTGGCGAATTTAAATGTGCCGTCCGGTTATGTTTAACCCTCGAAGCTGGGTCAATCGTGACCCAGATCTCCGAAACATAATGGTGCTTCCATTAAAGATATTCAAATTTTTTAACGAAAGACTTTCGAACATTCGATAAATCGTCTGAAATTTAAAAGAAATCGTATTCTTTAAAAAATGAAAATAAAAATTTAATCTCAAGAATTTTATAATAAATTGTCGGTTCAGCAACCTATTAACGGAGGGTTAAATTTGTGAACATAAATTAGCACTTTTATGAAATGCACTTAAAGACATTTTATTTTTGTGATGGAGACTATTCATTCTTTTATATGAACGAGGTATTATATTGCGATTAATTAAAATATGAGAGCATACTGCTTTTCAAGCAATTAAATAGCAATTAAATAAAAATTAATAGAAATCAATATCTAGGTACTTTCTTTGACCGAACGCTTTCTTTTACAGTGAATTGCAATTGATTTACTATTTGAAAGATTTATTTTTCTATTTGCAGTGCAAATTGATTTACTTTGTGAATTGTCAAGGACCATAATGTATTCAGTTTTAATCAGTGCAAATAAGAAAGGTTATTAAATTTGTTCTTATGTACCATTTATTTCTTACTAGTTTATTTTACTAGTTTTTTTTTATAGAATATGCTGGTAATATTTTATGAAAACAATTATACAGGAAGACAGTCATTGTCACCACATTTTATTATTATTTTTTAATAAAGTATTTAAAAGCCCGTGTGTGTATTATTTTTAATATAACATTTTTTCTTTATTTTTACCACTATAGAATATACTGATATTCGACGGAAAACTAGTTAAACACCATATATGTATCTAATATATCATATACTATACTCACACAACTATTGGAAAAACGACGCGATATCGATAAATTCCGATGAAAATGAATTCGAGCTATTTGATTTTGAAAATGAAACTGGCATATCGGACTTTGATGAAAGCGCAAACGGAATTGAAATATCGGAAGAAAATGATGGAACTGAACTTTCAGGAAGTGACGATGAAATTCCTCGCAATACTCACAGACGCAGGAAACCGATGTATATTTGTTTGAACTTTGAAATCGAAAACAAAACTGTATTGAAAGTAGATGTTGCTGTTGATTATTAATTATATTTTTCTCACAGAAACTTTCGTAGTTTATCTTTGTTCGTTGTTTTACTATGAAATTAAATAGAAATTTTAGTTCATAATCTAAATTAAATTTGAACGTCCGTTCACAGTTTAAATTTAATTTATATTTCAGTTCATAATTTACACTAAATTTTAATTTAGTTCATAGTTGAAATTTAATTTAAATGTAGTTCATAGTTTAAATTAAATTTAAATTTTAGTCATAGTTTAAATTTAATTTAAATTTAGTTCATAGTTTAAATTAAATTTAAATTTTAGTTCATAGTTTAAATTAAATTTAAATTGAACTTTATATACATTAAATTGATAGATGTCAAACTAGTGAATATATTCAGACTTAGTTGAAAATTTAGAGAACTTAAGAATTTGAAAATTTGAAAATTTAGAAAATTTAATAAATATGAAAATTGGAAAATATCAAAATTAGGAATGTTGATTATTTCGAAACTAAAAAATGAAAAAAGGTTCAAATTTACATGTGTGCTCTCGTTCGACTGTCAATGTAACAGCATAATTCGCAGTGACAGTTTCGTAATTCCGTAAGATTCTCCTAAGTAAACAAGAAAACGAAGTAATTTCGCTATTTTTACAGTTAATATTTGTTATCAAAGCACGTCGTTTGCAGACGTTTAGAACCTCTCTATACGCACAATCAGATCTCTCCTTCTCTATTCCCCGTCTGTTTTCTCTTTCTCCACTCGTCTCCCTCGTTGCATCTCTCGAGCCAAATTCGGTTCGGCTCTGATCTGGCGAAAGTAATTAAACCCACCTCGCGAGCCTAAGCCTAATTAATGTGTACCTACGTACCGTCAGAGAACCGACCAGAGAGCAGAAGGTTTACACCCGACAATGCCTATGCCGTAACTACGGGTCCGACGTCTATCAAAGGAAGTAAATTTCGTTCGCGGTTCCCGGCAGCCTCGAATATTGGCCGGATCCACTCCGGTTTGTCGATATTCGTCTGAACGAGCATTGCCGTTAATTTCGTCCGTTTTCTCCGCTCCTACATAAGTACAGATGCCAACGAGTCGACCCAAAAGACGCTACCCCACTTTGAACACTTCTGCAAATAAGAATAATAACGACAACGCTGAAAATACGTGTGAGGTGTCCATTTTCTTATACCAATAGCTCTGCTAAACACCTGAGACTCTTCGCCATCTCGCGAGTTGACACGAGTTTCGTCCCAGACATAATCGTCAACGTTTAAAACGTGGTCTCGCGAAACTCTTCAAACTCCAAGATACTTTGTCACCGTAGCTCTCGCAGTCACGTGTTATTGCGCTGTTAAGTATAATTAATGACCCGGAGACATCTGTTCTCGCATTTATCACAAGAAGAGCCGGTCATTTTTCTCCCCGTCGGTAAACAAGTGTTCGCTGCGCACGTCGTAGGATTTCCGACAGCGATACTCTCGCGACGAATAAAAGATTCTCGCGGAACTCGAAACAGGGAAATAAGATGGAAGAACGTGGATGACAAACAGCAGGATCGGGAAGAATCGTGATCGAGGTTAATAATGAAGGTTTCTTCGTGTACACAATAGAAGACACTGTGTCTGCTCGCGTTTGATCCCGGTAACGAGCGGAGCGGCGACCCGTGAGAAACGCGGAGACGAGAGACTCTGCAAAGGTCGGGTGTCTCCAAGGTGACGATTCTCCCACACACAGACTTTCGCACGACGACATTAATTATGATATTTAATCCCGTGGATGCCATTGTGCCGGAGACGAAAGAACAGGTGAGGCGTCGATTTTTCGCGAATACTTTTCCGCCATTGTTTTAACCTTGGAAATTTACCTTTGTCAATCGTGGATAGATATTGTTACGATGTATCGAGAATGTCTGGCAAAGAAGCTTCGACCAAGCGCGAATAATTTCACGAGCAAAGATTCGAAGGGTTCCGAAGAATGTCTACGGACAGAAAGGGCCGGAATATTTCGTGGGATACATATTGCTACCTTGCCGGGGTCTTTGAAGTCCTGTTCTTTAGAGGCGTCGATAGAGGGAGCATCGTCGTCGAGCGACAGCTATGAAAATCGAGTTAACAATGTCACAGGGAGAAAACTTTATTCGCGTTGTTGTCACGATGCTTTCGGTTCGACGGTTACTGTTAGCCATTTTGTACTTTCTGATATTTTCCGAACGAATCGAAGGATTGTCGATAAAATTGTTGAAAGAGGTTATTTTCAGGTAAGACTGAATTTTATTATATTTAATAACAAAATGGTTTCAAGTTTCATATTTCATATTATAAAAATTTGTTGCCGTGTTTTTGTTGAAATATGTTGTTGACAAAGAATAGTACATGTTGATGTCTCAGAATTTATTTATTTTTTCACTTCATTTTCAATTTAGAAGTTAACACTGTACAGGAAATGTTAAGAAAAGGTTCCGATGAAAAATATAATTGGTATTAATTTGATAAAATTACTTGAATAACAAAATGTAAAAATTAAGTAATGAAGATAAAAAATGTAAAAAAGATTGCTAAAAAAAAAAAACTGATCAGAGTTGTGCAAACGTCTCAATTTCTCTGAAAACGTGAAAGCGAAGAAGGTGCTAAAATCCAACAAATACTGAACCTTCGCAATTCGATCAGATCAGATCAATTATCAGATTCCCGCTCGATCGGAATCCCGGATTCCGACCCCGTCGCGAACATTATTTCAGCTGCGTCGTCAAACGAATAGAACGGTATCCGTTCGTGAAAGAAAGATCACGGAATATCGATTAAGAAGTCGTTCGCGTTGGTTGGTTCAAAGGTAATGGAAGGTGTGTTCGTTGTAGGGGTCATGCGACGAAAGTGGTTGGTAAAATTGCCGCTACGGAACTGCGTCCAATCACTGTCTGAATGTCTGCAATTCCAGACGCCATTAGACGGCTTATTATTTCGTTTCCTTGCTACGACATCATCGCGATAGGTGCTCTCAAGGTGGACCGTTTACCCGAGAACACGGCAACCGAGATCCCACTGTTGTTTGCAACGGCAAAGAATGTACTCGAACGATATTGCAAGCTGTTCAAGCAGAAGGGGTCCTGCAATATAACGTTATCACCTACGAAAAGGACAATGCATATTCCAGTTCAAATACACATTCTTCTCCATTTAATTATTGAGGAACATATATGATGAGATATACGGTATTACTAGTTCAAATACACATTCTGCTGTCATATATTTAATGATTATTAAAATGCATCATAGGATACTCTGAAGGTCCCTTCAGAACATTATTTCGGTATTTTAGCAAAAATAAAGATGTAATTTTTGTGTTGCCTTTTTTTGTAAAATTTATAATAGTCGACCTGTATATGCTCGTCATTGCCTGATGTCAACACTGAAACTAGCAAACACATAATTTGACCCATTCACTTAAATTACAAAATTTATTAAGGTTCCTCAAGATCTATGTTACTTCGATCAAGATAAAAAATCAATGTATTTACTAATCTATATTTTATTTATATGTTAAACTGTATTTAATCTATGTTTTATTTGCCCGTTTTGTCGTTAACCCGCAACCACGATGGGTTTTAAAAAATGTCTCGGTTAAGAACGCGTTATCAGTTACTGTCTGTACAGGTGAACAAGGTTAAAGAGAATGAATAAATACGGTGTTTGGAGTTAGTCGAAATTGTCTGAGCAAAGAGAAAAGGAACGATCGTAATTTGCATCGCTGGTTCGACCTTTACGCGAAGAAACGGGAATTACACGCAGAAATAAATTGCTCGGAATAATTCTGTCCCGGCGAGGGACTTCGTTTCTTCTCCGGTCGTTCTAATTTACACGCTGGCCTGTCCTCGACTTTCGTCCTCACGGTTAACTCGGCCCCGTCGCTAATAGGAAAGAATTCTTTCCTTTTCAGCGACACCAGTCATCACCGGAAGCCCGTGTTCTTATTACCATCGGGTCGGCTCCGAGCGTAAAATATGCTTTGCGCGGGACGTGATGAACGGTACTGCGAGGAAACGAAGTAGAAACGAGCGAGCAACCGCCATCGGAGAAAGCATGGAAGCACTCCGACGGTGTAAAAGGAGAGGAAGGGGATGAAAAACTTAGTGGCAGGTCCACCCCCTTCCCTACGAGGTCGCGACCACAATCTCTATAATGGACTCGCTAAAGTGTATCCAGAATCTAGGTTCCTGGCGAAACGAGAACAGGGAAAGGAGAGTGCGGACCCTTTCGGTTTGCAGGCTACAGCCGCTGCATTATAATCGCACTAGCCTGCCCTCTTCCTCCCTGCATTTTATTCACAATGTGCCCGCATACGTGCTATCGCGGATCACAGCACCAGTTGTATTCCCGGAACCCACACGCGACAGTTGGAAAATCGGAAAGAGACTCTTCTTGAATGAATGAGTTGAAATAATACGACCGTTTGATATTAAGTCTTAGAGAAATAATACAGCTACCGAACACAAATTTTAGTATAATCTACAGATGTCAACCCAGAACTACGGTTCCAATTGGTCATTATTCTTATTTTCTGAAATGTGACGCTGCAAGTGTTCACGGTGTAGCTTCTTTCACTTTGGACCTCATCTACTCGTGGGTTGACATCTGTATCTTCAAAAACAGAAATTAATCTTGAAGCATTCGCAAAACATCACACATGTATAAATATATAAATAAGTGATATGTCACATATACACAAGTGGTCTATAAATAATAATGTGTGTATATAAATAAAAGTGGTGTCATTCCTTAAAACTCACCTAATAAAAACAAGTAATAGAACCAAACAATACCTTGATACGAATAGGAAACTAGAAATGAATAACTTTGCTGCTAAGATGAGTTGAAACCTCAAGATTACCCGATTGAGAGATCTTGAAGTTGCTGTTAGTAAGCGCACTGTTTGTTTAGTATGTTGTAGATGTTGTTGATAGGAGTGGAGAGTGCAAGCTTATTGTACGTTGGTGAGCATGGTACACCTCCGTAGGGAAAATGGCGGTGTAAACGAGAAGGCAAAACTTGGAACTCGGTTGGGCAGAGATTTAACATTTCAATTTGGAAGTTTTGGAAATGGAGAATTTGAGGGATTGAATACATAGTTTAGCAAATTTGGGAATTTGGGAATTAAAAGATGTGGATAGGTAATTCTAAAATTTGGAAATGTACAAGTTTAAAGATTTAGGAGTTCAGAGATTTGGAAATGGAGAATTTGCAAATCTGGAAAATTAGAGGTGTAATTTGGGAATTTGGTCATTTGAAAAATTGAAACAGTTGAAATACATAATATACTAAAGGTAGTACAAATAGTAGATATCCATTCGATAAAAACATGCAAAATCCGATTTTTCAAAAGCAAACTATTTACGCAGTGCAGCAGCCATCCAAGGATATCGAGCGCATCACCTTGCCAACGACGTACACAGAAGAAAAGGAAAAAAGTGAGAGGAAACAAGACTCGGAACTTCTCGATACGAAATCCAATACCCATACGCCGCATATCTTCGTGTCGAATACGACACGAGACATAAACGGGGAAAAGCGCAAAAGGGAGGAATCCTATTCTAGATCGTGGTTCACAAAAATCCCTGCATTTTCATGCATCGACAACGCTATTTTCACGGTTGTTCCGCTCGTTCAGCCGCGATAAGATAGATAGCATCGATATACAGTTATTAATATTCGGTGACCGTGCTTCTGTATTTGTTATTCTGGGTACGGATTTATAATACTGCTTATTTTACCAAAACATTTTATTGCAAATTGAAAACATATAAACAACACTGATTTTAAACAGGTTTACATCACAGTCAGACATTTTATAAAAAATACAAGATTCTGAAATGTAGAATAAATAATATTTCGTTGCAAATCATTTTTGTTTAATACTCCTATTTCACATAATGCAGTATGAATTCTGCGACCTAACTATTAATGTAACTAAGTGCGAGGAAGCTCTTTTCAGGTTGCCCTTCGAACCGAGAAATATGGTTGCTAAGTGATTGATAAGTGTGCGGCCTGTCGCACCTGACCATACGTTATACTTTCGTCGACACCGTTTCGTGTTTCGTTGTTACGCTTCGAGGGGAGGCATTTCCGAGGAAGGATCTCTTCGGCTAGCACGTAGTTGTAGATATACAGCGGTGAACTAAGGGTGAGTCAGACAGGGGGTCCGGTGTTGCACAAACCAGCGGCTGTGCATGATGGATGTTAAGGGACCATTATTTCGCGTCGATATTTCGAACATCATGGCCGCTGTGTATTGACACGAGCCGCTTGTTATCAGTCTTCTCCTGCTCTTGTGTTCAAATGCGACAGCTGACGTAACGTAAAAGTATTTCGAAAATTAGTGACTGCGTCTTGCGACACCGTTTTCAACTATTTTTGCATAATTTCAAATTACTAACGAGCATTCTCGAATCAATTTCCAGCACACCTGGTTAAATTCTACTTTCAATGACATTAACATAATTGTCTTTCATTCCAAGATAAGGTAAACCATAAAGTTTCAAGTGTCGCGATTCAAGCCGCCATTTTAATTTTCTCTCACGTCATCGCTCATCGTCGATTTAAATCCCTTTTTATTTACCTCCAGCAGAATTCGGCCGCAGGGGTGACTATCCGTCACTGCAAACCTAAATTCAGCAAACTTTTTTCCCGCCGTACAATGAGCTCGTCCGATCACAGGCTGACGTCTCGCAAAGTTTGAAATAAAGAAAACTAGTGAAAGAATGAGCGAGAAAAACGGGCAAAGCGCAAGAAAGAGGGGACATAGAGCGAAATGCGGAAAGAAGGAAGGGGCGGAAGGGGAGGAGCGGAAGGCAAGAAGTAGATTGATTCCCAACCCTGTCCCCTCAAGACAATTTGTACTCGACCTCGTACTCTACGATCGTCTCTTCCGTTCACTCGTGAGCGGGAAGTAAAGCGTGGCTTCTTTTTTTCTCTTTTCACCCCCGTGGACGGACTTCTGCTCGTCTCGCTTCGAAAGTCAAACGCCGAACAGCAGAATCATAGAATCAACGAAGAGATATCTCCTCTTGAACCTACGAGACACCATCGCCAGACTTACCCTCCGACACCGTGGCCATTAATCACTCGACGTTCTACCCCCGCGACGTCATTGCTGAAATGGTGGCTTCTTTGCCCCTCGAATAGTCAAAGTGGATGGCGTGTCTGTTTAACCCTTCCTCGGATTTTCAAATTTAGTTCCACTTTGGCTTCCTCGGTCGTCGTTTAAAGTGCTATTCGGTACATCGATTCCTTTTTATTACACTCTTTTAATGTCTGACACCTGGAAGATGTGTTTGAAACGGTCGAATTGATTCAAGTAAAATTAGAACGATTCTAGAAAATATGTAGAATGAGACACGGTGAACATTTTTTTCTTCGACTATGAGTTTCGAATTGGTTATCAGAAATAAATTTTCTGGTTTTCTTCAGATTTTACGTACGTGTTGGAAACTTGAAAACTTGAACATTCGAAAATGTAGAAATTTGAGGATTTAAAAATTTATGACTTCAGGAATTCTTCCAATCTTCCAATTTTAATTCTTTTCACCTTTCTACTTTCGTTTGTATCAACCTCAGAAATCGTACAACTTATTTAACATTAAAAACATTAACTATGTGTACAAAGCTGTAAACTGCAGTTGATTTTTAACAAGAATAACAACAGGATATTGAACAAAAAAATTGGTGAAATTCCAACAAAAATAAAATTACAAACGATGTAACAAATGAACCAAACTACTCAATAAATCATTTTTAATTTCTTACAAGTCATATTTGAGAAAGATTATTAATGTTTCTTGCAGAAAATTTTGAAATTACTTTTTGATCAACCGGGTGTTACTATTAATAATATTTTTTTACACGCAGTTAATTTTATTTCGCGCAAGAAGATAAATGAATTCGACGTGACTTCTTTTCACTCGTACACCGGACCATTTGTAACCCCAAGCACAGATTTTCTGCCAGCAAACCGCTTCGAGATTACGTGCTACGGCGGTGTGGACGTATTATATCTATCTTCGATCAAGCCAAATTCGTTCTCTCTATCTTTTCTCTCCAGAGAGAAGAAATATTGGAAGTGTGCGGTATCGAATCACGGGGACTTGAACCGGGAAGAAAGGGATTTTCATTCATCGAAATCGACTGTTACACAGAATTCGTTTTATTATCGAAAATCAAATCGCGAGGCGGCAGAAGGTATTTTCCGAAATCAATTTCGACCGCATAAAGGTAATGCACTGCTACAAGACAAGTGTAAAAGAGAATTTAAACTTGCACTTAAATTTAAAATTTAATGAAGTGCATTCGTACTACTCCATAAATTGCACCAAAAACCACAATTGTCAACTAAAAACAGCATCACATTCATAAATAAGTAATGCATAAAATTTAAAAAAATAATATTTGAATTTCTCCAAAGAATTATCACTGATACACGAATACATTGTACCGGATGTGTGAACCATTAATTAAAAATAACTCCTTAGAAAAGTTGCTCGATCTGCCAATATAAAGTCTCAGAGTACATAGCGTAACCTCTCCTACGGGAAACCATCTTCTCGGACCCAGGTTCGGCGGATTAATTAAGTTCCCTCTAACGGTACAGACTTCACTGTCGACTTTTCTCATTTTCAACTTTCTTTCTTCCTCTGAATTCATCTCTTGATTTGCCTCTATTCTCCCTGCCTGCTCGTTTTTTTTCTCTCTCCGCCCCTCTGCGATCGTTCGCCGACGATTTCCTTTTTCTTGGCCCTCCATTCCCAAGGATTCTCCATTTAGCCTTTCCACGGCTCAAGCCTTTCAATTTCGCACCACCGCTTTTCGAGCATTTAATATTTAACTACGACCCGAAAGGAACGACCAAGTTTTTTCAGCGAGGCTAGATCCAACAGGGAACTCGATGAGCTGATCTGCATGCCGTGCACCGTTTCCTAACCTCGTCCTTAACGAGCCGACGACTACCTTCGCTCGCCACCTATCTTGCCCTTGCCCTTTATTCGACCCGATTGGCGTATTTTGCATTCCGAGGAGCACTCGCGAGCTGCGAATATTTCGAGCGGTTCAATGACGTCGGGAGATTTCAAATTCCGAAACCATTCGGATGTTAAAGTAAATGTCCCAACAAGAAGCGTTCTCTGGTAAGATTTTAACGTTCTTTTATTTTAACATTTGCAATTTTTAGCGATTTGTCAAACTTTGTTTATGATATGACTCACACAATTTTTAGTTCGCAAAATTGTCACTGACATGAGAGACATCTAACTACGATTAACTCATACTTCCCGAAATTAGACAAACGTCTAAAGAACCGTCTGAATCACAATCAAAATCTATATCAAAGAGGAAATTTCAATATGATAACGAAATACGGGTTCCTCTAATCAACTTTGTACCGGCAGAAGGAAGCATTACTCTCCCAAGCAGCTTTAATCAAGCATTACTGTTATTAAGAAAAGGACCGAGGTTATTAAATATTATCTCATCAGACCTTCTTCTTGCGCGCACTAATACCTCGCGCCATAGACGAGATGGAACCGATGAAAATAATCAGATACGTTTAAGGAAATGACGAATCCGCTCATCGACATCGCCGCCTCCGGAGACGATTCAACTGTAACGATCCTCAGAGAAGCTCGTTTCATTTCTGCACGAAAAAAAATCCACTTCTTTTTTCCCTCCTCCCTTTTGCTCGCACGTCCCTTCTTTTTATACGTTCGTGCCGCTCTCTTCGACTCGTGACGTCTCATGGGGAGTGCTTTACGAGAGGGCAACGAAGAAGCTGAGAAAGCTGAAGGCCCTTCAGCTTTAACAGTCGTACTTTCATTAACGCGCCGACGGCTGCGAGAGAATGCTGCGAGCATCTCGAAAGGGTGTCGAAACGAAAACGTTTCCTTCCAATTGGCACCGAGAAATTAGATACAACGCGGCTCGTTTGTCCGCTTGCCGATAATGGACTCGTAAACAACGTCAACCGGGAAACGAGGTCGCGTCGTCGGCGCGTGAATCGGAAGACAAGAAGATGAGCAATTGTAGTTTCCCTTGTAATGACTTTGATAGATTTACTGTCGAATGCACACGAGAGTGCAGCGTAGCTTGTATGTGAAGCCGAACATTTGGAAATTATCGAATGTGTCGAATTGTAAATTTGTAAATGTTAGTTTTCGAATTTTTTAATTTTCTACGTCATGAATTTTCAAGCTTCAAATATCCTTAATTCGTGGATTTTCAAATTTTTAATTTTATTATTTTTACTTTTTATCTCTACATTCTGAAATTTTTACTATTTCAAGACTCTACGTTATCAAATTTTTAATTTTTCGACATGTAACAATTTTCAGTTTAACTGATATATTCCCAAATTTTTTAATTTAAAATTCTTCAAGTTTGTATATTTTCAAATTTTCAGACCTTCACATTTCCAAATTTTCAATTACCACTATATTCAAATATTTCAATTTTCACTGGATCGAACACTATATTCAAATATTTCAATTTTCTGTCACAGTTTCGCAATACAAATTTGCTTTCAAGTGTACTTGATGTATCTTGTCGAAATAAACAACCATAGAACAAACTGAACTGAATAATATAGAGGCGGTAATGATTCGGTAGAGAATCTCTTTTGCAATATCCAGGCTGTCACGAGTGAAGTGTTAAAATTCCAGCATCATAGCCGACGAAACCAGCCAGCCATGCCTCGTCGCCGGAAACTTCATACGTTTTCCATGGTCCGCTGAGTCCCGGATTCACCACGCATTATCGCGTTGATGGCGGCTACTTCCACTCCATCTTCGTGTACCACGAATCTTTGTTCGTCCCTTTTAAAATATCCCCTAACGGAAAAAAACCATCGATCGAAACCTCCGCTCGTTTGTAATATGTTGATAATATATTAACACCTCGATGGCCATTCGGATCATGCTTGCTTGATCAAACAAATTTTTTTTATAATTTTTCATGAGACATTTTGTTAAGTAATGAGAGTATGTAATATGGTACTTTGTTTTAGACTTTTTTGTAAAAAAAATAGGGATTGTCGTTTAAACAAATTTTTGTTACTTTTTTATGGGATGTTATGTAAATAAACAAATAAATATTAGGGGTTGTTACTGATCAAATAAATTTTTCTTGCATTTTTTAATGAGTCATTTTAACATTAGTGAATTAGTTGAGAAATATGGTATTTTGTTTTAGAGTCTTTCATCAAATATTAGGGGTTGCTGATGCAAGTTTTGTTGTATTTTTTAATGACATTTTATTAATATGGTAAATTGAGCAGGTAACATGATATTTTGCTTCGGATGTTTTAATCAAATATTAGGTGTCGCTACCAGTTATTGAATTTTGTTCTCCATATCATATTGCAACTTCAAAATTATTTAATTTTAAAATATAAAAATATAATATGTCAATATTACAATTCGAAAACGTTGAAACGTATGATAAAATATAAACAATTTAAAATATAATCGAAATTTAAACAAATTGAAAAATATTAACACTAATTTCTCTTGTTTTTGCACAACATGACCCGTCATTTTTAAGATTCATAAAACTTATAAGACAAATACAGAGTACCTTCTGCCATTTCGTAAACACTCTTTACATTTATGTGTTTTTTTAACGTATTTTTCATCATCGAAGGTCGTCAAAGTGGCCGAATATAAAACGTTGCTATACGAACGTAAAATAAGATCGTAACCATAACTCGATAGCGTGCTTTCGGGTTCGCCAAACGTCCCAACTTTTTTAACTCAAAGACGTCGTCGCGAAGCGATTCGAGAAGATTCGTTTCGAACATGAGACATAACCTTACAACATAAACGAAAAGTTACATCATCGATCTTAAGGGGATATTCACATTCGTCGACTTTAGGAGATATATGAAATAAAAAATTATCGAGTTATTATTGCTCGAGGGTTTTCGAACTTTCTATGCACATTTGGTCATGTTTTAGAACATACTAAAATTTTTATGCAATCGTCTTCGTTGTTATTGAAATTGTAATAGTTTCTTTTATAGCGCGTTACTTTAAATGGCCGCGATTCACGGCATTTTTCTAAAAAAAGTGTTATTGCTAGAATGAAATTAAAATCATAAAATTTAGTCTGCTTTGAATAAAGGATTTATTATATATTCATTGCATTTTCTATGTTTTCTCGTTTTTTGTATTGTTAATTTTGTTTTATAATTTTCTGCTGTTTTCACTGTTTATTCTGTTATAAATTTGATATATTATAAATTATATATTATGATATTTATTATAAATTATAAATATACACATACATAAATGTCTGTTTTATAATTTATGATACCAACCACATTATAAATTCGAATATTATTATTTATTATTATTTTTCTTATTTTTACTATAATTGGTATTAAATATTTTACATTATACCACCAATACTAAAATCTACATTTTCAATGAAATCTCATTCGTTCAGTTTAAAAGTAATAGCAAACTTGATACAATAATATTCGATATTATTTCAGTCCTACAAATCTAACGACATAAGAATAAAAAAATTCTCCTTATTTCCAAAATTTGGTTCTGCCACATTTAGAATTATAGCTTGCATATAACCGAAAAATTCGCGGCTATAATGAACATATTCGCAGTCATATACAATTCAAAATACATCCACATTCCATTCTCCTATAACTTTATGATTTCAACAAACGCAATCCCATCCTCCACACATACTCTCCAACAAATACAATCAAGAGACGTCGATCCACCCCTCAGTGTGAGCGCCCCTTAATTCGCCGGCAGGAGAAACCCGGGGAAGCTGTTCCCCGTAATAATAATAAAAATGTGTCCTCGTAAAAAAACGCGAGGAGAAAAAGAAGAGATAGGTGAACGAATGGAGGATTCGCAGGACCATCAGTTCCGCAACTTTCCCTGCGCCGCGGTATACGGGACCTCCATAACGTCTGTATTCTGCGACAAAGTTCCCGTCGAAGTTCGAGACTGGTCGTGGTGTCGTTTTCCCAGCGGAAGAGTGCTACACTCAATTAAACTTGGTCGAAATCAAGGCTGGGACCAACCGGCCGCATCGGCGTCGCTGCACCGGCACATCTCATTCGTAAATTCGCTTTTTGCGCCTGGCGTGACGCGAATAATTTTCCTGCCACCCCTTCTGTGTAGCCATCTACCAAAACCCCCTTTCTGTCCCTCTTCTGTGCTCCCTTTCGTCCTGCTCTCGCTCGGGTCGTTTCATCCCTTTCCCTCGTACGATCGATATTCGTAATTCATCATTTGTATGCAGCGCGATAGAGGGCGACCAACACGGAGGTTCCTGCCGATGCATTTCGCTTCGAGGAATGATCCGACGATGTCCTCTCTGCGGGAGAAAAAAAGAGGAGGATAAAAAGAACAGAGAGAGGCTTAGGTTCATGCTTCATCGTATAACGCGGCCTCGTACCGGCGCTGTTCCACTTTTTGATAGAGGCTGATGAAAAAAAATTAATTTCATTATTCGTTCGCGAGGGAACAATGTCGTGCTGAAACAGTACGGCCGTCCACGGCTACCGTACCGTCAGGGGACGAATTATTTTCCCATGGAAAAATATAATTCCGGCGAATGCGGGCTTCCGACCGTGTCCAATGGCCGGGGTCAAAATGGCTTTACGCTTTGGCGTATGTCACACGTCCAGCGTTCGGTGTTAGACGTTAAAATAATAAAGAATTTATAAGGGCTCCCGCTGTTGTTGGAACCGCTGGCTTTCGTGTTCCACGAATCACTCGCGTGTACGTTTCATCCATATTAATTAGCGGCTTTCGAGAATTTTTAAGTAACTGATGTGTACGGGTATGTGGAATTAAGGATTCTGGAGATCGATGGGTACGAATTAAACGGAATTTTAGAAATGGTTTTCCGGTTTAATGTGATTTAAGGGTTTAGGGGAAAACGATCATTCTTAATGAAAATTTGGAATTTAGCACCTTGTGTTACACTTTAAAAATGTATTAAATGGTGGTGTAATAGAAGGGAAAATTGACAGTCACAAAAAACAATTCGATCGTTACTATTATTAAATAAAGTTTTACGTGTAATAAATATAAGTGTATAAATTTATGGTCATTTATATACGTAAGTGCAAGGGAACCTTTTAGACCCCTATCCGGATAGTGGTATTAAATTGTAAATAGAACTTTAGTAATTTATAGAGTTATAAATTCTATAACCGCTGTAACATTAAAACTTGCATCTTTCAAAAACTATTCAAGTCAACAATTTGACGTGGTCCAAAGTAAAGTTTATCCAAAATTCTCTCCTATCTGAAAGGAAGAGGGTCAGTACCACGAAGTTCGTTGCAACAAGAAACAACTCTGCTCGTTGTAGCTTGAATTTTCATCGGTGGTACACGCGCAACTTGTAATGTCTAAATCGAAATATCCTGGTGGGCACACGAGCATGATGTTTCTCCTTTCGGCGTCTCGGAGCTGAACGCTCTCGCTGCTCAATTTGTATGTTAATTCGCGAGTGTTTGCCGGGCAGCGGTCCGCTTAATAATGTCATGTTTATTCAGCGATGATATCGCTGGGGGCGCTGAGGCGCTCGCCACACTCGCATATCGGTGTCACAGGTTACTCACACTGTTCGCGTGAACGAATGAAAAAAATGCCGAGGCCACAATTATGTTTCTTTTGCAACGGTGCAACATCGTCGAGCACTTTACGTAAAAATTGCCTCGGCGCTGGGCATCACAAAGCGTTCACATAAATGCGACATCGTCCTGTCACAACAAAATAAAATAGGAACGTACTATGTTCGGGATACAAACATCACTTTTTTAAATTATTTTAATTATGCGCATATTTAAATAATTTTGGTTATGGACATATACGTCGTTTTAATCATTTTGGTCATGGACATATATGTCATTTAAATAATTCTGATTATGTACATGTAGGTCATTTATATAATTTTGATTATGTACATAAACATCACATATAATTTTTATTATGCACATATATGTCATTTAAATAATTATGATTATGTACATATACATGTTTTAAATAATTTGTATTATGCACATATATGTCATTGAAATAATTTTGATTATGTACATATACGTCATTTAAATCATTTTTATTATGTATATACACATGTGTTCATCATTTTATTTTGAATTATAATAATTTTTTTTTTGTGTGTTATAAAGATATAGCGATATATGCAACTAGGTGTTTTATTGAAGCATCACCTAACACATACAACTGTTCTTAGTCTCGAAATAAAAAATTTCCGATAAAGCACCATAACAAAATTTTCTAACACAAAATGTGAAACTTGAAACCAGTCAATTTGACTGTGAGCCGTCCATTTTTCTTTTCTGGCCAATTGGATCCATAGCTCTTTTAAACACCTGTGTCTCCTCACGCGCCAACTCGTGGTTTGGCAGCGATATATGTTCTCAATAACATAAACCAATCCATTCCATCCAAAAACGACTCGAAATGTAAACCGACCTAAAATAAACAGTAAGTAGAAGACTTACCCGTCGTTTTCGAATCGATAACCCGATTTTCGGCGTGAAATCGTCGGTTCTAGCCGAATTCATGTTCCATCCCCGCAAACAATCCTGCGCGCGTTCAACCAATCGCAAAGCATTCCGATCCCTTTTTTTATGCCTGAACGTAAACCCTCTTGATCTAGAGCAGAGCCAATGAACTCTATCTGGCGCATCAGCCTTACCAATCTACTTCCCCCGTGGCTATCAAAGCAGCATCCTTTCCCTCGCAACCGTACATTGCCTACCCGAGGTTCCGCGGGAGTAAGTACACTCGAGTGGAACGTTGCTACATCTGTTCACAGATACATATGTAAACTTGACGATTTTTTAATTTTTTAATTTTTGTATTTCCGCATTTTTCAGCTTACAAGCTTTCGAATTTTTGTATACTCAAATTTACAAATTTAGAAATCATTTTTAAATGTCAGCATTCCTGAACTTATTCATATTGAAATTTCTGGGTCCCTGAATTTCTGGATTTCTGAATGGCAAAATTCGAAATGTTCCTAAATTTCTAAATTTTCTTATTCCGGCACCCCCCAAAATTCTATGTCTACATATTTCTAAATTTTCGTATTGCTATACCCCCAAAAATTTCTACGTCTCAAAATTTTCTATTTTTTGTATTCCTACACCCCAAAATTTCGACATCCCCAAATTTCTAAATTTTCCTATTTCTACACCCCCAAAATTTCTACGTCCCCAAATTTTCTATTTTTTGTATTCCTACACCCCCAAATTTCTACGTCCTCAAATTTCTAAATTTTCGTATTCTTAAATCCTCAAAATTTCTACGTCTCCAATATTTCTAAATCTTTATTTCTTCAAATTCTCAAATTCCTGTGTGCCGAAATTTCTAAAGCTACAAATCCCTATATGATCACATCCGCAGATCCCCAAATTCCAAAGTCTCCAAATTGCTAAATCCAAAATCTCTGGATCCCCAAATTCTTAGAAGTTCTTAAAAAGAAACTGTAAAAATGTTGAATTCGTAAGGATAAAATCTTACAAATTCAAGAATTTGTAAACCCTAAAATCTGAGAATTTGAAAATGGCCAAGTTTATGTGTCTTCATCCAGAGAAAGCCTACGCTGCACTCGAGTGTACTCGAGCGAGTAGAATTACCCAAGCGGGTACATTGGGCTTCTGGTTCTGGTTCCGCGGGCTTCATCCGTTTCGTCGTTCAGCACCCTCGAATCTCCAACCTAAATCGTTTCTCTCATCCTATGCTACTTCACCCCGCACCCTACGTCTGGACCCTTTAAAATTCTTTTTACCTTTTCAGCTTTATCTGCGCGATATTACTCGTGTTACTTTATTACTCGTGAGCGTAATGGACAGTTGCGATCGCAAACTTTTTTGGAACGAAAACATTACTGTTTGATCGTTTCGAATTCTGCAATAATCTTGGCAAATATTGTTTGTTTGACAGTCAATCAATTCTTGTATTTCTGAAGAAAAATCTTTCAAGGTTAACCCTTTGTACTTGAAGGTATTTTTGCTGTTAGCAGATAAGCCTAAAATTTTTTGTTGACAAACTTAATTTTCTTTTGAAGTTATTTCTTCGAAATAATGACAACAATGTCATAAACCAAGAAATTAGTCTACTTTCTACTAGACGTAAAAATTGATTTAAACTAATAATTTATGAAAATCCATAATGTTCTTGAATGAGTTGTACGAAAGGTCCCTTATTTAATATGTATATGTCCATTTATTGAATATCATGTTTTTCTGCATTAATTAATGTGATTGATTTGTAATATTTTTGTAAAACGAGTGAAAACTAATAACAAGTAATTAACTAATCTATCTAAAGTAGATAACACATGTGAACTCGTTTTATCTAAACGAAACACATATAATGAAATGTTGGAGTAAAGTGGACAAAGTTTTGGCGTATACCACCAATTACAGGAATCATCGATCGATGTTCGATATGTGTACAATTTGACACTAACGAGCCGAAGACCCTCCTTAGGGCGACGTGTAGCGATCAACCATGAAGGTCCCTGTCGTTCTATTCGGTGTAACGAGACACCTTGATTTGTCCTACGGTGAATCAGCAATTCTAGGAAAAATATTACTGAACCTAACACCGTGATAGGGATTTGATACAATTGTTATAACAGTTATTTTTATAGTGTATATGCTAATCTAAGTTTTGGATCATTTATTTGGGTACAATGTTTAAATAGGGTGCAAACTGAATTATTCTGATTCACACTGAATTATTCGGAATGACATTAAAATTTTGGAATTTTGAAATTGTTGAGGTATGGAATTTTTAGATATTGGGGTTTTAGTTGGATTTTTAGAAATTTGGAATTATTACATTTTTAAAGTTTTGTACTTTGGAATTTTTGGACTTTAGGACCTGGTGCTTTAGTATTTTTAAACTTTAGGACTTTGAATCAGTGGAATATTAGAATTTTTTAATTTTAGTTTGAGAATTTTAGAACTTGAGAATTCGAGAATTCAAGATTTAATAAATAAATAATTTTGCTAATAATATCGAACGAATATAGCTTCTAATCTCTCTATTTCTTTCTAAACCAAATACAACAATTTTAAACCACAAATGATATTACCATCAAGTTGAAAATAATTTTTCATCTCGATCACCTTCCTACTCCCCCAACACGAATCTAACCTACAAGAAACCCTCTTTCGGTACACAAACATCCCACAAAGTGTATTCAATTTTCATTATTACTTCATCTTAGCATCAACAATACAGAACTGAATAATATCCCTAGCTAAATAATAAATGAATTATCCTTTGTTCCAATTCTTGGCAACGAGTCTTTATTAAGCTCAACGTTATTCCCCGTTATAAATTCCTTGAATACGTCGCATTAATTAATAAGATGACTCGTCGCTCGTTACCCGTTTCTCGAAGATCTTTGAGGCAGAATGCCGACATCTTCAAAGACAAACCCCGTTGTGTTTCTCCCGTTGTATCAAGTTCTCGCCTCTTTTCTTCTTTATTTCTCGCCGTTAGTTATTGCAGAGGAATCAGACCGGTAAAGTTACATGTTCGTTACAAGTTTCGTTAGCCTTTTGCTTCTTTCAGGTTCGTTTTTTCTTGTTTCGGACGACGAAGACATCCGTAGTGGGTTAGCAGGCAGTATTTGTCGGTGGCTCGTATTATAAAGCCCTTCATTAGACTAACTCGAGCCGGATCTTCGTAAGAGGAAGATAGGGTGGATAGTCGTCCTTTTATCCTCTTCTTTCATCCGTACTCTCATCGTCGTCACCTAAAAGGAAACGAGCTCCTGCTCTCGCGGCTCAAGGCGAGAAATCCTTGATTAGTTCAGCAGACCCCCTTCCTGCTCTTTCTTTCCTTCCTTCCGTCCTCTCCGCTTGCTTTCTCCTCGCAAGAGATACGATCTTCGCGCGAATTTCTGAAGTATCATGTTTCCTTTCGTTCCGTACCCGTGAGACTTGATCCTTTGATTCAACGGGACCCTTTCAGCGCTCGACTTCGTTCCTGCTTACCGCCTTACAATGCGCGAAACGAACGCACCTTAATTACTTTTCTTCAGACAGAAGGACATTTGATCATGTTGCCTCGCGTGTCTTTTTTTCATCGTGGTTGAACTATATCAAATATTTCCGTCAGACATCACGACATTTGATTATCTTGGTTCTGACTATACACACATGCCTTCTTTTATTGCAGTTAGACAAGGATAGGTATAATATACTCAATCAATGAAGTCAATGTACCTATATATAATCACGTCCCTATTTCTGTTCTACAGACATCACATGTGATCATCTTGCTTCTGACTATACTTCACACATGTCATTTTTATTGCAGTTAGACAAGGATAGGTATAATATACTCAATGTTCCTATATATAATCACGTCCCTATTTCTGTTCTTCAGACATCACATGTGATCATCTTGCTTCTGACTATACTTCACACATGTCTTTTTTATTGCAGTTAGACAAGGATAGGTATAATATACTCAATGTTCCTATATATAATCACGTCCCTATTTCTGTTCTTCAGACATCACATGTGATCATCTTGCTTCTGACTATACTTCACATATGTCATATTTATTGCAGTTAGACAAGGATAGGTATAATATACTCAATGTTCCTATATATAATCACGTCCCTATTTTTATTCTTCAGACATCACATGTGATCATCTTGATTCTGACTACATTTCACACTTATTATAGTATTTTCACCACAACTGAATGTTGGTTTCAATTTTAGTTGCAATCTTCATAATCAAGTATGAATACAAAACGTGCCAAATCTTTCAATTTTCTTTATTTGTCCTCACATTGTAGCAATAATTATTACCCAGAATATGTACTCCTTGTTACTCCTTATAGGTTAAGGATTGTCTTAATACTCTTCTGATAAAATAACCTTAACCGATAACCACCATTGTATCGTTCCTAGCACAGCCACCATGATTTGAATCCGCCATTTCGTCTTTCGCTGCTTCTCGGCACGGCCATCAACCACGAGCAGTTATTCCTATCCTTCGGAGATTTCAATAGAAAGTTGTAGGAAATTCACGATGGCGGCAAGTGGCAAAAGCTGTCGGTGTCGGTGAAAGTCAAACTGGTAACGTCTGCGATCCATTGTGAGGATACGCCTAGCTGCCGACAGAATACTCGCAAACGGCGATGTATTGTACGAACTGTACAGAAAGAGCCGGTGACAAGACGTAAGGAGACGGAGGGACCGGTAGTCATATCTTAGATTAGAGTTCGTGCCACCCACATATCCCCGCACAAAGGGACATTGGATATTATCGCAATTCAATGGTATCAATGTCATCGTCCAGGTCTCAGGATTTCGATATATTATTGGGGAAAGGAATTTCAAATCGGTGTCTCCTTATTCGGATTTTGTAGTATCGGCATGAAGGACTTGTTCTTCAAAAGTCAAAGACATAATTTTTAATTCGGTAGCATCAGAGATTAAACATTGAGTCTCGTAAATAAAAATAATTTCTCCAAATCGATAATTAAAATTGCTCGTAACTTACATTTTAATTTAAAATTAAATTAAAACTTGTATAGCATCTATTACATCTATTCTTGTATACCTTCAAAGTCTTCCTAAAATTGTCTTGCTATCCACCCTTATCAACCACAACAAATAATATTTTAAGTTTAATCTTTCGAGGTGTAAAACGTTAAAATAAAGTCTCGCAAGGGGGTTAATAATTACCATTTAATACGTGATCCAAACGAGGGAAAGACATTCGATCGAGTATGGAGGGTCGCTGGCGCTCAGCCATAAGGATATGCAATCAAGTCCAAAGTAAGCGAGTTAATTTAGCTGGAGTGTGCACTCTCGCCGCGAAACTTGTTCCGTGCTCGAAGCCGAAGAGATACTCCGTCGTTGGAGAAGTTGCACCATCGAGATGTTACCACGCTCATGAGGGTAAGTGTGAGAGAAATCGGGAGAGAGATCGTCGATGAGGTACGCGTCTCTCTTCTCTCTCTCTCTCTCTGTCATCTTTCCCTTATGCTGTGGTGCCTCCACCGCCGGTTCCCTACACAAGGCGACAGGGAGTACCAAGATGTCTCGAAACTACGCTTCACCTTACCCTTCGTCTTTCTTCCCTTCGTCCCGAGTTTCACCCTTCCTCTCCCTTCTTTAGTCTCCTCCGCCTCATCCCAGCTTTCCTCCAACTATCGTAGTAACTAGCAGTGCCTGTAATAGCGTCGCGCTTCCTCCGTAAAGTGACGTCTTTCGAAACCCAATTCAGGAACCGAGTCGCGTCTAATGGGGCTCCGATATTACGAGAGTAGTGCGCCACACTGATTTCTTGGATACCACTCGAGAAGCGAGAGTGAGTCACATATACGGCGATTAGTTTCGCGAAGAAATTTCGCAGGGTTCATCTTCCACTGTTTCAAGGTCGCGGAGTTATGCCGGATGGCGGACTAAGCGTCGTCAAAATGGCCGCCGCGTGGTTATGCAATTTGTGAAAATGCACCGTATATCTTGCCTTATAAGTTTATTCAGTTAACTACGTCCGAGTATGCATGTCAACTTAAAATTTCGTGTCGATACACAAGTGTTTGGTGAAATAAAAGATTACTTTTTCTCTATTAATTTAAATTGAATTTTATCTGATGTTACTTTAATCGTAACTATAGAGTCTAATGTTTAAACTAACAGTCACTTAAGTGCTTATAATTTATTTCTAAATTGCAGGATATCTTTGAAGATATCTTTAAAAATTAAAATATAATTTTCAGTCAGAAATAACGATTTAATTCTCAATGAAAAGATATGCATTACTTTTTATCTGCTCTTTTCGAGGTTACTCTTTAATAGTTCATAGTTGATTATTCATTTAATTATTTGAAACAATGGTACCAGAAGTGTATGCGCGATTGAACGAAGCTTCAATTTACTATGTACGTTACAAACAACAAGAATGCAGTCTATAAGCGAGGATCGGAGTGTTCCGTACATTTTGCAACGGTTTTCGAGTGGTCTACGCTATGCTTAGAATTCTGAATACTATCTCGGCCGTTTCTCTATCTTCGCACTATAAACCAAGCAACCCGCCATCGTCATCTAACCCACGGTACAAACATCCAACCACTCAACGCTAAACAATAAACTATTTCCCCGGTATAGCCGATTTGCTAGAGTTGTGTTTATCTGGGACGTGCAGCCTCTTCATTATCCGTCTAGATAGCTCGCGTCGAAGTTTCGAACGTTTCAAAGGACCGGTAGACGCGTTGGTATCTACCACGAATTTCACGTTGTCGTATGGACAATATTAATCGTAACGATCTGAAAGCTTGTGATAATTTTAACACTAGGTTCACTGGTATAATTATGGATTTTAGATTTCTTGGTTTTAATTAGGAAAATTATTCAGAAGCTTTTGGCAAAATGTTAACCTTCAAAATAAGGGATTGTAAAAATAAAACATACTTTTGTAACAATTCATATAGAATAATTTAATGTAATTTAATCTTGCATAAACACTTTATAATTAATAGATTACAACTGTACAATTTTTGAAATCATAACAATTTAACTATAACTACATGTAGTCTTGTACATTTAAAATCTGACATTTACAAATATTGTTTTATTTGTTTCAGGTAAGTGGACAGTACAGTTATGGAATGCAATCTCATAGTAACATCTGGGCTCCAAAAATTAAGTATGCAAATTTATTTTTCCTTTATTTTGTCACAAATTGAGTATGTGAAGTCTATTTCTTCAGCAGTCCTGTACTATGTCCACTAATAAAACTTTGTACACATATACATAAGTATAATATAGGTTATATTATATTTTATATTGTATCATTAACAGTGATACTTCTATACTTTCTAAGTGAACCCATGCAAATTATGATGATGAAGAAATAGATCTCATATGTTACATTCATGAAGAAATATACAAAAAATAAATTTCGGGATCAAACAAATTGTGCCTCAAATAAAGAACCCACTTCTTGTACCTATACATATAATCTTCGTTTTTATGTAATTATACAGAAACCAACTATAGTTTCTACAGAATATCCATTATTCCTTATTTCTATTATACTTTCCATAGAATCTCTAATTTCTAAAAGAAAATATCTCTAAACAAATTTGAACAAAACTGTCCTCAATATCTATCATTCTTGAACAAAACATGAGGCACGCTAGACTTCACCCTGCCAACTGCAAATAAACAATCAGTTTAATGGCAGCACGTAATAAAGAAGGGTTCGCGGTACAAAGCGTAACTTTCAAATTATTCGCAATTTTAATTGAAAGATTACGACCGAATTTCGCCGGATAATAATCTGGCCACCGCCTTTTCAGTGGCTGCATCCAATTACTGTATTTTCGTGACGCGGTCGCTTGAAACTGGCGAGCAGAGACAACCGTGTTCTACCGTGGCGCAAGTTCATTAATTACAGTGCCGTGCAAGAATTTCGCGCACGTTTCCGGTACACGTTCCGTGACTCGGCGATCGCTTCATCCATTATCCGCGGGACAAATTTGTTTTCCGATACAAATGTAGATAGCGGCAGCGAGCAAACAAATTGTACGAACTGTTCGAAGCCGGCGCGCGGCTCCGCTCGGAGCTGCTCGCGATCGTAAAGCAGTCGCGAAATGACTTGCGAATTAATGAACGCTCGGTAACGGCAACTTGTTCCGGATAATAGCTGCGCACGCGTTACCTTCCACCTGGTCGATTATTGTTAAAATATACTCGAAAGTCACGCACGCGTTTGACTGGCACGTTTCGAGTCCACTTGCCGCGATATGCTAATAAATATCGTTCGCGTCAATGAATCCGAACTCCATTCAAGCGTCAGTAACGAATTGCTAAAATATAATTATGTTCAATCGTTTCGATCTTCACGACGAGTAATCTCGAAAAGTTGGCAAATATTTGTCTAATGACGATTATAGGAAGAAAACCTTTGTAAAATGTCGAATATACTCGTCATAAGAAAATGAGAGATATGTATGTAGTGATTAATATGTTCATCATGGAAAAATGACAAATTTTTGTTTAATGACGAGTGTACTCGTTCTGACAAAATAGCAATTTTTTTGGATTGACGAATATATTCGTCATGAGAAGACGGGAGATTTGCGTTCAGTGACTAATATGTTCATCGTGAAAAAATGACAAATTTTTGTGTAATGACGAGTATATTCGTCAAGGACAAAATGTCAATTCTTTTTGGAACGACGAATATATTCGTCTAGAAAAGATGGGAGATTCGAGTCCAGTGACTAATTTGTTCACAATGAAAGAATGGCAAATATCTGTTTCGTGACGAGTATATTCGTCATGACAACATGGAAAATTTTTGTTTGATGACGAGTATATTCGTCACGGAATTATACACATACACGACGTATACGCAATACCACACACTAATATTAATACTTATTAGCACATTCACTCCTGAAAAAAGAACTGTTTAATTGTGATTTATATTACCGTTATAGTCATGACATAAAATATAATATATGAAGTTAAATATTAAAATTAATCATTCGCATTCTTACTAATTATAGTTTCAATATATTCTACCAGACATATTCATTTTCACTTTGGCAGTGAATGTATTAATCCATATCACTGAGCGTCCTACTAAGCATAGTTAATTCTACTGTAACAGGCACACGTTAATACTCCGCAACAATCAAACTGATTGCGTACATGTATACCAGGTATTTCCTAACATGTAGAATGTACTTTAGAAACCTGCTTCAACATTCGAAATCAGGGAAGCATAGTCCATAGAAACGTAAGTCTCATTTGTGATTATATTTATAAAATATAGGAAGCATTATGATGTAATAATTTTTGTGATAAACGAATTTGTACTAATGTTTCCTTTCTTTACACATTTATCTAATTTATGAATGTCTGATGTACTTTTATACGATACATACCTTCATACGATCATTTAAGTATTTGCTTAGTATTTGAACAATTTTAGAATAGAAATGATAATTTGAAAAGTTAGAATTACAATTATATAAAAATTATATACTGTATAATTATACAATGTACGATACCAGTGTGTTATTTTATAATGTAGAAGCAATTTTAAATATAAATAACCTGTTTTCTTCTATAGTAATAAATACAAGAAAAAATAAAAAGAACAAGGGAACGCGTCACAAAATAATAGATTATTTCGTTATTTGAAATTACATTTATAACAATAAATTTTCAGTAGTTGACGTGTGAACTAATAAATGAAAAATTCCCCATACGTATTGTATAGTGGTAAATGTACATTGACAAATTAGAAATAATGCCTGAGACATATGACATTTGATGTAGTCCGATCACAGGAATGAATAATCGAGCGTACATATGCAGGGACATTAATGTTAAAAGATAACATTAATAGTGAGCACAAAAAGTGCGGACACAATCGCATACTTGATCTCTGATTAATCGAAAAGGTTCTCTACGTCATAAATCATTTTATCATACCTTTCAACAGACCTGATTCAATCGTTCAAACGCGCGTGAGCGCTAGTAACCTTTGAATTACGCCTACGCATTCTTGATGACGTTACGGTATGTGGAAAATGAGATTGCGTAGAAATTGCTATATTTCTACATTTGCAAATATGAAGATTTGCAAGTTTTTAAATATCTAAATTTCCCAAATTCAAATTGTCAAATTTATAAATTTACAGATTTTTATATTCTCGAACTTCCAAATTAAGTTGTTAACCCCTCAACAATGTCACTATTTGAAAATTAATTGCGAATTGTTTATGTTATTTAAAAAAGATGTGTTTCATGAAACTCGTTTATTAAGTAGAATGTGTCTGTGCAGACACCGGTCCATAAATTATAACACTCGTTTGTTTCATAATCGCAATATAACAAAATAATACAATGTTCAGCAGTAACGAAAAGATTTATTCATAATCAATAAACTGTAAAAATGCAATTGTAGAATCAATAGGGGTGATAAAATAAATCTCGCGTTTATTAAGTAGAATGTGTCGTTCACTAATCAGACACCAGTTAATAAATTACAATATTGTCTTACTTTATAATTTGAAAATAACGAAATGCTTAAAGGAAGAAAAAAGGTACATTCACAATAAATATCAAATCCTAAAAACAGCAATTGTACAGTTACTGGGGGTTGATAAATTGAAACTTGTGTTTATTAAGTAGAGTGAATCGTTCACTAATCAGACATCGGTCCGTAAACAGCACTAATTTACCATTCGAAAATACCGAAATACCAAATAAAAGTCAAACGTTCTCAATCGATAACAAAGCACAAAAAACCAAATATCGAACCTAAGTCGAAAATAATGAAACTCGTGTTTATTAAGTTGAATGTGACTGATCAGACACCGATCCACAGATTACAATGATTGACGTCATATTCCGAGAATACCAAAATGCTTAAGAGGCAAAAATTTCATCCACAATCGATCACAAGCTATAACAAACAAAATTATGGAATCACCGATAAAATGAAACATATGTATATTAATCAGAACACGTGTTCAATTCAGTGACGTGAACTCACAGATTAGAAGACGTCGTTGCGGTGGCAGTCATTGTCCCTAAATTCAATACTCGAAAATACAGGCTCGCGAGCGAAAAGCACGTAAACGGTGCACGCATGCTGAAAACTCATTACCGGTACTTGAGAATATGGGGTACGATTATTAAGTGAGAACTGCCATAGACGATTACGCGGTCCCCGCGATAATGGCTGCTTGAATGGGCTTCATTAAGTCTCTCTACGAGTCTCGGTCTTTCCCTCGCACCGCACGCGCTCGCTCTTTCGCGTGCACACGCTCGTGTACCAGCCAAAACGTTCTGTTACACGGGGGTCTTATGGGGTTGCCGGTAGAAGTTCACGTACTCAGAGCGAGGCAAAGTTCGACGATGCAAGTAGCGGGTTGCCTCGACGTCGAAACGCAGGCTTCTATAAATGTTTAAGCGTTCTATCCTCTTCTGGGATCAGAAGCAACCCGCACCAGCTGCTGAGTTCGACGGTAACGAGATTACGGTGTCAGCGTGAGCGTGCAACTAACCTTTCCGTTGTGTCAAAACCGATAGCACACGGGTTTGGATTAATGGCACGGGTCAGCGATTCGACGCGACAGATTAGGGGAATCACCACCAGCCAGTGGGAAAAATCTCTGCTCGAACACGCTCGAAAGTGGTTGGCGTATCAACAGCGCAAAAAACACGCTAATTCCTGATCGCTACTGTACACAATTAAGGAACTGCTTCTCAACGTTATTTTTACTTCCCTCGAGAGCACTCCATTGCACTTTTTTTTTTAGGAAGATTTTAAACATTTCTTTTTTAATATTTAATGACGAGTATATTCGTCGTGATGAAATAGCATATTTTTGTTTAATAACGACTTATGCAAAGGCGGCAAATATTTGTCTGATGACGAATATATTCGACACGAAAAGATACGAAATATTTATCTCATGACGAATATACTCGACATAAAAATTTTTTATTTGACCTATCAAGATTTTTGACAGGTACTGTATACAATTAAGGAACTGTTCCTCAACGTTATATTCGATTGCATTTTTTTTTTGTTTAGAAAAATTTTAGATACATCTTTTCGAACTATACTTAATTTTAACATTGTACCAATCATTGTTGTACTTTATTTCAGGAAGAATTTACAAGGATTACAATTCGGTGATTTAAGTTGCACAAGCATCATATGAACATTAGTGAAATTTGATATTTGCAACTAATTTTTCTCAATTGATCTTTAATGTTGTATAAAAAAGACTATAAATAATAATCAAGAATTATTTACATATACTTGAATATTCACAAACATTTTGTTGAATTTATCATGTTTATAATTAAAATGATACATATTTTGTACTCTACAACGTTTATGATAAATTTTGATTGCTTCAACCGCGATCGATAATAAATGTTGATTGTTTTAACCACGATTGATGTTAAATTTCGATCGTTTTAATTGCAATGGACGATAAATTTTGATTGTTTTGACCACAATCGATAATAAATTTTAATCGCTTTAACCGCAATATCGATATAGCTACATTATATTTTATTTAGGATCGCCATACTCAATTTTCATCGAAACGTTTCGCAACGTGTAACTTGGAACCTATGGCAATAAATAAAAAATATCTTGTTTCGAATTGGAGCTTACAAATAGATCAGCAATTACTAACATACATTATTCATAAACCATTCCACAAATGCAAAAACATATTCAGAATTCAATTTCTATTGATTTTTTACATAGAAGGTCACAAATATAGCAATTGATATAAATTACACATATTCTACGATAAAAACAGAGCAATTAGAATTCAATTGTTTGTTGATCTGTATCATTTTATGTAGAAATGTTCCAGCAATTATTAATATGAACACATAAAGCATTCTATGAATAAAGAAAGAGCATTCAGAATTTAATTGTTTGATTTTTGTTTTACATAGGTTACAATCGTTTCATTAATTATTAATATAAATTACACAAAGTACAGATAAAGATAGAATTCGATTTTTATCGGAATTCAAGTAACAGCATACCGCGTCGACAATGAAAACGGAACAACTTTTATCGCCTATTGCATACGGCAAAAGTAACGAACGTATTTGTGCCCGGAAACATTTGCGTTTATACTAAAACGCACGTAATTTTATTCAATGCGTTTACCCTTTAGCTTTGATCATTACGTTTCACCCGGAGCAACAATGGCGAGACAAAAGAAACGACGAGGTCGGGGTAGGGGGCGCTTTCAACCCTGCGACCGTGGTTAAACATTCAAATAAACATTCGCGAACGACAACCGTATAACCATAATTACAAGCGGGTAAAAAGTGAAGGCCGTTTTGCTTGCAATATCGTCTCTAAAGCACGTCTATATTTCAATATACGAGAGGGGAACTTTTAAAAAGCAATTCACTTTAAGCACCCCGTGTGAATATGAAAAAGGCAAGTGTGTTTCAACCGCCAGGGCTCTGGAACGCATTCTCGAGAGTACGCAGTTGTGGAATTATACGTGCATATATATATTATATGCATGTACGTGTGTACATACGTATGTATGTACGTCGAAGGATCAAAACGTAGGAGAATAGGCAGGAACGAAGCAGTTGCATGCAGAACCAGCGAACGTTCCGCGGAGGCACTTTAGCGGCACATCACTTATGCATCGTGCGGCCCTCAACTTACAAAGCGATCCCCCGAGATTTCCAGCAACTGCCGCTTTTAGTTTCGCCGTTGGAAAAACAAGCTGCCCTGAATTATATTAGCTGAATGTAGAAGTTACCGTATGGTGCACCTGTTGAACCGGTTTCTAATCACATCATCTTGATCAGCGATAGGCTATGGAGGGCGCACAAACGTGCATACGCTGTCGGAGATACTAGGGAATTTCTCAATTTAATTTCAAGTATACACATTTTTCTGCACTTCTGAATTTTAGTGTTTGTCTTTTACTTTGAAAATTTGGTACTTCTATATTTGTAGATTTGTACACTTGCAAATTTATAAATTTATAGAAGAAACGAACATACAGAAGATTCTCTAAACATAGAGAAACACGGACAATTAAATTTTCAACCAAGAATTTTTAAAGTTTTGCCAAGAGTATTTTCATAATAATATTTTTCTGCAAAGTTAATAAATTAATTATCCACGCAGTACTAAATAATATTGTCAAACTTCTCTTTACAACAAAGCGTGAAGAATGCTTATGGAACTGCTGCAAACTGTTTTCACGGTGACACAGAACGTGTTAACTTGTTTTCCCCGGTTAACAATGATGGAAAAGGTCACTCGGTAAGAAAATTAACGTCGGAAGCCAGAACTATTTACGAGCTCGGACCGTGGAGCAACTTAACGCGGGCGGTTCTTCCGCTTGTTCAGTCTAAGTGGACAGCTCGAAGTTTCCCGACGGGCATTCTTCGCCCCGCATTCCTAAACACGGACGATCTTGAAGCGTAAATGCTAGACGTATTTTCGTAGATGACGAAACCGCCCCAACTATTTCGGCTGGAGTAATTTCCAAATTGAACCCAAACTCGGTGTCGGCAAGCAAGCGGACAAGCAAGCCGGTCGACAGGCTCGGAGAACAAGATGGCTAGCAGGCTTGGCAGACGAGCAAACTCTAACTCAATCCACGGCGGTTTAGGAAGTTTAACCAGGGGCCATCAACGGCTCGGTGGAAACCGTCGCCAAGGGGCTGGCCCAGAAAACCGACGTCGTGAACCGTAATCGTGAAAGCTTACTTATATGCACTTTCTCGTGTGCCGATGAAGAAGTTAATCCTTACGTATGTGGATTCATACTGTTGGAATAACGGAAAATATATATTGATTGGGTATCTATGTTACACTGGTGCGACACCTATTGCATTGTATTGTCTGTGAGATGTTTATTTAGGGACAAGTCCATTTTTTAAAAAAGGGAATAATAGATGAAGCTTAATACATGTTTACCTGTATCTACTGTCAAAATAATTCAAAGTTAACATTTGAAGTTGTGGATTATTGACGGTATTGGAAAGATTATTTTGAAAGTGGTGCAAGTTCTTTTTTGAGAAAAATGAAGATGATAAGAAATAATGCTAACCCTTAAAACTCCAACTTTTAATTGTGAATATCGATCGGCAACCCCAACTTGTTTTCATACCATGACTTGCAAGTTGTCAAATTGTAAACGCTAAGTGTCAGATTTTAAATGATACAATGACGTGTAAATAATATCAGTCATTCAAAATAACTTTATTCATCTCAGAAGTAATATCATTTTTATTATAATATTTATATTAATTATAATTGAACAATGTGGATTTAATTTTATTAAAGAAAGATGTGTTTCATGAAACTCGTTTATTAAGTAGAATGTGTCCTCTATGCAGACACCGGTCTATAAATTATAACGCTCGTTTGTTTCACAATCTCAATGTAACAAAATAATACAATGTTCAGCAGTAACGAAAAGATTTATTCATAATCAATAAACTGTAAGAATGCAATTGTAGAATCAATAGGAGTGATAAAATAAACCTCGCATTTATTAAGTAGAATGTACCGACCACTATTCAGACATCGGTCTGTAAATCGCAACAGTCATTTAATAACGTCAAAATAACGAAATGCCTAAAGAACGGAAATTTATTCGCAATCAATAACAAACCGTGAAAAGAACAATTGTAGAATTGACAGGGGTCGATAAAGTGAGACTTGCGTTCATAAGTAAAATCGTCCAAATCGGTCCGTGAATTACGACACTGATTTATATCATAATCTGACAATAAAGGAGTGCTTATAGGAAAAGAAATCCACGAATAACCGTGAAAAGGACAATTGTAGAATCGATAAGAAAAAAAGTGAAATTCGCGTGTATTAAGTAGAATCGCCCACAATTCATCGGTCCATAAAATACACCGATGTACGATCCAAAAATAACGAAATACTTAGAAAAGGCAAAGGGCTCATCGATGAATAACAAACCGTGAAAAAAGCAATTGCAGAATCGACAGTGTTCGATAAAGTGAAACTCGCGTTTATTAAGTAGAATGTGTCGTCCACTATTCAGACAGCGGTCCGTAAATCAAGATAAATGGAAAATCGATTTCGAAACGAAGGAAATCCACGTTCGGTAATTTATTTCCACTAAGCTTTAGTCGCGGCTTCTTGTTTCACATCGAAAGCGCCCGTGAATCGAGCTGACTTGCCATCGCATAATTCAAAGTCGATCCAAACGACTTTTCGCCCGGCCTCTCGCGAAGAAACTGTAAGCGAGATCGTATCGCAGTTTTTCCTAAGTCAGACTTTGTTATTCCGTCTTGACGAAAGCCACCGCCCGGAAACAGTCGGAAAAGAGGAAAAACAGGCTGCCGGAGTACGCGGGGCCGAAAGGGGCAGACACTTTATTACCCGGAGGATGAGCTACGATATGAAACAGGTTAACATCGTATAAAATAGACGCGCTGAAAACACAGAAGCAATTTTATCGTGCTGTTGTTGAATTCATATATCCATCCGCGAACGTATGAAAGCGAGACAGGAAACGCGGGAAAACGCAGCCGTACAGAAGGAAAGCGGTATGATTGAACTATAATGATGGCGCTTTCACGAAGACTGCAGGGAAAAGGAAATAGCAGGGAAGCGAGTAGATTAAAATTTTAAACCGACTGCCAAAGGTAACAAAAGGAGCGAGCAACGACAAAGAGAAGCACGAGGACAATTTTCATGCTATCTACTCCCCACTTTGACCACTCTCCGATATTTTTTTGACACGGCAGACTGTTGAGGGGACACTGTCAGCTGTAGAAGGGAAAATATGTGCGTGTGAACTGTATAGAGTGCGAATTTTGTGTATAATTATCTTGGCAAGATCACATTTTGAGATTTGTAAATCAGAAAGTTCTGTTTTTGAGGGGTTTGATTTTTTATATTGGGAAATTTAGAAACTCTGAAAATAAGAGATTTAAAGATCTGAAAGAAAATGAATTTAAAATGAAAATTTACAAATTCCTATTTTGCAAATGACCAAATTTGCAAGTATTAAAATGTCAATTCAATAAATCGTATACAACAGTGGTGAAAGTGTATAACTAATATTATTTATTATTTATCACTACAGTCTATTTACTCAACGATTAAAATTATAAAAACAAACTTTCTTTTCAAACACTATATTTTCCACCCTCATTCTCACATATAATCCCGCAGAAACCTTTGCTCTTCATTCAGAAATTTGAATATTTAAATCTATTCAACAAAAATTCTTTATAAAAACAGTAAAGCTGAATACATACGAACACATGTACATATCTAATTACTTATTATACCTTCACTTTATTCGTGTTTGCAATCCTCTTTAACAGAGGTTGCTTCGTGTGTTCCTGTCGCACGAAGATTTTGTACATACAAAGGGTCGTGGTCGTGTACACAGTTAGTTTCTGTTCCCTCTTTGCAGCCTCTACTTACCAGCACGTAGAAAATGTTCATTGAGTACACTTTGTACCTGTGTGCTTTCAAAAGCCCTTTGCTGTTCTTCAAGATGGGCTTGAAAGTGGCTTGAGAGACATCTTTCGCCTCTTTCGTCATTACGTGGCCATGGCCTACCGCTAATTTATAGTTTATTGCTACACTCGCTACTTTTTGTAGTGAACAAGTCTAAAAACCTTAATTTTACAATATAATACCATAATTTTTTTATATACGTACTTTTATGAATGAATTAATAATTTAATTTCGTGAGGTTGGGTTACAACTGCTTTATTGTAATGTTCAGAAATATTAATTGTCTCTTTTAATTTGCACTGGACTTATTGGACATAGATACTAGACTTAGATATTGGATTTAGATACTAGAATTAGATGCCAGACTTGATACAAGACTCTAATACAAGTCTCAGATATTAGATGCAGTACGACTACAAACCTCATAACCTCACAAATATAATTACCTCAAGTTTGATACATTTAAAAAATGTCAACATGCAAAAATAACTGCAAACAGATAGGACGAAATACGATAGGAAATCATCTCGTAATGAGATTACAAAATGGTTCCTCAAGTACTGAAACCCGCTACCAGATGGCGCGAATGAAATTTTTATCGGCTTTACAAAAACGTTAGCGTTTTCTTCAGCAATATTAAGAATAAGTAAATTTGATCACGCGTTAAGTTTCGAATATCGTCATACGTAGAAGCAATTACACGGTTGATTTTTGAACGGGCAAGTACGAATGTTTAATTGAAGGATTTGTCTCGGCGTTTGCGTAAAACGGTTCGTAATCTGCGAGCTTTCCATAGCAACCTGTAGCTCTAGGGGTTGAATGGTAGCGTGTCTGGTGTACTTCGGGGTAGTGAGTGCCCCTCGAGCCTCCTTCCAACACGCAACACTCAGCTTAATGAGAAGAGAGACCTAGCCCCATACTCTGTCTAATCTCGAGCCACTTTGAAACGAGCCGACCATCAGCGTTCAGTGTTGCCCAGGTACCCACGGTCCTCTAAGACGTTCCCACATTATGTACCGTCTTATTTCCTTCGCGTGTGTGTGCATACCATTAAGAAATTGCGGAGGCTCTTACCGAAGTACGATGCATGGGCTGCTCTTTTAAAAGCACTTGAATTTCCCTTGAACCCGGCGCCGCGAGCATTCCAATTTTTGAAGAGCTGCTTTCAGAACTTTCTGACACCAGGCTGTGTAACTGGCTTTTATATGTCGACGAATTTTAACGCGCACGGAACATTTTACGATTCGCGTTTTTGTACGGTGTTAAGTAATATTTTTACTGGAATAATTTCGTAAACATTTAATTAATTAATTGATGTTTCAATTAATCAATATTTGGATTAATCGGTATTGCAATGAAGTGTTTCAATTATGCAATTAATCAGTATATTAATGAATCAATATTTCAATTAATCAGTATTTCTAGTGATTGGTATTTGAATTAGTAACTGTTTCAATTGGTCAGTATTTTAATTAATTACTGTTTTAATTAATCAGTGTTTCAATAACTCAGTATTTCAACTAATCGATATTTTAATTAATCAGTATTTTAATAAGTCGGTATATCAACTAATCAATATTTTAATTAATCGATATTTCAAGAAATCAATATTTGGATTAATCAATATTGTGAACCTATAGTGGAATATTAATTTTAGTCTTCAAACTAAAATATTTTGTATAGAAAGGTTCAACAAGAAGTCAAAGTATAAAATCAAAGCACATATATAAAAATTGCAGATATAGTACGAAAAAGAAAAATATAAAAATTCTTGATAGGTTAATATAAAGATACTAATTTTTATCGAAACGAACAATGAATTAATATTGACAACAATTTAATTTCAAATTACTGATGTCGAAGTAAAAATCGTACAAATCTATATGATACAAAATAATTTTCAATTCGTCTCACAATTTTTCAAACCAAAAATGTAGGATTGTACAACTGTTCATCTTGAAATACCCAGTAAAAATATTATTAAAAATACAATTTTTCTCCTATTTCTTTTCATTTAGCGTTTTTTTACATAAACGTCCTCATTTTTTCTTCTTTATGCCGTAGATAACGTGAATATGCATTATGGCATGCATAATAATATGAAATGATATCGTATAAAAATTTTTAATTAAACGAGAAAAATTTTCTATCAACGTTCCACATTCTCACGAGAGCAGAAGTCAATTCCAGAATGTATATAATTAGATATTATATACTTACCATTTTAGCATATGTTCAATGAGATGTCCTCCAACGCCGACACATTTTTCTGATGATGAGACGAATAATGGGACTGCATAACTGTTCCAATGGTTTCAGATTTAATGAGAGCTGAAGCTTTAATTATTCGTTCAATGTTCTAATTTCCCAGAAATCTGAATTTCCTGCGAAAGAAAATTTCATATTTAATTAAAAGTTTTTGAATTCAAAGTCGTATTATTATGTTCGTACAAATGCACGTTAATGTCAGCTTTATAATACAATAACATGAAATGTAACAAAACATCTGTGAAAAGAAAGAATGTGTACAAAAAACTCTTCTTTCATCCATTAAATTTAATTAGATTACGCATACAAAATTGTTTTTATTTTGCAGAGGTACATGATCCTAATGTTATGAATATTTATAAAATATTTTCATAGTCATTTCTGTTAAACTTTAAGATTTATAGGTTATCCAGTTAAATATATGATTTAAGAGATATTTTACTATATCGATTCTTTCATTTTTATGTGATCAAGTTTAATCACAGTTTTATTTCGAAAGCTGTGGAAAATACAATAATCTATAGAGAACCATATAAGCTCTAGATAACTCTACACACGACTGTGTATATGTTCATATGTGCCATTTTTATTTTACCTAAAGTAGGAAATAATAGGCTTTAGATAACTCTATACACGGTGTATGTGTTTAGATAGGTGACATTTCTATTTTATTTAAAATACGAAATAGTAAGCTATAGATAACTCTACACATGACTATGTATATGGTTACATGTGTGACGTTTCTATTTTACTTAAAATAGGAAATAGTAAGCTTTAGATATCTCTGCACACGACTGTGTATACATGTACATATGTGAAATTTCTATTTTATTTTATATACGAAACAATATGCTATAAATAACTCTACACATGACTGTGTATACATGCACATATGTGACATTTTTATTTTATTGAACATAGGAACCCATAAGCTATAGAGAAGTCTACATATGACTGTGTATACATGTACATATGTGACATTTCCATTTTACTTAAAATACGAAATAATAAGCTCCAGATAACTGCACACGAGTGTGTATACGTTCACATATGGGACATTTCTGTTATATGTAACATATTTACAAACCCCGTAAAAATCGAATCTTAGATTTCTTATTTGCAATTACGAAAATTAAGGACCATCATGTTAACCTTCATATGAATCAATATAACCTAGTTTATGTATTATCCAGTATTTATTTATCTTCATAATTCAGTTTCAATATCGCTCATGAAATATCTATGGTTAAAATTGAAAAGTGAACAACAGTTCTATGCAGAGTGACTGTATGAGGTTATGTCTGTTATGAACAAGAAATACTGGCTCAATGAAAATTCAATTGAATTCTATTTACGTTCTACTGTCACCACGATCCCGTGATACAAGATACAAGGCAGTATTGCATTATTGATTAGTAATTACAACACGTAGAATCAGAGCGTAGACAAGGTAGGCAGGGATCGCCAGTTGGTATATGGACCACTTGTTGGTTCTGCGCCATCGTGCTTCGAATTCAAAGGCAAACCGTAACCGGGAACGTCTTGCGATTCCGATCGTCATTCGAGTCTTAGCTAAACTGTTCTACCTATAAAAATTCTTCCTCAGAATTTCAATCAACCTCGCGAACTTTTTTATCGTGCAACTAATTTCGCGTCGTGATCTCAATACCGAGCGAAATACCTCCTGTAGCGATTCAATTTAAATTTATTCTGTGGAATACTATCATTCATTTTTACTTAGTATAATATACAAATATCATTGTTCTTTATATGATATTCTATGAATGTGATGTTTATATGTACAACTTCGTAATTCATTTTATTAACAGTAACTGCAAAATTTATTCTAAAATAAAAAACATTAATTCATTTTTAATTTGATAAGTTTCAATTGGTGATTAAAGGTTAAATTACTGAACGAAGCTCTAAATTTAATCTTTAATTTGACAAGTCTGCAATAAAAATTCTACTTCTATCTACAATTTCATTTAATTAACAATTACATTTTAATTCTCAAATAAAACAAATTATCAATTACAACTTAACGAAGAATGTAACCTAATTGAATTTTTCATTTTGAAATCAGGTAATGAGATAATAAATTGATAATTAAGTAACAAGTAACGAGACAATAAATTGATAGTAAAGTAATAATGAGATAACAAGTTGATAGTCAAATAACAAATAATAAAATAATAAATTGATAATTAAGTAAGAAGTAATAAACTGACAGTGTGTTAATATACAAGGGGAAGTAACAGGCCGAAAATGTTAATAATGTCGCATCACGCGAGCCAAGTACATTATTCGCGAAACAAGAGAAACGACGAGTCACTTTGTCTCGCGGAAGCAATTTATCAAATGTTTCCATTGACTCGGCTCGAGGTCCCGTAGAGGAGATAAGGCGGTCCACCCGAAGGAGTACTTTACGAATGCAACAGGCGATATGAAACTAACTATGTACTTACGTAGGCCTACTAGGTTGTGTGTATGTAGACATATCCAAACCTCTTTCTCACCCTACCGCGTCTGTTCGGCCTCGTTCAGAGTCAGCAACTGGTGGTTGCACCGGCGTGCCGTGCCAGCGAGAGCACTTGCATCGTTTCGTTCCGTTTGTTCTCAAATAGAGAGAAAATCCGAGAGGATAAGGGTGCCGGTCTTGGCTACGGTCCAAACCGTTCTCCTAAAAACCTCCGACTATCGTGATTCAGTTTCTCTCCTTAGGCTCTGCCGATCCCTCAGGATCCTCGTTCAACGTTCTCCGACAAATCTACGCTTTAGTCGGACTAAAAATATCGTATTCTGAATATATGACGTTTCTCTTTTGTTTGACTATGTGATTTCAAAATAGATTTAAGAAAATTTAAAGGTAACCTAGAAAATGAAATTTTTATAATATGTTATATATACAAAAAATGTAGATTCTGTATTATTTATTCTGTTTATGTATCGTAGGTTCATATGTGGGATTGTAGGTAGTATTCACATGTAAAATTTAGTATTTTTTCATGTAGGAATTTTTGGAGTTGGGGCTTCGGGGGTCTATGGATTTAGCGATCTAGGGATTTGGGGATCTACAAATTTGGAAATTTGAGAATTTGGGGATTTAGGGATTTGGGAAATTTGGAAGTCGGGGATCTAGGGATTTGGAAATTTGGAAGTCGGGGATCTAGGGATTTGGAAATTTGAAAATTTGGGGATGTAGGGATTTGGAAATTTGAGAATTTGGGGATCTAGGGATTTAGGGATCTAGGAATTTGGCGATGTAGGGATTTGGAAATTTGAGAATTTGACGATCTAGGGATTTCGGGATCTAGGAATTTGGAAATTTGAGAATTTGGGGATTTAGGGATTTGGGAAATTTGGAATTCGGGGATCTAGGGATTTGGAAATTTGAAAAATTGGGGATGTAAGGATTTGGAAATTTGAGAATTTGGGGACCTAGGGATTTAGGGATCTAGGAATTTGGAAATTTCAGAATTTGAGAATCTAGGGATTTGGAAACTTTAGAATTCGGAAATCTAGGGATTTGAAAATTTGAAAATTTGGGGATGTATGGATTTGGAAACTTGAGAATTTGGCGATCTAGGGATTCAAGGATCTAGAAATTTGGAAATTTAGAGATTTGGGAATTTTAGAATTTGGGGATCTAAGGATTTGGAGATCTGGAAATTTGGTGTTCTAAAAATTCAGGAATGGTAAATTTTTAAAGTTGATATTTCGAAATCTAAGAATATAGTAATTTAAAAATCTGAAAATTTTAAATTTCGAAAATCTGAAAATTTGTAGTGTCGAAAATCTGAAAATCTGAAAATTATAAACTCGTACAGTTCCTAAACAAACATAAATAACTTAAAAAATACAGATAATTTGAAAATTTGTTAACTACTTACAGCTTACAACTATACACACCTTATCTAAAAAAAAGCCTACGTTTCGAATACGAACCTAACCTAAGCATATAAACAACAGCGTCGATCACGATAGAAGAGATATAAAGCTAGTCGTATGTCCGAAAATGGCTCTATCAAAGTAAATCAAGCGTTCCCCGATACCGCAACGGAACGCGAGTCGAATAAAACACGAGCTGTTTCTTTTCCGATAAAATCCGGTAAGGACAGCAGAGGGACACCCTCGATATCCTCGGATGGAATCTTTGTGTGGTCGTTGGCGCACAGTAATTCTCCGGAACCTCGCCAAAGAAGGAGCATAGCCGAGGTCCACGTATTCAGGGATCATAGACGGAGGGTCCCGGGCCGCCTCTTATTCTGGAAAAGGCTTCCGGTGCACATGCATAAATAATATGGATGCTTGTAAGGGCCATCCGCGGTCGGCCGCTTCTCTGGTATCCTACGGGTCCGCGTTGAACGCGAGGGCCGACTCGGGGAGACATTAATAATGCACCAGCTGTAAGAACACCCTAAATATCCTCGATCAGCCATTACGGTTCCCAGAGGAAACCAAATGGCGTATCACTGTCCTATTGTCCCTACGGTCTCGCCTTTATCCTCTGTCCAGAAACGGACTTTTATCATCTTCCATGGAGACGTTGATGTGTGAATTATTACATTTTTTATTTTACAGTTAAATCATCTTTGTTCTTTTAGTCTTATTGACTTATTTGATCTGTGTGGTCATTAGATATCTATTAATCTGACTTTTCGATTAAAACTACTGTGTCATCACCTCCCTATTAATCTGAGTTTTCGCATGAAAATTAGGGTCAAGTTGTAAAATTTATGTAAAAAGAATTTTATGTATTTATATAAATATTCAGCTGATTTTCATAGAAACCAAGTTTCTGCTCTGTAAATATGACAATCGTTTAACAATTGTTCTATCGTGTTTTATATACAACATTATAGACTTAATTATTTTTCGTGCTCTCACCATCACGATTCGTATAAGAAATTCGATTTCACACACTACCAACAAAATTTTTACTATATTTTTACCAATAGTACATGTAGCTACTGCAAGTTTCAATTTGAATATGTTCGAGTATTTGAAAAAATTGGTCGCATCAATATTTCATTTATGTAAAATATGTACTATAATTTTTATTAAAAATGTCAACATGTATATATTTATATGAAATATTAAATAATATGTTACATAATTTTTACATAATTTTACATAAAATATTAAATAATATTTTACAGAAATTTTCTGTATAATAATTTTCAACTTAAAAACACAATGTTATCCATCTTAATATACGTTAATGTTAATCATATTACTATGTGTGTTTTATGGAGCCATGCATTTTCCTGCATAAAAATTAAATTTTTACTATGATGTTCTATTCAATGTAGCTTCAAATAATTTTCTATTGTACCGATAATTATTGTATTTGGAAAACAACTTCTCTTTCCAAGAAACACGTTGAAACCGAAGTTTCGAAAAATATTTCAAATCGTGCCAATACGAATTGAAAACACTAGGTCCATCTAGATTGAATTCCTTCTCGCTACATACAACGAAAAACAAAGTGTAACTACAAAACATTCGTTTCTTATAAAATAAATATTTTTGCTAACATTTTTCCAATCTGCACTCGTGTTTGCTTTAGCGAATGAAAGTCTCCCTGATTTATCTTCCATTTTGCAGTGGAGATATTATTTTCGCCGAAACAATATACAGAGATGCTGATTCTATGGATTACATTTTGCAACATTCAAATTGCAATCTCGCAGTTGAGCCGAAGTAAGTATTAATACATTGAATTGTTAACAACTGACAGGTATACGTAATTTGTTTGGAAAATTAAATCGCCGAGATTTTATCAAGTTTTCCACGCATCACCGTCCATATTTTCATGCAGTTTTTTATACGGTTTCAGTATACAAAACGAAGCACCTTTGCATACATTTTCATAAAAAAATATCGCACGAGTTTATCTGACGATGAAAAATAACTTCGGTATATGCTCTGTAAACAGTGAGTTACACTTTTGCCCCGTGCTAACAAATGCAGTCTGTATAATGAAGATCGTGCACAAAATTTTATAAGACTTTTTAAACTATTCGACATATTTGTCGAAAAGAAATTAGAATTATTTTGGTTATTTAATTATAACAAAATACATCGTTATTATTAGATTGTAGTAGATAACAATCTGAGGATATTAATAAAAAATATAGTTGGAATTATAATAAATAAACTTATGGAAATCATTATAATAATTAATTTAATTGAAAAACGAAATAGAATGCCAGTGTTAAAATGTAGCAGACTAAAAATTAAGAAACTAAATATTAACCAATAATTTTACATATAGCAAGTTACATATAGTAATTGTACATACATATTGATGATCATATAAAACGTTTTCACCCTAATATTTCAAACGCTGATTTTTAAACTAAACCCTGATGGAAGATATTAAAGATAATTAAAAATGAAAGAAATTTTAAAATTAAGATGCTTATTACATCCATCAAGAAGATACTCAAGAAACAGTATCTTAACAACATTGAAGGCTCTTTAATTAATGAACAGAAGAGGGTTGAAAAGTGCAAAATTATAAAAAGCCTGCGGGTTATTTCAAAAATTTCACGAATGTGATGAAAATGGTTAAATTAGCCGGAAGATTTTTTTTTAGTCCGAATTAATGTGGTTTTGTGGTAAGCGGAAAAAAATTCTTTAAAAATGCAGTCGGGTATGGTTTACATTAATAAGTCAAGAGAAAGGATTTACTTTGTACGGTCGTTTGCTATTCAAAAAATTTATTACATGGATGGAATTTTTGGTAAAAGTCGGATGTAAAGAGATTTTTAACGCATTTTACGTTTTCTTTATTGTATTTCTAATATTTTGAAATCTTTATTATATTTTTGACATTTTTTAATTTTTATTGTATTTCAAACGTTTTGGCATTTTTATAGTATTTCAAGCATTTCGACATTTTTTGTTGTATTTCTTATATTTTTAAAGTTTTATTGTTTTTCACAGGGAAATTACAATGCATTAATAAACAGGATATGACACAAATTAAATCATAATATATTTTTTACTAAATGAAAATAATTATTAAAACATCATGAATAAATAATAACCAGAAAAGGCTATCTTCCCGATGGTTCTTCCAATTCAACGAAATTGGCTATCTTTTCTCAATCTTTATTATCAAGCGGGGTCATTTGTTTTTCCCTCGTCAGTAGGATTCTATCTTCATGTTCATCCGAAAGTTACCGGTTTACCGTAGAACTTCAGAAAATAATGATGTCTCAAATGTCACTCAGCTTTAAATTCAATCAAAACTTTAAGATAAGTATAAAGAGCAGATTCATCTTACCGGCTGTATTTTTACGAGCTGTTTCACTTCGCAATTGCTTGTCCCTCTGACAAATTGAAAGCGAGGTTGTTTTACTGCGAGCGTTGTCCTCGCGAAATTACATCGCGGATAATTCGTATATTTTTCTGCGGTCCACTGACGAACGAAAGGTTCAATTACTCTTCGATTGGAATATTAATCGATCGATATTACGAAGCACGCACTCGATGCCTACAAAGAAGGGCTCCGATAGAAAGTTGCCGATATCGGATTATTAAATTCCTTAAGACCCTATTGCGAATACCTATTCAAGAATCGATACATTCACTGAATATCTCAAACACAAGGAACACCCTCTAGCCATTGACGGTAAAGAAACAACGCGTTTCGAAAGCGGTGTATTTCCCTTTTCATCCCCCTTCTATGACAGCGTCCGAATTTTATCTACGATAAATTTGAATTTCCATCCTCGAGATAAAGCGGGGCTCTCCAAAGCTTTATGGACCGAGATCCACTTTCGAAAACGGTTATTTTTCACGAGGAATTCCCTTGTAATGCATTATTTTCGGAAGTATCAAGCTTCGAATCTTTGAAACGAAGTTTGACAAGTAAGGAAGGAGTTTCAATATTTTGGAATTGTAGCTTCAAAACTCGTGATTCAAAGTTCTGAAATTGTGTTTCGAAGAGTTTCGAAGTTTCAAGATTCCGCTTCGAAAATTTTTGAAGACCGAAAATTTTAAGATTAAATAGCTTTGAAGTTCTAAAAAGCCCTAAAATTCTAAAATACCAAAATTCCAAACTCCTAAACTTCCAAAACACTCATCTCAAAATCCCCTAATTCCAACAAATATCTCTTAAAATCTGTAATCGCACACATTAACAATTTTCCAAATAACCAGAACTACCTCCGACATTCAAAAATCTCAACCACCACATCTCATCCGTAATTTTTCACGCAATGAAACAAACGACTATTCGCTAACGGGGACATAGTCATTGATGGATGTACTTTTACGTTAACGTGCGAGAATTAGAAGCTTTAAAGAGTGTCTGTTCTTCGTTAAGCGAACGTTCGATACCGGTTTGTCGAACGTTTTTTCCTTGATACGTACCGGTGCGATAGTCACACAAAGTAACGCCTACGGCGAGTCACAAATTACAATAAACGACGTGTGTGCCGTGCATGTACGATCTTCTCCAGCGAGTTTCCACCCTTGGCACTTTGCACGCACTCAATAGTCGTTCTATTGTCACCGAGGGTGACGCTTTGATGGAAAGCACCCGAGGGTGAGTCGAGGTTTTTCGGAAAACTGCCCGAACGAAAGCAACGGGAAACAGCGCGATACAACCGCACAATAGCGATATTGTATCCCATAATGCAATCAAATTGCTACGTTTCTTTTACCATTTCTTTATTCCTGCTATTACCGTATTTAGGGTGGTTCGCATTTGTATGCTGCGCGCGATTCTAGGGTGAGATTTTCCTTTCATTTCTTTAATCGATAATCGATGATAATTTTGTGCTACTATATTTGTGAAATTGTATATACGATGTAGTATTAGTTTGTTCTCAAATTTTAATCAAGTTTACTAGTTTTGGTAATTTATTTTTGAATTTCAGAAAGAGGTATATTTCATCCTTTTATAAGTAATAATATAGTGAATATGTATTTTTTAGTAAAATAGTTAACATAGAAATTATATAATAAACTTGTGCAATTTTAAAGAACATAAAATTGTAATTTTAATACGTGAAGGTTTGTAAACATTTTGTTAATTATAAAATTTGTGGTCCACTTCTGTTTAACAAAATATATTGATAAAGACATGAAATTTAACACTAGACTTACCCGTCAAAATGGCGGATTAAGTACTTTTCTACTTCAGAAGCTGTCGTTAAAATTCATCTTCTTCATCGAGATAAAGAATTGTATAAGTTAGCTTACATTTAGTTTCAATTTAAATATAAGTGTTCTCTCCAGGATTAAAATAAAAAATGTACACTTCAGAAATGATTCCGAAAACTACAAAGACCGTCAAACCTAGTAATTACAGAATAATTCTATGCCATAAACAATTGTCCTTGAATGAAATGTCAGATGAGTTGGATCAATTTAAAACGAAATATGAAAGAAACGTGACCAAGCCTGTACCGGCAGCATCAAGCTTAGGTATACAATTCGTGTAGCATGGCGCAGAAATGAGAATCATGTTTGCGAGGATTTTCACGATGCAAGCCAACCGAAGTGCAATCATGTAGGTACACGTTAAACATTGGTTTACCCGGTATTTCTGAAAAATCGACTATACCTTCAGCGACCGTTTGCTCGTCTTTCTTTTCTAAACGTGCACGCTGTTAGAATCCCGTTCCACTTTTCCGACGGAGCAATAAGCTCGAGATCAGTTAGAACTGGAGTAGCAATACTTCTTATTGCTACGAGAGAAAACCGACGATACGGTATCTCAGGTTTGCCAACCTGTTTGAGAAGCTCTTGTCTCTCCACCCGGCTCTGTTATATTCCTTTTCCGCGGATGGTAATCTCTTTTTCCTTAACTGCACCGTCGAACACTGGCTGGCTACATTTATTCGATATTTTATACGCAATCGAGTTAGGATCAAACAACGACGGGAAGGGTCGCCGAGAATCGTGGAAAACGTTTTGCGGGAATCGCGCTGCCTTTCTCCCCTGAGTTTGCGAAAAAGTGATTTGTGTTAAATCGTACGAAAATGATTACATTGAGAAAGGTCGACTCGGGAGAATCGTGGAAACGGGCCGAGGTTGAAATTTAAGAGAATTATTCGGATATCGAAAATGGAATTTCAATTTTTATGCAATGTGTATTCATACAGGGTGTTTTCGAAAAATGAATCGGGGAAAAATAAGTATTAAAATAGTATGTAATAACATTTGTCCATATATGCCTTTATTTTCATAAAACTGGATTTTTAAGTTTTTTAAGTATTTGTAAAAATGTTTATTCACAGTACAAAAAATGGTACAATCAACGTATATAATTTTATTAATATTGCTGTTTTATATTACTCTGTCGCATTAAACATTAGAAATTTTAGAAATTTTGAATTTTCGTAAAATGTCTAATATTTCGAACTATTGAATGCCTGTAATTAGATTCTCATTTAAAACTCAATTATTTCCCTGCAAAATTTCTAATAAATATTTACGTACTTCATAAAAATTAACCCGAATATAAAATATCCTGCTAAATACTTACAAAAAACTTCCCTGCAGAAAGCTATTTAATAAAATCAGCTTTATAACGAATAAAATGCTACAAAAATAGTTCTGATTAAAGTTAATATTCTTCGTCGAAAAATATTGCTTCGCTGTTATGAAACAAATACATTTCTGATTTAATTCTCGAATGTGGGGCTTACAGTTCATCCGCCGTAATGTTCAATTTTAATTCCAACGTTAAATAAAAATTTTAATGCTCGAGTTGCCGCGGGAGATTATGGAAGAATTTAAAAGAGAAAAGCAATACGGTAAGCTCGAGATAAGAAAAATCCGAAGAGAAAAGTTTCGATGCGCGGAATGAGGAACCGGAAGGCCGTGAGGAGAAAGATGTCAGAAAGGAAAGATCGATGTAACGAACTTCGGTAAAGAGATTAACAACGTAAACCCTTCCGTCGGTTCTCCTTGTGCGTGTTAGGTAGTCGTAGGGTTAAGGTTTAATTACACGGTTTAATTTCCTTAAGCCCAACGACCCACGAACGAATTGATGAAATTTCGTCCGTATGGATGCCGCCCCGTAAACATACATTGACGCTTAGACTAACACTCTCGAGCAAATTTGTTTCGAATCCTAATGAACCGGTAGTTAATTGAACTCTAAAACCGCGATGGGTATGCTTGAATACTACGGTGTACTGTAGACAACCCAGGAAATGGCGCGTAGGACACAGGTGTTTGGAAGGACTACGGCCCTAATTGGTCAGAATAGAAAAATAGACGCCTCACACGTATTTTCGGCGGTGCTATTGATTCGAGCGACCCACACCAATTAGGTCAAAAACAATGACAGTCAACAAACGTCTCGAGAGTGAGATAGTGCGAATTGCGTGATGCAGTTGTTATTGTCATTATTCTTATTTGACGATATGTCACTCTGGAAGTGTTTACGGTGGGATAGGCGGACCGAGTGGTTTCTTTTACTTTGGGTCGACCTCCTCAAGCGCCAATTCTTGGGTTGTCTACGGTAATTGCTCCACGGTTCTCCGTACGCGACGATCACGATCTGAGAGTTAGGTTTCGTTAGACGCGGGGAAAGTATGGCTTCACACTGACAGATTCTGGATACTGATAATCAATTTTGACGCTTGGGTGTCAATACAAGCATTCTTGTTACCTACATTTTTTATTTGAGCACTTTTGAAAGTTGCGGAATTTTTTTTTATAAATTTGTAGGAATAAGAAGATTGAACAATTTGCATTTTAATTCTAGTATAAAGCGATACATTATGTATCTATTTTGTGGTGTCAAAATGAACTATGGATTTTACTGTTGTTAATATTATTGAAAGTAATTGTAACTTTTTTTAGTCATTCGAAATGTCCAAAGTATAAAAATTGATAAACTGTAATATGCAAATTTGCAAATTCTAAATTTAAGAATTTTACATTTCTGAAAACCTAAACCAGAAAATTTTACTTATCATTTTATGTTTCGATTTAAGCTTCTCACATAACATCGTTAAACACGAATAAGATATTATTCAAAATAATCTGTATCTCAAATTATGCGAATGTATTAAACTTCTGGTATCGTTAAACGGCTACATCGCGGCAATTAACATACTAATTTACATCTTTGCAAAAGCCTACAATTAATAATGGGAACGCATATGTGAAATGACTCCAGGGTGATTCATATTTATCAAGTGTAACTAATTTCATAGCCTTGCAGAATGAAATTAATTGAACGATTTATATTTATATGCGTTGTCCTTCAACAATTGGAAATTTAGATTAATTCCCGATGATCATTGCAGCTCGATACGGGCAGCCTAAAAGGTTAACCATACATTTTGCATACACTGTACATTATTCCGCAGAGTGAATTTATTACAAAATCAACGTAATTATGCGGCCGTTTAAAATGCATGTATTATTCTCGTATTTCATTTTATCGCTCCGCTTTCCTCTTTGAAATAATTAACATTATATTTACAAAATTGTGCTTCGATTCTTCCATGCGTGTTATATTATTTTAACGTTGTTTATGAAAATTCACCGACACGCGAACTTTGCGGGAGGACGGAAATAAAGCAACAGTTATATCGCCGCTAATGCGATTTTAGATGCGTAGAACGGCGGAAATGATCTCTTCGGTGTTTAATGCATCGCGGCAAATTTATTTCGACGAGTGTTTGCGGCAAATAGGTACAACTATATAAATTTCCAGCGTGCAGTCGCAGTAATCGATTAACAAACGTACCGTACAACATTGGTTTCCGGAAACGTAAACATAATTCCACGGTATATAGTACCGATCTAGCAAATGCGATCGCTCTACAGATTATTTTGCCCTCCGAGTATTACTCAATTTTTCCCACATTAACATCAATGGAAGTTTAATTATATTTCATTCAACTTTAATTACTCCATATTCATTGTAATTCAATCGGATAATTAAAAGACAAAGGTATAAACATTTATTCATGGTAAAATAGTACCGAAGTAGCTTGAAATAAGTGACCTGTATATTAGACCTCAAAATCATTGACATGTGATATTTGTAAATAAATAGATTTTTATTGTAAATCAAGATTTCAGTATTTTTGTTAAAGACAGGATTTCGATGGGTAAAAATAAGTGAAATGAGTACATTTAATTCCTTAATAAAATAATGGATTTCATGAATAAACAATATCGGTAAAGCAATAAAATTTCAATTCTCAATATATTCAGTGTAGTACATCGCTGATCCGAGGTTTAAGGCGTTAAACCTTTTTCATTCTAATTTCACTTATTTTCATTTAAAAAATTTTAAACCGTAATTTCTCATTTTAAGCTATTTCAATACATAAAAATCTTCGATTCAACTATATCCGTTCATAATTTTAATCTGCGTACATAAATTCGCGTAGTGCGTACTCGTCTGAGTCACGCTTGACCCAGATACATTCGTTCGAGGATTAATACCCAACGATGTTATTCCATTAAATCTATTTCCAAAAAGTAAAAAAAACGATCCTCAAACGTTCATACAAAAAAAAAAAAAAAACGAGAAATAAATCATAACCGTGCAAACGACATTGAAACGCTCCGAAGCGGAACATCAATTTGCAGATTAACGTAGTTGCGATCGAGCGAAGGGTCGATCCAAATCAAACAAGAATTCAGTTTCCCGATCAAATGTTTACCTTCCGCCGGCAACTACATCGCAAAACTGCAAAACGAAAATCAGAAAACGCTGCGGCGGTGTTGCTTGCGTGTGTGCGCCCGACATGAAAGCGGAGAACTCCGTTTAAGCCGAAACGGCGAGCAAGTGTCAAAGTAGTCGTCAAACGTTGCCGGCAGGTTTCATATCCCTTTAAACGGCAGGTACAGCGTTGATTGTGGCATTCACGCACGATTACCACGCTCTAAACTGAAGTTGGTTGTCGGAGGTTGGTCGACGAACACCTAGGTACACGTAGGTCGACCAGAACCGTCGAAGATATTCCTGAACTTTGTCCCGATAATGGAATCCCTGCCGCGGCTTGCTGGCCGACCGGTTGGCTTGCTGGCCGGTGTTCGGTTGAAAGCCAGAAGCAAGGCGGCTATAAAGGAGAGCCCGCGATACATTCCATTAAAACTTAAAATTAATTCCAGTCCAACGTTGGTGGTGGTCGCCGGGAATGGCGGTGACGCGCGGCATCAACGGCGAACTCCAACTTCGTATCCAATCCAACTACACAAATTCTCCCTAAAACCCAGCTTCGTCGACGGCAGCGTGCAGCCGGTATCGTCATCGTGGTCGTTGTTGTCGGCGTCCCTCGCAAAGCGGCGTTGTCGAGACTGCCGAGTGCCTATACGTATGTAAGAGGGATGTAACAATGCAATTACGCGTCGCATAAGCCGTCGACGAAATTACGCTTTAATCCGTGGAGCCAGCGCGGACCAACTACGCCGTCGCCATTTTCCTCCGACAAAACTCTTCTCTTTCTACCTCCTCTTTCGCGATCCAGATTCCCCGGCAATTCCCCGTCCTTCCTTCCTTACTTCCTTCGCTTTCTATACCTCGACGAATCGCTTTCTTTTCGTCAGCTTCCTGTGTTACCGGTGCACGGCCCTGTTGTTCGCGAATTTTGCGAGCTAGTTGCACGGCACAATCGTACCGGGACCGACGTAATGCCGTAACAAAGCTAATTCGTCGTTGTTACAGCGCCACGGTTTCGCTGCGGGCGTTTCGACTATGGCAAAAGGGAGCTCGCAGAGCACCCGCTGCTACCGTATCGCTAGCCGAAAGAGAATGCGAAGCCCACGGGGATGAGAACGGGTATCCGGCTTTGAAATTGCAAAGGGCTTAACTGGAAAACAACCGGTGTGATTTGTTTCGTGGATCTATCCACGGGGATTGTCAGGTTTTTTATCGAAATATGTTTCGAAAGATCGAGGGATGATTATGGTGATCGTGTAAACAGTTTTGGACACCATTTTGTACGGCAGCGAAGAAAGCAAAATGGCGAAACTAGTGGAGCTTCTGTGCGTGAACTTACATCATATTTCAAATACAAATACTCAAAATGTAATACTTATGTCAAAATGCAAAGTATAAACTCAAATTTATTTGCTGAAGCAGAGTTAGTAAAATTAATTTTCTTCGCTATAACATACATTTTTTTAAATAATGAATGACTTAGAATGTTTTGATAAACATATACATATATTTAGTAAATGACTTATTTACCTATAATATTGTCATTTACCATTTACTTATATTGTCACCATGGAGGATTTGGATCAGGACCATTTGGAGGATTTTTTTCAATAACCTTATTGTGTTAAAAATTCAGTTACTCTTAATGAATTCTTCACTTTTACATTAAATGATAATGATCATCAAACGTGTACTTTAAAATCTTCAAAAAAATTGCAAAAACTTTAAAAAAATACAAGAAGTAGTATACCTGTTATATTGATACATTAATTAAACCGAAGCTCCTGTTTAAAAGTACTAAGTTATTAAAAGTGTTTTAGTTATTCAAAATGTTACCCCGATCTGAAGATTGATTTCAAACTCTAATGGATTAAAAGTTACATGTATAATTATGAGTTGAAAGTTTGAAACTATCCTGGAATGTTTAATTTCTGCCCTGCATTCAGTCATTTCTTATTAACATATTAATTGAGTTGCACTTAAAATTTGCATAATTATTTATAGATAGGAAACAAGGTCTTTCTGAATAATTTAACGTATATTTTTAAATTATATTTCTTGTTTAATTCAGTGTTTTTTTAAAGTATTTTACGTGTACTCGAGGGTAGGTAAAAGTACGCCGCAATTTTAGGTTATGTATCGTTGACTCATGGAACCATTATTAAAACAGAAAAATTATATGTGTGATATGTATTAATTTTATTTGATATTTTATGTGATATTTGTTTTGTTTGAACAGATGGTAAATCAGGATCATCGTTCGCGTATCTTCGTACAATTTCGTTCGTGAACGCATATAACGAGTCTGCAATATAACATACGATAATAAATGATAACACAATAATTACATGAATTAATTATATGATAGTAGATAATTAAAACAGTCAAAATATTAATTGTTGCGCTTCAAATCAATTTTATTAAGCCTATCAATGACAAATTACTGAAATTAAATAAAAGTTTGTAGCATTCTACAAATTTTATGCTGTAAAAATCATACCTTCTTGTTTACAAATACACTTAAATTCAAAAGAATGTACATTAACAGCTAAATGTGCTTATTATTTATTATTTCGTGATGCTTGGTAATTATGAAAATTTGTGATTTGAGAAACACTGCTATCATGCGCCGTGCTAATAAACGCACTGTTCGGGTGTCAATCATTTGACGGTATCGTATTTCCGATTTAAATGAAAATTTGGAAAAATATATAATCTGAAATCCATCGTGCAATTTTATTCAAACAATCGAAAATAAAATACGTTAAAATTCGGATTTCAGAGCCTCGCGTCAGATCTGTCTGCGTGTTTGTTTGAGAAGCAAACACGTGAACTGCAGATTTACGTTTTCTATCAGTTAACGCTACGATGATCACGTTTTATTTCCAAATTTTCCAATAACTGATATCGAACCTCCACTACGATATTTTGTTTGTTTTGTTTCGAAATGAATACGAGCTTCATTTGAAAAAATAAAAAATACCTATGGCATGTCTTCCGTTCTTTCCTCTAAAACAAAAACGATAGTCTCCGTAAACCCTTCGCAAAAATGCGCATGTGTTTACTATAATTTGTGTATCAAGTATTTATGCAGATGCCGATAAATTTATTTATGAACGTATACTAATGAGCTGCACGTGTCGATCTTAATTTATTCAACCTACGTATTTCGTTTGTTTCGACCAATTTTCGTGTGCAGGAATATTTTAAACATTACCATTTTTATTGCGTGACGCAATTCGGAATGCAATTTAAAAAAATCTCACAAATAAGAGGAGAACATTTTATATACAAAATAAGAAAGATGAGGGGTTAAAACTACCCTAAAATAATTAGCATCTTATGGCTACTTGAAAAATGTCTGAGAAAGGATAACTTTTTATTACGAAATTTTTCTCATACAAAATAATATTAAATATATTTTCAACACGTAGTGTAATTTTCATAATATACATAAAGATACATATTTTTTAGTATAAATATAGTTACACTCTTTGGTATAAAGATGGCTACACAGTTTGTATTCTTTCAATTTTCCCCAAAAGAAGATTCTTGCAGTAGCAGATTTTTTCAATAAAAATGATTTTCAAAGATTAATTCATAGAGATCTAAAATTTCTACATCCCCGAGGAAACCTCTCACAGAAATTTTTAATACAAAATTTATTATACGAGGACAAAATTTAATTCATATTTTTCGTATGTGCTCTAACCACGTAATTTGATGTTTCGATTTTAAAAAATGTCTATTAAGCTCTGTAACGTGGGTTTCAAAAATTATCTACGGCTTCAGTAATATCGACAACCGGATGATCAAACGATTCCCCGCTAGTTAATCACACTTATAATGAATTCGAGCGGATGTTCGATCGAAGCGTTATGAATGCGAGCTGGGAATCAAAGGTATGTTAGGTGGAAAATTATGTAGCGTCCGTAGTAATACTATTCAGATCCGCTTTTAATGATGGATTAGTAACGGAAACAAATCTACGCCGAACGAGAGACGGACAGAAACGATATATGCAAAATGTTAAATCAAGAGATATCTTTGATATCACGTTGACAAAGGCCGGCTTAAAATTACTTTAAACGGGAAACAAAGGGACGCGTAATTACAATGTAGGTAAAATTTGACAAAGTTAATTAGAATGAAAATCAAAACCCCTCGCGGTTCTTTTTATTAAAATGTCCTTTGCAATGCTCGCCGATTGTAATTAATTTTCGGGACTGCGATATATCTACGATGCCTGTGTAAATGATATACGAATTTTTTTCATAAAGGCACCCCAACAGACGAATTTTGTAACTTGATTATTCCGCCAGCCGTTGTTCGATAATTAATGTCGGTTTGACGGCAGTCGATTCGATTCGTACGAAAAATGAATACACTTTTAAATTTCATTTTTAAATAATGTGAGATGTTAATTACATTGAATGGTCCAATTTGGTGTAAGATTTCTGGAATTCGAAATTTTTTAATTTTGTAGTAATTTATGATGTATTCATAAATTCGCAAATTTACAAGTTCACTCATTTACAAATTAGTAAATTAGAAAATTTATAAATTCATGATTATATGTTTTCACAAATTTTTTATTTTCAAATTGATAGACAACTCGTAAAGAATTGTAAAAAAGGAAGTCGTATGAGAACGTACATAGCTATGATATTTATAGGCAAATTCGCGGACGAGCCGAGAGAAATTCGGGCATCGTTCGAGCGACAATATCGCAGATTATCTTCGAATTTGTCGGCGATATAAGTTATTGTCGGCCTGCCGTATGCTCGGTCTATTATTCATTTGGTACGGGCTCGTGCGGACGACGTTTTAACCGTTGCCACGTCCATATCGTGGACCATTGTATTGCGTAGCCATAAACGTTCCTGCACTCGGAAGAGCTCGATCGCCAACGAAATTGGGTACGCGTATATGTACAGTCACTAGCAAATCTCGTTTCCCTAGGGGAAATATGCCGGATGGCCAGAGTTCTCCCTCTCGTTGATTTTCATGGATTTTAGGAGATTTGGGGTTGGGTTAAGAATATGAAAACTTAGGAATTTTGGGAATTCGGGAAACTTGGGGAACTTGAGGAATTCAGGGAATTTGGGGAATTTGGAGTATTTGGGAAATTTGTCGAATTTGGGGAATTTGCAGATATTGGAGAATTTGGAGAATTTGGGGAAATTGAGGAATTTGGAGAATTTGGGGAATTCGATGTATTTGGAGAATTTGGAGAATTTAGGGAATTTGTGGAATTTGGGGGATTTGGGAAATTTGAGGAATTTGGGAAGATATGAGGATGTAGAGATGTAGAGATTTGATAGATTAGTCTATTTGGAGAATTATAAATTTATGGATATAGGGATTTGGAAATGTCCAGATATGAAAATCTAGGGATTGGACAATTTAGTCTAAGTATTTGGGGACCCAGAAATTTAATAAAATTTGCAAATAGTAAAATTTAATAAAGTTAATAAAATTTGCAAATAGTAAAATTTAATAAAGTTAATAAAATTTGCAAATAGTAAAATTTAATAAAATTTGCAAATAGTAAAATTTAATAAAATTAATAAAATTTGCAAATAGTAAAATTTACAAACGAAAATTATTTGATCAAATTAAAAAATTCGAAAATTATCAGATTTGCATAGGTGTTTTCAACAGAAATAAGCCGGAATTGTTGGTGAGTGTACGTGAACCGAGAAAACGTGCGACACATATGCTCGCTGTATAAAGCACACATGAAAATACGCGTGGTTTGTGGTGTCTGGTTATCGCCATCGCGATTTGTGCCAGCGTATTAGGGCTAGATGTAACAGAGCCAGTTGTTGCTGGCCGCAATAAAACCGTACCGACTAATGGTGTGTACGGCTGCACGAAATTGCACCGAGAATTCGAATCATAATTGACTTCCTGTCAGAAACTAAAGCACGCGAACTTCTTCCTTTGCTCGCGGAGATTGTCACTATGGAGACGCGAATGTGGTTATTAACACGGTCTGTGTTAACACGTTCATTGCCACGTTATTAACATATAGAGTTGAAATTTAATCCACTTTAATTGACGCACTCGAAATATGGAAATATTAAATATTGAATACGAAAAACAGTTTGAACAATATAAATATGTATATTGATCATAAAAGAAGCTTAGTATAAAATATGAGAAGAAGCTTAATGTAAAAATATTGAATACAAAAATAGTTTAGGTAATCTATACAAAATTTTTTAAATTCACAAAAATATTTTGACAATTTTTTAAACAAAAGGTACATGTTTTCGAGGAACAATTTATTTGGAGAAATTAGATTCTTGAGGTGAACGGACAGAGGACATATGAAAATTAACTTTACTTTCTTTTATGGAATTACATTTTTATATAATAAATTGGAATCATGTTTTGAGCAGTGTAATTAATATGTAATAGTAACATATATGAAAGTAATTGCACCACCTAAACACCATCTAAAACTAGTAAGTACAATAATAATAATCTTGGTAAAAATAATAATAATCTATAATATCATGTACTATAATTTCCTAGTACTAAAGATTATTAGATTATTGGCCGATATACTTTATGGAAAGAAATTATTTCTGAGTACGACACTGCAATATAACAAGCACATGTTAACACGGATGTACTTTAACGCGAGTTGCTTTAACGGAAGTGGTTTTCTACGACGTGCCGGATGACTTCGTCGAGCTCGTATACGTATGATTTAGTTTAGCTCGTAATCATAAAGTTCTGCATTTATGACGGTATCTACGAGCCTACGTAACCCTTAGTTATCTATCCCTCTTTTTGATACAATCATAAAGCAAAATACATAACCTACCCTAACACTATTATAGCAGTTTAATGGGACTGATCATACTCGTAAACTTAGCGGAGCGGTTTAAACTACCCTGTCAGAATTAGAACTCATTTGTATTCTCTAGTAAATGGTAATCTGATCATTCTGTTATCGATTTCTGTGGTAGATTTATATTATGCAAAATATAAATTTGTACTATTTAAAAATTTAGATTAATGCAAAAATTAATATATTATGCAAAATTTGTTGAATTTTTCAGTTAATTCAGTATCAAAAACATTTACACAAGTTCAAAAATTATTTAATTTCTTCCAATTCTCGCGTTACAAAAATCATTAATATTTTAATCCATTATTAAACACGTAGAATAATAGGTAGAACATAATTATTTTAATTATATTTAAAATAATATTCTATAAAATTCTTGTATTTGACAAATACAAATATAGTGGAATAGCAAGTTCCATAATTAACGAAATTATTATGGAATTATTTCTCATAATTGCAATCCTTTATTATTCCTTATCAAAATGTTTCAAATTTGCAGTCTTACATAATTTTTCCTTAAATTTAATCTAATTTTTGGATAATAAATATTGCCTTCTAAATGTATGTTATTTTGCTATTATTATGGTTATCACGTTACGAATTCATCAGTATACGAACTTTATTTCTGTCTCCATTAAAAATAATTTGCTACACAACAAGTAACTATAACGTTCCTCATTTTCTGTATAAATCTGGACCTCCGTTTTCTGTTTTACCTTGATTTCTCGCTAAAGCAAAGTGCGTCAATTTCGTTCTGAAAGAATAACGTCGTAACGCTTGATTCACCTTCATTTACCTTGTTTCTTCTTTTGCCTCTTTATTATAACCTTTTGGATTCTACGTAACGAAGAAAAATTCCTCGAAGTCGTTAAGGTAGCAGCTAACGTAGAGCCCGTAATTGTCTGCAGGCAACGTTAACGAAGTCTGTGACGCCGATACAATTAACCGTCTGCCAGTGGTGGATTCTACCGTCACGGGGCCAAGGGAGCGGGGTCCATTTTGACCTCTCTCGGTGATAAATTGCACGCTATAGTAACCAGCATTCTGAAGAATGCAGTACAACAATCGCTGCAATCGTACATAAGCACGTTTGCACAATGTTTTACAGAGAGTCTACAATATGTATTATGCTACAATTGTATTTATGCTGTAGAAGTCCTGGAATCTTATGATGCTTATTTGTGAAATGATGATTGTGCTAACTTTACGAGACGTGGTTGTTTGTTTGGGCGGATTTGTGGCAAATTCGGAGATTCGATTTGAAGTTTGGAGAATTTGGGGATTTAGGGATTTGAGGATTTGGACGTTTGGAGATGTGGAGATTTAAGGATTTTGGAATTTGTAGAGTTTGGGATTTAAGGATTTGAAGATTTGGAGATGTGGAGATTTAAGAACACGATGATTTGAATATTTCGAGACTAAAGGATTTGGGGGTTTAGAGACTTGGAGATTTCAGGACTTGAAGATTTAAGGATTTTGGAATTTGTAGAGTTTGGGATTTAAAAACTTGACAGTTTAGACATTTGACCAGTCGACGATTCGAGCATTTAAGAATTTTACCATTTGACCATTTGACCACTTGACCATTTAAGAATTTGAACATTTGAACATTTAAGAATTTAGACATTTGAGCATTTAAGAATTCGAAAACTTCAAATTTTGACAATTTGAGAATTTGAGAATATGGAAGTCTGAAAACTTAAAAAGTAATGAATTCGTAAAGCTTGAAAAATTCAGAAATTTCCAACTCAGATTAGTTTTTGATTCTTCCAAAACTAAAAATAAGTGACGTAATGTTATCTTAAGCTAAAGAAAACCTACATTGCACCTAACTAAACACTCGGGTGCAACATAGGCTTCCTTTGACTAATAACAAGCGTAGACGAGAAGCCTTCCACTACTTGCCTTCAATTTTGAGGGAATCCAGGGAAATACTGAAGAGAATCTAATCTAGACTCTGCTTCCTCTACAGTTCCTCTTAACTAAGTGAAGCCTATATTAAACTCAAGTGTGATGTAACAAATAATTAATGTTTTCTTTCAAACCGCTATTAATTGCAAATTATATATATACATCATAATTGCAGATCTTCTAGTCATCGAATCAATACTGTTTAATACTTTGAACATTTTACAATGCATTTAATTATATTGGAAAATTAAGGGCTTATACAGGAATGTTAAAAATACTTATAGGGATAGTTAAAAATTGAAAATCATATACGAACTTTATTTTAATTAAATCAATAAAATGGACGAGTTTGTTAGAATTCTGCTTTTGATCATTATATTTACATGATAAATTGTCTGTTCTGAATTGTACATATTAGACATCAGAAAGTATTTGTACTAAATTTTACATATCACACATCACAAACTAAATTGTACATATTACACATATTACACAGAATCTATCTGTTCTAAATTACATATATTACACATATCACAAAGTATCTATTCTGAATTACATACATTACACATCACACACTATCGGTTCTAAATCATATATTACACATCACACACTATCTGTTCTAAATTATATATTACACATCTCAAACTATCTGTGCTGAATTAAGCATATTACCTGCTATGTCAATTAGTCGAACGTCGTAGCGTACGTTGAATTTGTCAATTGCAAATATCGAGTCTTTGCTTCCACAATCTGTTTTCAAACTTCCTTTGCCAGGGACGCTCTGTGTACTTTTCAACATGCGGTACACCAACGAAATTGTGGTTGGTCCGAGTTGTTAGGGTTCTTTCGTACCACACACGAAAGCTACCCATTGACAAAAATAAGGAAACACCAGCGAAAGTTGTCACGTTCAAGCTAGAATTATAGGAGAAATGTAACATTGTAAAAATTAGGAGATTGCAGGAAAAATGTAACATTGTAAAAATTACGGAATTACACGGTTCGATTAAGATATTCACCGACCTGTGCAACAATTGATTAACATCGATTCGCGTTATTTAAAATGCTCCCAACAATCATGTACCTGCATCTGATAACAATATTATACCGTTATTAAATTTCATGCACGCGTTCAAATTTATTGGCGTGCATAATCTTACATTCAATATAATCTGCGTAATTGGATAATGCAATACCCCATTATACTTGCAAAACGCTGCTTATTTTTCCTTATTCCGTTGCATGTACGATTTATTCGTTGGGTTATTGTTTAATATGCCATGATCTCTATCATTATTTATTAATGGAGCTTGATTATAAAGACGTTGCACGAGGGTTAAGTTAATGTGACACGTAGAATTTTATTTATAGAAATTATGGGTAAACATTATAGATTTTATACTCTTCTACATATAATAGAACGATGCATTTTCCTGTTCTTTCAATCGATATTTATTAAATTAGAGTTAATTAATATGTATACTTGCAAAATCAGTTTTTGAGAAATTTTAAATGAACACACAGGATTTTTTAAATTATACAAAAGTGAAATTAAATTTGGAAGAACACTTTTGCAAATTAAATCTGATAAATTAAATCAACTTCAGTATAATAAAACCTTCATTTTTTAGTCAACACTTTACACTGTTTAATAATAAACATTATCAACAAAATACAATTTGTCTATTAGTGTTAATATTTTAATATTTGATTAAATATTCCCCAAATATCCTAAAATATTATTAGGAGTCCTTAAATATCTAATAAAAAAAATGCACTTGGCCCACATTCAAAGTAAACGTCCCAAACTATCGATTTATTCGATAATTGCGTTAATATCTCCAAACGTTGCAACGTGTCCAAAGCATTTCATAGATTCAACCATTCCAAAAACGGGTACCTCTGAACCCCAAGATAATTAAGCCGATAATACCGAGATGTCTCGTCTCGTTTGGCTCTCTTCAGCGTTCCGTAACGATACCTTGGGGCAAAGTTACCGTCACTTCGAGTCGTTTGTAGGTTAATCCGATAGACCGCCGTTCGTTTTCCGTCGTAAATGTATAAAGCTTTCTTGCTTTGAAACTGAAGACAGCCTTTTCAAATCTCGACGGGCGATGCGTTCTGTTATAATAATTGCTGCAAAACTGAAAATTCTACCGATGATTTCGTTTTCACGTAGACACTGGATATTTCAGACAAATACTTCACTTTCATTTCATTTTATTTTAGGAAACTATGAAGATTAATAGTAGTATTTTGTTTAATATATTTAGAAGAAAATACTTTATATTAGATTATTTGTCAATTTGTTAAATTTGTTAAATTGTCAAATGGTTCTCAATTATCAGATTTCCAAATTGTCAAGTGATTCTACATTATCAGATTTTTGAGGAGTTTAAATTTCTACTTTGCGAATTCGATGGTCTTTCGATGATTTCTTGATGTAAGTATAGTGTAAAAAATTCGAAAACCGATATCGCTGAAACTCCGTCACAGTAGCCGTCAATAGGGTCGTCTGCGCGTATCGAACAAGATATAAATGTCTTTCCCCGTAAGAATCCCTAAATCCTCCCGGGCGTTTTCGTAGAATCTCAGGACAGGCCGCAATCCTCCCGTCCAAAACTTAATAGCTTCGGAACCTGTAAGTCTTAATCTCTTCTCTATTACTCGCTCTTTTTCTCCGTCATCCATTAAGACGTAAGAGAAGAAAGTACGAGAGGATGTTGAAGGAGCATTCGATGACGCGAGCGGACGTTCGAGGAGTCTGATACCAAATCGATGGAACTAATATATCCGTGGAATCAGTCACTGCGCGTGTGTGTGTGCCGTACGTACACGTGTGTACGTGTGTGTTGGAGCGGAGATGGTAACAGCAGCGTTGAGAGGTAGCCGGGGTAGGTGGGATAAGGTATTAAGGAATTGAATTGGGAGTGTGGAGCTGCTGGCCGATGCTGGGGGCGGAAAGTATCGCCTCTGCTCTGCTCGGCTATCGCTCATGGCATGCCTCGATGAACGAGACTGTTCGCTCTCTTCTTCCAACTAGCCTTCTTCCGAAGAGTAACTGGAACCATTCGGTAGGTTAGAATCGGCCAGTGACGTTGCCGACATATTGGACGGGCAACGTTGCTGACCGAATCCAACCTGCCGAATGGTTCCCGCGAAATGGCCATCCATCACGTCGTCATTACGGTGGTTGGATACGTTTGCTAGCCTGTTTCGGGCTTCACGCCTCGGCTGCACGAAGAAAGCATCGGTTCTTCCATTTTCTTCGTGTCTGACCCTTTTCTTGCCGGCGGTTTTCCAAATTTCTTGTCCTCCATCTTCCCCGCAGGAATCAAGCGATACTGCAGGTGAACGAAATGCAGTTACACCTGGTTCGCTAACTTTCTATCTTGTTGACTCGTGATGATTATGTGACAAAGCATTCTCTGTTACTTCAATTAGTTCAACCACCGGGAATTTCATGAGAAGTCTAACGCATACTGCACCTGTAGAGGATGATCAAAGTTGGTTGTTGTTGCATGTTGACTTGAATTTTTGAATGTTTGTAATTAGTTCTAGGTAAGAAACTTTCTATCTGGAATCTGGGGAAAGCGACGTGGTGGGAGGGACAACTGTTAGTTCATGAAGGGGACTTCTGGATAGAAGCAAGGATAGAGTATTAATATTCAACTTTGATGTATTACGTGGCACGGATGCAATAGAAGCAATTATAGTGATGACACTAATGGTAATTATTAGACAACGAATGTTTGACACACTTGCTGGTAATTATGAAAGTGGTCTATATCAAGATTATAGAATTAAATTGAATTCTGCACTATTACTATATTTTACTGTATGTTTTACTGTGTTCATTAATTTTATTGTTATGCAGGAATTTTTTTTTAATATTAAAAAATAATTATTGGTTGGACGACATTTTGTATTCGTCTTCTGATTAAGTTTATTTTTCTACAAATCAAACACTTGAATCTTAAATATCTTCTGAAATAAGTGTTGTCAAAGTGATGACATATATGTCACCTTATTTATATTCTCGATTCATTCAAAGTTCTATCAAAATGATTGATTACATCTTCTAACAATATCTACCACTGATTATATTCATAGATTTTTGGCAATAAAATTCAAAGTCATTCATTGTTCCTGCCTGTGACATTTATCTAACATTCTGATAAATATCGCAATTGTAATATTTTATTCTGAGGTAAATATTAATCTGTAACAATATTCACACACGATTCCCTCAGCCTACAAGTTGCAGGTGTGTCACTCAGCTGCCTAATTACTGCAGCGTTAAATAAAGAATGTTGAAATGTTAGGTCTATTTTGGATTTAGCAATCTTTAATTATACAAACTGGTATCATACTCAAAACTCTATCTTTACGCAAATACGATTTTGTCACACTTGAACTGTAACGTGCGTCACGAGTCTGACTCGATGTTATCAAGTTAAAGAGTATTTGCATCCAGATAAAATGCACAGTGCAATCCTAACCACAGTTCTTCAGAAACGAACAATAAAATAATTGATCAAAAAAAAAAAGAAATGTACGTCAACACACTAAAATAGCACGAAAATCCACGTGGCTGTAACAAACACAAGCTATCCATCAGCGTTACGGCGCCGGAAACCAACATAGCAGTACCCGTCGTAAACTCGGTTTCCGTTTCCGTCGTAAGAGTCGATTTTGCAAAATTGGATCCGCCGAGGCGCATCGATGCATAAGACACACGCGTTGTCGTGAATGTTGAGGCTCAAAAGCGTGTCGCGTACGTGACGAAGGTTCTGGAAGTTTGCCGGTGAAACGAACGAAGCCCGGTGTTCGCTTCGGTAGAATGTGCCAATCTCGGTATCCCCTAGGGTGTCGGCGTCGCGGCGCCTTTCATTTACGAGCGTGGTACGCGCGAGTCGGACAGGCAACGTAGCCACGCGGATGCAAGTGAGCATCGCCTGTGGATACCCGTTTCTCCTCTCCAACTGTTGGAACTGCTGTAAGAGAGAAGTATTATTATCCGGGGAAATCTGCCCGGCGTCCCCTCGAGATGCCAGATCGGTCACGTTCGGATGGAGCTGCCCATGGAAGCGCGGAGAAAGTTTCTCCGCCTTGTGACTTCTGTTCGAGTTCCATGGATGCGCTCCCACGCGCCCAAAGAAAAGCAAACTTCGCGGCAAACCTTATATAAATCGCGAGGGAGAGAGAGAGGAAAAAACGAGGAGGTGGTTTCCCCGGGCCGGAAATCGGTATTCCTACGGCGAAGGGAAGTCGGGCAAAGTGAACGACCGGACTGGAATATCTTTCCGCTCCTGACGGAACTTTTGTATTATACAGTTGGACGACCGATGGACAAGAACGCGCAACAACGTTCGACAGAAACCCGTGGACGCTTCTCTCGAGAGATGTGCATTGATATCGGATTCTTCGACCGAGATTATTCGCGTCGTTTCCTGACCACCACCGTCAAGATGTAGGATTATTAAGGTGGCGGGGACTAGGTTGATATATTTTAACTTTTAATAAAATAACATGAACGACCGAATAATTCAACTCTTTCACAAAAGAGTCGAAAGATATGACCAAATATGAAATGGTCCATGTTGGACATCTTTACATAGAAATTACTGTAACACAAATTTAATTTTATAATCACAGTGACGTGAAGAAATTTTCAATAGAACATTATTGTTATAAGCAAAAGATTTATTTATAAGCAATTGTAGACCTATTAACCTAAAATTTCTAGGCAAATTCACAATTAATTATTGAGAGAAATTTTCAGACAAATTTTGCATTTTGCATTAAAACACACTTTGAATTTTTAGCAATTGGTTATATAGATTGTAATTATAATCGAACTCAAAATTCAATTATAATGAAAAGAGTACGTCAAAATTGATCTACAGTCACGAGTGTGACACGAAGTGACAGGGTTAAAAGAATACAAATTCTCTTACATATCGAAATATCAATCCACTCAGTATTTCTGGAAAAAACAGTAGTATCCTGTTTTTGTGTTTCCGTTTCTGGACGGATTTTATAGCGCGTTCGATCCTTCTTACTCTAAGGAAATGCGAACCACTTTATCTTGATGTTCGCCCCGTTTCACTCGTGCACGCAGCCGTGTCCCTGTTTTATCTTCGGATTAAGAAACAAAGCCGTGGATCTAGAATATGGATTTTCTTCATTATTATGACAAAGCATGATATACGATATGTACTTTCATTTCGAATACTTTCCGTCTCGTTTCTAAGCGATCCGCATTAACGAGCAATACTTTCTAACCTAGCTTCATTTATTTTGCTTGAAGTTTACAATTTATTTCGCTGATATTAAATAGTGAACTCAATTTACTTCAAATTTTTAATTGGTTAAAGGAACCTTGTTACTTTATAAATTACTTTTAACTAACGAGTTTGACGACTACTAAGAAGAGGTGCAGAGAGTTTAGGTTAAGTTAAAGATCGTGTTTTAATATTAACAATATTGACAGTGAGTAATAATAATTAATTATTAACTTTTTAGAAAGAACTAGCCATTCACAAATAAAGAAAATTAAATTATAATTTCTATTTTGTGTGCGAAGAAGCTTCTAAAAATTATAATTAGACTATATTGTAAGAATGGCTTATATTTGTTATCGAAATTAAATTAGAGAACACTTTTGAAAAACAACTATTCTTCATTTATATCCAAATAGAACTGCGTTCTTCTTTTTTTAACAAAATATTTTAACTAAAATGTTGAGATACTCCTTGTCTCAACAACATGAAATTTCGACAAAAACACGAGAACAAAATTTTGTAATATAAAATATGAAACTTGAAACCAGTCATTTTGACCGGTTGGTAGTTCTAGTGCTAATAGGAACTGCCTTACACTTCAGAATACATTGGTATTTTAATTTAACCGAAATTAATATTTCAATTTAATAGAGATACTTAGGCCACTCTCAAAATAATAATAATAGATTCGAAGAAACGTTAACGCGAATTGTTAACCCGTTTGATGTAGAAGTTAATAATCCAGCAACGATCAAACGGAGCCCAGGTGGAATAGTCATCGGCGCAGCTTGCAAACACAATCAACAACAAGCTTTATCATGTAGCATTTGAGAATGACTGATCAAATTATGTGCAGCGACGCGTGCACCGGTACGAGACTCGGATACGTGACTTACAATAATTAGCAGGAACAATCGGCGTTATTGTGGAGCGTCACGGGTCGTCCTTTCAACGAAAATTCACGGGGCTGCGTGGGCGCAATCGCGAGCCAATCGGGGCCCTATTTGTTCCGAAAGCGAGCACGTGTACGACGCCTAATAAAGTTCAGATTTCATGTCGGCCGTATGAATTCTAAACCAGTTTTGCCGTGTCGCGGCAGCCTCGAACGTGCCGTCGATAGGAATGGAGAATCAAAACAGGAACGAACTGGAAAAACAGGAAAAGAATATAGGGGTGCGAGGAAAAAAAAAGGAGCGAATTTTATTATCGAGCAAACAACGTTCACTCTACATTCCTGTTTTTTTCTCCCTTGCTTTGTTTCTCATTTTTTTGTTGTTTTTTTTTTTAGAGAATCATGAAATTTATTGGTTTTTCCGGGGTAAAATCGTCGAAAGGAAGAATAAAGGTTGTTGCGCTGTAACGTGAATAAGGGAGTTTGATTACTTCGTTGTACACAGAGATACGTGACTGGAAGGTATAATCGATACGGAATATGATTGGATTAACTTTCAACGATGGAAACGGATTATTTCTTAACTTTGATTCCTTCGGATAGAAATATTTATGGAATTTGTTGCTAGATATTTTTTCTAGCTCCCGGCTCCGCTGATTGCGCGGAAGTTAAGGTTCGGAGTTTTGATAATCACCTTTGACATTTTTATATGTTAGCGTCAATGTGTTTTTAAGGGTCTTCGAGGGCAATTAGCCGACGCTATTTTGCCTCGAAGAATTTATCATAGAAATAATGTTCCTAATGTATCTGGCCACGGAGTGGGGGAAGGTGAGGAAGCTGAAAGAGTATGAATGAAGTTCGGCATATTTGCCATAAATCGTGCGTGAAAATAAATGAAGGAGACCGATCGTGTCTTTGTTTCGGTGGTGTTCATGTCGATCGGTTGATTCAGCTTTCTCATTATTCCTGGTAAGAGGACCTCGTAAAACAGCTGGGCACTTACCCCAGAACCTGTAAAGGAATAGAATCTTGTCTTCTTGCCTTCTCTAGAATTTTTACTTAACATCAGAAGCGGGATTAGTGACTCCGTCCTGATACAGTTCAGTGTGGTTGTTCGTGTGTCACAGTTATTGTGTAACATTTATTTGTCAAATTGAAAACATTTATTATATTTTTGCAATGGAAACGGGTGCACCATTGTCTTCACTCGACGAGCTCGTTCGTCAGGTGTTGTTAAAAATTGGTGAGAGTGTCGCGTCGTGTTCCGCAACCTCAATTAATCCGACCAACTCTACACTGACAGGTGTTATCCCCGAATTCAGTGGCAGTGACATTGGTGAGGACGCAAGCAGTTGGTGTAAGGTGGTGGACGAAATAACAAAATCTTGTTCGACTCAGGTGCGTTTGAACTTGGCCACGCATGCCTTGCGGGGGGCTGCTAAAACGTGGTATCACGATTGGAAGGGTCAACCCCGTACCTGGGAGAAATTTTGTGAGGACTTATGTTCGGTGTTTGTGACAAGAAAAAACTTGCATGAAAGACTATCCCGTGCGTTGGCATACAGTAGTGATTCGGCGAAGACATACGCCGAATACGCGCGAACAAAGTTGTTTTATTTAGAACAAACCAGAGTAGCGTTCCAAACCGATGAACTGATCGAACTTATTATAGGGGCCGTGGTAGATCAGAACATTCGGCAGTCGTTGTTGAATGGACAGTATAAAACAACGGCTGAGTTAATAGTAGGATTGACGCAGTATGTGAAGTCCACCACTGAAAAGGAGGTACCTGAGGATCGACGGAAGGAACTTCCGAACAAGCATCGTCAGGCCAAAAAACGCTGTTACACCTGTGACGAGGTTGGACATGTCCAGGTTAATTGCCCAAAGAAGCGGAAGCCGGAACATAAAGAAAATGCGGGAAAACGGTTAACGTGCGCTTTTTGCTCAAAAAGGGGGCACGAGGAATCCAATTGTTGGGCAAAGCAGCGGAGCCAGTCTCAGCCCGGACGCAAGAAGGCGGAGGTAAATGTCTGCAGCCTGACGGACTGTAATGCGACACCTGTTTTGATACAGGGAGTGTTGGTGCCATCCTTGCTGGACACGGGTGCAGACTGTTCTTTGATTAAGGAAAGTGTAGCACGGAAGGCAAATTGTAAAATCGTGCCGAATACTACCGTGGTGCGAGGTCTGGGAAACGCAAGTGTCACAACGCTGGGACGCACCACAGTTGTCTTGCAGGCGGAAGACGCGTCGGTGGAGTTAGATTTCCTGGTGGTGACGGACAGCGACCTGGCTTACGATGCAATCGTGGGGAAGAACGTGCTGGAAGCAGGAAATCTGAGGATGGTGACCGGCCCAGAGGGAACGAGCCTGCAGCGGGTTAAGGAATCTTTGCCGGGGAAGAAGACCGCAGCACGGTGTTACGTCATTGGCAGTGCAGGATCTGACGAGCGAAACGCTTTGGATTCGCTGTTGGGCAAATATAGGCATATGATAGCTCCGACGGATCGTACTCGATGCGTGACGACCGGGGAGATGAAAATTAATACCAAGACTGATCAGGTAATAAGTTACCACCCGTACCGCCTGTCCCTCGTGGAGCGAGAAAAGGTATGTGCCATTGTTTCTGACCTGTTGCGTAAAAACATTATACGTGAAAGCACGTCTTCGTACGCGAGTCCAATTATTTTGGTTAAGAAAAAGAACGGAAGCGATCGTATGTGCGTAGACTACCGTGCTCTAAACAGAATAACAGTTAGGGATCGTTACCCTTTACCGTTAATTGAGGATCAGCTCGACCGGTTGGGTAAAGGAAAATATTTTATTACTTTGGACATGGAATCGGGGTTTCATCAAATTCCGATAGCTACCGATTCAATAGAAAAGACCGCGTTTGTGACCCCGGATGGTCACTATGAGTATCTTAGAATGCCATTTGGGTTATCGAATGCACCGGCCGTGTTTCAAAGAGCGATAAACAAGGCGTTAGGAACGTTAAGAAATTCGGTTGCCCTTGTGTACATGGACGATATTCTCATTCCCTCGGAGACAATTGTGGAGGGGTTGGGAAAGTTAGAGTTAGTATTGAATGCTCTGTCGGAAGCGGGTTTCACACTGAATTTGGGAAAGTGCAAATTTTTTGAGACGACGGTTGAGTATTTGGGTCGGGAAGTTTCTGCCGACGGTATTCGGCCCGGTAAAGGGAAACTTAAGGCGTTGCTTGAGGCACCTGTCCCCACGAATGTACGGCAGGTACGTCAATTTATGGGCCTGGCGAGCTATTTTCGCAAGTTTGTGCCGGAATTTGCTACGCGTGCCTCGTCCATAACGAAATTATTAAGAAAAGACCAACCATGGCAGTGGGGTCAGGAGCAAGAGAACGCTCGACAATATATATTGTGCAACCTTAGTTCACAGCCTCTACTAATTGTTTTTGATCCTGCGCGTGAGACCGAACTTCATACGGATGCGAGTTCAATTGGTTACGGTGCCATATTGTTTCAACGAGTGAGCGGTGATTTACGCGTAGTTGCTTATTTTAGTAGACGGACAACCCCAGAAGAATCACGGTATCATTCTTATGAATTGGAAACTTTGGCTATTGTAAACGCCCTTAAATATTTCCGCGTTTATTTGCTGGGAATTAAATTCAAAATTGTTACCGACTGCAATGCGATCAAGGCTACGAGCACAAAAAAAGATCTTTTGCCTCGTATTGCACGTTGGTGGGTTTATTTGCAAGACTTCACATTTGATCTAGAATATCGGAAGGGGAAGTGTATCGAACACGTGGATTTTTTGAGTAGGAATCCGCCGGTGGACCGTCAGGTACTTGTAATTTGTGAGGGCTCGTGGCTGGAGGTGGCGCAGAGCAAAGATGAGGAGACGCAAAATATTATTAGTCGGGTCCGTAATAAGGAATCCATTAGCAGTGATTATGATATTCGTCATAATATTTTGTGTAGGAAAATTTTAAAAGATAATGGGCGTACAATATATCGAAGCTACGTACCAAAGGGCAGTCGGATTGGTTTGTTGCGAATGTATCATGACGAGAACTGTCATGTGGGGTTTGAGAAAACATATGATCGTATTGCACAGAGATATTGGTTCCCGCGTGCCCGAAGTTTTGTAAAAAAATATTTAGACCATTGCATAACGTGTATTGTTGCTAAGAAACATAGTGGGCCGAAGCAGGGGTTGTTGCATTCGATACCCAAATCGCCGATTCCATTTGACACCATTCACGGTGATTGTGTGGGTCCATTTCTTGAATCACGGGATGGTTACAAGCACATCCTGTTGATTGTGGATGCTTTTACAAAGTACGTACAATTAGTTCCGCTAAAGTCCTTGAGTGGCCCGGAGACATTACAGGTTTTCCGGGATAGGCTTACCCTTTTTGGAACTCCGCGACGGGTGGTCCTCGATCGCGCGACGAATTTTACATATAAGCCGTTGGAGCAACTCTTTCGGAGACATGGGGTTGAGTTACATTTGATTGCTACTGGGGCACCGCGAGCGAACGGACAGGCGGAACGATATGTTGCTACGGTTACGAACCTGCTTACGGTCGAAGCAGCAAATACAGCAGAATGGCCGAACAAATTACCAAAAATACAATTGTCCTTAAACACGACTGTACAGAGCTCAACAGGGTTTTCACCTACGCGGCTATTGTTTGGGATCGAGCGTAGCGCAGGTAGTGCGGCGGTCGCAGAGAGGGAAATACCGGACACGGGCGAGCAGATCGACGTCGTCGCGGATAGGGCTCTTGCGGCAGAACGGCTGATTAAAAATGCTGAAGCACAAAACAGGCGCTTCAATAAGCAACGTAGAGACAATATTGTATATAAAGAGAGTGATACAGTGTTTGTGCGTCCAGCGGATACTCGCAGGGCTAAATTGGAGGAAAAATATGTCGGACCATTTAAAATTGTTCGGGTTTTGGAAAACGATAGATTTGAAATTGTTGGGAGAAGCGGTAAATCGCAGGTAGCGCCGAAAGATCGGTTGCGGTTGTGGAAAGGTGAATGGTCGGGCGACGATGTTTTGTATTCTGATGATGAACCGTGTTAGCGGTAGTCAGCTAAAATGTTAAATCGGTGTTAGGTTAATTGTTAATTATCTTCTATTTTTTTGTATTAGTTTATGTAATCTTTAGTTTGCTTTTGTATTATTTTCTTGCATTAATTAATATTTGTTAGTTTTTGGAAACTTTGGTATAGTGGTTATATTAAAAAAAAAAAAAAAAAAAACAGATTTTTGTTAATTATGCATTTTTTTATTTTATTTGAGTATTGACCCAAAATTTAAATTAGAGAAAGGTGAGAAGGCTAGGTATTGAGTGAATGTTTACTTGAGAGATTAGTTGGTTGTTGTAATTTAAAGTGAGCTTTGATGAATCTAATTAGGCACTAGCAAAGTGCCAGGTTTAGATGGAAGTTGACTGGTTTTGTCAAGAGTTTGATGTGAGTGTAGGAAGGTTCGAGTCTAACGTATGAAAGGCGACAATGTTGTGTACGTAATAGAGTAATGCTAGGTGTTCGAAATTAAGCTTTGTGAGGAATGACATGTGGTCATTGCCTTATCAAGGTAGTCGAAGGACGGCATTTGAAAGGTACACAAATTGCGCGGAATAGAGGACGTTACGATCTCGTGGGCCTACAATAGTAAAAGTGTGGCGGTAACTGCAGCAGGGTACTGGTAGAGTGCGGAGCTGTGGAGGTTACGACGCTGGAAAACACTTGTGGTAGAAGCGTTTGGCGATAGCGATGGCAGGGCACGAGAGAGGTGCGGAGCCGAGGGCTATGCGACTTGGAAACGCTGCTTTGAAAGATTTGACAATTCAGACTGTTATTGTTGTACTGTGTGAGTGAGTTGTTGAAGGGATGCTTCCCGAGAGCGTGAAGCAGATCAGGTTGGCCGTGTTAGCGTCAATGTGTTTTTAAGGGTCTTCGAGGGCAATTAGCCGACGCTATTTTGCCTCGAAGAATTTATCATAGAAATAATGTTCCTAATGTATCTGGCCACGGAGTGGGGGAAGGTGAGGAAGCTGAAAGAGTATGAATGAAGTTCGGCATATTTGCCATAAATCGTGCGTGAAAATAAATGAAGGAGACCGATCGTGTCTTTGTTTCGGTGGTGTTCATGTCGATCGGTTGATTCAGCTTTCTCATTATTCCTGGTAAGAGGACCTCGTAAAACAGCTGGGCACTTACCCCAGAACCTGTAAAGGAATAGAATCTTGTCTTCTTGCCTTCTCTAGAATTTTTACTTAACATATACTTCGGTTGGAGTCTTATTGGACAAACTGATGGTAGTGGAAATGATTCTTTTGTGAGATGAAATATCTTGTTTGTTCTGTAACAGGAATTAAATTGGTTTTTGTTGGTGTGTTTGTGGATTTTGCTAGAGAAATTTAGTAATTTCTTGATTTTGAAGTTTGGAAATTATAGGTTTGGTGTATTTGCTATCTTAGAAATTTAAATATTTGAGAATGTAGAAGTACGAAAATTGGAAAATTGGAAAATGAAATTTTTTGAATATCAAAAATGAAAGAATTTTCTTATTTAAAAATGAAAAAAGTATGTAGAAAGAATGTAGAAATTAAAAATTTCCATTTTTCCATGTCCCAAAAATTAAAACTGAAAATTTGAAATTTCTACATTTCTAAAATTCTAAGTCCCTAATGTTCTAATCTTTCAAACTACTAACTCACTAGATTCGCACATCTTTAAATACCTAAATTTCCAAATCATCAATATTCCAAATTTCTCTATTTTCAATTAAAAAAATTGTTAATCTTAGAAACTCTAAATAAATTGCATCATTACGTACTACAGAGAAAAGTATCCCAACTAGAAACTCTAAAAAATATTTAGCGCGAAAGTAGTAGTAAATTACGATACCTATATCAAGAAAAGAATGTGTGTTATCGACAGTTACATGTTACGGTAATTACAATCTGACAGTTCGATTTTTGCTACAATGTTCAATCGACTGTGCGACTTTCAACGACGTGGATTGTGAAAGCTTTCAATTTTTATATACAGATGAATTTTACACGTTGCGTACGACTGAAAGAAATTCCGATAATAAAGTTCTACAACGCAGTGTATTTTATAATTAAAATGTAATACAGTTATTTCTTTTTCTTGTATTGCACACAAATATTCGTAGTACAATGAAATCTTATTTTTTTAAATCTAGTTCAACTGAAAAAATATTTTTTTTTTTAAAACACTGATATCTAAGATTCAGTTAAAAAAAATACTAGCATTTTATAAGAAAATTTTAATTATTAGTATTTTTTGACAAATTGGTCAAAGCAAACAGTAATTTAAATATATTAATTCAGTCTAACCTATATATTTAAATCATTCAATAATTATTTTGTAAAACTATAATTTTCTATATTATACAATGGTGGAGTATCTAACCTAAATATTTAAATATAAGTACTCATTCAATGTTTACTCTATAAAATAATTTTCCACATTGCAATGACAAAATATTCCCAAATGTTACTAAATTACTATCGAAAGGAACTCACCTAAAGCACGAAATGTCCATATAAATGAACATTTCACTATTTACAATTATTGACCCAGTATTTCAGTCGAAGGTCGAGAATAGCTTTATCTGGTTCTAAAATCATTACATTTTAGTCACTTCTATTTAACTTAGGTATCTATATAGTTCGATCGCAAACATTCGAATACTTTCTTACTATCTCGATAGATCAAGAGATAGGTTGTATGCAAATGAGAAGCGATAAAAGCTTATTCTCGCACGTTTGTCAGCTACGTGTTTGCGGTCGATGAGGGAAGCGACCTCTGGAAGGGTGATAGCGGTATTTCTAGATCCAGAAGGGGATGTCGACGAAGTGTGGTCAGCAGTCACGTTCGTCCTTAATATTACACCCTTAAATCCACGAGCCGCACGCTCGCAATTAAGACGAGCTCTTTAGCAGAAAACACAAACTCGTGGAAGTTAGAAATATCGAGGCCCGTCTATAATCCGATTTTCTGGTTCGTGTTACGCCAGAACGTTGTATTTCATGCCCCACATAGAAATGTTACAATCTCGGAATGTTATATACCTTTTATGTGCAATATAGGATTTTCGCGGATAAGGAACATTTTAGGGGTACCTTTTCATACTTTTATCAGATTTTCGGAGGTATAGCTTCAAAGTTCTTTTTTAGATATTCGAGTTTCTGCATTTTTGTATTTTCAAATATTTAATCGACTTGGTCAGATTTTTAATACCCCACAGTTTCAAACTTATAACTCTTTAAAATTTTCTGATATTCAAATTTATTTTGGTATTCTTAAATATTCAAACTTTCATATTTCTATATTTTTAAATTTCACAGTTTTAAATTTGCAGATATCTAAATTTGAATACTTGGGTCTTGAATTTTTATATTACCATCTAACTTTCGATGAAGTCAATAAAACTACCTGGCTAAAACATGGCGGTAGACCTAACCTTCTCCAAAGAATCTCTCGACAGTTTCGTACAAATTTAGCGCCGCATTCTCGAGAATTGTCTAAGTTTCTGCAAGCGGTTTATAAAGCCAGGTATCGTTTAGTTCATTCGGTCATTTAATTAATACGAACCACTCGCGTTGAAACGTGCGCGTAAGCGAGCGTGTGCACACATCGGCGTAAAATCTTGGAAAGAGGAGCCGGGGTAAAACGTTTACTAATAAAATCCGAATTTACGAGCGCTCAACACGCGTTATCTAATTTTCCGAACCACTACGGCACAAAATGATGTGTTCCCGGCATTGTGTTCGCATTAAGCGTAACGCGAAAGCGCGATAATTGTTTCCAAATGACAACAGCGGCTACACCCAAATGACGGTTTTGAATATCGATGGCTGTTCCCGCCGCTGCCAAGTATATAAACATTCGCACCTGCTTGCATGAGATAGCCACGCGAATACATGATTTTCCGTGTTTATTAAATTTCCTATTCACGGGTGAATTAAATGTTGTCTGAATATTTTATACTTTTTGCATCTGGCGATATATCTAGAGATTCGTTAGATGCTGAAATTAACCAAAGCTCACCCTTGAGAAAGGAAAGTCCCTAAAAGGATTTTTGGCGTCAAAGCCTGGTTTGTTCCCCAGCCCCCTTCAAAGTTTTTTACAGCCCTTACTAAATATATCCCAAAATATTAATTTTAGAGAAAAAAGTTTGAAATAAAAAATAAAGCTTATGAAAATCTCTACAAAGAAGGTTATATACATTTTTGACGTAAACCTATTATTTTAGCTGTTACGAAAAAATGTATTTTCGCTCACCACATCATCCACAACTTTTTTAATTCTCACGCAGGATTACTTCTTTATTTTTATTTTTTAGCAATACAGTTCTTGACATTCGATAGTTCAATATCTACTCAGATTTCCTGAATAAAAATATTTAATTTAAAAATCTGCGAAGACAGATTTCGAGTAACACAATTTAATCAAAATGGCGTCTTCACGTTTCCTATTTGTGCCACGTAAAAGTTCACGAATACTAGTTGGCTCAAAAGCACTTGTTGCAGCAAAATATCGGTGTATATATCTTACATTTATATTTGACAAATAATAATACGTATTGCACAGATTATAGGGCGTCGAAGTCGTTCCGCGTCGCGGCAGCGAATGTACACATAATTTTAACTATTGACTCAGTCAAAGTGGCTTAATCTTCGCCAAATTTACAAACCGCTCGATCTAATTATTAATCCGCCGTGTTTGCTTTACTCTGCGCATAGTTAGATTCCACCAGATCCTTGGTCGACAATTGGTTCATGTTCATCCTGGACGACCTTAGGGAACTGTTGTCACCAATAATTATCGTTAAACGGTAACTTAATTAAGAATATAAACATTGGGAACATGTACATACTCTTATGAACAAAAATGTGAAATTAAATGGTGGACGAACTTCTGAACGACATCAATTATTGTATTTCATAACAAATTTGTTGGTTAATTTTACTGAAGGTACAAGGTTATGTTAAAGTTACTAGAAAATTTAATTATGTCGACAGAGGATAATGTCTAGTGAAAATTATACAATTACTTGTATAAATTGTACTAACATACATTATACATAATGTATGTACATATTATATGTATTAATTATGTTTGAATAATGAAAATATAAGATATCAATAATGTTTTCAGTTACTTATAATAAGATGAGTAACACTGTTCGGTTATTGCAAATGAAAAAATGAATGACCTTGACTTTGTCCTTGAACATCTACTACATGCGCAGTCGATAACGAAATGCAATAAATTTGCGCAGTAAAGTTGACACAATGAATACACTAAAATGTAATATAACCACTTCACTGCGCATAATAATTATATACATATAATAACTGCACATACGTTTTATGTTCAAGGTCATCTCAAGAATACTTCTTCAAACATCCTAATTCAAAATATACTTTATCTGTGTAATTTTCTTATACTTTCCCACATATCAAAGATTCACATTAATCTTATGAAGTAAAGCGTGTTATGGAATCAAAATAATTCGATTGAATCTTGTTTATATCATATATTTCTTCGTATCTTATGTCTCTATTTAATCAGTTCCGATACTTGTGTCTCTCCTGGTATTTCAGGACTTCCCGTTTACCCTCTTTTTTCCTTTTACCGTTCGTTCACTCATTTCGTCCCTCTATTTCGCTTAGATACTCTTCCTGTTGGTCTCTTTGTCGTTGAAACTTGGCCTCTCTTTCTGTTCCTGTTGCTCGCAGAAATATACTGGCCTGGAGGGGTCACCAAGTAATTGGTTTCATTCCCGTGGAGACAGGCTTGTCCCAAGTTCGGACTGGTTCCGCAGAATCCTGGAACCCTAAAGCCTCCACTACGCCACGCTCTTCCCTAGACGGTTAAGTAACGCACTTTCCTCGGATAATTATGTAGATGAAGCCGTTAGTTATGATAACGTTGCTGAGGATTGCTATCTGCCCCTCTATTCTCCGCTGAGTTACCTCTCCAAGAAGGGGTCTGCGATTCCTGAGAGATTTACTCTTTTCCAGGTGACGCTGTCACATCGGGAGAATTTGCTGTACTTGAAATATCAACTTTTGTCTTAAAGAAATGTGAATTAAAGGGAAAGTGGATGAATATTTTTGAAATACATATTTAGGGACAAGTTTTATAATTTGAATATGATCAGTTGTGATCAGTGTGTGATCAAGAGTTCACACACATTATTATGGGGTTGTAATTCACATTTCAATAAGGACCTTAATGACACACCTTAATAAAATATTAAGACGAAATGTTGTAGAAGAAACTATGTGACAAGTGTTTTGAGATAGGCTGATGTTTTGTCCAAAGATCCAAACTTCTTAAATCTGCACAATTAATTGCATCCAAAATTAATAATTTGAAAAAGTGCACCACCAACATCTCTATCAAACCTAATCATCCCCATTGCCTCTCAACCTCAAATGCTCCACAATTTCCAAGCATCCCCAAGAAACAGTGAACTATGAAAGCCCACAATCCCCGAATATCCCTATATCCCACAGCGTTAAAATACCAAGGCAGCCGTTTCGAGGCCGTCAGAAAAGTGTAAGCTAAGGAAAGTTTCTGCTGTAAATTCCGAAACAAGCATCCGAACAGCGAGGGAGTTAAAAGGGTCACGTAATTTGGTAGGGACGTTGCGATGCATAAGTCTTCTCCTTTCTTTTCATCCGAGAGAGCAGCGTAGGCAGCAGCTATTACCCGAGAAGGAGACGGTGGTTGTAGAAAGCGAAAGGGAGGCGGGAAAGACGTTTTCCAGAAAAATAACGACTCTAATAATCTTGGTAGGCAGGTCGATTTCTCCCCGCCTTCTCTTTAGTCTCTCCCCCTCTTCAGCCCCACAGCCAGTCGTTTTTCGGAATCGCGGCAGCCGTGAAACTGTTTTTGAGAAAAGTCTTCGTCGCTCCTGCGTGCTGTTGGCATCATCTTTCCTTCTTCGTCGAGGGAGATACTCGCGCCCAGATATTTCGAGGGTTTCCCATTTCCACCCCCGGAGGCGAAGAATAGGGGGCCCAGGCGAATAGGGATTGAAACGAACACGATTCGCATGGGGGAGAACCTCGACCTTCTACCAACCTTCACCCGGAACTGCCGGATAACATCGATCCGAAACATTCGAGCGTGGGCTGACTGTATCAACGTGCAAGACCCGGAAGAGAGGAGAGAAGAGGGTCAATTATCGGGGTTCAGTACTTCGAACGTCTCCTCTTTTTTTATTTGTCTCTTTAGGCCTGATCGTAACGCTTACGGGTCGATGATGACAGAGATAGGCGGACATCGGGGTCGTGGAAGGACGGTGGACGTTGGCGAGAGGAATTTGGGATAGTGGCTTTGGGGATTTCGGGCTTTTGGATTTGGGGAATTTGGGGATTTGGACGTTTTGGGGATTGGATGCTTTGGTGACTGTGGAAATTTGGGAAATTGGGAGTTTAGGGATGAGGAATTTTAGGGATGCGAAATTTTAGGGATGTGGAAGTTTAGGAATTTGAGAATTTAGGGATTTGGAAATTTAGGGATTTGCAAATTTAGGAATTTGGAAGTTTACGAATTTGAAAACCGGAATCTGACAGATTGTAAATTTTCAACATTTGAAACACTAGAAACTTACAAATTTACAAATTGCAAAATCAAAGATTTAAATGCTCAATTCAATAATATGAAAACTTAAAATTTTCATATAATTTTCATATAAAATACGAATTCAAAAATTTTTAACACTGTCCTTTAATTTTTGCTCTAAAAATATCCCTAGAAATTTTTTTTAATTTCTACTCTCAAAATTCCCTCACAGAATTCCTTTTCATTTCTACTCTCAGAATTCTTTTACAAAATTTCTATTAATTCCTGTCCCCAATATACTCTCATAAAATTTGTTATATTAAATTATAATTAAAACTAGCTTATGTTTAACAGTAATAATAGGATTTCATTAAATATGTCTTTTAATTTCCACTCTCAAAATTCCTTTACAAAATATTTTTTAATTTCCTATCTCAAAATTCCCTCACATAATATCAAAGAATTTCCACCCTCAAAAACCCGAAAGAATCCTGCACAAAACAAGTTAATCTAAAGCTCCAAATAAAAATCTGCCATCGAAGTGTATCACAATGTCCCACATTATAATCGATATTTATCGGCATCGATTATTATTCGGTTGTAAAGCAGCATAGAGGGAGAAGAATAATGCAGAGGAGAATGGATGACATGGAAGGTGTGAGAACGATCAGGACAAAGGGGGAGGAAAAGGGCGAGAAAATAGTCGGAGGAAAAAGCGTGCCTGTTCGCGAACGATAAGCCAGCCCATAGAACTGTCTTCTCTACCTTCTGTCGTTCTCAACTGCCTTCGGCTTTTTCCCGCATAGGTCGAAAACCTTCGGGATCGCCTCTCTCTCATCGAATACTTTACGACTCTCAATGTGGCAACTGCCTGCCCCAGATTCGCCGGACCAATCCCAACCGATCCCACGGGACTTTAATATGAATTGCCTTCTGATAGCGATGTGTCCTCGTGGGACGCTACATCGATACTTTTCATTATCCGCCCGCCGCTTTAGCGACACCTGCATGGAGTGACGACGCCTACTGGATCATTGAAAAACGTTCAGCCTTTCGGGATTAGGTCGTTCAAACGTTTTACACGCAGTCGGTACAGGGGCAGTGTGAGCTGTTTGTTACTGTTGAGAGGAAGGTGAAAAGGAAGAGAAAGGAGGAGATTTGGGGTTTGGAGTTTTGAGTACAGAAATTTGGAGATTTGGGATTTAGAAATATAGAAATATCAGCGATTGGAAATTTGGAATTTAGAATTTTGACAATTATGAAATTTTAGAAATCTTTAAATTTTAGAAAATTTCAATTCAGAAAAGTAGTAATCTTGAAAATACTTAAATACTTGAGAATACATTGAATGTATCAGTAATATAATTTAACACCCTATACGTACACAAATCTCATAAAGTATTACGACATTTATATCTATAAAATATCTACAAGTATCTCCAAAATAAAGTATTTCTAATAAAATATTAATAATGAAATCTTCAACCATTTACTTACTAAAATCTTCTTTCCTTTCCTTCGAAAGTTTTATCTGCATCCGCTGTATACTGGAAGTGTTTCTTCTTGGTGCACTGTCTACAACGCGCGAAGAGGAACAAGTAAGAGGAAGCATAATTTCGCGGTTACTCAATATGCAATCAGTTAATAAGGCAGTGCTTGATGACCCGAAGGTGTATCGACGCCTCCAGCTAACGCAAACGAACTTTGCTTCATTACCTCTTTGAATATTCAGGAGTTTCGCGCGTGCCTGCGGCCATTCGCCGGAACTCAATATGTTTGGCAATATGTAGATAGCTCCATAAATATCGATGGCGCTTAAGGGATGTTCCGACAACGAGGGTACGCGAGAAGACGCTGTCGTGAACCGAACTACTCAAACTCGAAGAATTTCAGAAGTATCTTCTGAACAAAGATTTTATTAGCTTTCGCCGCCTTTATGAAATTTATCAGACTTTTTTGAAGTTGGGGAAATTTTCAGACGGGGTTATTGAATTGTTGGTTTACGGTGGCTCCGGTTGCTACTTTCCTATTTTTTAAATTTCTGATTTTCTGAATTTTTTAATTTCTAAATTTCTGAGTTTTTAAGTTTCTGAATTTTGGTATTTTTGAATTTTAGAATTTTAGAATTTTAGAATTTTAGAATTTTAGAATTTTAGAATTTTAGAATTTTAGAATTTTAGGATTTTGGAATTTTGGAATTTTGAAATCGTGGAATGGTAGAATTCTGGAAATTTGGAATTGTGAATTTTAGAATTTTGGAATTATGGAATTTTTTAATTCTGGAAATTTGGAATTGTGGATTTTGGAATTGTAAATTGTAGAATTTTGGAATTTTGCATAATTACCCTAACCTAACCTTCCCCTATTCAGTTTTACTCCCGAAATCGTAACACACTTTTCCGACGAAATTTGTAAGAATTACCCTACCCTAAGCTAACCTAACCTTCACCGATTGATTATCACCATCGGAGTCATAAATTGTTACGAAAAAATTATCCAAAAAATATAAAAATTCCGTAAAGTACCTATTATGCATAACTACCAAAATAAAATTGATTAGAAACTGCTGAAAAACAGCATCTCAGCAACATTCGAAAAGCAACTATAAGAGCAAAACAACCGTAACAAATTTCATTGCTGACGTGGCCTCGAACGTGCGTATTTAATATCTAGCAGTAGAGGCGCGACACGACGTAGTATTTCGCAAAAGGGAACTTTAGCCCGTCGCTTTTCCTTTCTGCGTTCGTACGTGGCGCGTAATTGTCGCCGAGTGGCGGCAAGTAGAAAGTGCACAAGGGTGTAATTCGAAATTACGGTTAATGCGTACATGGAGGTCGTAATGTACACTTAACAGAGGGCTGAAAAAACAGAGACGACAGGAAAGACACGGTTGATAGGGGGACAAGGAAAAAGAACGGGAAGGAAGCGGAATAATGAGGGAAAAGGAGCAAGAAAGAGGAACAGGAGAAGTTCACTCGGAGGGTTTCGTTGTCTGCCGACCGCCGACACACCGACGGATGTTTAAAAGTTTAGAAAAACTCGCGCACACCTACAAATCTGAATGCACGATGGCTGTATACACGCGTTTAACCTCGCCAACTGAATAATAAGGCGAAAGATGATGTAACTACGAGAGGGATGAACGCTCCTTGGAATTATTTTTTTCGGGCGTTTATCTTCTGTCTTCGTGCATTCTTTATTTCTTCGATACCGTTCATTTGGATTATAATAAATCATCAACGTATGCATTGATTAATGATAAATCTCAATTTGTGCATTCTGTTATGTTTTCAAATTTTGTAGGACTGATTAGTACTTTTGTAAACTTTTCAACGAGGTGACGTAAATAAATTTTTGTATTAAGTTGTATAAATTATTTGGGTGCTTTTGGAGGGATACAATAGTGGTTATAAATACGTAAACATTATCAATGACACATCAACGAAATGTAGTTATCGAATAAAATATAATTGCAAGTAATAATCGTAATATTTTAACTAAGTTTCAAGATTGATATCCGACATCAGCAAAATCTTGTACTGAGGGTCAAGAACGAGTTTGTATTCTGTTACTGAAAGTGTGACTATAATCGAACAGACATAATTTTTCATAAAACGTGAGTTGTATCCATATTTCCGTCGCGCAAAAAGATTTAAGAAAATTTCCAAAAAGTCACGAATTCGAGCAAAATATTGCCGAGGCATCCATCTTGGACCCTCATTAAGCGAGGTCTCGAAGGGTCTCTTGCAGTCGTTACGGGCTGTCACGTTGGGTCACTCAAGGGTCAACGACACCCCAAGGAGCTTTCACAGCTCGTAGGTCATCTACCAACGAGTTATGGGGCTGCCTGCTGGCCGTTGTTTTCGCAATTCACCTTTAATACGTCTCCGGGCACCGCCATTATCTTCCGTCACCGCGTGCAAATTGTACTTGCCGGCTACTATGGAGTATAAACGTCCTGGGAAACCTGCCGCTTCTGATACCGGGACAAACCTACGTACGACTACAAATTACGAGCCACATATTCGCATTTAGCTGTTCATTAGAGAGACAAATGTCCGGTGATAATCCTCGAGCTTCCGTTCACGACGATTTTTCTTCCTAAGGCGTTCTACCGCTTGAATACCCGTTTCAATTGCTTGGATTGCGACGATTACAAATTACGGTTGCAATTATATTTTGTTACATAATAACATTTCATTAATTATATGTTATTGATAATGTCTAACTATAGATAGTGCTGATTTAGATGGTGTTTCACTCAGGTTATTTTTTAGAAGCTGACCTCTGGGTCACTTAACGTTTAGGATCTAATCAGTTATTTCAACATTTAATCATTAATTATAAACGTTGTATAACCTTAACTTACTATAACCTATACCTATACTATAACATAAAACTAAACTTGCAGTTTACAAAAAATATAACCTAAATTTACAGTTTACAAAAAAATATAATTGTGCCTAACCTAAAAATTGATCACAATGGTTTACCGTTGCCACTAGAATAAATAGATTCTGATTCGCCGAAGAAATTTCGTGGCAATTTGCCGGTGAAACATCATATGTGAAACTAAATACATAAAATCCGCAATTATTATCAACTCGATACCGTCACCCGATCCTCTCGCGCGATCGTATGAGCGTATAAAGCATCGCTCAGAAATTCGTTCAGTCTAACAGACGAAAAAACGTGGAAAAAGGAAAAAAATAAAAGCGAGGGAAAAGCAGCACGGTCGAAGTTCAGCATCGAGTCCGATCGTTTCTGCTCTGTGCACTCTCAAACGTTGAAATCTCTCGGTTCGATATTACGCTTTGATTCCGCTTCTAAATCGAGTTCGTTCGCAAGCCTCTCTCTCTCTTTGACGGAAAGTTTAACCGTTCAGCGACCTCGACGCCGCGTTGTGCCGTCAACGTCTCGGTCAAGCTTTCTCGAGGAACTTTGCGAAAGCGGTGTCGACGTAAGCGTGTACCTCGAAGACAGCTTGTCCCGATCGAGCTTTCTATCGAAACGACCCGCCATGCTTCCCAATGTGTTTGGCGAGTTGGCCATCGGACGAGGCCGAGCGAATCGATATATCACCGAACGCAGTTTGCGCAGTGCGCCGCGGAAAAGTGGATTTCGATAACCCGGGGACGCTCTATTGCATTTTTATTCAGTTTCACGGGCATTAAGGGCCAACCTGATTACCGGGCGACGCGCTGGATGGAACCAGAAGGCAAAGTGACTGCAGGGAGGGGATGCACAGGGATGAAAAAGGATGAGATCGAGGGTCGGCTATGAAAACAGAGCAGAACGGAAACGAATTAAGTGTCTCGCTCTCGAGTATCGAACGAGCAATTAGATTTAAACCCCTCCTACATTTTCGATCTATCTACGGAGCATGGCTTACTTCTGCAATTAGTGGCCTGGTTAGATGAACGCGATTAATCGACATGCTATTATTAATCGGCGCTGCAACTGATCCTGCTTGAAGCTAACCACAGTTGCACGAGTAAAATTTACGACCACGGCCGTTTATCTTCAACTCGCGGACGATTAATCCCTCGGCTGTGGTAATAGTTGACATTTAAACGAACAGATGTTTCGGTACACTCCTGTGTAATACTCTTCTTTCGATTAAGAGACTGTACGAGAAACTAACCTAATCGATTTTGCACTTGGGAAGGTTGCATTCTTGCACGTGAAGCTTATATGCAAATTATTTTGCTTATCTCTTTTGGCGCTGATCGAAAATTATACCGAAGGGAAAAATATTGTAAGAAACTAATTTAAACTATAATGAAAGAAACTAAAAAAGGTTAAGGTTAAAAAATAGTAAGAATATTTGCAAAATTAACTTAACTAAATTACTTCATGTAACAGAAGGTTCATGTTCTAGATCAAATATAATTACAACTAACATTGTTAAAAGATTGAATTTTTTTATAAAGAAAACTTTACAAAAGAACAATGATAATTCAAAGAAAATGTAAACAAATTGTTAGTAATGAAAGGGGTAATATTTTTCACAAAACATTTGACTTCCTACTATTTTTACATTGGACTTCCTATTTTTTCACACAATTTGATTTTCTGTATTTTCTTCAGATAACTTGTCTTCCTCTATTTCTCTCAAAACATTTGACTTTCCGTATATTTCCAAAAAATTTGACAAAAGCGTATATTTGATCTGCTACATTGTTGAAAAGATACAAGAGACACTCGAGCAAAATAGGGTTGCTATACTAGTAAATGAGTAAACGCAAGTAATCAAAAGATAAAATTTCTTATTTACGAATTTACTGCATTCGTGACTATCACCGTCCCGGTGTAATGGATATCGTAACGATCGATGATAGTTATCGTCGAGGTAAACAGAAGGATGTGCAAACGGTTGTTGGATGCTGATATGAGGTCGTAGACCGTACGAGCCAGTAGGGACGAAAGAGGAACAGGATAGATATAGACATAGTAAGAGCCGAGGAAAGCTAGCAAGAACGTAAAGAGGGTGTACGTAGTGGGGGCACAACGAAGAAGAGGGTGGGGGATAAATATTACATAAGATAATGCTTCTCCCTTTTCTCTTTGGCTGCAGACCCCACTGATGTGTCCCTTCAGTCGATATCAGCTGCCCTCGATATTTACAACCCTCGCTCGTGTCTTTACCTCCTACACCCTTCTCACCTTCCTTATATTCCCTCCACCACACGGCCTATCCTCGGGCCCATTATCCCTCTATGTTTCCCTCGGCTTCCTACAAAGTAGGTGAGTATAAGGTTTTCCATTTAGTCTGTAAAATGACATAGCTACTGTGCTGACGAGAACTCTCGTGATCCTGGAGCACAAAGACTACTTTTGAAACACTCAGGAAAAACGAGAGTTTTGATTCGTTAGAAATTGGTAGAAATTATTGCCGAAGAGTACATTCATTAATCATCACGATTTCGTCCTTCTCATCAATGTTGAAGGAAAGAATACATTTTTCAACCTTTAGCAATAATAATAATAAATAAATAACGCAGCAAGCACAACTTTGAAGAAAATAAGTACAAGTATTATCAGCCATTTTACTTTGTTACATGTTAGTGTCGCCCCCTGGACTAAGCTTCACGTCAGCTCCTTCATTTTTGCGGATTAAAAACTGGATGTTCGCTAATGGATAGTACTAAGCTGTAAATTGACTCATTGTTCATTCCAGAAACTATTCTGTATTCAGAATATTGATGAAATGTTTATATAGTCATTTTCATCAAACCTTAAGCTTCGAATCAGTGTACCGTTAATGCTCTTACACCATTAAACCCTATTAGTTTATCTTTCGGAAGTCGCAGATAAATCAAGTCTGAAATCAAGCATAAAAAGTTTTACACTTAAGCTCTTTACACTTAACAAAAATTCTACCTTTCTCCAAAAATCTTTACATTTAAGGAAGCAAATATACCGACGTAACACAGATAATGTACATAACCTAACCGCAATTTAATTTTCATTCATAAAGAACCTACGTATACAGAAGTAAAAGTTGAACTTCTAGAAAAAAGAGATTGAAGCATAATGTGCTACTTAAACTCGAGTCAATGTTACCGAAGCAAATGTACAGCTACGTTTACCAACAGACTATTACCAATATATAATGGATACTAAATCTGTTCAATGTTTATCGGATATTCAACGTGTAAGGAGCGAAACCTTGACACTTAAGTGCAACAGCGGTGTAAGCATTCGCCACGAGTGACTCTGATCCATCGTAATACCCCTATCGATAGAAACGTGCCACTTTCGTAACCTCAGGTATTACAGGGTATCCCCCTTAATCTTTTCATACGCAACACCTTTGTATGAACATCGCCAACTACTATTTTCAATACACCGAGATCCCCATCGAGATGAAAGCTGTACGGGGCGTAAAAGGCCATTGCTTTTTCTACCGTGTTCCCTTCCACGGTTTTATTTTTTTGTTTATCGTGGGTTTGTGAGCACAACTTTAAATACTCTTTGATAGATAGTAATTATTTAGTACATAACGGAGATTCTGAAGTTTAATTGTCAGCAAAAATGAGAAAATGTTGCGTGTGGGAATATGTACACATGTGTATGCACATATGTGTCGTATGTGGATAGCATACAGTCTATTAAGTGTATCGAAATCATATCTGAAATTTCGAGGTCTATGAAATTTAGTCAGTGATTTAACAACCGATAATTTTTCTGCTAATGTTTAGAGGTTATAATATTGACTGATATTCGTAAGAAGAAATAGTGCACATAAGATGTAACAAGAATAATGTTCCTAAGATCGCTATAGTGTTAATCTGCATGTTTGTGAACAAATTTTTGTTATAAATACTTCGAAACTGTTTAAACTCATTTTGAAAATGAAGTTATATGAAAAACTTGTGTTTCTGTCTTATTTTTTTCAAATAAATTCATCATTTTTTCGCTTGTTCTCGAAAACCTGTATTTAACAGATGGAGTCTTATTACAAATAAAACTAGCAATGCAAGACAGTAATTTGTCTTTGAGGGTAAGAGGAATATACCATGAGCGAAATAAGCGAGCACCACCACCTGACCCGGATACACCGTTGTTCTTTCCTCCTTTTTCCATGCACTGGTTCCGCCGTGCTTGAACGACCTTCGAGCGGCCAATACAAGGAATAAAGTATTATGCCTACATCGGTGAACACGGCTTTTGCATTTTCCAACCTAATGGATCTTACAATTTGGTTAAACACTCGACTGATCCTATTCTGAAGTTCCGCGACGACTGGCATTTTAAACAACGGGGTTAAACGGTTTGAAGAATCCTGGTTACCTGACGAGATTAAAAGTTCTACGTTCGCGATGAAATCGTGCAGATTCGGACAATGGAAAAGTGATGTAATTTGCAAAATTTTATGAAAGATTTACAGTGCAATTTATGTATATGTAAGTAAATGAAATATGTAGAAAATTTATTTATGTAAATTGGTGCATTTAGAATTCATTTGGAAATTGTATTTCATGTTTTAATAATTTACTTATAGTGTGAATTTTAAGTAGGTATTTTTTAAATTTATTCTTTTTAATTATACTTGAGAAAACCTCCATTTCATAAATTCAATTGTTCTAAATTTCTGAATTTCTAAGTTATCAAATTTTGAAATCATCAAATTATTAAATTACCAAATGACCAAATTATCAAATTATTCAATCTCAAAATGTCTAAACTTCTCCAATTGCCAAATTACTAAATTTCTAATCTTCTAAATATAACTTTTGAAAAATAAAATTAATAAATCAGATTTTAAATCCAACACAACAAACCTACACAAAGAACATCACTAAAAACATCAATAAATAGTCCAACATAAAGTTACAAAACTACACTACTTTTTAAACTACCCTACCGGATTTATGTTCAAAAGAAACTCCAAACTTTCTTAGCTCAAACGCACTTAAAAAATTCAGAATACCGTCATATAAAATACGACAGATGGAGTTATATTTACTCCAATATTAATAAATCAAGAGTTACAAACTTTTAAAATGCCTGAATACATTGAAAGACGATGGTGTTTTCCAGCAAACAAACAACAAATCAAACGTTACTCTAGCGAAAATAGTATCAGCGAGCCGGTAATATCGATGTACAGTATAAATTAGAGTCACGCAACGATAGCGCGATATTATTATTTGTACAATAACCTGGCTCGTTCCTCTGTTCGTTCACCCCATCAGCTAAGCGTATGAAAAAGACAAAGGCCTTCGTCGCACCTGACCTCGCCGCCATTTTTTGTCTTCCTTCCACCTGGTGGCCGCTAGAGTTCACCGTAATCACGAGAGAAAACTAGAAGGGGAGAATGTTCGTAGACAAGGAGGATACAGGCGCTTTTTTTTTTCTTTCTTTCTTTCTTCTTCTTTTTTTTTTTGTGTATCAACCCACGAATACACGTAGCACACAGAACGTAGAAGCGGCCGCGTGCATAATGTACGAGTGACGCGAAAGCCCGTCATTTCAAGCCGTACGGCCGCTTTCCTTTTGTGACATCGATCTGCTGGCGTCTCAATAATTCAGCGCGGGAACAGCGCAAGGCGCACAAGCACCACCGCCATTGCCGTGGCCACCGGCATCGGTGTACCTTCACCTGCATCACCTGCGATGAAAGAAATATTGCGTTTGCGATAGGTCAGGTACACTTCAGACTTCAAGACTTTCGAAACTTCGAATGTATGTTGTTATAAATTTATACATTTCCACGTTTTTGAATATTCTAGATTGAATCTTTACGTTTCAAGGTCCAAGTGTCAAGTCTCAGGTTTCAAGTAACCAAGCTCCAAGTCCCAAGTTCCAAGGTGCAGATCTCAAGTCTCAAAGTTCACGGTTTAAGTCCCTAGTACCAAGTCTCAGGTCCCAAGTCCAAAGTCTCAAAGTCTCAAAGTCTCAAAGTTCAAGGTTCAAGGTTCAAGGTTCAAGGTTCAAGCCTCAAGTCCCAAGTCCCACGTCTCAAGGTTAAAGTCACAAGTCCAAAGTCTCAAGTCTTACGTCCCAAGTCGCAATTCCCAAATCCTAAGTCCCCAGTTTCCAAGCTTTTAAATTCTTAAATTTCTGAACTTCTGACGTTACAAAACTGCAATTCTCAAATTCTCAAGCTTCCAAATTTCTACCGTTTCAGTTTCATAAATTGTAAGTTCTTACATTTCAAATACCAGAATTCTTAAATTTCCAAATTTCTTAAATTTTCAAATTTCCAAATGACCAAATCCCTAAATTTTCAAAAACTCAAATCGCCAACTTTCAAGTTTACAAAATTCTAAATTTATAAATATTAAAATTCTTAAATTCCAAATCTCCAAATGTTGGATTTCTAAATTTCAAATTCATAAATATTCAAATTTCAAAATTTTCGAATGACTAAACTTCCAAAATCCTAAATTTTCTAACTTTCAAATCGCATAATTTCTTAATTTCGATTTTCACAGGAAAGCAAGATTATACAACATGATATGTCCCTGTTCCGTATGATGCACTTTGATATATCACAGAGTGTATAGTGTTACCGGCGTCGGTGTACCTTTACCCGCATCACCTGCGATAAAAGGAATATTGCGTTTGCGTCAGGTCATATACCTACGTTTCAGACCTAAAGATTTTCTAAACTTCAAATACGTATATAACTTCTCATTTTTCAGATTTTAGAATTATAAATTTTCAACTGTCCAAGTACCAAGTCCTAGGTTCTTAATGTTCTAAATTCTCAATTTTCTAAATTTCCAATATAGCAAATTTCCAATTTTCAAGGCCACAAAATTCCAAATTCGTAAATTCTAAGTTCCAAGATTTCAAATTTTCAAGTACCAAATTCCTAAATTCCCAATTCCTAAATTCCCAATTCCTAAATTCGCAATTCCTAAATTCCCAATTTCTAAATTCCCAATTCCTAAATTCCCAATTCCTAAAATCCCAATTCCTACATTCCCAATTCCTAAATTCCCAATACCTAAATTCGCAATTTCTAAATTTCCAATTCCTAAATTCCCGATTCCTAAATTCCCAATACCTAAAATCCCAATACCTAAAATCCCAATACCTAAACTCCTAAACTCGTAAATTCCTAAATTCCAAATTCTCAACACCACCACCTTTCTACCTTGAACACCATTAAACAAAAAGGCTACGATTTATCGCACGCGACCTCCTACAAACCAAATAATTACTCACTGTAAGAATGGTCATCCGGTCACAAATTGTCCTAAACTCATTGAGTAATATTCCTTCAGTTAATCCTATAAGTGATAATTATCTTACCTTTTACTTTTAGGCCCTTTGCTCAAATTACGAGAAGATCTCATCCCGGTTGCGAGATCGGCTTGTCAAACCACCCCTATTTCAGTCTCCGACGTTTAACCACCTAGCGACCCTCTTTCCCGTTTCTATCCCTCCTATAGTTGCTACCCTCCTGCCACGTGACCTCGACAATGCCACCCTTACGTCCGGTTGTCACCAACAAGCAACTACCTCTCAACTAACGACAAATTAACACTAGACTTGGGCAACTTGCGTACATGCGGCACGGTGCTTTGATGTCTATTCAGAGTTTCAGGCTTTCTTCCTAAAATTGCAAGTTCTTTACCGGAGGAAAGAGTTATTTTTAATTACAACGATTTTTGAGTTAATAGAAATGTTTTATTAATTCAGAAATCATCTGAAAATTTATTGGATCTAAATCTCGTTTAAGCAACTTATCAGTTTACATCAATCATTAACTACCGAATTAATAAAACATTTTCGTCTGACAATAAAAATCGCAATCTCGTTGTAAATAAATTTTTCTGCAAACGTTAAAAAACTGTTGAATTCAATTTCATAAAAACGTCGAAAAACTGTTGAATTCGATTATCCAAGAACGTCCAAAAATGATGCAATTTTTCAAAAACGATATCATATAAAAAAACATTGCTCTCGTATATTTTTCAATAAAATCACTATCAGTACGACACCTCGTATAACGTCAAGCTTGTTCGATAGCGGCGTTCTAAGAACGGAAGATAATAAATGATAAAAACATTGTTTACATGGCTTAGCGAAGAGTCGATCGTAAGCCGGCAGCGTTGCAGGCCAACGGGCCGCAAAATCAGATGCAGTTATTAAAGAAGGGGAGGCAGAAATTTGAAAATTATCGATTCTTCGTTCGATTCGTTCGAGTGTGCGATGTAATAAAGTTCACACGCGAGTGCGCGTCATTAGCAGGGGAAACGACGCGGCGTATTTTTTATATGCGGATGGCCGCGATCGATTGGCCTCGTTTGTCGGCTCGTCGGAAAGAGTGTAAAAATTTAATTAGAACGACAATGATGTAACGTTAACGTTACCTACGATTTTTCTCTGATAACAGACAAAATCACTGGTGTCAGTTTCATCTTAACCCTACGACCCCTTACGCTATATCATTACACTCATGACGAGCACTGGAGTTGCAATGTGAACTCGTATTTTCACTGCAATTCAATTTCTAATTCAATTATAAACTAGAATAATCAAAGATAGCTGAAGGTAAAATGTGCTCAACATTTTACTTTAGTTGCCTTGTAGCAATAATTAACTGTAAATGACACAACAGTCCAAAAAATTGTAGGTTAAGGATTACACATATAATTATTGTACATAGGGAAAACTACAAGTATAACATAATGTGTAAACGAAGGTTAATTTTGAGAAAAGATTCTTGAAGATTTGTTCTTCCACTGTAGAGACTCAGTATCAGCTATTTAGATGTCAACCAGTGTGAGGAGAAAAGAAATAGAAAATTTTTAACGTATATATAAAAAAGTGTGTGAAGAAGAAAGTTAAAAATATGATAAAGTTTGAAAGGTCTGCGTCTTGCATTTCGATAATTCCGATTGATGCTCCCATTGTCTGCGTTCTATTGTCAGCTAAAATGAGTGTGTTACTTCTTGGATGCGACTTAACAAGCTACATAATCGGCTTCTCGTACAAAGCACGTTACCAAAGTACCTTAGAGTCTCGCAAACTTCTTGCAGACGGGAGGGCCAGCTTAAAAATCGCAGTTCCATCCACTTTTTCTTGCATAAAGTGTTTTTACGTGGTATGAAGCTACACCGTGAAAGAAATGAATCAGTGTCTGAAGTATGCTCGTATCGGAGGTACATTCAGAACTTTCAAAGTGTAATTAATCTTCTTTCGTTTTCGAACGTCAGAGGACATCTTGTGATGTGCGTTTTTCCTCTATTTTCAGAAAATTCATGCGAAATTGAAGACGTAGGCAGTGTTTACCGTGTTATGCGGCTTGGTAGGTGTAATCGTTCTTATCGATCTTAAGAATCTAGTGACGTCAAGTAATATTACCACTGTAGTTAACTCAGAAATTGTGGAAGGACTACGACCCCAATTGGTCGGACTAGAAAAATCACAAGTATTTTCCGTGGTGTCCTTGTGCGTGTTAGGTAGTAGGGTTAAGGTTTAATTTAAGCCCAACGACCCACGAACGAATTGATGAAATTTCGTCCGTATGGATGCCGCGTAAACATACATCGACGCTTAGACTAACACTCTCGAGCAAATTTCGAATCCTAATGAACCGGCAGTTAATTGAACTCTAAAACCACGTCGGGTATGCTTGAATACTACGGTGTACTGTAGACAACCCAGGAAATGGCGCGTAGGACACAGGTGTTTTGAAGGACTACGGCCCCAATTGGTCAGAATAGAAAAATAGACGCCTCACACGTATTTTCGGCGGTGCTATTGATTCGAGCGACCCACACCAATTAGGTCAAAAACAATGACAGTCAACAAACGTCTCGAGAGTGAGATAGTGCGAATTGCGTGATGCAGTTGTTATTGTCATTATTCTTATTTGACGATATGTCACTCCGGAAGTGTTTACGGTGGGATAGGCGGACCGAGTGGTTTCTTTTACTTTGGATCGACCTCCTCACGCGCCAATTCTTGGGTTGTCTACGGTAATTACTACACGGTTTTCCGTACGCGACGATCACGATCTGAGAGTTAGGTTTCGTTAGACGCGGGGGAAGTATGGCTTCACACTGACAGATTCTGGATACTGATAATCAATTTTGACGCTTGGGTGTCAATACAAGCATTCTTGTTACCTACATTTTTTATTTGAGCACTTTTGAAAGTTGTGGAATTTTTGTGCAATTTTGGAATTTTTTTTTATGAATTTGTAGGAATTTTTCTATAAATTAAAAATACTAACAAACTTACATTTCTATATAAAAATGATTTTACATAAATAATGTATAAAAATATATAACAAACTGTAAGTACTGTCACATAATGTATTAATCCAAAAGTAGACTATCAATAATTTCAATCCACATAAAAGTGCTATTACTATGTATTTCTAAAATTATTGAAAAATGTTTGTACAAGAAAATACGGTATCCAAAACAAAGAAATTTTATCTTCCATCTAAATTCCAAATAAAGCGAAACCTGAAACTATTGTAACGTTAAAGAGATCGAAGATTGGTAGGAGGTTAAAGCGAAACGAAACAATTCTTCATCCTCCCCTACATGTGACGCACTTATATAATTCCATTATTTATAACCAATATCCGGTACACGAGGGGATAAAATGAAAGGAAAGAGGCTACGGCTTAATGTAATTAATTTTGGAGGATTCAACGTCCGACTGTTCTTCTCGACAGAATAGAATTTCTAAAAACCTTCAGTAAATGTATCATACGCGTAGGAGCTCGAGTTTCATATTTTATTAGATAAAATACGTATAAAACGGATGAAATGAACAAATGGAAATAATTATAAAATGGATAAAGTGGATAAATTGAAATAATTATATCATAGATAATCGTATTGTATATTTTATGCAAGTACAGTAATTAAATGATGTAATACGATTATATGGAAAAATCATTTGAAAATTCTGTTAAAAAATTATTGCAACACAAATTTTTAAATATAAATACAAGTTGGATTATCTTTTATATACACACGAATGAAAAAAAAAATTATCTGCAATGAAAATGATAAAGATTGAAGCTTTTAATGTTGCAGTAAATGTTCACTATTTAACAAGCAGCTAACAGAAAATAATAAAAATTAATTTAGTAGAAGAATTGATAATAAATATTTTTTAGTGCATTTTACATTCTAAATGTTTTAAGTTTCTGTTGCAATAAATTCCATATTTATTCTTAAACCTTAATTTTGTAATTTAAAATAATAGAATAGTGAAGTGAATTTTGAATAAAATTACTTAAATAAATAAATGAATTGTTAAAAATGATCCCACTAAATTTTCTTCGAATTCGATTAACCATATCACCTCGACCAATCTAGGAATCTAACAATAGATAATTAGAATTCGAATCGTACAAACGTATGCTGATTAAACGCATCTGTTATGCGCGCAATCATCGAACGCAAGTATGCGAGATTGAATCGACAGATACATACGTATAAAAGTTGTTCTCCCTCTAACAGCCGGCCTAACTTTTACCGCACCTGGGTTAGCTTCGATAGATCTCCCCTTGCGTTTCTTTTTTTTTACCCCCAAAGCCCACCCTTGGAGAGCGTGGCGTCTGTTAATTTTTTCTCCCCTTTGAAACGCTTCACCCTGACTTCTACTCTGCTGCGCTTTTTCGACGTTCAATCGATTGGTCACCGATTGAAACTCAATCGTAATCGATGCTATCCGCTTTTGCCTTCTGCCTTTTGAGATCCAACTCGGCATCCTCGATACGCTGCTTAAACCTTCAACAGGTTAACGTATCCATCGGAAATAAATGGCCAATCAGAGTTCTCGTCAGTGTCTTCTTTTCAGAATTGAAATATGATTTTTACATGGTGTTCATCGATATCTTAGTGTGTGAAGAAGGAGTCTGTGAGGAATGTAGAGATTTTGGGAATTTGCAGTTTAATCGAAATTTGGGAATTTGGAAGTTTGGAATTTTTTTATTTGGAAGCTTTGGGAGTTTAGCTTTGAACTTTATAGGCTTTTAGAGTTTAGGGTTAGGAGATTTCTGGAATTTCTAGTTTTGAAATTTAAAAATTCCTAAATCTATGAAACTCAATTACTTTTTCCTAGGTTTTTATATTTTCTAATTTTTCAATTACTAAATCACTGAATTTTCAGATTCTTATATTCTCAAATTATCAAATCTCAAAATTTCCAAATCCCCAAATTCTCAAGTCCCTAAATACCCAAATCTTCAAATCCCCATCTCACCACATCTCAAATTTCCCAAATTTGCAAATCCAAAAACCCCCAAATCCCCAAATTCAAAAATTCCCAAATCTCAAATCTGTGCATTCTAAATTCGCAAAAGTAAAATTACTTAAATTCGAAATTTCCATGAATCTGCATCTCATCGCAGCGTTCACCGCAAGCTCTTCGGCGAACACTTGGTCTGCCCGTCACCGGCGCAGAACTAGGTCCAATTTTATTTGTTTTTCGAGAAAAAAAGAGCAGAATTCCTGACACTTGGCTGACAAGCACGGTTCTTCATAACCGTGCGAGCGACGCCTATCCACGCTGCGTTGTTCCCCGTTGTCGTTGGCGATATTTCAGAAAAATTGCAGTTTGAATCGCGGTGTCAAGCTCGAAGGTATAGCACCAACATCATGACCTTTTTCGTTCATTTTTCACACACGTACGTGGATATGTTCGCCGTAAATCCTCGTCGGTAGTCAAATTGCGTCAGAAATTATGTGCTGTGTGGGAGTCGATTGCCAGGGTATTTAGACATTTTTCAAAAAATCCGTCACGTCTGAAACTCTTCTTATTGCTAGTTTTGGTAACAGGAATTTGGGGATACGTGGACTTGGAAATTTTGGGATTTTTAAATCCACTGATGTGCGAAAATGGGGATGAAGTTGAAAAATACGGATGTCACGAATTTGGGAAAATTGAAATTTGGATGAACTTGAAGTTGAGTATATGTGGATTTGGTAACCTAGGGATTTGGATAATTTAGGGGTTTGGGGATATAGGGATTTGGAGACTCAGGGATTCGGAGATATAGAGATGTGAGGATATAGGGATATGAGGATATAGGAATGTGGAGATGTAGAGATTTAGGCATGTGAGGACATAGGGATATGAAGATGTTGAGATGTAAGGATGTGAGGACATATACATATGGAGATTTAAGGATATAGGAAATTTGGACATATGGAAATTTGAGGATCTAAATATATTTGATAACCTTGAAATTTGAGCGTCTACAGATTTATGAATCTGAAAATTTGAGTATCTAAGTACTTGAGGACCTAGGTGAAGATCTTGAAATTTTCAACTTCAGACATTTAAAGATTTAGAAACTTGGGAATCCAGACTAGTTAAAATCAACTGACTTGATTTTCTCGAAACCAAAGACAAAAATTCGAAAAATCTTTCAGTACAAGAACTTACATGATGTTTTACATGTCGAAGTGTTCGCAATGTAAATATTAATACATACCGATACGAAAGAAGTAGATTCGAAGGTTCTCAAGGGTGACGTCGATTCCGTAGAAGCCGAAGCACCGGTCTCCCGAGGATACTGCAAAATCTGATCACGAACGGTATTATCATGGTACGTATCTTCGGAGGCAAGATATTATTCATGTACCATATACGTTGTAAAGAAGCCACGGGCCATGGTGAATGTGATCGTGGACTACCCTCGCTAACTCACGGGAGATCCTTTTACCGGGTTTGGCGGTACCCAAGTTCGCGATTAGCGACCCTTCCTAACTCGATGCAGGGTATTCGGCCTACCAACCCTACCATGACTCTTCGATGTTCCTACTGCTACCCTGCTTTTCTCGATTCTCCTCTTCCTCGTTTTACGACACTTCGCATTGAAATCCCTCCACTTACTCATTATTCGTTTAGCTGCCGCCCTTTAACGACCGTCTTATCTTTACGTTTCGCTTCGCGTGACTACTGTGAGCTCTAGGAATTCACGATCGTGCTTTTCTGATCGCTAGTTACTGGTGAAATCGGGTGCGAAACAAGAAATACACTTTTTGTTCTGATAAACTGATTGTCAGAATGAAAATTGTATTAGGTTATCAATTTTAATAATCATTCAAACTCTTCTTAAAATTTGGTGATTTTTAGAAATTATTGTTTAAAATATTTACTAGATGTTTTTCATTAATTATTCAGATATCGAATGTGAAGTTTTATTTCGTTACAATTAGCAAATTGCTAAAACTGTTTCAAAGTCTTCCGGTCCGAAAATTACTTCCTTCTCTATGACAGTGCAAATTGCCTGAGCCAACAGAAAGATCAATGAGACGCAACATCTTTCGAAACTGTTGACAAAATATTTACTCAGCGACGACAGAAGATAGAAATGGAGAAAGGGACCAAGTGAAAGTTCGTAAGGAAAACTTGAACGAGGCCGCGTTGCTTTTTGATGACTTCAGGCAACTCAAGATGAGGAAGGGACTTTGAAACTTAAATTTCGATATGGAACCGAGAGGATCCACAACGTTATGGATTAGTCGATCAATCTCTTCGAATCGCGAAAAATGTGTAGAATATGAAGGATCGATTTTTTAACCTTGTGAAAAGTAATTTGAAGTTGCATGGTACAAAATGTCTGAACTTTGAGTCGAAATTGTCTTGAACACCTTTATTTCTCGTACATAGACAGTGGATATTTAAATATCCCAGAGATATGTCATATGTCATATATGTCATACATGCACATGTGTAGCTTAATCATATTTGTTCTAATTTTATGAATGTCTTTTACCCATCGACAGAAACGATAAAAATGAATACCATCCTACGAAAGTCGATTATTTTATATCCACATTTGTCCTAAATGTGAACAGAACGACCTAATGTGGGTATGAATTAGAACTATCTTGAATAGAACTATCCTAACATAGACATTAATGTGGATGAAACTGTTTTAACATGTAACAAGCCAACGTGGATATGAATGTGGTTAGAACCATCCTAATGTGGATAGAACCGTCCAAATGTGGATAGTACAAATTGATAAAGCTGTCATAATGTGGATAGCGGTCCTAATGTGGACATAAGTGTGGACATAGTGGACATAGTTTTTATTTTCAAGATATAACACGATATACAGTTACGAGATAAGCTATACATGTTTATGATCGTGCACGAATTCGCAATTACGCGAAGGGGGTAACAAGAGACACGTGTCTAAAATTAATGAAAAAGTAATTACATATAAGATAAAGGTGATCTTGTCGACAGACATACGTTCACGTCGAGGTAGCCACGCGTTTCGTGATATTTTTTCGTGACACGCGAGGACAAGCGTTCGGAGTAGGTGGTTGTGTCTGTACTTCGTACTTACGTGTTCAAGCTAATTCGATAGAATCCCATGACGTAATCGCACGCGATCGATTACGTCACTGGGTGGCAGCTCAATGCGAAGTCGATCGATCTCCCATAAATTACGGATGATCCTCGACTAGCTACGAGACGTCCACTCATCCCCTATCAAGCACGGCTCGTCTGTCGAGTTGCGGGTGCAACGACTAAGCCCTCTATCTGACCCTTCCAGACCCTTTTCGTTTCACGAATCTTCATCGGATCCACTCGGCCATGTCATACGCATTCGTCCTAATAACTGCTGTTCGCGTCTGAACCATTTGTTGGGAAAGTGCCTAAAAAGATCGTCGTAGAAACTACTTTTTGACGAAAAGAATGGGGTTCCTTCTTCCTGAGAAGTGCCTTGGTATGTGGAACGGTGATAAGCTATAAGAAATCAGGCCAGAAAACCGGAAGTTTTCACTGTTTTAGAAGTGATCTCTTGTTAAGGTGTTTTGTTAAGAAGTATAATCAGATTTGAACATTAAGTGTACCACTAAAATAAATGTACACTAAATCTACCTTATTCTGGGTTTGTTAAACTGATACACAAGTGTTCTGTTAGAGTCCTATAATTTTTGTCGATAATTTTTTTATTAATATTCAATGTTACATTTTAAAACTGATTTACTTATTGTTAGAAACATAGAGTGTAATAAAAAATAACTATGTTTAAATCACGTTCTTATATAATGGAATCATTCACCTTCCTAACCTCACATTTTCAAGAACAATTCTCAACAATAATGTACTCAATTAGTATCACTATAAATTTTGTACTATTTTCCATTATAATAATTCTAAAAAAAAAAAATGTCTACTAATCTTCATCAAACCTAAAGTGCGTCATGAGACTAGTTAAAAGATTACGTGAAAAAAGGTAGAAGTTTTTTCTTACTTCCCGGAATCCCATAATACATGACTATAGTACTTAACGCGATAAGCCATGTCCAATCAAGCAGAAGCACCCTGTTCCCCGGCCAAAAATCCAGCCACGTTTCGAAAACTACCCCTCGGTCGCGTATCATTTCACGGATTAATCGGATAGATATACCCGAACGAACGAGAGTGTGCTTCGTTAAAGCCAGTTTCGTCTCCTGGAATCATTCGTCGTCGTCCGCGCTTCATCTGCAGCCTCACCGTCGCAGAAGCGTCACGGACGCTATCCAAATCCGCCATTATCGGAACTCTTGCCGCCTCAGTAGGTACCTACTCGTGAAATCGTCGATGGAAGAGGAAAAAAAGGAGCGGAGAAACAGAGGAGAAGGAGTAACGAAAGAGAACGACGTGGCAACGGGCGGAGAAGGACAGGCATAGAACGTCCGTAACGTCGGAAGAGCCGGGAGCAATTTCCGGTGGCTTTTGTGCGCCCTTTAAAAACGCGAGCTACTGGCAATGCCGGGAGGGCGGAGAAAAAGGGGTAGCGAGGAGAGGTCGGAGAGTTTTGTGAATGTACGTACGAGTGGTTCTTCTGGACCAACAAATCCCTGGCCGAAGGAGGGAGGAAAGTCGAGAGGTTAACTGCAGGTCCTTACGCGTTCTTCCTCTCCATTCGCGTGCTTTATATTTCGCTTTTCCTTCGTTGCCTTCTGATCCGCGTTTATCTCCTAATACGATCTCGAGTCCAAACTGGGGGCGTATTTCCGAATGACTCTGATAATGAGGAAAATTTCAATAACAGTGAATGCCAGCATGTTCGGGTTAACGCGTTCCACATCAATTTCCCTTCACGCTAATTTCTGAGGGCCTTGTATTGTTCGTGTTGAGTGCCTTTGGAGAAGTACTCGAGGATGAACGTGCACGATTATTTTCTGTAGTCTTGGTAGTCACTTCGAATAATCGTATATGGTTATAGCATATCTGTCTTTTTTGTTGGGACCAACTTCGCATTCTTTTTTTGAAGGACTTCTTGTCGGATTTGTACAAAATTGTAGGACAAATATCTGATTATCTACTGTGGTAATATATTGTAAACTAGAAAAATCAGAAACGATGTAATATTTTAATCATGTAACATATGTGTGATGTGTGACTTCATACATGTAACATGTGCAACATGTGAAGATGTTACATTTAACTTACCTCGATACTTCTATAAATACTGATTAATTTCAGCTAATTTTATTTTAGTTAATATTTTAAACATGTAACATGTGTAATGTGTGATTTCATACATGTAACATGTGCAACATGTAACGATGTCACATTTAACTTGATACTTTTATAAATATTGGTTAATTTTAGCTAATTTTAATTCATTTCAGTTAACATTACTTAATTTTTGTTCATTTTAGGTAATTTTAGTTATTATCAGTTCGTTTCACTTATCTTACCTTAATTTTAATTAATTTTGTTTAACTTTTCTTGATTTTATTTAATTTTACTCGACTTCAGTTAAATCAAGTAAATTTTAAATTTATTATTTATGTTACAAAAATATATTTCTATTAAATTACCACTCGTTAAATAACCGCCTTATATACTTGATAAACACTTCCAAATTGTATCATACAAAAGGCACATAAAAATGTCCTACGACATAACTTCGAAAAATTGTAATCCGTGGAACAGTTACAATTATAGATACGTTTGTCCAAGTGGAAAAGTTATATCTTCCCACAAATTTATTTATCTACCGGCAGTTTTTCGTGTTATCATTGGACGTTATAATGCTCCCGATACGATTCGTCTCTAGGGAACTATCGAAAAAGAAAGAACCGTTTCCATACTTTTTGTTCCAATCGAATACGCGTTTATATTATGTGTAACGTACATATTCCATTATGTAGAGCAAAGGAAATATTATTTCTAAGAGACGGCAGCCTCTCAATTCCTTGTTACGTATACATGGAAACATTAGAATTTAAATGCCGACTGCTCCTCGCATTTCCTTACACATAGGTTGCTTTTAAATTCTATCTATTTTCGACTATCGATCGTAATAATGTATGCCGGTGTACCAACGTAAATAAAATTTTCTTCAACGATTTGCTAACAATTCACGTTAGAAAATACGTTACATTTCCTCGCATTCGACGAACAAAAGTTTGCTATTTTTGAAAGTCGAGTAAACGGCGTTTTCGTGGCAGAGTGCCACTGGTCTAGGGGATTTTAACGCTCGAAATCGTGGCAAGGAGATTTCATCGACTCGCAGGAACACGACACCAACTGTTTAATCGCTCGTGCTCAGATGTTTATCCGGTTGTAAATAAAATACGGTGTGTAAATACATCGTGTAGTCTGTCAGATCACATGATTTATGATCACTCTGCAGACTTTGATACGCAGTCTGCTTGCGTTCCTTAGCAAATTGCAATCAATTTCTTCCTTGTTCATGTACAGTCGTTTTATTTCGCATGATACGATTAAAATTTCTCAGTTGCATGAAAAATATTGTATAACCGCTATCACGCAATGACATGCATTTAACACTGGTATTAGATTGGTATTAAACTAAATGCTACTAGATTAACGTTTATATATTTATATTATTAATGTACATAAATGTGTATAAATGTGGTACATACATTTTTAGAAAAATATATGAACGTACACGTTTCAAGGACAAAATGATGAACGCCATTTTTTAACTTTTCTTTAAATTTCAACAGAGAGGTAAAAAGTTAAAAGGTACAGTAAAAAGATAAAAATAAATTAGCACTATAGCACTTTTCAGGTAATGTATGTGATGGATTGCTATGAAGATAATTCGATATCTAGGAAAAAATATAGCTTTCCTAGGGAAAATACAAGGTGAGGAAAATATGAAGGAGGCTTCCACTTGCTAATTTTATAAAATTTCTGCGCTTTGAAAATTTTGGTTTTAGTCAACAATTTTGGGACATAGAAATTTGGGAATAGGAACTTTGGTGATTTGTGGACATGGACACTGAGATTTGGGGATTTACTGATATGTGAATGTAAGGATTTTTTAAGAATTTGATAATATAGGTATTTTGGGGGCCTGGACATTTTGGGACTTTGAGAATCAAGGGATATGGGACTGTAGTGTGTCAAGTGTACAAATTTGAAAATGCAAACATTTTTTTTTTTAGTGTAGTACCTAAGAATTTCAAAATTTGTGAATTTTAGAATGTGAGAGAATTGTAAAATTCGAAAAGTTGAGATTTAGAAATTTGAAGAATTAAATGTCTACCATTTGATCAAACTGCTCGTTTCAAGAATCATTATCAATTTAGACAATTTAAAAATCTGTAATGAAAGCATGCGAACTTCAGATACATAAAAACATTAAATATGAAAAATATGGATCAATAATAATTAAATAACATCAATATGAAAAATAAGAAAATTCTGAAATTCTCAAGTTCTGCACAAGTCCAACGTGCACTCGTGCAAAAGTTCCTCCCAAAAACGCACGCGCAGTGCCATTAAACGCGCAACAGCGTTAAAATCCACCGAAGTGCATCAGCCAAGAAACTTTTTGGCAGTCGTTGATCCGCGTTAATAGATAGCATATCATCCGTTGCCGAAGAAGGCCGAAGTAGTACCGCTTTTCCCATTACGGGTTCGCTCGATTTTACGCGTAGTAGGATATATACATACATCAAGCACGCACACGTGTGTGCTTCTTTCCCAGGGACAGAATCCCGTCCCTTAGTACCTTCGAGAGCATCCGCCAGCTAGGCCGTGTCCCGGTTTTCTTTCTTTTTCGGGGACACCAACATGGGGCTCTAGAAAGCGCTCACGCGCTTCTTTGATTGGCCGAATGCTATGGGGTTTCATCGATATAAGACAAGATAGAGGGAGAGGCACGATCGAGATGACAAGGACAAGCCGATCGAAGGACTCGGTTAGAAAGAAAGACAGAGGGTGAATTACAAGGACAGGGGGTGGAGTAGAAAGGGACGAAAGATGGGTTGGGCAACAAAGAGAAAGAAACGCATAAAGCAGAGAAAGAGAGAGAGAAAGGCATATATCGGTTGGTACGAGGGTGCGTGGGCTTTCTCTCAGAGGGTGCGTAGAATCAAAAGGGGGGACATCGAAAGGAGAAAGGGCCGACGGGGATGCAGAGGGGCGAGGGCTACGGGGATCGGTGCTGGTAGGGGGATAGGAGGAAGAAGGGGGATGGCGGTCGGGAGGGTGGGTGGTGGGGGATGAAAGGGAGAAAACTAGAGGGTGCGTGTAGGCCTGGGGAATCAGTCGTGGACGAGCTGCGTTCGGGGTTTTATCTGTAGCTCTGTCCCTTCCTTTCGACTCCTTCGTACTTCTCGTCGCGCGCTACTCTCTTTCTCTTTCCCGAAAGGACGCTCAGAACGTGCGTACACCCCGGCACGTCCACGCTGAAATCCGTGCGTTTCGTGGAACTACCGGTGATAAAGAAAGAGGAAGAGTCGGAACACGTTGCTCCTTTTGTGCTGTGGAAAATCGCGGCCGGAAACACGTGCAATATAGCCGACGTTTCGGTGGCGCGCGTTCGCGCGACGAATTAAACACGCTCGTGCCGTCCTGCGCCCTGACACGCGACAGTGAAACTTTCGATTCCTTTGTGATCGCACCGAGTGAGACAGATCGCGTTTTATTTCCTACAGCGGCACTCTTAAACACGGACCTGGAAACTCTCACCAATGGTTCATATAGTGGATGTTGTATCGTCGCGTCGGAACGACTTGCAAATGGTGAGTCCCTTCAGTGCTCCAATGGATAATTTTCGTAAAGTGAGAATAATTCTAACGCAGTGCGACTTCCATCGTCTTTGTTAACGAAATTCGGAGAAATATCGAAGGCGAGAATGTATTACGAGCATCGGAAACCGAGTCACGAAGTCGTTCGCCGGCGTTGGGCGCGGAAAATGCATAGCGGGGTCGTAAAAACGGGTGCTTCCGGTATAGACGTCCCGATAGACGGCCGCGAAAATGGATGAATCCGCGCGAGTTTACGAGCGTCGGATTTTCATGCACGTCCTTTATGTCGGTCGGTCGGTCGCTCGTTCACGCATCGAACCCCTAAAAGTTTTTCGTGCGTCTGTTTACGCGCGGTTATTTCTGGCGGCATGTGCGCAACTGTTACGTTCGATGTATCCGTTATGCCCCCGACAGCCTGTTCGTACACGGAACGTTTACAATGGCGCCTCCTCACCCCGCTTTTGCATACGGACAGACACAATGCACGTGTACACGCATACATGGTCGGCGGAGTGCATTAGGCGCGGGTTACGTGCGGGCGCACGCGAAGAAACGCAGCTGTTCGATAGCGGACCGTTTCGAACCGATTTGAACATGTTCGACGAATCTGGCGGGTCTTTATCGACGAGTCGATAACGCGGTTACGATATTGCCGGGGAATTTTAAACCTTGCTGGAGTAGTGGGATACTTGAAAGAAATTTTAAACGCACGATACCGCCAGCTGAAAATTGGGACGATAGCACGCTTTTAACTCTTATCTCGATTATTTACGTAACGTTGATGGAGAATTCATTGCAGGATGGGAATAGGTATTAACAGTTTGCAATATGGGAATAGTTTGAACATCTATTTTTAACGTGATTTTTATTTTAGATCGTTTATTGGAATTTTGTGTTATACATGAAATGAAAGATGTTTAATAAAAAATATGAGTTGTTTAACGGATTTATTGAAAGTAGTACATAACTGATTTTTTATGATTTTATGGTAATTTCCAAGTGTTAATAGGTGATTTTAATAATGAGTAAGTGTCTTAGATGAATTTGCAAAGATAATCACTATTTGGAAAATTATTTGTTGTACTGTCATAGCTGAGTGATGAATCAAACTCATATTTAATCAAATAAGCGTTAAAAATAGCCTTTGACTATATTCGATAGATAAGATCTATACTACTTAATTTTTAGTCAGGATGTAATACAATAAATGTGGGGTTTGTTTCAGTATATATGAAACATTTTCACAGTTTAAGGTTATGTTACTTAACATCCCTAATCTAGAAATATTTAATCGCTTTTGTAATCGAAAGTAATATTAACAATTTTTGATACATACTAAAATAATCTGTGTATTAATATAAGTATAATAATACCACAATGACAATAAAAGAAAACGTGTAGTGTTAAATAAAGTACAAGAAGATAAAAACTTTAAGCAAAATTTTAAAAAGTAATGAAAAATTTTGAGAAGGAAGTGGCGTGTCGTAAAAAAAGCAATAACATTTGCATTTTATTTATTAATAAAAAAAATAATCAATCGTGGTAATAAAAGTTTTTTAGACCAGTTTTATTACTGTCTACTATATATTTATTTTTGATAGTAGCTTTCTCCCCAGGTGCTATGATAATTCAATTGGAATAGGTTAAAGAAAAAATTCGTTATCATACGATAGTTTTATTGAGATTTATGAGCGAGAGAATGACGTAATAGGCGAGGGTTAAATTTCCCATTCAGTGGAACGCGATAAAACGAATTGTTTCCTGTTTCGTATGGTCGACTTACCTATTCATGTCTAGCAGTTTACTATACACATTTGTGCGTGACCCGTAAAGTTCATTGCAGAAAACAAAGTAGAAACATTCCGACGTAGACAGGCAATAATTATAAATTATTATAAAATTGTTTTCTGATTGAATAACTATCTTACTTATATTCGAATGTCATAGTATTTTATCAATTACTGCTCTCTACACTTCAACTATCATATTTTATTTTATCGTCATGACACATATATTTGAAACGTGTTTTCAATGTACTTTGCAGTTACACAGTTTTATTTTAAAATACCTATTATATTTGCTAATATATTACACCGTAAGTTTATGATAATCTACATTTAGAAAAATATTCTACGTTGCATTTTATTTCAGTTTTTATTTCGGTTCTCGGTTTTTTAGTACAAGTGGTTACGGTTTAATTCTACAGAATTAACGCGTTAGCTGCCGCAGTGAAAATTTACAATAAAACAGTGCATGAAAACAGTTATTTAGGATATAATGATATTATCAACGTTAACAGTAATATTCGAAATCCTTCTTCATCAAAAACAAAAGAAATTGAAAATTGCATTTACCCCAATGAATAATTCTTATCTGTAAATTGGAGATTGCAACAAAGAATCAGTCATTTTGTATTAACAATATCGATGAAATGTTTATCGGATCATTTTCTGCAATTTTAATTGTCAAACTGATATGACATACGTGCTATTTTGCGGTACTTTTATGTCATCAGACTGTGTCAGACTCTATACGCTTCGGAATCGATTATTGCGTGCTGTAACTGGCAACCAGCCATTTTGTATTAAAAACGTTAATGAAGGCTTTGTGTAATTATTCCCGTAACCGTCACTTTAAACTGCGAATTGATATGGCATACCGGTCAAAAGCTTGGCTGTTGATTTATACAAAAATCAAATGATTCGACAAATTTGTATTTAATAATTTTTTTTTTTGAAATACTCATTAATGAAATAAAATTTACTATTCTGATACTTTTATTGTGAAATTCTTTTATTATTCTAGTACTTTTATTCTAAAATACCTTTATTTACTATTCTAATCATTTTATTGTAGAGTACTTTTATTTACTATTAACATTTAATATAATTTACTATTGCTATTAACCCTATCAACGTACAATGTACACTTACTTCAAGATGAAGTTAAAACATAAATAAACAAATGATATACTCTTTTAAAATAAACTTATATTTTTTAAATTGACCCTTGATCATTTCACCCCTAAGTTTTCTCAACACATTGCCACACCGAAGTAGAAAATTTTCTTACATATTTTTAACAAATCTTACCAAATATGTTCAGAATATGCTATTTACAGTTCCAAGTTAATCCGAGTTCCCATTAGGAGAAGAAATTTTAAATAATGCAGGTGTATGATTCACACGGATATTTAAGTGTCGTCCATATATGTGGCAGTCAAATTAATGGTCCTCAGTTGAATGAATTCGGGTAGTAATGGAATATACTAAAATACACAGGTGGTTTTTACGTAATGTCCGACCTACTTACAGAGCAAAATAAATTATCCGGGATAAGCAGGGCTACCTTCGACCGGTACAGTGGCTTCGCGTCCATTTACCTGTCTTCCTGTCGATCGGAGCTTCCTTCGCGCGTTGACGTTGTCCGTCCTCTCTATACGGTACACGTTTGTATCGGAAACATGGAACAGAACATATGACGGGTTCTCACGAGAAGGCTCGGTGTTGATGCAGAGACGTACATTAATTAATGCAGTAGCACACGTGAATGTGCCGGCGCATAACGCCGTGGTAATGCAGCTCGCCACATGGCTCGGTTGCTTTGCTTGGCTCATCAATCCTAAAACCAGAACCACTGTACTCGATTTCTACAGCTCGATTCAAATGGAAAATTTGTTGATAATTCCCTCTTCGGAGTGTAGGAAATAGGAAGTTTAAGAATAGGAAAGAGAAATCACATTAACTTATTTGCTACTGTGATCAAATGAGAATCTGAATATTTCACTTGCAATAGGATTATATTAAATATTGTTTCTGAATTTAATTAGTGTGACTTAATAGAATGTTTTACACTACTGTACTTTTTTTGTAAACAGAAGTGAAGTTGATTTTGCAGGAAAATAATAAATAATAAATACTTTAACATCGCTTTTATGTAAAAACTGTTATAAAATGCGTTGTTCCTTGTTTGTGTCAATATAGAGTTTTACATTTATTATTCGACACTTTTCATTTTTATTCGTTTCGAATTTTGAAAGCTGCTTGTATTTAGAATGCATAATAAAATACGATTGCATCCTGCAATAAAATATGCATTCTGCTGTGTTGTAAATCAAATAAAAATTGTAACGCTGAAAATCGGTGGCAAGCATTTTACGCTTTTATCATGGAATACATATCAAACTGAAACAAATTTTAAATTTATTATTAATGACACTGATGTTGACATTTATGAAGGGAGAGAATCAGGAACACAGTTTTTATATTCAGAATCATTTTTATTAAGTGTTTACAAATTTTTGAACTCATTCAGTTTAATTTTACTAAAGTTACATCGAGAATAAGTTATTTGTAGCAAAGTTGAGTCTCAAATATCGAAAACAGAAGAATAAGTTAAAGGAGATAGGAACATTAAATGAACTAATTAAAATCAACATTAAATGAAATGTATAAACATTAGAAACTATAGGATTTTGAACTAACCCAAAATAATGGTGAAAATAAAAGTTAATAGTGAATATTAAAATGTGAGATATATTCACAAATTTTGAGATTAGACTTTAAATAGATTTACCAAAATATAAATATAAATCTTATATTTTAGTAATTGTACTTAAAGTCTAACCTCAAAATTTATGAACATATCTTATATTTTAATATTAACTATGTTTACAATTACCCATTTCTAAGTGAGGTATATATACATTTATTCGAAGTTAATAAAATTCTTTTGAGTCATGTAATATTTCAAAAATGTAATAAATTATAAGAAGTACGTGTAACAAAACAAGAGAAAATAACGCATGCAGTGAAACACGTGTGGATTCGAAACGACATCTTGCAAGTGAAGTAATACTTCGGACCAAAAATAGCTGCATCATAAAAATAAATGGTTCAAGAACCCTTTTCCTAGAACTCGTTTATTGTTTCTGGTGCGTAAAACATGTCTGTAGATTTGGTGGTTAAATTGCTTCTATATACAAACTAAACTTCATTGAATTACTTTTATTATGTAGGTTCTATTAAGTATATGCGAACATTTATTTCCTTTTTCAGAGCTCTCTTAAAGCAATTTTAAACTGAAGTGCATTTCTAACACACATGTTTCATTATAATATTTATTTAATCAAGATTATGTTACACAGCAATTTAAATATTTTAGATATCTTTTAGAAGTTGGGTTATTCTAAATTTTTTAGCAATATTTTTCATTCTTGTTAGAAAAGTACATAATCTTGTTCAGTTAAAAAAATTTAGTTTAATTAAACTTAACTAAACTTACGAACCTTTACACTATTTAAAGTAGATATACTTGAATATCTGTGTTATAATATTTAAATAAACATTTAATAAAAATTTCTTAGTTGAAATATCAATATCGAAATTGATGAATAATTTACTCGAATACTTTCTGACTTGCTTTTATTAACGAAGGTTAATTTTTAGTTTGTCTTACATCTCACGTTCATTATCTACCATTACATCGTCATACAAAATTAATTACCACTACCTTTCATAGCATGCATAAATAAAGAAAATGGATAAATGAACACAGTGCTCTCATAAATTGTTGACTTTTATATACATACGACCTTCAGAACTTACAATATATTTTTCCTTGTAAAATGAATGTACATGCTCATAAATTTCTTTTACCTAGTAACCGGGACACATAAGCAATATTTTCTTTTGATAAAATTACGTTTCAAATTTTTCTCTTAGACGAAACAGCCCCTTTTATGATTCACATTAGAAATATCAAGTTTAATATGCATTTATGTTTAAATTAAAAATAAAATGAAAAATTGTGATCTTTTTATTCTATCAGTTATACAGCTGTTAATATATTTGTGATTGTAATTTCTTTTCTATTATTTTATAACAAGTTTTATTTTTTGAAGTTACTAGTTTACTAGTTTAATTTTTAGCTTTGTTACTAGTCTACTAATATTATTTCTAATTTTTTGACTAGTTTCACTTCTAGAATTTAAATATTTCTGTTGATAGGTATCAATTTTATAACTTTTAAAAATTTAATTGGACAAAAAGTTCAACAAATTGTTTTAAAATTTTTATTTAGCTATTACTCCACATCACTGTGTTTAAACATCACAACACATAGATATAGGTTTAAACTAATAACTTCAAATTTTGTTACAAAACATCTATTCCAATTTGTCATACTAAACCAAATGGTCCTCTATCCCAGAAGCGTTAAAAATGCATTCATTTACTTCGTTTAACCAAACGACGATAGAACCAAAGACTTCATTGATCTTCATAAATTTAGATTTAAATCAAACCACCACTTTAGTTAAACAATATCTATTTAAAATATCAAACTGTCGTATGAAATGAGGAAGTCCCCTAAAAAACGTTCATTTATTTCGTTTAACCGAACGATGAAAGTGCAGCAGCGGTTTCGGCTAATCATCGTATCGGAAACGATGGAGATCTCGGGGTTCGCGCAATTTTGTTCGGCGCTGACAAATCAACAGCATTTCGAGGTGGAATTGAATGATATGCTTCCAAACCAGATTCCATGGCACGAACCGCGCGCACGCGAAAACGAGACGATGTCAAAAGCAGCGCGTTAACGGTCCGTGAAAGTCTCGTCGATGGCGGTTTTCCACCATCAGTCAGACAGACCGCCGGCAACAACACCATGACCGACGTAGACGATCGGCATCGTCGCCGTCGGCGTACGAAATAGAGGGGCAAATAACGTTTGACATTTAATGCGCACCCGGGCATTGGCTTAGATTACAATCGGTGAACGGTGATTGGCCTGGGGACGCGAAAGCTCACTCGACTCGAATGCTCTTTCGCCGGGGCTGTAGCCGGCGATCAAATATTTGTAGAGTGTTAGGGAAAAAAGTGATCGTGGGGGTCGAGTAAAAAAAAAAAGAAGTGAGAAATTGGATAGGCAGGCGATCGTGTGTTTCGTAGCGAAGAGGCGTGGTTGCGTGAAAAATTCGATGTCGAAACACGGAGCATCATACCTCGGTGCAAATAGTTGGAACGGTGGCAAATAGGGAAAGGAATATGGTTATCTGGAATTTTGTTAACGAACGGGGTACTTCTAGATCCATTTTTTAGCGAACGAGTTCTGAGTTTTTATTGGGACATTTCTTATTTCGCCGTTTAATACTTGCTTCGCTGGCTGTGGAAGATTACAGGGTTATTTTGATCAGTTAAGGGTATTTGGAGATGGGTTTGACTTAATTGCGAATATGGGTTTTTAGGACAGTTGGATCTGAGTAAGACTCATACCTAAATCTTAGTATTGATACCTAATATGAGTAAGATATAAGATATATGTATAAGTCTTACATTAGGTATCAATACGTATTTAAGAACATACTTGTCCACATACAATACCTACTCAGTATCACAAATACGTGACATTACATTCTGAATAGATCATACGATATCACATATGTGCCCGATACCAAAAGTGTTAACAAATAAAACAAAACCGTGATCCAATATCGTTCAGATGCTGTATTATCAAATGTACAGCCATCACAGTTCAGACATCTCGTTATATGGTATTCGATTGCGCAGCAATTGCCACTTATCGATAAAACGCGAATCCTATTTATAATCGCGTTGAAAACACGCGGCGAGGTAGATAATCGGCCAATGTTCCGATCGGGAACGCAGGTGCGTGTTTATTCATGCCTCGCTGATGTGAGTTATCATCGGACCGAGGTTACATTGTTTTCCAGCATCAAAAAAGTGATCCTGATAACTGGCCGACCGTGCGATATAGCGGGGAAAACTCATTTGCCAATTGTACGCGACACCGTCACGAAAGAGACAATGGCCGAGCGACGATTTCCACGATCGTTTCCGTGGACCCGTTTGAAAATATCAAACGACCGATCAATTAAAAGAGCCGTGGAAAAAAAAAGCCGGGCGAGCGTTCGTCGAATATCAATCCGCGGCACGATTCAATTCATTCTGGAATTTCAATTAATTCGCCAATTAGCCCGGCTAGAATCCATTTAGACGTAATCTGCGTGGAGGCAACTCGAGGCTGCTCGGTCGCTCGCTTCTCTGTGGCATCCCACGTGAACACAGGGAGAAGTGCATTTGCTCTCGGAGCAGTCGACAAATTAGCCATATTAGCGGCACAGGCGCGGATACAGATTTTGCGGAGTACAGTTTCCGGTTGGATACGCGTGCGGCGAATTATTGAAGTTAACTCGAGCCAGACATCTGCCGGCACACGGCCCTCCGCCTAACTGTGAGTGCCGATTAATCGAATTTGTTCAAACGTCATTTACGCCGACAGACTAACGAGTAATTTCCACTTGCAAAAACGTTTCATGTCTTACGATGCGATCTGCTTTTCTAAATGTATTGATTTTGAAATTTTTACTGTATTAGGAGAGCGGAGTTTGGGTACACGTCGACCATATTTATTTTGTAAGCGAGGAACTACAATCTCTTGAATAGTTGTAGGTTTTTTTTTTATTTAAGCTTAAGTTGAACTCTCATAAGAGAATTATAAAGCTGTACATGAGGCTTACAGTTAGTTGTACAAAGGGTTATACAGACTTTTGGGTTGAATGATTGTATAATACCAATATTTGCTTTCTACTTTTTAATGATGTTATGAACTGAATGACTGCGTGTATGTATCCGATGTTTCGAAGTCGACAACCTTGCGTCTGTGTATACCATGTTCAGAAGTGAACAACCTCGTGTTTATTCCGTGTCTATCTGTTCGATTGCTTATTTCGCAAGATGAGGGATCGCTGTGGGCGCACAGTTTTTACGAACAAGGCTGAGGAACAAAACTTCCTGATTTCTGTTGAATATGCACATGTAGGTGAAGATGTAATACTGTATGACCTATTTGGTGAAGATTTGAGAATTTACGAGTTTTAATGTATGTGAATTTGTAAAACTTATGAATTTACAAATTTGCAAATGTCCATATTTATATATCTCCGAATTTACTAAGTCTCTAGTTTACGAACCTTTAAATTTATAATTATTCAGATTTACAAATCTTCAAATTCATTAACTTCAAATTCACATATCTATAAATTTACGAATCTTTAAATTGACAGATCTACAAATTCATGAATCTCCAAATTCACAAATCTCTAAATTCATAGATTTACAAATTCACAAATATCTAAAATCATAAATCCTCAAATGTACAAACCTGCAAAAGTCACAAACCTCCATATCCCCTTTACATTCTACCCCAAATCTAAAAATTCGACAATTCAAATATATCAAAATTCCAATCCACCAAAAACTGGCAAATCCAAATAGTCCTCTCCATCAATCACACTTACCCTAAATCTCGCAAACCCTGATCGTAATTTTTCAAATATCCGTTATCCTTTCTCGTTCTCGGTCGTTCTCCCAGAAGGCAATACATTTAATTCTAAAATCAATTTAAACCGACCAATTAATTACAAGTACTACTTCCCGAGCAAATAGGATCGGGACGACTGTTCTCCGGCATTTCGAGTCAGAGCCCTCGAGGCAAGCAATTAAATTAGTTATATTTATATCCCTCCCCGTGAAGCGACCCTCGTTTCACCCCCTTCACCGCGAATAAGCCAATTCTTTTTCTCTTACGGGAATCGTACGATTCCTAGAAATCCACGCAAAATCTAGATAGGGGATAGGTGGAGGCTGATAACTGCCGAATTGAATGGTGAATGCCGCTTCGGAAATTGAATAAGCTATCGTGTCTGAGCCGAGCCGTCGAGCGAAGCCTGGTATTTGACCTGGCTGCGTGCAATCAATGTACTGATTGGAGATAAGGGCTCACCCTGTAGCCCCTGGCATCCTCTCCGGCATGATTTATATACGTACGGTCTTCGCCAGCGATGTATTCATTACTTGATTACCCTTCGGCAAGTTAATACCGTCGTGACCGTGTAACGAGCCAGATATCAGGATACCTTATATTGTGCTCGTCCCCAATTTACGATCGACGCACACTTGTCTCTGTTCTCGACTCTCTGCCAGTAATTAGACCATCTTGTTAACCTTCCTGTTTTTTTTTTTTATTTCGAACGTTGTTCGACGTTCTGACAGTGTCTGCTGAAAGAACGCGAGATTGATGTACCACATGTGCGAGGGTGCATGTGGATTCTTTAGGGAAAATATAACAAATGATGCACTTGGATTGTTGGTTTTTAGAATTCTTGGGACTTGAGAATTTGGGATTCGCAAGAATCCAGAACTGGGGTTTGGAGATTTTGGGATTTGGGAGTGTAGAGACTTGGCAATGTAGGAGTTTGTGGATTCAGTAGTTTGGGGACCTTGGGATTTGGGGATACAGGAATAGGCAAATCTAGGTATTTGGGGATGTGGGAATTTGGAGACATAGAAAATTAAGGATCTAGAGACTCGGGTCGTAGAAATTTGGGGATATAGGAATTTGAAGAGCTTGAGGTTTAGAAACTTGAGAATTGAGGAATAAAGGAATTGAGACAGGTCCAAAAATTTGGGGACATAGGAAGTTGGGGATCTAGAGATTTAACGATTTTGGAATTTTGAAGATACTAGTATTCGAGACCTTGGAATTTAAAAGCTAGAATTAGAGATAGAATTAGAGTTAGAATTTGGAGATAGGGAATATACGAATTGAGGTATTTGGAATCTAGAAAAGAGATAGGAAATTGTAGATCTAGTTTGAAACCTTGGTAAAAAGTACACAACTATTCCTATAAATTCATCATACTACTAATTAATATTAATTTATAAAATTAACCTAACAATATCTCTTCTGACATTAAAGATTTCAAATGAAAATAATGTGTGTTATTTTCAAAGTACTCTTCACAAGTAACTACTACCCTTTATAGTAACTCTTCAGAAATACAACTTTTGACCTAGGAATGTCGGATATCGGTTATTTAGAACTACTGTCAAAAATAGTGTATCATTTGACTAGCGTTTATCTACGTAACAACGTTCCAGAATTGAACCTTAACACTAGAATCCTTGACATTCAATATTGATCGCACTGTATAAATGCCTAGAGTTTCTACGAACGCATATCCATAATAGGTACGTTGTTTACCGGAGTGAACATGGACATGTGTGGGAAGACACACCGAAGCTTTAATTATTGAGGACTCGAATAGTTAATTTTCCAATTTAGTACTAAACACTAGTTTATGACATACTTTCGCATTTAGAGTGGATGAGTCAAAGTTTGGTATCTGTGTATACATTAATTTTATATGTACGTAGAAATAAAATGTATATATTTCGTGGATATTGATACATTTCAATAATGTAATGTAAAACAAGAAACTTGAGAACAAATAGTTAGATTACGTCAGTAATAGAAAATGGAACACCAAATGAAAAATTCTGTTAAGTTGTTAATATAAAATGAAAAACTTGTAAGAAGTGTTAGTTCGAAGTGTAAAACCCTGAATACGAGATATTAAATTAGGTTAGAAAGTAAATGAGAAACGAGGGCGACGAACTACGTCAGAAACATAAAATGAGAAACATAAGTAATTTCTGCGTTAAGCTTTTGATTATCTGCTTTACTGATACCCAGTCATTTTTCCTAGTTAATAATCATGTGTGATGTATTCGAGGCATAATAAAACGTCGTGTCAGTAACCGGTGGTCGCCATTGTGGTCACCGCGATAACGGTTGATGAGTTTCTTCCAGTCACGTTATTTTACAAAACGAAACCTAAACAGATACGATTACGCGATGATATTTCCTAGAGCATATGGTTATTACTCAGCATCTATCCGGCGAAAGCAAGACACGCTTCCCGTAGTGTACATAGATAATCGAGCTTAATTAATTGCTCGTGATGCGTGCTCTGGGCCGAACAAACACATTTACTTATTACCATCCATCTTGAGTGGTGTCTCTCAAGGGAATCGATTTTCTAAGTGCACACAGTCGACGGTGACACGAATCGTCCAAGGGACAGGCACGTGAACGCAACAAAATCGTTAAATAAAGGCGCGGTCTGTGTAACTTCCTTCTTTGCGACTGTTCTCAAACTACGACCGGTATTAATTTGTCCTATATTTATACTGAATCATTCGCCAAGCTACACGCGAAAAATTCGAACCTTCACTTTGCGAGTATAAAAGAGAAAATTGGTATTGAAATTTCTGACATCTTTATTTACATGTAATTTTGTTGATTAACAGATATCAAAGATATTCTAGTTTTGAAAACGCTGAAAAACAGTATCAAATTGTACATACATCGTAAGCTTTATTTTCTAAGAAAGAAATTGATGAGATGAATGAAATATTAAAAACAAATAAAGAAAGTGAACATGTTATCCCTATTCTATCTTCTACTATGCAAATTGTAACTGAACTGAAATTTGCAATTGAAGCGCATTAAAAATTCAAACAAAATTAATTATACTTCACTTGTGAATACGTCAAAGTAATTTTTAAATAAATTTAGAATTGTAGTGTATTTAGTCAATATTTTTTATAATTACGAATCCTAGAATTTTAACAATTTTATGGGGGTGGTTAAGGAGAACAAGGGTTTTGCCAGTAACAAAAATGCTTTCGAGAGGGTAGATATTTGTTCGGCACACTAATCAACAATAAGTGGAACTATTTGAGCGCAATGGAGCCAGCGTTAACGATCGGTAGTTAATACTTGTCTGCGTTAATCGCCACGTCTATGGCCGACAGTAGAACGGTCCGCGGAAGTCTCGCCCGGTGATCGTTATTGACTGGTACAGATCCCTCGGGTCGTAAGTGACATTTACACGATGCATTCAGCGTTAAACTTCCCTGGAGAATTGGGAGAGGGGAGGAAAACGTCGTATCTCAGTACCAGTATCTATACGAATACCGGGTTCCCCTGACAACGAGACAACAACAAACGCCTAATGGCCAGTGCTTGGCTCAAAGTTTAATTTCCTGACCAGAGGACAGTGCTTAAAGTGACCTTCCCTTGGCCCTTGTCTCCTTACTCATCGTTCACCCTTGTGCTAACCCGAAACCGCGAATCTTCCGGTTTCTGCAACCCCCTTCTTCCTTTCTCACTTGCAAGCCCCTTCTTCGTTTAACAGGGTAGACATTTTTCATTATGTGTTCTTTGAGGATTGAAGAACTTTGTATACTAGATTATTTGCTTTGTTAGGTAGAGTGTAGGGAGATTTTTATGGAAATTAATATGGCGGATAAATTGAGGTACATTCATGTGTAAGGGTGGAATATTGGAGCTACAGGATTTAGGATGCTACTGGGAGTTGGGAATTGACGGAATTTTATTGAACTTTTTTTGGAGATAAATTTGGTTCACTAATTTCGGAAAGGTTTTTATGGATTTTTCGAGTTCTTAAATTTTCGTATTTTCAAGTTTTGAATTTTAACATGGGAATTTGGAAGTCTGGAAGTTCGGAAATTTAGAAATTTAAAAATTTAATAATTCAGATAGTTAGAAATGTATAAATATACAAATGTACAAATGTACAAAATTCAGAAATGTAGAAGTTTAAAAAAGAAATATAAAAATGTAGAAACCTAGAAATCCAGAAATCTAGAAATTTAAAAATCTAGAAATCTAGAAATTTAGTAAACGAACAATTTAGCTATTGTTAAGTTACTATGAGTTTTACCCTTTTAAGTATTAACTATTTAAATTTTAAACTCTCAAGGTTTAACTATCTTCACTGACGTTTTATTCTTCCTCACGAACATTATTGACAAAGTCAGGTACAGAAGAGTTACTGCGCACTGTTTAACTATAAACAATGATGACTAGGTCCTCCCGAGACATTTCTCATTGTAACTACATTACAACTTAATCGATCCCCTGACGGCGAAACAGAATTATGAGCCTCTGCGATGGGGGTAATTTGTCTGTCATTAGTGAAAATCAGGTTATCAGATGCGCGTTATGGATCATTTATTCTTTAATTAAATAAAATCGAGTGTCATCAAATGGAATATTTAAACACGAATGTCTACTACAACGATTAAATTTAAATTTTAGCATTTCTGATGTAGTCTTTTGGTGAAGTAATTCTGTCAGATGTATCCTAACTGCTGTAGTAAATGGCGATATACAATGTGGCACATTTATTATGTGTATCATTAATAAATATCATGATCAATAGTTGATGACAAAACAATATTTCTGAGGAATACAACTCATTTTAATTAAAATATTTATTTAAAAAATGTATCAAAACTTGTTTGGTATAAAAACTACAAATAATTATAATTCTATAACATTTTTATTTAATAACACTTTCCTATATTTAATTGATTTTGTCTTCCACATAAGCATGTCGTGTAAATCAAAATTAATTCCTTCATATAAAAACAATCCCTTTTATACGCTAAAATCAATTTTTTCATCTAAATAACTGCTTTCAAAAATCAAAATCAATCATTTTATTTGAAAAGCCCGTTCAAGAACGAGAATTACATTTTCTTTATTAAAAATACTCTTCTAAGAACCAAAATCAATTTTTCATATAACAAAACCGTTTTAGAAACCAAAAGCAATTTTTAAAAAATAACACTTTTGTTCTACTTTACATCGAAGTGTTCTTTGCGTATCGAAAAAAGGAATTACACGTCAACGCAGGAATTTCTACTATTACATCTGAAACGGAGAAATAAGCGATAAAAAAGAAAGATTTAATTAAAAGCGAGAGAGCGTATTTTACCAGACTTTGAACCTGCAAATCTTTGCTGTACTTGACGGATATAGTTTCTGCGCCGAGATCCACGTGGTCGTGGCACTGACCCCTGCAACGTAACCCCTCTTGGTATCTGACGTGCATGCACGAGGAAAAAGTTTTGGGGTTGCCACGTATGTTTCAACCCCAGTGGGTTCTCTCCCTATAATTCTTAAGGGAGGTAGTGCATAATGGAAAAAAAACAGCGAGTCAGAAGACAGATGGTCACGATGCTCGGCCGTATTATACCCATGTTAAGAAACAGATTCTCAGGCTTCCGATAAAATTTATGGTCGAAAGTTGCGCAGCGTGTTGTTGCTCCTGTTCCTCGACCAAAAAAATGTGTTCTCTACAGACACTCCTCAACGTACTTGTAAACAAAATTTTAAACAACGTTGGATCATTTGATTTATTAATATTCTAATTGTAATTAAAGTTGAATAGTGATTGCTAGGTCATTTATATATCCCTTTTTAATTCCTTTGGTAGAAAGTCTTTGTTCAATATTTATGAAATTTTTCGTTTGAAAAAATATTTCTATAATACGTAAACAATTTCTTAAGAATGCATTTAAAAATTAAATATTGAAATTGTTTAAATATCTATCCATTTATAATCGCTATCCTATAACCTAACCTATAATTCGCAACATAAGTCAGAGTAAAATAAAGCGTATCGCATCGTCAAAATGGCGGACAAAGATTCCACCAAACGCGTCCGAGAAAAAGGAAGATTTCCCGGAGTAAAACAAAGTGAAAATAAAAGACAGAACACGAAGAGACAAGTGGAGGAAGAGTCCCGTGTCCTCCGCCGGCTGAATCATGCATTCTCATCCCCTAGAAACGAACTAGAACGCTCTGCGGTCCCGCGACTCGTCCGGCAAATAAACAATGTTATTTGTCCTCCAGGATCTCGACCCATTCGCAGTGGTCCAAAAGACTTGGTGAGGATGCCACGGTAGGATGAGTGTCGGAGTTCCGCGTTTTCACAAAACAAAACGTTGAGAGAAAGGACGTTAATCTGTAGCCGGCCACCCGAGGCTGACACGGCTGTGCAACCTCGCCTATTCAAGCATACGTGACACCACTTATCATCAACTACCGTGGGTTTATTGTGTCTGAAGCCTAGTTTACATTGATAGAGTAAATGGAGCGAGTGAAACTGGTAGGAAGTGTTTTTTTACTGTTGTGAGAAATTCAGATTTGGGTGGAACATCATTGTGGGTGGTTTTACTGTGTTAGTGTTAATCAGATACTGATTACTAGAATTGTTTAGCAGAAAGTATTTTATATATACTTTCGTGTATTATTGTAAATGATTCACATATTGGTTAGTACTCTAATAGGAAGTATTTCATTTAGTATATTATAGAAAAAGATTCAGATAATGGTGAGTAGAGCACGCTAGTGAAAATTACTTAAGTACTCTAACAGTATGTATTTCGTTTACTATACTGCTACAAACGATTTACATATTGATCAGTAGAGTATTAAAGGTGGTGATATACAACGCGTGCGGACACGTGTGGAAAAGGTGTAAAAACACAACACCTGGTGATGCAAACCATAGAAATAAAATGCCTAGCGATGCAATGTGCACAAATACACTGCCTAGCGATACAATGTGCACAAATGTATTTTACAGTGTATTTACACTAGCGATAAAAAACGTACAAATACAATGCATGGCAACATGTGAAAATAAAACGTGTGACGACACAACGTGTGACAATACATGTGACGATAGTACAATATGTGGCGATAGTATGCGTGGAAGTACAGTGACGGAGTAACGTGAGAAAATACGTGGCGATATAGCGTGTGACAACAGTACCATCTGTGCCCATACAATGAACTTCTTTATATTGTATATCTATACTCGGAATAATAACCTAACGCAGATATAACCTAAACATATATCTTTTCGTGTATTAACGTGTGATAAAGGATCTATAACTTCTTTCAGATAACACTAAATTCAATAATTTTCTTATACAATAAATTAAATCTTTAAATTAACTATAACAATCCATATTACTTAATAAAATAAAATGTTGTAAAACAACTCACCTTTCAAGTTTTAACAAATCAGTATTCTAATTTTATTAAGAATTCGAGTTAAGTTAATTTCTTAACGAAAACAAATAGCTTCATAAAATATAGTCATCCAACACAATAATGTTTGTGTTCTGCAATTTCAGAAGAAAAACTAAGATTATTTCCCATCAAAATGGCTCATGTTAATATCGAGAGGAGATTTCTCTTCTTAATCTGCTATTTCTTTGTCTTATCTTAGCTCAGCTCCTCTCTTAGTTTCACTCTGTTTCTTCTTCATCACTGTTTACTATTCTCTACCTTTGTTTTCGGACAATCGAATCTGTCAACGACAGAACAAACTGTCGCGAGCAACAAAGTGCTATTTGAACAAGCCTGAAGTGGCGAAGGCTGAACAGATAGTCTGGTCAGTATATTTTTGCGGAAATAATATGTGTCTTATTCGTCTCATTTTCTAACAAAGTTTGTTTCTCATTTCGATCAGAATAGAGGGATATTTATAATAATACACTAATGTTTAAACAAAATTAATTTTGGCAAAATTGTAAGGTTTACAAAAGAACTTTATTAAGGATTCTTTTCTTGATAACTAATATACTTTAAATATTAAATATTTTTTAAATGACGCTCAATGGCGATGACATCTGATATTTTTCAAATATCCATGGCTATATAGCGAGACTACTGTATATACACACTCCATATCCGTACTGTTTCAATTTATTTTTACCATTTTTTCTTTCAATTTTTATTGCAGAAAACTTAAAGTTAAACAACTTTCTGGTGATATCCATATGATGCTTGAATTAAAAAAAAAATTAAGAATTAATAGAAGTTTAATGTTTGATGTTTATTTTCATTATGTCTTCCTACGTCTACCTATGAATGTAGACCTGCTATAATTATTACTATAGCAATTATTAATTAATGACCAATATATAATATAATTCTAATCAAACGTTCCTTTCTGTTACAGATGAACCGTCCTATTCAAGTGAAGCCGGCGGACAGTGAAAACCGCGGAGGTAAGATTACCCCATCAAATAATAAGATGAAATTTAGAAGCAAGTAGATCAACCGTAGATTTACTCAAACTATTAATCGACTCACTAATTCAATTTTTTCTAGCGTTTTTATAGTACAAATCGTTAGAATTTTTGATTAGAATCAATTATCGAAATTTTGTTTAGTACAAGAGGTTCGTTAAACACTGCTAATTATATAATTTAATCGTGAGAGCTAATTCGGAGCAGCGATACCGTTATTGCAAATTGCGTTCTCTCGCGCAGCGATTTAAAATATACAACAAAGGCCGTTATCGATCAAAATGGTCGATAAAAAATAACCGACTTAATGGCGAGCAATGAAATATTTTTACGGAATTGAAAAGCATTCGCTGTAACGTATAGTAATACCCGTTGACAACCCATACGTAACATTCAATCGAGCAAACACATAAAAGCGCGCGACCTGATAAAAATTCGCCCCCGTACAATGCCCGCATTGTTTTAACGTTATGTACTATTCATTAATTTCGTGTCATTGAAAATATCACTGATATTTTTGCGTTCGCCCGCCAATTTTTTACGCTCCCTGAATTTTCTACAATGCACTCGACACGAATCGTCGAGCCTGGAGCGTTGAAAAATAAGATAACAATTGATTGCTTGCCAGGTTTTCTTATATTCGAAACAATGAACGTGCAGATAAATTAGAAAAATGTCGAAAGGGGTTATCGAACGATATACATTGATATCATTTTTCTTTGAGGTACATTTCTCACCTCGTGTTCTCGAGGTTTTATATTCGGCTGAATACCTTTATCGGTTTAGGTAATCGGAAGTAATAAGTTTCGGAATAAATAACTGTCATAATTGTTCGCTTAAAGCGCCAATAGCGTCGTCTCGATTTTCATAAAGTCATAAGTACTCTTGTGTTTTGATTAATGAATTCAACTTGATCGTTTATCTTGGTTATTAATGCTGTGTGATGGATGAGATCGGAGAAGAATTCACCTTGCAATTATTTGTTTTATCGAAAATGAGCATTGAAGAAAAATTTGGAGTGAAAATTGTATTGTATTTTGGTGATATTTAAATTTTATTTGGTATAATGGTTGTGTAATATCGTGAGGAGTTTAAAATGTAGACTAGGAAAAGTTATTCAGCGAACGTGATTGTTTAATTGGGGTATAGTTTTAGAAATTTTACTAAATTTTTAAGTGCATAAATTGTAAAGAATATTCCCAAATTTCTACATTTCTGATTCTTTGAACTTTTTGTGCTGCAAATTTCTAAGTTTTCACATTCAATGATTCCTAAATTTTCTAAATCCCGAATTTCTTAATTTTCATATTTCAAAATTTCATAATTTTTTAAATTCCAAATTCAGACATTTTTAAACTTCTAAACTTTTATTTTCCTAAATTTTGGAGTTTTCATATTTTTTTGTATATTGAAATGTCTAAATTTCCAAGTGATAAAATTACCAAGATCCAAATTTTCTAATTTCTAAATTACCCACTTAGTAAATTTATAAATTTCCATATTTGTAAACACTTAAATCTCCAATTCTCCAAATCCCGAAATTTCCAAAAGTCTGAATTTTGAAATTCTCAAATCCCCAAATCTCCAAATTTCCAGTCACAAAAGCCCAAATTGTCAGACCAGATTTTTAGATTGTTAAATTTCTGAATCTTCAAATTTCTCTAATACTAAATCTTTTAATATCCAAGTCCCTAAATCTTCAAATCCTTAAACTCCCAAATTTCCAAATTTCTATATCTCTAAATTTCCAGATTTTCAAATTGCCAAACATTGAAACTTCCTATTTCCAAAATTTTTAGACCCTCAAATTCTTAAATTTCCAAGTTTCTAAAATTCGAAGTGTCCAAACATCTGAAAACCCAATTACCTAGATTAACAAATCTTCAAATTCTTAAATTTTCAAATTTCATAACTTAGGGACATATAAGGTCATAGTAAAGTTACACGTCCTTACAACATAGTGACATATAGAAACGTCACATGATGTTACATATTCTTACAACGTAGTTATATATGTATATATGACGTCACATATCCTTACAGTATACATATGAACACGTCAGATAACGTCACATATGCTGACAGCGTAATAATACATAAAAACGTCTCATATCATTACACATCCTTAGAACCATATAGGAACCTCTCGTAACATCAAACGTGGTTACATCACATATAGCATACGTACATATAGGAACATCTAATTACGCTACACATCGCTATAACATAGTCATATGGAAACATTACATATCACATGTCGGTACAACGTAGTGATACACAGAAACTCATATGATGACATATCCTTGGAATCATATAGAAACCTCTAATATCATACATAGCTACGTTGAATATAGCGTAGGACCATATAACAACGTAATGATACATACAAACGTCTCATATGATTCCACATCCTTAGAATCATATAGAAACCTCTAATAACATCGTACATAGCTACGTTGAATACACCGCAGGACCATATAAGAACCTCTAATACCATCAGACACCCCTACACCTTAAGAACATACATGGTGTATAGAAACACCACATGCTATCACACGTCTCTCCAACAGACCGACACATGGAAACGTGACATATCATCACACTTTACATAGAAACTCTCATAGTATTACACATCCTTTCAACGTAGGCACCCCTTATAACGTCACAATAAAATATCGACCTAACGCTGTTAGGTCCCCAACCTGGGGGTACGGCCCGATAATTCTAATCCAAAAAGACATTCACGTGTTGGGATTCAAGTGGACCACGCTGTGCACATCCATAATAGAAACGCGGAGAAAAAGTGGAACGAAGTGGTGTAGTATGCAAGGAGAGTCAGGGAAGAAACGGGAAAGCGGGTTAGAGAGTGGTACGACGGAAGTAGATGAAGGGGGGTAGGGGACCGTAATTCATATGCTAATCTGGCGTAGATGCCATTGTAATCTCCGGTCGCCCGCCTCGGTGTGGCCCCACAAAGCCTCAGCTTGACGCGGATGCTGGAGAAGTGATCCAAAGCTCAACCCTGTCACTGCTTCTGCTTCTGCTTCTGCTGCCATCGCCTTACACGGTATACCTATGTAGAGGACGTATCTACGTAGTTGCAGACTTCAATCACCGTGTTACTGAACTTCGTCGTCGTCGATCCGTCTTCGGCTCGTTGCGACATAGTCTTCTGACAGCAGACCTTTTGTACGACGACCACCGATGTGTGTTACATCTTCTTTCATGGAGTATTTTGTGTCCTAGACCTTGGTACTTTTATCATAGCAATTTTTACAAAGGTACTTTTCGTCTGTTTTGCCATCTTGTTTAGACTGTGAATAGAATTTAGTGGGAATTCAAATAATTGGAGTTAAAATTATATAATATATTAAAATAATACATGGCAGTTAAAAAAAGTGGGTATTCTAACAAAGTCTAATATCTAAGTCTATGATTCTTTCCTCCGCTTTCTGAGATTATTGTAACTGAAGAGTAAACCTAGATATTTTTTTATTTGAGAGCATTATCTATTCTTTTATCTAGATTATCTAAGAACTAGGTATCTTTTGGATCAGGATTCGCAATTTTACCTCACTGTGAAAGGGTTAAAGTAATGAGGTGTAATAAGGAATAATAAAATTAAGGTCTGCTGTCAATTTTATAGTCACTGCTTTAAGTTGTAGGAGTGTTTAATTACTTGTTGTTTTTAGTCAGAAAATTAGGTGTCAGCTTTTAGCTTACAGTATTCACTAGCATGTTCTATAAAGAGTAATGAGGAAAAACAGTGTTATTTACACAGAGGTTCACTAGTGATTTATAAAAAAGTTGCAATAAAAATATACAATCTACAGGCAGTATTCTATGAGGTTGTTGATGCACTATAATGTAAAAATAGATGGACGATGTTTATCGAATATGCTTTTTCTAGCCGTGTTTACTATTTGAAATAATAATACGTTGCTGGAACCTTATTTTTTATCAAACGAACTAACACTAGGTTAATTTCTGTACTTGTTTAATATTACTTAGCGAAATTAACAAATTTCTAATTTTTTTAGTCAGAAGTGTTTAGATTTCTAAAATTCTGTTTTCGGATTTATAAAATTTAATTTTGTAAGCTTTCAATGTATCTTCTCAAATTTCCAAATTCCTAATTCTAAAGTTTCAAATTTCGTAATTTCAAAATTTTCCAATTTGTTAATTTTAAGATTTTAATTTTTTTATTTTAATTTTTCAAATTTCTAAATTCCCAAATATCTTAATTTCGGAATTTCTAAGTTTCAGAGTTTCTAAATTTCCAAATTTCCAAATTTCTACATTCTCGAATTTCTAAATTTCCAAATTTCTAAATTTCTAAATTTCTAAATTTCTAAATTTCTAAATTTCTAAATTTCTAAATTTCTAAATTTCTAAATTTCTAAATTTCTAAATTTCTAAATTTCTAAATTTCTAAATTTCTAAATTTCTAAATTTCTAAATTTCTAAATTTCTAAATTTCTAAATTTCTAAAGTTCTAAATTTCTAATTTTCAAAAGGTACATCATACTATCATATTAATGATACTTGCGCCTTTACAATTTTAAACAATCTTTAATTAAATAAATTTGTAACAGAAATTTGTTCAGTCACATACTATAATTCCATGATATTATTTACATATTATACAAAAATAAAACTATGTATTTTTCTACAAAATTAATCGTCACCAAGATTATTTCATAACTAAAATTACATAATTATTTTATAAAAAAAATACCTATAAAATATAACATTTATTAAAAATAAAATGAATTAGAAGTGGCAGCATACTTAATATTAATTTAAGTGTTATCAATCATATTTAGACCACGGAATCCCACAAATTATTTGCGATATCAGCACAAAATTGAGGATATTTTATTAATCGTCCAAGATAAAATAAATTTTGTAATTAAAAGGCACTTCGTAACGGTGTCATAAAACACGAGTATCGTTTATCGTTGACGGAGGTCGATATCTTCACCGTTGTCGTTTTCCGTAAAATTTATCGCCCTTTCTTCCAGATATTTTCTTTCCGTAAGGATGTCGGTGTTTATAAGTTCGTAAAAATGACGATTCGCCATTACGTACGGGTGTATTTCCCTAGGCGTGTTCTCATTGTTTCAAGCCGACTCGTTTGCTTTTTCTACTTTTAATGACTGCCCTTTACGCTAGCCATTTCGCGAGCGTCGTCACACGGCTTAATTACGCCATTTTATAGATTCCTTTGTGCTTTACTCGCGGAGTAATATCCTGGCAACAGTACAAAAGATAAATCAGGTTTTAATTGCAAGACATCGTTGAATTAAAGCGTTAAACCGGCAAACGGTACGGACAGCTTGAACTTATCTCGTAGTTGTTCTTCCAATTATTTTGTATGCAATTTATTCAAGGAGCACCGTCCACAAATTGCTACGAGATTCTTTGCACGCTTAACGATCGCGGCATTAATTGAGCGACGCTTCGTAAAAGTGTTTGCCTCGCTTTTATTTTGTATACTTGAGCTGAATTCTTTTCCCTATATATTTAACGGGGTACCAATTGCATTAATTGGCGGAGAAATGTCCGGAATATGATCGGTTAATTGAACATTTTAATGTACGTTTTTCAACGAATTTATTGGCGAAACAGGTATTAAATTTTTAAATGCGTTACGTTGAATTGAGGGCAATCGAGTTTTATAATATTGCAGTTTGATAACTGTGAGATTATTACCAAAACGACGTACCTGTTTTTCATATCATTTTTTATTTTAAATAAATCAACTCGCCGGGGAAACGTATTTCCGCAGTAAATTGGCAAACTATAATTTACAGCTGTTTGAGAATCGTCCGATTTTTTACAATGTTACGCAATTTTTGTCTGTTCGGTTATTAATTGAGAATTTGTTATTACGGGAATTTAAACAATAAGCGATTGACTGTAATGGTCTTTCGAACCCTGCAAATTTAATTCAATTATTTGCATAATTTTCGTGTAATCCGTATTGATTTTCGTGAAAATAAAGAATTAAGTAATCCGCAATAATTTACATTAATTTATGTTTTATCATAATTTGATTGATTCAGTTCATTAATTTATATTTTAAATTAAATTAATACATTACATTAACTTTTCTTGCAATTTAATTAATTCATTAATTTATGTTTTATCATAACCTTAATTCAGTACAATTAAGGTTTTATCGTTTATTTATCTATTTCCGAAAATTTTCGTAATTTACATTTTTAGCAAAATTTTAACATAATTTACGTTTCACGTATACTTTCGCAAAATCTAATTTTCAGGCGTTTCATAAATACACCAACCCATATTTCACAAATTGTGTAACATAAAATAAATAAATCAGGAAATAAATTGTGTAATATAAAATTGACGTATCAACATAAATATTAAAATCCTGATTTTCACGCGTTTCATAAATATACTAACCTTCTATAGCCTCTTTATTTTGACGTCAATCAAGCTTCACAGGAAACAAATTCACTGTTACCTTCATTTGTTTCATTTTACATAAATTTCGTATTTCGAAGACTTGCAGCAGTCATGTAGAAAAATATAACACTAACAGATAAATAATTTATCTCCACAACATATCGCCAAACGCAATTAAATTTTGTAACGTGAAAGTAATTTTGATCGGTAGTTTCACGAAAAGAAGACCGTGTATATCATGCAGAAAGATGTAGCAGTTTTTCATCAAATTTCTCACCTGCTAGTAAGTACAGTTGATCGTGTTGCAAAAGCGACTGGAATTAAGTGTACAACGACGGAAACAGATTTGAGAAATGCGTATCTCGCGTGGAAGTTGCTGGAACTCTGTAGGAGGGGGTTGGTCGAAGTTCCTGCGAGTGGATAAGGGTGGCTGGTGTACTAGAGCTAGTTGAGCAAGTAGATAAGTTTCGATCCCTCGGCGAGCCACCTTGCCTCCACCGCCATCACTCGCCCTTCTATGTTCCTGCAGATAAACGTATCCCGGGATATCGAGGCTCTCGAAGGCTGCCTTCATTGCTGGCACAAGTTCGAGTTGGCCGACGTGACGCAAGCCTCCTCGGTCCGAAGCCGTTGCGAGAAATCCTTCTGGATTATGAGAGGACGACGTGCTTCTTCGCGGCTCGGCAAACGATGTCGTAAATAGAACGGCTCGGGGATAAAGTAACGTACGGTTCGGTAATCATGACGCGGTTAACGACCGAAAGCTCGTTAAGCTCTCACGAATTTACGTCGGATCGAATGATTAACTCGATTGGAAAATATAAACGAGACTGTTCCACAAAAATCTTTGTTTGGTCGGCAAGGTCAGAGAACTTCGATATTAACCAGTTCAAAAATCTATGTTTACATAATACTCTTATCTGGTTATGTTATTTGAAGTAATTGTAAAATTCAGAAAGGTATAGATCATTAAGTATGTTCATGGTGAGGTGTGATGTAGAAGAGTATTTTCTGAGTTCTTCACGAATTTTGACCGAACATATGTATACCCAATATGATAAATTGAAGTTTCACAGTTTTAAATGGTTTAGCTTGCATATGATAATTTATACATTACTGATATTACTTTCTGATAAATTTTTTCCGTAAATTTCTGATTATCGATATTATTTTATATTGAAGTATACATACGTGTATATACACGATTTTTATGATTCGTTTATAACTGGTGATATATTTAGGTTGTCAGACCACGCACGTAAATCAGAAGGACGTTAATGAGACAATTAGAGGTGTTTGGAGAACGTTAAAAATAGTTGTGTCGATGCGAGCATTAGAAACGCTTCAGTAACAATTACTCAACTCCCGGCTTCAAAGTTTTCGTATCGGCTCGGATCGATTCATGCATAATTTTCGAGACCCTTTAGAGGAACAAAAGTTTCAAAATATCGGAAAACTGATCCATTAGAGGTAGAAATTGCAGTTCAAGCCTCGTTAACGATTACCATGAAAACACAGTGTCATCGAGCGTTCATTCTATTGTTGGATAACGATACCGATACAAGAAATAAAAATACACGATATAATATTCAGATACTTTCTCGATAATTTTTAATAATAGTACATACTTCTACATTTTTACTTTTTGAATTTATCGTCCGTGCGTGATTATACGTGTGATAACTTGCAAATTACTTTTTAGTTCATTTCACTTTTAATTGAATTCGAGTAAAATTACAATTGAAATTTTTCTTCAAGAAGGGTTATTTTAAAACGCGTTAGGTCGCCACGTATTAAATTATCACACGATAAATTATTATATGTTACATTGCATTCAATTAGGTTACCACGCATTATATCGCCACGCGTTATATTGCCATGCTTTAGATATCAACACGTTGGGATACCACTCATTAAATTACGACACGACAAATTATTACACGTTAAATCGCCTCGAATTAAATTTCCACGCGTTATATAACTAGGTATTAGATCACCTCGCGTCATATTGCTACTTATTAAATTACCACGTGTCAAAACACCACGCATTAAATTACCGCACGATACACCAGTCCATATACATCTACGCATTAGATCGTCACGGTACCTTCTAGCGATATATCACGCATATAGCTACAGATCTCCCTTCATTATATCACATTGTATCATCTCGCGATAAATCGCCAGCTACATCCAAGCCTTCCACATAGTAACCAATGTACCCAACAGATTTCTCTAATTATTACCAATTAAATCCCCATCGAACTGACAATGCGCCAGATATCGCAACCCGCCATTTTAATCGAATTAACGCGAAAACGTTCGATCTGTAGGAAAAAGAAAGCAATCCGAAAGGAGGCGCAGAAGATCGTCGTTTTAGTGAGGAAAGAAAGGAAGCACGGTGTCAAACAGTATGTTCGCTTTGTCTTCACGAAGTCCGGCGAGAAGATAATTTCCCGAGGGTTAATTCCTTCCTCGATTTCTTGGAGGGTTAGGAAGCGGAGGGGGCGTTAATACTTAGCCCGAGCGACAAAGGTCCAATTCTCGGTCCCCACAGTGTCCTGGCACGACAATGGCAACGAACGCCCGATGAAAAGTACTCGGGGCAAAAGGAAGGAGAATTCTCTGTGAAGGAATGGCGGGAGTAAGTGCGAAGGAAGTGACGGAGGGTGGGCAAGAAAGGGCAGGGTAAGAATCCCGTAGCGAACGGGGATGCAACGAGGCTGCAAGTCAGGCGAGAATCTAATTTCCCGAGACAAATCCTTAAATGTGCCCTGGAGCCTGGCTCGGAGGCGCGAGCCGGGCTACCAGCTGGAATGAGCTCGCGTCTAGCAGCCGCGACGACGACCTTTAACTCGGTTCGCCAATTTTGCATCTCCATAACCGGGCGAGAACGCGTCATTAAGTTCATTCACGCGGGGAACGCGGTGAATCGAATGCGCGAGCCGACGACCCGTTATCCGCGGAATGTAAAATTTCGCGATAAAACCGTTACGCCCGATTGAAATTCCTCCTATCGACCGAATGCCGTGCGATGGCGAACTTCGGAACTTCCGGACAACGCGAATATCGTGTACTCCTTTTTCGAATGATGCTGTCATTAACGCGAATGCCGGGCGAGTTTTGTACGATTCGTTTGCAACGAAGTTTTTGCCGCATTGAGAATATTGTGCGATTAAATCGAACGGTTTATGTTACGATCGAACGTGGGCGGAAATTATTTTGATGAGCGGCAGCTTCACGATCTTTGAAACACCGATTTCAGTGAAACTTTGTATAATTATGGGGGATGCTAACGGTAATAAGTTTGCGAAACCGTGACGCGCAACTCTTCAAAATAAGGGAGGAATTTGTATTCAAAGTTCTGGTAATTTGTATTTAAAGTTCTTGTAATTTCTATTTAAAGTTCTGGCGATTCGTATTTAATTATTTGAGAATAACGAAGTCAAAAATGTGCTGCTGCTTGATGGAAAGGTACTACGTTTATTATAATTCAAGGATCGCGAGTTTAGAACTTCGTGAAAGTTATATTTTCTTTCTTCAGTTTTTATTATCTCTTATTTTCCATTTAAATTACTTTATCAGAAATATTATTAAAGTAATTTAATATTACTAAAATATTGTTGTTGAATGTGAATTTCTTCTATATTTTAAAACGTTGCTATAGTTTTGTAAAATTGTTACTTTTATTGTCCTATATAATTTTGCAAAATTTTAATAGAATCGATGTTTCAAAGGTCGCAAAATCTTCTGGTAAGATGATAAAATATTCTTCTAGTTATTAATTTTACTTCCAATAAATTTATTGAATCTATTGTATGATATTTAATCTTTTCTGTTACGTATAGATACTTTCTAATATTTAACAAAATGATGTAAGTTTTTAATTACACTACTTAACTATTTACTGTATTACGTTATAATCAAACTGACTTATCCAAATATGAGTGATACTCAAAGTATTAACAGATTTTTAAATAAGTAAGAAATTGAAGATTTATGAAATGTTTCTTATGAAGATCAGTAATGAAGGACATCTTGTAATTTCAGGACATTTTGTACGAGTTTTAATACATTTTTACAAGAAATTATTTGATACGATGCTTCAGAACAATTAGAAATTTTCAGGATATTCAGTAATATTCTTTTCGACGAAATCAAAAAAATTATTGAAATTTCAATGTTTCGATGTCCCAAAGTTTTCAAGTCCCAAGGACCAAAAATATTAAGGTTTCAAGCTTGAAAATTTCAGAAATCTTGAAATCCTAAAGTTCTAGAGTTCTATAATGCTAAATTTCCAAAGTCCTAAGATACTTATGTTTCAAGTCTCCAAAATTCCAGAATCCTAAGGTTTCAAATTCCAAAGTGTCTAAGTACCTGAATTAAAAAATTTCAAACTACTGATCTCACTAAGTCCCAAAATCTCAAAGCTCCAAAATCCGAAAGTCCCAATATCCCAAAGTCCTCAAATTTCAAAATTCATAGTCTAAATATTCCAAAATTGTGTAATAATCCACAGTCCCAATATTCTACCCTAGAAATACTGATTTCTGCAACCGACTGATTATGTATACTTTAAAAGTAAATCAATATTTTTTATTCGCATATGTAATTAAATCTCTAGTTGATATTAATAATATAACAAAATTTGTTATAAAACGAGTTCTACGCCCTCCCCCTTACAATAACCTGGCTGTCCCCATATTTACAAAATGAATCTTTATATCATTAGGTCATGTTATCAAGAATTTCCATCGAATCGGTGACAAAAGAAATATGCTGCACTGTACAATCTCACGCTAGGGAGAACACGTATGATCGAACTTCAGCAGGGAGGGCATATCGTATAGTGTTGCAAGGAATACATATAGGCAACGACGACAACGAATGGTGTACTTTTGGGCCCAATGGCATTTCTTTGTTTCTGTTCTGTATTCCAGAGTGCATGATGGACGACTGGAGCACCAGTGCCATCTTCTGGAAGTAGGAGGCACCGGTGGCGGCCGCTGAAGGTAACTTCGACTTCCAGGAGATAGCTAGCTTCCTTCCAGTACCTCTATTCTTCTTCTTCTCCGCAAATCGGCAGAAGGAGAACCTCTCTATGAGAAAAACGAAAGAAAAGAAACGAATTTTCCTCTCTCATCACGCCATCACCGCTGATTCAGCCAGCACAGCTCGCCGCAAAGTTCATTTTGCTGCTCGCTAGTGTTTGACCCACGAATCCTCGGCATTCCTTCACGAATCCACCCTTTTCCCTTTTATCCAATTTCTTCACTCGACGCGCGGCCGACATACGTCCGTCCGAACCAGAATCCAAATTCCGAGCAGAAGAGAAAAATAATTTCGAGGCTTATCAAATTTTTTCGCTCGGCGTTCTTCCTATGTGATTTTTTTTTCCTTTTTTTTTTCTGGTCACGGTCGGAATTCGATCAAACGGACCTCGAAATTTCCGTCGCGACTCGTTTTTCGTGTTTCAATTTTCGAAGCAATTATTCCGTAATTTCGTCGCCGAAATCTATTTCAGACAAATTACCGCCTATTCGGTTTTTTATGCGATTCGATTCGTTTTGAGCATAACGCGCGTTCACCGAAGACCTCTCTCCGTTTCGTCGATCCCAATCCATTTCCAAAAGAGAAAAAAAAAAGATAAAAAAGAACGGATACACGATGCGATACATTGTAAGGTATTATAAATAATGTTGTGCGTGTCCACATGCGTGAACTTTTATTTAGTAGCCGTAAACTTGTCGTTCGTGTTTTTTGCTCTAGTTATTACACACCGGCGTCATCACACTGTTGGAACCTCGTTATGACGGTATCAGGGTGGACGCTCTTAGAAGCCCCATCAATTTTTGCCCTGTTTATTAATTTCGCTGTTAAAAAACAAGTAGCAAGCTTGAGATATAAATAGAAGACACATCTCAGAGCGTCTACCGACCGTAATAATACAGATAACCTCCTGTTTTTGTTTTGAAGGCCGAATATATCGTGCACCTCGTTACGTCCAAGTCCCATAATTAATTCAAGTCCTAGTCTTTTACCTCTACCTGTTCGTATGGGCAACCACCTTAAGCGTATATATTATACATTTATATATATATCTATATATATCTATATATATATACTGCTCTTTACAGCTATGACCATAAAATAGTGGCTCGCTCGTTGGATGTGTTGTCTCGTTCGTTGTCGATGTGTTTTTTATCACCTTTGTAAATATTTTCTGATTATGATGTCAGCTACGTTTATCTTATTGTATTACTTAGATATTGATTCTATATGAAAATTTTTCATCCCCTCTGTCCGTCCTATCCGCAACACCGTCTCCACCAGATATCTTTTCACGAGTTCCTATCGATCACCTCTTTTGTCACGTAGTCCCGATCAATCTTGCACACTCACGATTAATTTATTATGATTATTATTATACAGGGATACACGTACACACAGGATCTACACATTCAGTGCAGATATTTCTAAAAGGCATTCACGTTTGTCGATTGACAAATTATTGGCTTAACGTCACGTGACACGTGATGAAAACGAAAAAAAAAGGAATTTCGACGATTACGAAATCGCTAAACTTTGAAAAAGTATCGTATTTGGAGGCGAAGTAAGGTAATCCTCTTGGTGTTATCATCTTTCTTGAGAACACAATTTGTAAATACTATTTAACAGTTTGATAAAGATAAAATTTTACAATTTTTATATTTTATACTTTTTCTTTAGGAATATGGTTTGTAAATTCTATATAAAAATTTGATACAAATAATATTTTAACTTTTACTGAAAGAGTACGATTTTTAATAGTACACAAAATATTTTCATCATATTTATTTCACGACATTTGCAATATTTAACATTTTTTTTTAAACAGTACAATTTCTGAATACCATGTAAAAATTTAGTAAACATTTTATCATTTTTACAGTAATTAAAATTTTTCTTGAAAAATACAGTTCTTAAATAGTATACAAAAATCTCGTAAGGGTAGTGTTTTGTATTCTATAAAAAATATACTGCACGTAATATAATTAAAATTTCTTGAAAAGAATAATCCTTAAATAATATATAAACATTTGATGAATGTTTTACAATTTTTTGAATAATTGTATTAACAGAATTAAAGTAACGTTAGGACTAGGAGATTTGAATTTCGTTTCCAAATAAGTCGACACCTTCAAAGTTTAGCGAAAGAACGATAATTTTGTACGTTTATGCCCATGCGATAAAAAACGGCAAGGAAAGCTAATCAGGCCCAAATATGCTCCATGAAATGATAAATGACATCGCAATTATAGGTCGATACCATTCATTTGTCATTCTCGTGCACAAGTTAGAAATAGCTGCAGATTGTTGAAAGAAGAATTGTTGAGTGGCGTGTGACCCTTTATAAGCGATATGTTGACCTCAGCACCACGCGGAACGCCCATTGATGGTCTCTGAAAAAGATTAAAAATATAAAAAAAAAAATTGTTCTGTATTTTAATAAATTTTCTTGTAAATACGAACGATATCATCATCGGGAGTTCCGCCCGTAGTTGAGTCGCTTGTACGCCCCATCCGGTTTTATACGCGAATCCCGTTTTTTCTCCATCTGTTTCTTCGGCTTGTGGCGTAGGATGTAGGATTGAAATTGATTGGATTACTTTTGATTTCCTTTGTTGTCGTTACTTTATCACCTTACAACTTCCCGTTGAAATACATATACATTATCGTCACTGTCACACGTGTACGTACGTCGTGTTACATACTGTTACCGATGTCAGTATTACGAATGATATTTTCGTATATTTGTCATTTTTTTATCCGTCACACTTCTATCTGTAACCGTGGACGCATATGTGTATACATAAATATTATAGTAACAATTTTACTCCGATTGTCATTTTTGAAACGTATCGAAGGCCGATTGTGGCTGCGCGTTGTAAAGTCGTAACGCGAAATCATATATGTATATATCTATATGCGTACAGGTATATATATAGATATACATATATATGTGTATTTATTACCCTACCCCCCCTTCCCCTTAGGATGGTGGATGCTGGTGTAACCGTGTAACTTTGTCGTTTTCGGTGTTAGCCGCAAAATCTCTTTTAATGCCTAAATACCGCTATTAAGCGAACATGGCTCGTTCTTAAACCACCGACTAACGTGTTTCTTTGTTTTTTTTTCTCTGTTCTCCCTGTTTCGACACGCGGCCGACCCGCAGACAGAAAGCTGTTCGTGGGAATGCTCAGCAAGCAACAAACCGAAGACGATGTCAGACAGTTGTTCACTGCCTTTGGCACAATAGAGGAGTGTACCATCCTCCGTGGACCTGACGGCAGTAGCAGAGGTGAGTACCTTTATCATTTACTTGTTATCTATACCTTTTAATCGTTCATAAAACATTCTTGTTATTATTGAACAATTATTTAAGTATTTCATACCAAATGTCTCCATTAACCCTTAAATAACGTCACCCCTTTGTTGCAAGTACATACTTGACCTTGTTTAAAAAGTTGTGGAAATATTTGGCTCTTCAAAAAATTTGAGCTCCGACAAAAATCTTTATTCTTCGGATAATTTTATTCTTATAACGGATAGTTTCCAATGAACCTGATTCTGACACTACTTTTGTTTGTTATATATCAAGTATATGATAAAATTAATTATAGTTAAGTGAGAATATCATCCGCATGATTGTCTAGTACAAATGTAAGGTAATACGTCATTCAGTAACGTGACACATCCAAATATGAGTGACATGTAGACACATCATACACGTATGTGTAACATGTGGTTATATGTTGTTACATATGTTACACTATTAATTTACATGTACTCAATTTTTACGTATTTCTCTATTAAAAATTACGTTTGTAAACACATTAATGAGTTAATAGATATAGCAGAAAAAGTGAATATTGTTTTCGTGCAACAGACCCTAGATCTTGGATACCACTCACGAAAATATCAAACAAAAACAGGATGTTAATTAAGGGTTAAGCCACAGTTCCCCTCGAGTGAAGAATACTCGTAGCACTTTGGAGTGCACCGAGGAGAATCAAACGCTGTTCGGGTCATATAGGCCTTAAAAGCCTAAGAGCAAGGTTGAAGCTAAAGGTAAGTCACGTCCGGAGAATTAATCATAAGGCGGTGCAAGAAGAGGTGGTCTCAAAGGAAGAAGGCAATTGCCTCGGAGAGGTTTCTCGCAAACCTGATAATAACGGCTGAAGTTAAACGAAAAAGAAAACGAACAAATACAGCAGGGTTCGTTCGAAAATTTGCTGCTATCATTGCTATGTTTACGGCTGACCTAGCTAACGGAACTTGATTCACGGATCGGTAAAGGTTGTTTCTGGAGTGATGAAGAACTGGCAGAAGAAGGGGGGTAACTCGAGAAAGTTCAGACGGGGCAGGAAAGGCAATAATTTCCGCTGGACGAGCCGGTGAAATTTAAATATTTTCGTATAAAAATGAAGACCGTGAGTAATAGGATGCCGGTCGAGTTTCTGCGAGATTTAAGAGCGAGAGAGGAGGAGTAATCGAGCAAAACGAAAGAGGCCGAGACATAAATAGGGGAAACAAGGTGTGGAGAGGAACAGAGGAGCGAAACGGCGGGCGAAGGAGAAAGAAAGAGAGACGAATGAAGTTATCAGGACGCAAAGAAAGGGGAGAAGCGTAAGCAGCCGGGCTGGGCGTGAATGTAATTAAATTCCAGCTCGAAGTAAAACTCACTTTCAACAGTTAATAAGATTTTGATTCGTAGCCGGTTACGTAATATGGCACCCATCGTCTTTGGCAAGCGCCGAAGATTTGCAGCGTGAAGGGAAACGATCGTAAGAAGGAGGCTGAAAACAGTGCTCGTCTCGAAAAAGACCCTCGCGATGTTCGCAGACTCCTTTGCTTCGCGAAGATCGAATCTAACCCCCCACACCCTGTTTCGCTTCTCTGTTTCTCGTTGAAACCCTGCCGTTGCCTACCCGGGTCTTTAGAGTCTTTGTCGAAAAACGGGACGCGATGTTGCGCTCTCTTTTCAGGCTCTTTAATTAAAATCACACGAACGCAAAACATTTCGCCGGTTGCCTGCAAGGATTGCCGGCAATTTAGACGTCGACGCTTGTTTCGCGACAATAGAACGCTGAATGCGACGCAGACGTGATCCGTGATTGAAAACTTTCCAAGAAAATTGATTCCAACCGTGAATAAAATGACCGATGCTCGAACGGTTTTATCCCTTCGCAATCAAATAATTAGGAGTACGACTTCCGAGAAAAATGAACGAAATAAAATCTATTCTTCTTGAAATCTTTACTTTATATTATTTTTGTTTATAAGATATAGACGTAATATTACTGATATTGATATTACTTTTCTTTCATAAAATTCGTTATATTACTTAATCTTTAATAAATATATTTTCTTATTTTTTCAGTACTATAAAATAGTCTGTTATTTGTAAAATAATCTAAAGTTACAGTGTGATAAAATTTGTAAATAATACATGCTAAAAATTTGTAATTTTATCACCATAAAAGAAATGCAGAGAGACAGCACAAGAATTCAAAATATTTATCAAAATTCACAAATAATTGCAGAGAGAATCCATTTCTATTTACAAGACATCGTTGTCGAACATTCGAATATCAAGTTCATCGAAGGAAATAAGTTTCCGTTAACAGGTTTAATTGCAACCCTCCTTGAACGTTTGTAATCGAATTTCTACGATGTGGATACACCTCCAACAGGAAAGTGTTGATCGCTTATTCCGTGCTACTCTACCGTTACATCCCTTGTCCTGGTTCTGTCCTGGTGAAAACTTTCCGAACAAGCTTCATCACTGCTCGTCCGGGCTCGCTCGAGTTTCATAACTAGCTAATCCGCGACGTAATAGAGAGATCAGGAAGATCTCCCCTCTACGACTTCATCTGTATATCGCTTTAGGTCTACCACGACAACCAACAGAATTACACGGATGACGTATAGTACTGGATATTAACCTTATTTCGATATCAGTCGACAGGATGTAGAATTTGGAGTTCTCTACCCTATGTTTCATTTACCTGCGACAGATAGAATTAGTACCGTTTAAAGAAATTAGTACGTTTCATAGATATTTTTATACTTTCACGTTTTCAAATTTCTAGACTTTCAAATTTCCAAATTATCAAATATTCAAGTTTCCAAATTTTCAAATTTTCAAAGTCCTAAATATTCAAATCTACAATCATCAAATTTTCAAATCTCCAAATCCCGAATTTCCCAAATTCCTAGATTTTCAAATTTCCTAATTGTCAAAGAATTCTCTAAATTTTCCAAGTCTCCACATCCCCAGATCAAATTCTAAGATTTGATGGACGCCTAAGACCTTCCAAATATTACTTAGGGGATGTCCTTGACATATGTGAAAATTATTAAAATCGAGAGGTGTATATATGTTCATAATTATCCAAAGTAAAATTACTGTTGAATCCTCGATACGTATAATTCAGAATGAGGCTAAGAACAGCAGTCGACATAGACGTAAAACAATCGATTAACGTATACATATGGCGGGTTGAAAAGTAACGGTGAACGGTAACATTGTTAGGCAACATTTCTGGGAATTACAATAATCCTGGAAAGTTATTGGCAGTCCCTTCATTGTTCTCAAACAACTTCCCTTATCGGATGATACTACCCTAGATTGGTAGTTGGAAGGGTAGCGGAAGACTTCTCGGTAACGAGGAGTTTAAGAAGGGAACTCGGTTCGACGACTTTATGGAAAGACACGACGACGGTTGTCTTCGTCATCGTTCAGACGGTCCGCATTCCTCCGACGTCGTAGTAACGACAGACTCTTCGTCCAATTATTTTTCCCTCGCTTCGAAACATTTCAACACCACTTCAGCGAAAGAACTCGTTCTATTTTCTCGTTTCCACGCCAACCTTTCGTCGCCTCGTCTTCTTTTCCATTCTCCGTCTTCCGACTCCGTTTCTCGATGTGTACAAAAGTACCAAGCCCCCTAACACGGATCCCGAATTCGCATTATTTCAATTGTGCGAGCTGCAATAATTCACCGTGCTAAGAAGATTATAAAATGTTTATGAATAATGGAACGAAATATTATTCGGAGCGGGACCAAGGGTTCTCTTCAGCTATACACCAACACCGAAGCTAATGATGCCACCAACGCACCTTCGAATTCCCTATCCGTGTATCCGCTTATTGTGTTACGGTGTATTGTAAACGTTAAACGAATAGTCGAGCTACAGAACAATTCTGTGCATTAAGTTGTAATAACGTTACGCCCCCGCGTTTCCGATCCACCCTCCGCTCTGAAATTCTTCCGACTTTACTATTCCGGCCTCTCGACTGTCACGGCTGCTATTATATCATCTTTAAACAGCTTTCCTCCCGGTGCGATGCAAATAATGAGATTACGCATTACGTTCATACTTGTAGTTTTTTGTTTGTTTATCTACTTGATGTCAGGGTCTTATTAGATGATGCCTGGAAGCCGGTACTCTTTGTATATTTGTACTTAAAAATGATGACTTGGAAAATTGGGAGGGAGGAAGATATAAGAGTTATAGGATGACTGTAAGCTATTTGTTAATTTGAATTTGTGAATTTTGCAATTTAGTTTTTGAATTTTTGAAATTTAGAATTGTGGAATTGTGGAATTTTGGAATTTTGGAATTTCTGATTTATTAAATTTCTGATTTTTCAAACTTCGAAATTTCCAAATTCTCAAATTCTCAAATTCTCAAATACTTAAATTCTCACATTCTCACATTCTCACATTCTCACATTCTCACATTCTCACATTCTCACATTCTCACATTCTCACATTCTCACATTCTCACATCCTCACATTCTCACATTCTCACATTCTCACATTCTCACGTTCCCAAATTCTCAAAATCTCAAAATCTCAAATTCCAAAATTCCCATTCCTAATATTCTCAAATTCCAAAATTCTCAATTTCACAAATTCCCAGATATTCAACTTCTCAAATCTCAAAATTTTCAACAAAGAAATGTTCCAAATATCAATAAATGAATAGCAAAAACCTCGTACGACAAATTATTGTATTAAATCGAATCGATTCGGTTTCCATTTAAAATATAAACGTTTTAAAAGCCATGGCAATCTAACAGCTTCAACAACCATCATCATTAATTAATATCTCATAAAAGTACAGTACTCGTAAGACCAGATAAAACTTTCTCATCGCCGCAAAAAATATTTCAAAATATTTTTGTTTACAAATTAACTGTCGATAACGATGCACACGCATATAAGGGGAAAAAAGCGATAGTTCTAGTTTCACGAGCAACGAGTGGGATGAAAACATTTTTCAGCGAGCTTGATGTTGTTCATGACGGGAAAGCGTTTTCGATAACTCTCGCTCGAGTTCCGCGTTCGATCGTGTGACGTAAACAGATTAGAATGGTCCCGTTAACGACATTACTGATGGGAAATATGACGAATCAATAATTTCTCGGTCTAGCATTTTATGAGGGAGTATTAAACGAGCGATAGTTATCGATGATTAATCACCCGGCTGTCACCTGCACTGGTTCGTCCGTTTGTAGAATGTATCCTGCCTTAGGCACGTGACTAATCTGCAGTTTTAATTTTCAATAGAAATATTGATCAATTTTATACTTTTTATTTTTTATTAACGTTGAAATGGCTAATTTTATGGATAATTTTTTTTTTAAATACTCGAAGTTAGGTTGCAGTCTTGCAAAAAATAAATCTTGAAATTTCTTGCTTTTTGCAATTTTAACGAGTAAAATCAGACTGGTAATTTATTTTAATTACCTTTGATCAAATAAGTAATTTTTGAAATACTTGTATAAAAACGTGTGAGGACAATAAAATTTTCAAGTTGCCAACTTTCCATTTTTCAAACTTACTAACAAATATTTAAATTTCTAAAAACCCCCACTTTAAAGTCTTGAATTTCCAAATCAAATCCTCAAATGTTCAAGTTTCTCAAGTATTAAATCCCCACATTTTTAAATTCCCAAGGTTGTAAAAACTCGAGTGACAGAATCCCAAAGTACTTCTCAAGGTCTAAAAATTCTAAATCCCCAAATATTGAAATTCTCAAATTCCCAAACTTCTCATTCTTCAATATTCAGGGTGTCTCCACTGTAACTCTCAGAAGATTCTTATATCAGTATTTATAAAAATCCAATAATCGTACAATAAACGACAGTACCTAAAATCTGTACACATGGCACGAAACGCACGCAAGAAAATGGCCGCTTTCGAAAAGTAAATTAAACCGTCGGTGAGCGTCAATTATTGCGGGCACGGCAGCCTTAATTTGGCAAATTTGCGTCAGCGTATCAGGGCGGTATAAAAGCGAAAGACAGATGCCTGGCAATATTTCAAACGCCCAAGAGGAGGACAGTAAACCAAAACGATGCCGCGGAATCGACGTGAATCCAGACGCGGTAGCTTGAATGCAGACACGCGAGTCCGGACGGTAAATCACGGACAGCCTCGTCGAGTGGCTGTCGGAGAGTCCTGGTGCCGGCTCTCGTCGTACGAAGCATTTATTAATCGCTCAGCTCCTAAATCCCGTGGCGCAGCTGGGCTGGAAATGTTTGTACGTATTGCAAAGTAAAGCGCCGCGCGAGAGGGGACGCCGGGTCCTCTGGGAGAGGATTAGGTCGGACATATTGAGAGCTTCCAGCCGAAAGCACCCTCTTTCTCGAGTTCCAGCCCCTGTTGGAAGGAGAGTGCTACGCGAACACCGTCCGAACTGCTTATACAAGGAAAATTGTGGCTTTACCGGCGTCGGACACTTCGCATAATTGTACACCGTGCTTGCCGTCATAACGTCCTCTAGATACAGCCTCTCTGGCTATCTTGGTCCTTTCGACGATTAATATGATCGTTCGATATTATTTCGCTATTATACGATCATTCAGCGTTTGATATTATCTTCAATTTCTTGATGATAGGGAAATAAAATAATACTGTTTCGAAAGAGAAAAGTTAACCTCTTGATTTATTTGTCAGGTGCGTCATTCAGAAGTAACTAATCATAGCTACTATGATTAGTACTATACGATTAATACTATAATGCTAATATTAACCCCTTACACTATTTTGACTCGTGACTCACTCGTACTTCAGCTGTGATTTTACTTGAATTTTGAATACACTTCAATACACTTTCCAATTATAATTTGCATAGTCAACGATTGCATAATACCAAATTGACATAACACTTCAACTTTCGTAGTCTGTTTTAATATTGAGCTGTGATTAGTTAGTTCTGACTGACACATAATGCAAGGGGTTCGAACAAATAAAGACAGTTTAAATGTTATGTCAATTTTGTATGTAGCTATTCTAGACTATGCAAATTATAATTGACTTAAACTCTAAATTGAAGCGTATTAAAAGTTCGAGTAAGGTTTGTCACAGCGTGAGTGCGTCACGTGTGGATATCGTAAGGCAAGGGGTTAATTAGCATATTTAGGGACAAACGTAATCTACATAAATTAAATCGTAAAATATGAACGGAAAATTTAGGTATTTTTCGATAAAATTGATTTCGTAAAATATACTAATTTTGAATAAAGTAAAATATTACAAATATGGGACATACAGAATATTATCTATGAACATAATTAACACGAAACTGGGTCACTACTGACTATAATTTAAACTTTGTAATGATTTTGTATAGAATAGTGCCTTTGCCAGAATATTGATCTCGATAAATTATCAATGTATGTTATTTTGCATATTTTATGTAAGCGCATATTATCTCTATTATACTGTTTTATCTAAATTACTCTATTGTGTAATCTGTATCGCGTATTTATTATGCTGTGCAGATATTATGCATAATTTCACATTGTGGTTTATACAATAATTTGTAACTAATTTGTTTTGCCAGAATATTAACTAGATTTTACGAGGATGGAACTACACATTTTTGTTATAAATATATTTCAATTAATTTTGAGAAATAATATATTTGTATGCAATGATGGAAAGCAGTGTATTAAATTATTCAACACAGTATCTTTTATATCTTTTGCAAAAAATATTTATATAATACTTTTTATAAAAATTTCTTCAAACTAATAATGATTATTTATTTTCCAATAGGCAAATTATAAATTACAGGGTCAAATTTAGCCTTATAATACTTCAGAATTAATATTTTCAATAAATATCTCCATTACTGTTCACTTTATAATTTTTACTTAACAAACAAGTAACTGATTAAAAGAAAAATTATTTTCTACGATAAATAAAAATGAATTTAAAGTTTTATAAATGTATGTACTTGAAATAATCCTCTTCGCAGCTTAAATGTATATCCTATACATTCGTGTTTAATTTCGCACAACAACTTAATTGCATACACTCTTAAATACTCTGCAAACTGCTAAATAAGTACCGATATTAAATTTAACAGCATTTTCTTTCTAACTTCGAGTATTACTCGCTTACGGAGAACTTATTTCGCGCGAGGTTCGTTAATAAAAAGCATTTTAAAGTTGGCAGACGGATTCACTTAAATGAAACAAACTTCTCCGGTCGCCGTCGATTAAACAAATTTCGCTATATTGAATTGAAGTTTAAAGCAAAACACGATGAGAGAAAAGAGACGCAGTTGGTACCTGAAATTGTCTTTGATTTAATCTCAAATTTTTAATCATTCCGTCGATTTGTATAATTTCATCGATAATTCCGTGCTTGACATTTTCTGAATTTAATTAGCTTTTTAACTCTCTGTGTTACTATAATTTTCTTCCGTTAGTACGTACGTCAAAGTTATATATATTTTCATATAATAATTTTTTTATTTATTCTAGTTTAATAAAATATTTCTTGTGTACTAATAATAGGTTCGTCAAAATACTGTCACGTTAGAAAATAGATGTGGGGATATAGGGATGTGAGGATGTGAGGATGTGGGGATATAGGGATATAGGGATGTGGGGATATAAGGATGTGGGGATGTGAGGATGTGAGGATGTGAGGATGTGAGGATGTGAGGATGTGAGGATGTGGGAATATAGGGATGTGTGGGTATAGGGATGTGGGGATGTGGAGATGTGAGGACATAGGAATGTGAAGATGTTGGGATATAAAGATGTGAGGACATAGACATATGGAGTTTTAAGGATATAGGAATATAAGGATATGTGAATATATTAACGTAGATATACAGGGATGTGGGGACATAGGAATATAAACATATATGAACATAAAAACATAGAAATATAGAGATGTGAGGATCTAGGTATATGCACCTGCAAGTACTAAAGATCTATAAATAAAGAAATCTAATGACCCAGAAATGTATTAATAAAACTTTGAATACACAGTAAGTAATTCCTATAAACCAAATCTAGTAAAAGTCTCAGCAAAACATGTGTACATGTTCCTCTTCTATTTTCCACCTACATAGTCCTAACAGAAAAACCTCCCTGTAATTTCCGCACATAAATAACCGAGTAGCAGCGTCCGCAAAAAGACGATATCTATAACGAGTATGATCAATGTGATTTCTCGCGAAGAATCAACAACACGAATGATTCGCGTGACCAACAGATTTGGCAAAGTCGCGCGTTTTGTTGCACCATCAGCCACCTTTCGTTGAACGATTATCAAACAGAATCGTGGTTCGAGTCACGCGAGGCGTGCGAAATCTGATAAAAATCCGAGCCACGTCATCGAACCGTTGCCGTCGTCGTCGGCGAACCTATTAAGATCGAATGGGGTTGAAAACGACGAGGGACGATGGTCCAAATGATATCAGACTTGTTTGGCACCCTGTCACGTATCTACCGTCGCCGGACAATAATATAATATCAGAAATCTACCGGGTTTCCTCGGGCCACCGGTGATTTCGATGCGATGCGATCGCTGGAACGTTGTGTCACTCGTAAAAACCAGTGATCAGGATGATTTTGCTAATCTGCTGACATTTACTGTCGTCCGATGAAATAGCGGGTTTCGTTGTTCTCTCGGTCGAAGTGGAAATAAGAAAGCAACATGCGATGAATTAATATTGTATACGATGATTGATGCGGAGGCTGTTACGGGAAACGGAAGATGTAAAATTTATCGGGAATGAAAATAGATAGTCCGATGAAATATTCAGGATGCGAGTGCAGTTACCGAAATCGATTGTGTTGGAAAACAAATTTTTCAAGAACAGATAAACTTCGTGTTGCATATTCTGATATTATTTATGCAGTTCTCCGTGCATTTTTATGTATCGCTGCGATTACGTTGTTTTTATTTTAATACAATATGTTTGACAAATTATTCTATATCGTTCTTGCTGTATATCTGGTTAATTATTCTACTTTTACAAAATTTACAAAACTTTCACAAAATAGTTTCAATAATACTATATATAAAAATTGTTAATTTAGGAATTATTTGATTAAATTTTGGATCACAGGTTATCTATGTGATTACACTAAAATTAAAATATACATTTCATGTTTCTTTAATTGCTTCCATACTGCAATAGTACTTAGATTGATGTAGAAGAAATCATAGATTGAGGATAGGTTTTAAGTAAAATGTTAAGTCACTTTTAAATAAATTATATAACTTTCAGTGTTTCTTTTGGCGAAGTTATAAATTAATGAATAATGTTTTTTAAGAGTTTCTATAAGCTACCCCAAAAGATTTACCTACAGTAAATTACTTCGAAACAAAATGGCGGCGGTAGAAATGCTGTTTGCAGAACAGTCTGCTTTTAAGATAACATTTTCCACTACTTGTAAAACTAACCTATGTTTTAATTTGCTTCTCGAATTATAAGTAAATTAAACAAATTTTCTAAGTCATTTTAAACTAATTTTAAAAGTAAATTAAAATTAATTTTAGTTTTGCCAAACTTCAATATTTCCAAATCTCCAACTTCAAAGCTAACTTCTGAAATTTCCAAATCGTCCAATTAAAACAAGTGTTAATTTACTTTTCGAGCTATAAGAAATCTAACTAAACTTATTCATCAGTATATTATTTTCACCGCTTTATAATTTGTCTCTATAATCCTAGTTTTACAACATTAATTGAAAACTCAGTTTAGAAATAAAATTTCCTATTGAAATATACTTAGTACCGTTACTGTTTGAGAAGAAAAATTTTCCGAAGCCGTAAAAGTAGTTTCACCCCCAAGGGGTTGAAAAAAGACATCCGTTGAAGCGACAATACAGTCGATACCCCGGGCCATAATAGCGGGGATAGAACTCTTTTTCACATAATCAGCATCTCTATCGTGAATAACAGCACTAAGCACCCTTACATTAATACGATTTACTATCCGTGGAAGACGATCAACGAACAACAGTGAAAGAAGTTGAATGGACATACGGTTCCGTTGATCCAGCGAATATCCAGCCTATTGCGCCAGAAGTTTCGTCAATACTCGTGAGATTTTCGTTCGTTGTCGCTCATAAGGGAGAGCAACGGATAAAAAGGGAGACGGAGAAAAAGTTATAGGTACCCTAGCTTCCTTCCGCACGGCTGCTTTCGCCCGTCAATCGTAAATACACCATATTGCCCATAAACCTTTACAGTCGTGCATTACCCATCCCGATTCGATATGTCCCTCCCGCCTCGTTCTGGCTCTTTGTTCTGCGTTATCGAATAACTGACGGTGGCCGGCTTAAAACCGGAATGCTTTAAAGCGTCGCTTCTTTCACTTCCACGTTCTTTTCCTTTTTCCCACTTTTTCCACTGTCGACGGTACCTACCTTTATTCTCGTGTCGCTATATGGCGACGTTCTACTTGCCGCGACGAGAATTTTACGGATTTTATCCGTGTTAATTTATTAATTGTTAGAGACGGTGATAAAAGGGGAATACGTGTTGGATATAAGATCTATTGTCACGATATATGGCAACGTATTACGAAGTGTTAGATTATTACACGTTATATTACAGCGTGTTACTATAGGTTAGAGTACAGCGTTAAATTACTACACGTTAAATTAACACGCATTAAATTACTAAGCGTTAGATTACCATATGTCAAATTACTGCGCGTGAAGTGTGCAAATATACAGGTTACCATGCGTTAAATTACTGCTGGGAGTGCGAACGTTAGATAAGCACGCGTTAAATTACTACACACTAGATTACTACGCCATAGATTAATACGCGTTAGATTGCTACACGTTAGACTATCAAGCGTTAAATAACTACGCGTTAGACTATCAAGCGTTAAATAGCTACGCGTTAGATTATCAAGCGTTAAGTAAATACACGTTAGATTATCAAGCGTTAAATAATTACGCGTTAATAAAGCAGCTAGGTTTAAACTCTGATACCTTCATCACAATTGCAACCCGCAGCAATAAATTAAAAAAGAAACATACTTGTAACAAACTTGCCTTACAATTAACATTTTTTACACTCTACCGAATATTTCAGAAGCGTTAACATTCTTAAAAAAAAATGTCCCTGCACAAATTCGAATAAATTTCATTTCTTCAATCTTCCATTCGGTGCTACACCAGCAGCAAGAATGTAGCATTCGAAAGCTTAATTACGAAAGTTCCGTTTCAATTTTCCCGAAGGGCGAACAAAAGTTCCTTAACGTCATTATCAAATGTTACAACAATTTCCGCGAGCATTCAGCAGGTATACCGTGTTCGAAATTAAAAGAACACGCCGCTCCAAAGTTTAATCATCGACCGGACAACCTAGTTATCGTTGCAACCGTAGTTCCCGCGAAGCTGTTCCACTTCCGAAAGAGTCTGAGCATACAGGATAACGGTTCGAGACCGTAAGCGAGGGGGATCATAACGTCGGAGTTTCCTACGACGGTAATAATATTATTAATAATAGTAACTATCTAGACAGAACGACTGCACAAGAGTCTAGTAACTCATTAAGCTGGAAACGACATTTTCGTGACTTGAAAATGTAGCAAAACGTACTCGGGCAAACGGCATTCGGGAAATTTAATAATCCATTACTGTCGTATCCTCTTGTCCGTGTAACATGACCATTGCTGTCCTAACAATGGCCGCGCAGTAATCGTAACCAAAGGTTTTGTGAAACATTGCTCCAAGCAATGATTCTGCACGCTCGTGATACACAGTGATAGAACCACTGTCGTGTTTATTTTTATTACCCAACGACTCTGTTTTCACGTACTCGCTATGTTTCTGAACCGTGCAAATATGCGAGAGTTTTCACAGAATACCATTTACAACAACTGTTATGGTTCTGTGTGATTCACGGTTTTGATAGCTGCGCTGGATGGTTCTTTCAAACATGCATGGACAAATTTTTGAGATTATTGAAAGAACAAATATTAAACTCTTATTTACAGAGAACGGTTGTTTTTAGTGGGAATATTATGTTCTGTTGTAACCTGTATTTTTAGAAATGGGCTTTTTTAGGGTAGGATAAATGTGAGGGATTTTGAGTAATGTGTGTTAACGGGAATTTTTAGGTTACTACGCTTTTTTGTAATTAACTTTGTATTAAATTTTGAGAGGTATATATTTTCGAATCTTTGAATTGTATTTCTGTGTTACTGGAATTTTGAAATTCTTAAATTTGCAATTTTGAGAAATTCTGCATTGGAAAAGTTTTAAACTTAAAAATGTGAAGCTCTCTGAAATACAAAATATGAAAATTGATCAATATAAAATTAATATTAAATTAACATTCTTCATTAGTGAAATATATGCAAATATGTATTAATTATACAATTCCTAAATTTTATAAGTCACAAAACTTTTTAGTCGAGGAGGAAAATAGTTTTACAAATAATTCTAACCTAAAGAACCTAATCACATATAATTACAATTTTTCCTTATTACTCACATTAAGTAAAAATGACTAAAAATTAAGAACTACCTTTTTTCTACTTAACTCGAACATAACCTTTCACAGTTAAATACCTCATCGTTAAAAAAGAGGGCAGATAATTACGCAAACCCTTATAACGCGATTCCCCTCACGTGATTGAAAGCGATAACGTTAAAATTTAACGTGGAATATTAAATCTTGTATGATCCTCGGTTGTCTTTCCTTCACCGGCATTGAAATCTCCCGTTGTCGCGGAGCTTCTTTCAAGGCTCTTACCGGATGGCTAAGGTTGCCCATAACGGAGAACTCGTGGCAGTAGAAATTTAATAATCCATCTTGCATCCTTCGCGAGAACATGGCGGTCGTTGAACGGCGTATATACGACACCGACCGCGTCATAATCGTAACGAGAAATTTTACGAAGAGTTTTACCACTCAAGAACCACCTTCGTTTCCATGGCCTCTTATCCCGTAGCTGGCTCGTTGTAACGGATTCACGACCCTGTAACAGCAAACCCTTAACAAGGACGGGTTCTACACTTATCACATAATGGAAAATCTACCGGCTTCCCAAGCGTTAAACGACGCAAAGCCAACTACGTATTTACTTTGTGTGCACGGAACAACATTGCTCTCATTTTCAACGTTTTTCTGCTCGTCAAGGAAAGAAAATGCCTTATGACGCTATTTTACTCAAAGTAGTTTCATTTTTCATGCGTTCGCGGATACTGCTATTATAAAAAATATCGTTTCCCGTAATACGGCAGTTGATGTAACAGAAAAGCAGTTTTTCTTGATCGTTGTAATTTTGCCCGAGTTTTCTTGCTGCTTTATACGGTGTTTGATATTAAAAAATTATTTTTAGGCATATATGGGCAATTGTGATGAAATCAGTATAATAGGCAAAGTTATAATTTAATAGTTATAATTTAGTGAATAGTTTTATAAAGAGGGTGTAATTTTGCATATCTCGCAATTATACACAATTTACACGAAAATTATATAAAACTTTACAATTTATTCATCGTACATGTACTCGGTGGTTAAATAATATTTAATATTATTTTAAGGTCATTAGTTGCAGATGATGATGTTGGATGACCCATCCATAAAAGAACAAACACCACAGACTTATTGCCACATCAAATATTCCCAGTCACCCTAAACTCCATACTTTTCCCAGTTACCTTCCCAAACATAGAATATAAAAATCCACAAAATCTCGAAAACATTTCAAAATAATTAGGGAGTCACCGTACGAATGAGACTCTGTGAATCTCTCTAAATACATGTGTTATCCTCCATCGTATAACAACATCACAATTTGAACGCATCGTTTTCCATCAGATGGAACAATGCATCAAAGAACAATTGACCAGATGTCGTAAGCAAGGTACAAGAAAGGATCCGTGCGAATTTGCCGATTGTTGTTCAACTCGAAGGTAAGCGTGTCGAGAGGGCTTGGTAACCAGTAATCGACACCGCAGCCGAACCGGGCGAAATAGAGAGCGCAGGTAAAAGCAGCGATGCGATCAAACAGACGGAATTACTAGGTACAAGTCGTAGGACGCGGATGATTGGATTGCCGTGCAAAAGAGGCGACGTAGAGAGAGGTTTTGGATAGCTGGTGGATAAAGAGAGCCAGGAAGGGAGAATGGCAGGTAGAGCGACAAGCGACCAGCCTTCGTCGAGGTTTATACTCGGGTTACATGTATGTATATGCACATGCGTGGATGCACGCGTGCACGTGGTCGTTTGAAGGTTTGCGCGCGCGCACGCGTCTCGTAAATGCACGTTAATCCGCCTACCGAGTACATTTGCGGGCGTTGGTACCGCCCATCGAACCGTCGAATTTTCGTTTCCTCTGTAAAGCTCCCTGTTTGCCGCTCGAACGGGAAAGCAGTCGGTGGATGCACACGCACGCGTCCCCCGCACACAGGGACACAGGTGCACCGGAGAGTCGCCGTTGGCAAATCCTGCAAACGATTTTAATTTTTACTTGAACCTCTTTTTTGCGCGCCGAGAACGACCGAGGAAAAGGGGAAAGCCGACGGGAAACGAATTTGTAGTTTGAACGCGGGGCTTAGTCTCCAGGCTATTTGATTCACGCTTTTCACCGACGACGATTAAGGGTAAACGCCGTCCTTTGGACAATTCAATCGCGAGCATTTACGATGCCGTTCTTATATGTTAACCGTTTCTAAGGAAATACACGAACTACATTTTTCCGTGTGTTTTTCGGTGAAAAGCCATGATCATCGGGTCTTAGCATAGATGCTCATTTACTTCGTGTGTCATGGGATCGAGGACATAAACTTTATTTCTTTAGTCTTTAACTCTAGTATTTATACATATATGTATATGTATTTCTTTCTGGTTATATTTTTCTCCTGGATGACCAAGTTTCTGAAGTCCTCATCGCAGCCAGTTATCATATCGCTATGACTCGCACCTGCAAATATTAGGAGATTGCACAAGAAAGAGTCACTTGAGTACATTGATCCTTAAGTCCTATACTAGCGACTATCATGTGTTTGCATTGCACTATCCTGTGTTGCGATTATTTTGACGGTCTTCATTGTTTCTGGCTGAGAAAATGAAACGTTGCAGCAAGATTACGTCAAAAAATATTGTTCGTGTCCATCGAATTTAAGATCGCGTTAACTGAACACCCGTTGGGTCTAAGGTCGCGTTAACTGATCACCCATTGAGTCTAAGGTCGCGTTAACTGATCGCCCATGGTGTCCAAGGTTGCGTTAACTGCTTAATCCCAGAGTGTCTCTTGTCACATTTCACATTGTCTCATGACTCATGTTACATTAACTGATCCATAGTGTCTTATATCGCGATAACTGCTTATCGTTCGGGTCTGAGCGTGCAGTTACGGTGAACGGTAGTTGATTTCGAGGAATGTTTTCTTCCACAGAAACATCGTGCAGCAATTTTAATCGAGAATCTGTGTATCTGTTATCTGTAAATATCCTACGCTTTTGTCCTGTGGGACTACTGTACTTTTTTGTTCTAGTTGATTCGCCTCTCGAATAGACTGTTTGAAAAAAACACGATAAAGTAGAAATAAGAGTCTAAAGAAAATAAAAATGGGTAAATATTTACATACAGTTAAAAAAGGATACAACGAAGAAAGTATAAATAAAAGTTTCAGTAAAATGGGTATAGTAGTGATTTTCAAATATTTAGCAATATATACAGTGGAAAGATTGCGATAAAGAAAGTAGGAATAAATAAGAGCCCAAGGGAAAGGAAAATGGGTGCAGTGGAAGGGTGCACGTCATACAATTCGATGCGTCACGAACATTTCGACGACACGTGTCTCATGCGAGTTCATATAATCTCGTGCGCGCATACAGGGCCGTGCGTGTAAACGGGCATTTATGTATCTTTTGCATGCAGGCATCGCACATTCACGGATACCACGAGCCTGTAGATGTAGCGAAGCTCGATCTCATAAGCCCTGGGGGCGTCACAATAATTATAAAACTACGGGCAACAATCGTTCTGACACCCCTCGAATCGCGGGTCAGCCTCGAAACTGCTGCCCCGGAGGTTTGCAATTCACCCTCGATTTAAATCCACGCTTGGACTCTTCTCTTCGTGTTCTCTTTCTACTGTGTCCTTTCCACCTTTTCATCCTACCTCGCCAACCCTCACTTTTTCGTTATTTCTTTTTATTTCTCTGCTGGCGTATCTTTTTTACGAAGTATTCGAGGTTGTTGATGAATATCGGTAATATTGTTGGCTATTCGATGTTTCGATAATGTTAAGGTGGATAGGCAGGGGAGATTGAAGTAGTAACACATTTTTAATTTTTAGTACAATTTCAGAAAACCTGAACTTTTGAAATTCTTCAAGCTCCCTCTTCAAATTGTCAAATTGTCAAATTGACATGTTGTTATATTGTCATATTGTCAAATTGTCAAATTGTCAAATTTTTGACATTGATCCCTGTATTCTCAGAATCGACATCTCAACGATATTATAAAAATATCGTTACATATCAATATCCATCTCGATATTCGCAGGTGCATCTCGTTGAAATACATTCTCGTTTCACGCGCTTCATACATGGCAGTTATCGTTTCCCCTGCGATGGCGTCAAAGCCAATGGCTGTAACACGCGTACGCTCGAAGCAGGCTCTGCCGAAAGTCGAGGCAGAATAGACGAACCAGAGCGGAAAAAGTTTCAATGATTATTTCTAAACTTTATTTCTCTGCACGTCCAACTTTTCGGATTTCAACGAGCTGTCCGGACGAGCTGCTTCGCTTCAGCTGCTCGATCCAGCTAAAAACGTGCTCTGTTATTTCTCGCGTTACTTTGTCGGCTGGTAATTTAACGCCGGACGGCAAGATTTCAACGATTTTCAACCGGCGTTGAAACGGATGAAAAAAAAGGAGAGAGAAATTACCGGAGAAAAGTTTCATGTAGAACAGAACAGAGCATCGAGTCGTATTACACGGTGCTTCGGAAATGAATTTAACGGGTTGCGCTCGCGATATTTCGCCCGAGCCGACCTTATCCGGGATCTTAGGTTGGAAAGAGGATATTAAAGGTCAGAAGGGCTCGTAAAGCCGGGGAAAAAAGGTACCGGGGGACTTGGTCGTCGGGACACGGTTGGCACACGCTGAAAATCCTCGACCGTGATTGCACGGTAATTCTATTAGGCGGCCGTGCGCTTTACGCGTTCCCATCCGCGCCGGAAATTGTGTTTTTAATTCTGCCTGCTAAATCAGCCGGGGCTAAACAAGTATTAGCATTCCTGTGCGGCCGGTTACGACCCCGATGCGCTGCTGTAAGCTGCGGGGAGCGAACAGGACGAAACATGATAACCAGCCTGGAAAGCCGAGGAAAGCGTATAGACAAAGCCGAAACGAGGCAATTTGGTGTACTCGCGTGACAGTATTCAGACATTGCGCGTGTAGGTGTACACTCGGACGCAATGCTGCTTTGCACCTGGACACGTGTGTAAACTTGAACATTTTTTATATTGCAAATTTTCATATTTTGAAATTTTTCTAGTTTTCCAATTTTCCAATTGTTTCACTTTCGTATTTTTGCTAATTTTCTCTATTTTACCCACTTTTGTAATTTTTACCATTTTACCCACTTTTGCAAATTTTACTATTTTACTCACTTTTACAATTTTCCATATTTTTACCAATTTTTCTAACTTTTTTATTTCTTCCAGTTTTCAGTCTCAATCCCAAATTACTATATCCTCATATGTTACCACCACTAAATTGCTATGTCCAAATTCGTAGTCCACCAAATCCCCAAATTACAATACCTCCAAATTCTAAATCCTCTTCCAAATATTCAAGTTTCTAGAGGTCCGTCAAAATCATTCAGCGTGAGGTCTCTTCCTCCTTAGTTTGCCACATTCTCCCTAGAGAACGCAGATTTGTTCTCGACTGTACAACGCTTGCGCGCCATGGCGTTCACGAAAGTCAAAACGTAATACGATTAACGGACATTAAATTGAAATACCTCTTCTGGGAATTCGCGGCTTCTCGCGTCGGCGATTTGCAGCGATGTTTTCTGCCGTCCTGGTTTTTTCATTCGACGCGTCTACCACTCTCCGGCTCTCTCCTCTTCGTCTCTCTTGTCGACGTTCGCCAACCTACCGGGATGTTGCCAGGGAAAAATCGCATTTTCTCTGTGACATTGTCGAAAGGGCAGACTTCGTGTTGGGGAGACAAGTTGGAACGTTGGTACGTTGGTGAATTTGATTTGTCTGTCGAGCGAGTAGACGCTCTCCTCGTAATATCGAGCGGGCATACGCGTTGCGGATATTTAAATAAAACAATGCGTGGATGTGTGAAAACGTGAGTAAACGTCGCACGGAAAAAGGAGGAAATAATCTGGATTTTGAACTAATCGAATGTTGCAATATTTTGCCTGAGCTGTACAGAAAAAAATTTTCTAAAAATAGATTTTTGATCTGTTGATAAGGAATTCAAGGTGTTTTACTTCTAATACGGCTGTCAAGCTCGAGAAATAATTGTATTTCACTATTTTATTCTGTCTGAAATATTTTTAAGAATATTAGTAGGAAACGTTGAGTATATGGATGCGATTGTGGACGCAGAAAAAATTATAACAATTTTTTAAATCTGTTACTCTAATTTAAAAAATTATGACACTATAATTTTATTAATATATAACTTTTTAACTTATATGGATGTAATTATAGTAACTATGTCACTATAATTTTGTAGTCTTTAATTTGTCAATTAAATTAAATTGATAATTTATGTCACTATAATTTGATAATAATTTTTCCAATAAAATTAAGCAAAATTAAATTGACAGTTTATATTACCATGACTTTATAATGTTACTATAATTTCAAAATTAAATTAAAATAAATTGGCAATAATTTAAAAAATTGTAATCTATGTCACTATTTTGAAAATTTTAACAATTGCTAAAATTCCTGAAATTATAGCAATTTATATTTAAAGAATAATATGCACTTAGAATTGAAAATGGAGTATATAAAAATTGTATAAACATAATTACTTCTGCAACGGAACACCATTAATTTGATTTCATGGCTTGTTATCGACTCGTTCCGAATGGACTATGCCTAGGGTGAAAAAGTGGAAAAAGCGAAGTGTTTAATATCGCGAAATAAAGCATTCTATCCTTCCTATCGACACGAGAAAATACCCGTTAAAAACATCGAAATATTTTATTTCGTGCACGCGCGCCCGTCTATTAATCGACCCGGAGAGCCGACGATTTTATCCAAATATTGAACTTGAACCGGTAATCCGTTTAATGGATATTTGGCTGGTAAAACGTACGTCGTATAGGATATTAACGTCGAAATGCAGAGCAATAAACGGGCCTCCTGAGTAAAGATTAAATCGGAATACCGGCCGAGAACGTGCTTGCCATTGATATACACGGGATTCACGATTCGCTTCCGAACATGGATATTAAATCGACGGCTACATACATCGTCCGCGATGTTTCATGTCGGCACGGAATTATACATCTATCGAAAGGTCAATAACTTTGATTATCATCCCTTCGTCAAAAACTGTTCAGAATCTGCTTCAATCACATTTCACGTTTTTAATTCGATAGTTGGTTATTCATGCGAGCTAAACTATAGTTAGTCAGAGATAGATGCAGAGATTTTAAAGTCGTTTTAAAAATATTTTCAAACGTGTCCGAAACTATCGAAAATGATACCAAACATGATTATTGCTGATTTCACGACTCACGTCTATGACAACCAAATATTGTCGTCAAGGATGAATTATAGAGCTTTTAACGTGCTTCTAAATTCTGTGAAGCACTAATTATCAAAAATACCAAAACACGGTTTTTTATCGATTCGACAACAACAGGTTCCTGTCCTCAGATCACCGCGAAAATCTATACAGCAAATTTATGGTGTCCCATGAGTCTACTCTCAAAATTTCAAGTCAAAGGATTCAAAATGGTGGCCTGTAGCGTATAGACAAACGAACAAATGTAGTAGTTGTCACAGGAGCCTTATTACGTTCGGCAATGATTTATATAGTTATTCATGATTAAATTATAGATAATACGTGTCAAGCTGTTAATGCTGCTGTGGATTATCCTCAGTGCCAATGTTCATAATAAATGTTTGATCTTTTGGATTATAATGTTGAATCAGACTCGTGACGCACATTACAGTTCGAATATGACGAACCTAAATTGTATTTGCAGAGGAAGCGAATTTTAATATTAATTATTTGTGCAACTAAAGCTCGATAGATTCGAAGTATACTTAATAATTTAATCCTTTTTATTGAATTTTGCAGTAATGATTAATTACTTCTGACTAATGAAGTCTGTAACTATACAAATAATGATAATGTAACATATCAAAAATTTCACAAGCCCAAAAATTTTTAAATAAAAAAAAATCTAAACCTGAAGATCTCCAAATATCTAAATCTAAAGATCTCCAAATCAAAAAAATATCTAAACCCGAAACGTGACTCCGTATCAGAAACCATATTTACAACAAAATAACCTCTAAAACCTCCGAGCAAAGCGCACATAAATAAACTTCCATCGTAAAATAAAATCCATCCTTTCCCTAAAGAAGAATCAGTGTAATCAGGTTCCGTCGTAAAATGTTGGTATCTACATTTATTTGAAACGAGCTATTCAAAACGCGTAGCACATTTTCCAGGAGGCGAAGAAAACAGGCGCACTTTTCTCCCCGATTCCACGGGTGGATGTTAAGGGATTTATCGTTTATTGAAATTGTCCGCGTTAGATCGGCCACGATCAGGGTTATTTCGCATTATAAACGAAAGACTCCATCCAGGAAGGGAGATGGGTTACTACGTGACACGGACACGAATCGCGACATTAATACTAAGCACTCCTTTATTTTCTTTTACGTCCCGACCAGGACGCGACGACCGCCTCGACGAATTTTAACGAGAACCTCGTCTACGTCCTTGTGAAAATTCCTATCCCTCTTTTCCTCGGTTCTCTTTTTTTTTTTCCTCCTCTTTTTTACCCGTCCTTTCTTTCGTTCTTCCTTCTCTTCTTCGTGCGCCTTTACGGCTCGTGCTTCCACGGTTTCTCTGCACGATTTACACTCCGTCGATGCAGCTTGTGCGATGGAGAATTTTATGACAGCTTCGTGCTTTCTACAAGGTGGGTCCGAAAAAACCCGATGCAATATTCTGTGTTATTCGATGAAAATCTTGATGCTGGATTCTGTGTTATTCGATGAAAATCACGATGCAAGGTTCTGTGTTTTTCGATGGAAATGATAACAGTTCGTGTTTGCCTTTTGATTTTTAAAAAGTTGAATTTGGAAATCTTTGAAAATGTTTGTAGACAAGTTTGCTTATTTTTGCACTTGTTTGATTAGTTCAATAATTAGTCGATGTTATGGATTAAGAAATGTAATTGTTCTATCGTACCTTGCAATTCAATTCATCATGCTATATTTGAACTTTCAAATCTCCAAATTCATAGGTTTTCAAATTTCCACATTACTGTATTTTCTAATTTTCAAGTTTTCTAGTTTTCTAATTTCTTAATTTTCTAATTTTCCAATTTTCTAATTTTCTAATTTTCTAATTTTCTAATTTTCTAATTTTCTAATTTTCTAATTTTCTAATTTTCTAATTTTCTAATTTTCTAATTTTCTAATTTTCTAATTTTCTAATTTTCTAATTTTCTAATTTTCTAATTTTCTAATTTTCTAATTTTCTAATTTTCTAATTTTCTAATTTTCTAATTTTCTAATTTTCTAATTTTCTAATTTTCTAATTTTCTAATTTTCCGATTTCCAATTTCCAATTTCCAATTTTCAATTTTCCAATTTTCCTATGTTCTAATTTTCCAATTCCCTAATTTTACAATTTTACAATTCCTAAATTCCCAAATTCCCCAATTTTCCCATTTCCTAATTTTCCCGTTTCCCAATTTCCCAATTTTTCAATTTTACAATTTTCGAAATCCCCATTTTTCCAATTTTCCTATGTACCAATTTTCCAATTCCCCAGTTTTTCAATTTTCTAATTTTCCAATTCCCCAATTTTCCAATTTTCATATTTTCCAATTTTCAAAATCCCCTATTCCCAAATCCTCCAATTCCCAAATTTTCCAATTTTCCAGTTTTCTAACTTACAAATTTACAAATTCACAAGTTTCCAAATTTTCCAATTTCTATATTTTCAAATTTCCAAGGTTTCAGCTTTCCAAATCTCCAAGTTTCCAAACCTCTAAATTTCCACATTCCCAAATTCTAACATTCTTAAATTCCTCAAATATCCTAAACATAAAAATTTCCAAACTATCCAAAACGTCCAATTTTCCAAAATATCCAAAATGTCCAAATTTCCAAGATATCAAAAACGTCCAAATTCCCATATCCTTCAACAAACATATACAAATACTTATTTTGTTCAGTATACATAAACCATCAGCATTACTTAACAAACACAACCATTCATATATCTTTAATATCCACATACACACATTCACTATTTAACACGTGTGTACAAAAAATGTCCTCGTCCTAGATTAATACACTTCAACATGGAATAATTCACAGCTAACCAATTTATGACAAACTAAACTTCATATATAATTACTAACTATTTCTCACAAACCAAGTTTATCTTGGTCGCTCCAGTTAGATTCTCATCGGGTCCACTTGTATGAAATTAACCTAACCGACTGAAGTTCAGTCCCGTCGAGAAGTTGCTGTTTATTCAGTGATTGAATACCAGCCTTATCCATTCGAATCTTAGTAAGTAACCAGCAAGTTTTCCCAAAGTGGTTTCCCAGAAGACACGAAGTGATTCTGAGATGGACATGCTGGCGAACCTAACCTCGTTTCAAAGAGGTGAGATACGCTGTGGTTATAAGTTGCTGAAAATGGAAATAAATTCACCCCTATCTAACTACGGCCAGTAATTAAGTCACAGAACTCGTTGAATTTGGTAAACAAGCGCGCACCTTGAAAATATTTAAATACAATTATTACCCGCTGGCAAACAGCTGCGGATGGCAGCTGTTGACCACACGAACAGTCTCTAATAATATTAATTAAACCTCTTGCCTTAATGACGGTATTGCTGTCACGCTACATTGAAAATTTCATTGACAATTGCTACTGTGCAATGAACGTATCTGAAAATATTTTATGCAGAAAATAATGCTATGTGAAAAATATTGTTGATGTTGCTGTTGAACGATAGTATTAGTAGTACAATGCAGTAATAATACTAGTATTATTTTTATTTCTTATTTTTAGTCAACTTGTTTTTAGTTAAAAAATCAATATTTTTTTAATATCTATGTTACTATACAGGGTCTCGTAACTAACTCCCTAAAATGTAGTAGGGGTCGTTATTCTCAACAAGATTTTTCTTTGCAAAGGTTTGAAGCTTTTTGTAGACAAGTAACATAATTTTCGGATTATCCAAAATTTCTACCAAAAAGAAAATCGACTCTGAATATTCGCCATATTCGCCCCTGTATTTAATAACTCGTTTTATATCGTCAATTTCGTTTCGAAGGAACGTTTCTCGAAAACAACCTGAAAGAGAATTTTCGTGGAGGCAGGCAGAAAAGGTCCGATACGTTGTTCAATCCGTTCTCCAGGCAGAAATGGGAAGGATAGTCGTTTCTCGGGGGCAATGACACGTTCCCCACTGATGAAAGTTTAGGGCGAGGATGCCACAGGGACGAAGGGCTACCGAAAGGAAAATCAATGTGGTGAATGAGCTTTCGAACGTGGCAGCCTGTTACGCTATCGCTACACTAGGGTAGCTTGTATTAGGGTGAATTCTGTGCCACGTAAGCACGCACGGGGTGGCCAGGAAACATGAATCATACCTAAAATGTATGCCAGATACTATTGCGAGAACCGCCCCTGAACGTTTTCACGTTGCAGCAAAATATCTACTGGAATTATCGTTCATAATATGTGTTATATTCAAGTAAATTATCGGTACAGTACATTATATTTATGTACAGCATCAGTATAGTATATTTAAGAAAATTATTAGTATAGTACATTGTATTTATGTACAGCATCAGTATAGTATATTTAAGAAAATTATTAGTTAGTACATTGTATGTAAGTAAATTATCAGTATAGTATATTTGAGAAAATTATGAATACAGTACATTATATTTATTTACATCATCAATATAGTATATTATATTTAAGTAAATCATCATATAGTACATTAGATTTAACTGAATCCTCTGCATCAATTTGAATCTTTAATATTTTCATTTCTGAACAGTGTCAAGTACTCGGTTATTGACACAGTGAGCAAATTTATGCTATGTAATTAAGTACAGAATTTTAATCAATTACGGAAGAATATAAACTAAAACGAGGAAGGAAATTTGTATTCGATAAATTTTTTAACTGCACCGAAATAAAGTGTTGGATTGATGTGTGTATGTGGTTAACTGGTTAATATGTTATAGTTTTTATAAAATCGTATGTGTATTGCAGAATATGTCATATTTTATGTGGGTACAATTTATTCTGTTTGACTAACTTTTTTCTGGGATTTTTTTCTTTGAAATTATTTCATTTATCAGATTTGTGTAAAAATGTAGAAATTGTTGTAGAAAACAAGTTCGTACATAACCTCTCTCGCACGCAACATACTGCAAGTGCGCTTCATCTGGCATTGAAATCACCGCACATATGTAGTTTTATACCAACTTAAACTCAAAAACTACTCTCTAATAATAAATACCACTGCATTAAATGTTAGTATACATCAGTTTCATTACACATGTCATTACAGTGGGTTAAAATTAATAATATTAGTGTTATTACTAATTTTAATTACAAAACAAATTTGTCTGTTTTGTCATGAACCAGATCTGAATGATTTCTGACCAATAACCATATTTTAAAACAATGTTAATTAAATCCTGAAAGGTAAATAAACGGTCAAGTTTTACAAGTCCAATCTCCATCTTTTACAAAGTGCATCATACACTCGGTTATTAACCCTAAATGTAAAGGCATTCGACCATAAATTGCAACTGCACTATAAAAAGAAATATAATAATGAATAATGATTCTATCTTATACAGTGATTATTAAACTAGCTTACACAGATGAAGCTTAACATACATTATAACAAAAACTTAAAAATTTTCGTAACAGAAAATAAGAAATCTGAGATACGTCTTGATGGTTTCCATCTAAGGTAAAATCGTAGAACGGGAATATTTGAAGTAGCAGAAATACTTTGGTTATCAAATAGAATTTTCCGTGTAGGTCGAAGGGAAACGTCATCGGTAAGTAGAGAAAGATTAGCGAACGTCAACATTTTAAAAAATAGACGGTAATAGGGAGCGGAAGGACGGTTCCCTTTTAATGTATTTACAGAAGAGACGAGTCAGCCGAAGGGAAAGAAAGCCACCGTCTTTTCCACATCCGTTTGTAAGGGCGCGGCTGTGAAACGCGAGGGAAGTTTCAACCCTCCTCTCGTTGGAGCCAACCCTAAATGGCAGCTCGCCAAGTGTGCTAACACCCTCTTCTGCACATGCAGCCACCCTCTTCTGTCCTCTTCTCTCTTAACCACCGCCCACCCTTTTGCGACACGCACGCAAGGTCCCATTCAATGCGCCTGCTACACGCACTGCACACGCGGCTTTGCACACAATGCTCGCAAACACTTTGCATTCGTAAACATGCGTAAACAACAACGGCGGTTTCACACCTAAGGTACAAACCACCCTGAACCTGAACGGTCGAATAATACGGCGTGAGGGATGCTGTTGCGGAGTATTCGCCTTTTGGTTAAGACGCGTTTCGACTGCTTCGTTGCTGGGATTTCTGCTCTTGGATGGAAGTTCAATTTTTTTGGGTTTGGAAAGTCTTTTGAGGTCTTCGTTTTACTATTTATATTTTAGGGTTCTAGGATAGTTTGTCACAGTGATATTTTGATATTTACCTGAATTGTAAACTTCGAAAAATGTAACGTTACAATATTTGTACAATATAATATTTTAATATATTACATATTTTTACAGTATAATATTTTAATATAATACATGTGTTAAATCTTTCTTTAATTTTAAACTGTCTGTTTCACTATACTTATACAATACATGTATAACATTATGATCCACTTAAAAAATACTTATTTCAATTTGTTGTGTCAAACCGAATAGTGAATATCACCACAAAGGGTTAAAAAGAGATTTGAGTGCAATTTGCCTACCAATGATTTTCATACAACCGGAAGTTAGATGTCGACAGAAGTGCTCAATCCACGTGCTTATAGATTCGTCAAAATGCCCCCGGCGATCGAGGGTCAACAGAAGCATCCGATAAACAAGAAGAGGTCTGATTAGGTCCGATAAAACCGCAATATCGTTTGAGTTTGAAGCCAACGCAGTTTAGTTTGTTTCGACCGCGACTCTTTGATAAGGTGGACTCCCTTTGACGAAGGTACACGATTGTTTCGATACGAAGTTTATGCCTGAACGAAGAAAGAACGGCAATATCGCCGGCCTTTTTCATCATCCGCAATCTCCAGACATTACATAAAGTCACTGTTTGCACGAACCGCAGTTGCAAAAATCGCGATTCGAGGAATATTGCATTCCGTTGTAAACATCGGCGTTCTGCTCTTCAAATTTACCGAACGATGTGTAATCGAGAGAAAATACGAATCGCAGGATTAATAATATCCACGGTATATTAAAACCAATATCAGGAAAATCATTCGGGTATAATTAAAAGACCCGGTGCTAAAGGGCTTTGATTGTAAAACGTTTCTGTTAAAAAGTCGGTTTATTACCACGATTTTATGACCATCTTATTAATGCTTTCATGCAGTTTATTTAGGTACTTTTATAAACTGATGTTCAATATTCATTCAATATGATTTCTGTATACAGGCTGTGACAAAACGAGAAATTGGCTCTTTTCATCATTTAGCATAAAATTATGAGAGTACGTTCCACTGTTAAATTTAAATTGAAAGTCGAATATCAGATCCCATTTTGTCGCTATTGAAAATGAACGCGATTTTCAGTTGATTTTTCAAGAAAACCTTCGTTCGGTAGCTGCGAAGTTTCACGACCAGTGATTTCGAAGTTTTCGCGATATCTGAAGCCGAGCTTCTTCTTTTTAACTTGCGATATTTCCAGCTACGATCTCGCCCCGTTCGGATTAAGAAACTCCATCGAAGACGTGATTAAAGATTAGGTAGCCTGTCTACTCTCGGCATGAGCCATGGTTTTTACTTCGATCGATTAAAACTTGAAGTTTATTAGAACCTTATTAAACTGCCAACTCACTCGCCATCGGATAAATTATTATTTCGTTTTATTTCTCTTCGCATGATTATCACAACTCCAATGAGGAATTTTTTTGTTATAACGGGAACTCGATATTTCATTCTTATCGAAGAAAGAAAACGACATTCGTTCCCTTTGTATGCGCATGATCAAAGGACAAAATATGAATTACTTAACGTCATATTACTTTTCTTAATTAAAATGCATTTGTACGTTGACAACTTGCTTAAACGTATCTGGGTGATGCATGAATTTCTATTTACGTTTGTTACCCATTTAGTGAGGAATGTTTTTAACTCCTTACCCTATAACTACATGTCACGTGACGCACACTACATTTGGGTGATAAACCATACTCGTACTTTCACTGCAAAAAAAGAATTTTAAAACTGCAAAATTTCAAAAACCTTGATATACCTATATTCCAATATTATTGGTAAAAAACAAATAACAAAAGAACTATACACATCGAAATTATACTAGAAATTAAAAAACCCATCTGAGACATTTAAAATGTTAACATGTAGATCTCCATACAGCCATAAATATGGCTGTTTTCATCATGGCAATAAACACGTTAATTACATTTACGTCACTGTTCGAAAAATTTTTAAGTTGACCCGGTACAAAAAATGTCCATTCTCCAAGTAACGTAATATCCTCTGTAATTCGTGTAATACATTACCGGATTGTACCTCAACGTTAATTACAACGAAACGTAATGGAACACGGATAATAAAACACGGATTATCAGTCGGAAAAGATACAGCATCGTTTCTTTCTTTTATTTAGAAAAATATATTTCACCAGAATCTTTCCACCGTAAAGAGCTCTCCGGAGTTTAACCGAAGCAAAAGCGCTTTTACGGTGCGTACCGGCAATGGAACGAGAGTCCGTCGTCCTTACTGACCATTCAGCACTATAAAGGGAAGTCAAATATTGATTCGGTTGGCAATTATGAGTGGTTTTTCACTGGGTCTTCACAGGCGTACCCTTCGGTCCTGTTCTTCGGCTCCGCTTAATTACGGGATGTTTGCGTTTCTCAAAATTAAACTTCTGCCGGCCAGAGTAGCGCATCGCGGCAGCCCTCGGGCAACTCTAAACAAATTTACATCAAACTCGAGAACGTGCCACAATAGCCGATCATAATCCTTCAACGGGTTTCACTTTTACTTCTTCCGTTTTTTTCGCCGATTGTGTTCAAACGTTTGACCACGTTCCTCTTTGATTCTCGTATGTGGACACACGTATTCCAATAACTATGTTCTGAATATGGAAAAGTTGGAAGTTTCGTATCTGTTCATTTGGTATTTTATTTTTGAGTACTTTGATGTGAATTTTAGGATTGATATTATTCTGTGATATATTAATATATTCATTTTTATATGTACATATTACGAGTATACATTATATGTTTATAATATATGGTTGTCTCATATGTTTATGTTATATGCTTACATTATATGATTACATGTTATGTTTACTTTTACATGTCCATATTGTGTCGTCACATCATGTGTTTATTTTTACATGTTTATATTATATGTTCATATGATATGTTTACTATCACATGTGTATATTACATATTCATATGATATGTTTACTTTCACATGTTCATATTACATGTGCATATGATATGTTTACTTTTATATGTTCATATTACATATGCATATGATATGTTTATTTTTACATGTTTATATTACATGTTCATATGATATGTTTACTTACACATGTTCATATTACATATGCATATGTTATGTTTACTTTTATATGTTTGTATTACATATTCATATGACATGTTTATTGTTACATGTTTATATTACATGTTCATGTATAATATGTGGACTGTAACATGTTTATATCATATGTTCATATATGTGTATATTTACATGATACGTTTATTTTGACACGATGAAATTATAAAAATCTTCCATCAAAGTCAGAAATCATAACCTGCAGACAAGTTTAATATTACGGCTGAGAGAAGAAATCGTTTTCTTGATATCCGAAGTCAAAGGAACGGTTTGATATTTGTGTCAGTGTTCAGGGTGTGCAATCGTGATAGAAAGCAGATTGGAATAAAGAAGGGTGAAGGGAATTTCTTCGACGATCCCCCGCGGTTTATTTTCGTAGCAGTAAATTAACGGTTCGCGGCGAGACTTCTCTTGGGACCCCTTCGTGACGTCTCGACCAGTTACAGCCCTTACGCTCCCGCCGAAATTAGTAAAAGAAGAAGGAAAATGGTGGTCCTTGGATGAAGGAAATGCTCGCGAAACTTTTTTCTCTCCTCTTCGTACGTCAATTTTCGTCGTTAATTATCGCGAAGCGTTCCGGTGGCAATTTTCTTCGTTCTGTATTCAATGTTTTATTTATTTTTATACGGATAATGTTATGTGTGTTATTGAATTGCTGGGGTGATGAGTTTGAAACAATGATGCTGTTAATGAAAGAGTAGATTTTTATATTGATGTTTAACACTCTGTCAAATGTTCTGATCTTAAAAAGAATTTTATTCAGTTAAATCTGCCAAAAGAATTTTTATTCTAAAAAAATAATAAATATTTGTTATATAAAAAATGTATTCAAAGAAAAATAATATTACAAAACTGATTTTGAAGTTATAATAAAAAGTTGTAACGTACAGGTAAAAAATGTTTTCGATTTTATTCATCATAAAATGTGCATATTATGTTTGATACAAAATAAAAATTGCACAGTGTATATTTTCGATGCAATGCAATGAAGACTTAACCAGTTAAAGTACTCGTTTTATACGGGATTGTTGCAAACATTTTGTACGCGTATGATTAAATCAAACATAAATCATACGTGAATCATGTATATAAATCATACATAAATGAATTGTAAATATAAATCATCCGTATCTATATAAATGCAAATCATGCATAAAACATGGAGACAAAAGAGGTTATGTAAAATGGCTAAAATTAAAATATAGCAACAAGACTCCAAAATTCTGCACACTGATGCTTTACCAGTAATAATTCCATAATTTCATAAAGTAATAACTCTCTTCGCTGTCCTTACAAATAGAAAGTACATAAGTCACAGAAAGTAACAAAATATCGGAAGTTACCGACGCGAAGAGGTATGGTCATCGCGACCCACCGTTTCGACAATTATAGCACACCGTAAATGATTCACGAAGGAAAATAAGAAAGTGGAAAGCTAGAGAAAGAGAGGGCGAGAAAATGGAAGGTGACGAGCTACGTGCTTCGGTATCAAGCAGCCGCGAGCAGCTTCCGCGAAGTTTAATTAAATAACAAGGTGACGTCGAGGGTGGCGTTCGCACCACCGAGCGAAACCGACAGGGTGAAATGGCGGAAGGGGGATGAAAAGGAGAGACAGAAGCACAGAAGGCAACGGTAAGAAAGACCACGGACTTGTAAAAGGGGATGGACTCGGGGCCGAGGTGCCAAGTTGCTAGGTGACTTTGCTAGTTATTTAATTAGCCCGGGGACTTTCTCCTTTGCCCCGCTGCATCCCCCTTTTCTTTTCGACTCTTTTTACTCGATCCCCCTTTTCCTTCTGCTTGCTCTACCGTCTTCCATTCGCGACATCCCAGAACTGCCGGTGCCTTCACCGCGACTTCCTTTATGACCTACCAAGGACAATGCGTCTACCCAACCCTCGACTTATTGTTCCCTTTGGTCATTTCCGCACGCCCATTTGCGCACACGGATCCTGTTTCATCGGCAAGGAAAATCAGCGCGATCGTGCAGAAACGACGGGAAATTTTCACTTTGAACTTCGGCCAAATTAGAATCGGCCGTTTGTGCGCAAAGCTGCCGGACGTTCGATGGGAACGGATAAAGAACGATTTTTATTAATTGCTTCCTTTTTAAGCGATACGGGTATTTATATTTGTTTAACGTTCTGTTCTTTATTTAAACATTCGAATAGAAGAATAGTTGGGTTCTTTAGGGGTGGAAAGTAGGGGGTCTCCCACTCGTTTTCTGGGATTTGAGAATTTGAGAATTTGGTAATTTGGTAATTTGAGAGTTTAGATATTTAGAAATTCCGAATTTTGTAGTTTTGAGAATTTGGGAATTTAGACATGTAGAAGTCCTGAAATTTCAGGAGTTAGAAATTTGAAAATTTGAGAATTTGGGAATTTGGGATTTTGGTAATTTGGGGATTTGGGGATTTGGTAATTTGGTAATTTGGTAATTTGAGAGTTTAGATATTTAGAAATTCCGAATGTTGTAGTTTTGAGAATTTGGGAATTTAGACATGTAGAAGTCCTGAAATTTCAGGAGTTAGAAATTTGAAAATTTGAGAATTTGGGAATTTGGTAATTTGGTAATTTGGTAATTTGAGAGTTTAGATATTTAGAAGTTCTGGAATTTCAGGAGTTAGAAATTTCGTACACAATTACGCAACGACAGTGACCCTAATGATCTTCAATTTATCACAAAAATGTGAGACGAAGAACTGTAAAGTGGAATAGTATGTGAGAAGAGTTCGAAGTGCTCGACGCGTTCGGGAACAAGAAAAACGAACAGATTCCCCATGGGAAGTCGGTAACCTTCTTCCATGTTCGACCAAGCACCGTTTCCGATCCAGACCGCTGGCGGAAAAGCAGCAAAAGCTTAGCAGGGCTTAACCTGGTGACAGGATGATTGGTGGTATTATCGGAATTACTCGAGAGTAACGAACTCGCAATATCTCGAAAATCGTGCGTTAGCTTCGTCACCGGTCTAATGGAACAGTTGTTGAGTCCCTCAAGATTAGGAAGTTTTACAGGAAACTCATGTTTATCGATACTTCTGATCTTTACACACATTCTTGTACTACTTGCAGTTTCTTAATGATTATCTTATTTTTATATCGCTTTATAAATTTTGAAACTTAATTTGACTGTACAATAATTCCTTGACATTACAGCTGTTGAAAATTGTAATAGTATTTTCATTTTTAACAAGTATTAATGTGTTATCTTGTTATATTTATTTTTCACAGTTCTTAATATGGTGTTAAATTAAATGTTTAATTCTTAATAATATAGATGTTAAACCTGTATAGAAATTTAAGTGTTGTATACAATAGATGCAAAATATGCAATAATGCAATATACAAAATTCACAATAATATAAGGTACAAAATTTGCAATAATGTAATGTACAAAATTTACAATAATATTGCAACACAGAATTATAGTAACATAAAAGTGGTCAGCCTATAAAAAAGATTGAAACAGGAATATCTTATATAACATCGATCGTGTCGAATTCGTTTTCTCGAATGCGAGCCAGCACGCCGCCATACTTTTTGGCTGCGGAAATCGGGAACCGCTTTGATCCGAGTATCGTGTTCGCCGTGAATTTCGTCGAAGCTTTTTGTCGCACCTGTTCGACCTCCTTCTCCTTTCTATTCTGCGGCAGATGTTCCTAGAATTCCTTAAGAACGTGCAAAAAGGGATACGAATAAACGTGCGTGCACGCTCAAGTACCTTCGAGCGTTTGTTAGAAAATTTCTCCGCACGTACCACAATTTTCCGTTGCATTGCTGAATTTTGTGGCTAAACGAGTCGACGGTTTATCGTATTTCCCGTCGAAGTTGAACAGATTCCGATTGAATAGAAACGCCGAAATAAATTTAGGAAATCGTTATGTAGTTTAGTGAAACTTGCATTTAAATTGTTAGGCTAGGTTTTTGATGGAAATAAAGTAAGCTACTTTTATTGGATTAAAAGAAATATATTTTTCTTACTGTGATACATTATTTTGGATAGTTGCTATTGACAGTTTTCATTCTTAACACTCATACTCTTCATAGTACATTTTAATGTAAAATTACATAACCTCAAAATCTGTGATATAATACAATATTAGCATTTCACTTATAATATAATATAATATTATTATATTTTAACAAAAAGCCACATACCCTAAAAATCTGTGATATAATACTATTAGTATTTATCTACTAAGTTTCTAAGCAAATTTCGAAATGCAACGTTGAGTATATTTTAATTCTTCACCCCCTAAACTGCCCCTAAAAGCTGCCTTTTACCCCACAAAAAGTAAAAATTGTCGTCAGTCATTTTTAACAAAATTAGCAACCGTTAACTGACTACGGGTTCCATTAACTATAGGAAATTGCAAGCGGATTTGCGAGCAGAACGCGTTCGAATCTTCGTCGGTGTTCGCTACATGGCCAGAAAGATAACGGGAGGAAAGCATCGACGAAATCCAAAGTAAATGTGGCACGGCTGATCAAACCAGGACACGATTTCCGTAGTTGCCGCTACAACAATACGCCACGTTGCATAAATAAAGCGTGCACGTTGGACGTGATCAATATTGGATGTGATGAAAGTAAACCGGTAAAGCGTCGAACGACGCTCGACCCTCGTCGACGCGCACGACCGTCTGTGTAATTTAATGCCCGGCAAATACGCCAAGCAGAGAGAGTAGTTTTGCACTGTAATCTAGATGAATCTGCCACTCCCAGCATAGGCTGTCGACAATTACAAAATGACCTCAAAGAGATGCAGGTATCATCATTTTTGCGATACTTATCTGCTTTGACACATCCTTATACGCCCAATTATGCAATTTAAATTAAATTTGAATTAAGGGTGAAGTCTGGTAAAATTTTCAGCAGAATGAATAATATTCGAAATATGACGTAGAATGCAGATGTAAACGGAAACCATTTTGTTATGAGGTTCAAGAAAATGGTCGTCCACATCTGTTACTCTTAGAACAGTGCATTTGTCAAACAGAACATTGCTGAGCGATAGAGAAGCTGTCAGAAAGTGTCGTAAAAAAGGGTGGACCTTAAAGCATTGCGAGGGATGAACCTAAAAATGTTTTCAGTAAAATATTCGAATATTATTATATTTGATACAGAATTTAATTATTGTTAAACTACTGAAATTGATTTTTCGATATTCCAAATTGTCACATTGTTGAAATTCAATTTTTTACACATCAAGTTATGAAATTTTCACAATTGCATTTTTAACATTTCAGTCTACTAATTCATCATAATTGAATTTTTAACATTTCTATCTGCTAAATTATCAAAATCGAATTTCTGTCATTTCAAATTGTTGAATTGTTAAATTTAATTTCTTAACAATTTAAATGATCAAATTATAACAATGGAGTTTTTGACATATCAAATTATCAAAACTGAATTTTGCACATTTCAAATTGTCAGTTTATCAAAATTGATTTTTTACCACTTTAAAATTATCAAATTACCAAAATTGAATTTCTAACATTTCACTTTATCAAAATCAATTTTTTATTATTCCAAACGATCTGATAAAAATCGAATGATTGACATTTATTTCAAAGTCACATCAAATTAATGCTTGCTAAAAAAAATGGCCACGAAAAATACAAATCGTAGTTCAAATAGAAAATAACAGTTGCATAAATCATTCACGCGTGGAAAAAATGTGAGTATCATGAATTTAACTAACCCAACGTCTTACAGCAAAGGTAAAATTCCATATACGACACCGTAGACGTTTATTTCGCGCTTTTACAGCGTGAAACAGATGTCGAGCGGTTTCGTAAGTAGAATGTGACTCAGCTGAGTGCCACCGAAAATGAGAGACGTCGCGATATTTTCCGAATGTAGAGAGACGTTTCGCTCAGAAATTTATCTTCTCGTAATAACAGCGTGGCAACGCCGTTTTCCGGGTGTTGTCACGTCCCGTTCGTTCCCGTACGTGTCTGCCTCTTTGTCTTCTTCCTTCTCTTTTTTTCCCCCACATCCCCCTGCCACACAACCCTCTGGGATTCGGTCGTGTCCGCATTATAATGGCATTTCGTGTCTCCACATTACACTTGCTGTCTCGCCAGCTACTACACGTTTCCCCTGCGTTCTACAACGGTGTCTTATTTGTTTCCTTCTCCAAATATACCACAAATTTCCCGTATCGAGGGAGACCTTGCGATATCGGACCGATGGAGGGACAAACGAAATTCCGGAAACGTATATTTAAGTATGCATCCCTCGTGTCACTCGTTTGTTCGCGTCTATCTTGTTAATTGCTCCACTCGTGTTTCTTCTTTAGTAGGATTTTAACTACTTAATCAAAAATTTAGATATCAAGAATGTTCCTAAGTAGCAGGAATGACAGGCTATTATGAGGACTGATTAATGATTGATAATCTGGGATAGTAATGGCTCGTGAGGGAAAATGGTTACTGGTTTTATTATTTACAACCTCAAATAATATAGTAATAAATTTATTCACAAGAAATAATAAACATTACTGGAACAAAATAATGTAGCAATAAATATATTTACAGCATATATCAATAAATGTACAGCATAAAATAATGCAGTGATAAATATATACACAAGAAATTAATGCAACGAACAAAAGTACAAACATCAAACCATTAACCGGCGTAATAAAAAGCAATCCTTTGTTATTAATCGTACCGTGATCAAAGGGACATTACATATTTTATTTCAAGTATTCGTTTGTGAGCGCTAACCATATTCCCGGCTAAAACGTAGGGGTGTATATTTTTGTTCGTTGCTTTCAGTGCAGAAAAACAATATTTCTCCTTGTCAAAGCATACTTTATCCCAGAAAGTGTTACGCTTCACGTGAACGAAATACAAAGGAAGATTTTACTTTCATGAGAAAGAAGAAAAAAAAAACGAAAATTCAAGAGACGACTTCTCGAACCGTGTCCATCTTTGCCCAGCCTGCACTGCGGAGGTCAAAACATTTTTTCCTCTCTGTCCGGTCGGATTTGCGCGTCCTCTCCGTCTCTGTTTCCTGTGGCCAACCTGCAAATCTCTTACACCGAATTCCCTAGTTTGCCGTCGCGTATCTCCTCGACATTTGCATCTGTGCCTCTCTCTCTGTCGGCTTTCGAGTCTCTCCGGGCATCGGTGTTCGTCCTTTTTTTCCCCCCCATTCTTCCACCCCCCTGCAGGTTTCATCCGACGAATATAAAAAGGGCTGAGCACCCGAGTGTTTAGTAACTTTGTCAGCGTTTTTAATCCCGCCCCTTATCCTGCCTCTGCTTTCGCTGCTCCAGCTTCGCTCTCTTTGTCTCCTTGTTTCTCTCGTGCGCCGAACAAGCCTACACTTACACCTACTCTCCTACCCTTTTTTTTTTTTAGTTCCTGGCTTCGACGTGGCCGTGCTCTGTGTACCTTGTAAAACCAGCCGTTGTACCAATTACGAGTGCTCGCGTTCAACTCGACCGGATTTAGTAGCTTCATCAGTGAAATTGATTCGTTTGGGCTGTTCCCGGTGTCTGCACACAGGCTGCGCCTCGTGGCAGAGGCTCAAACGGCGGTTACCGAACATATGTTCGAACGATTTGTACGATTCCCCCTCCCGCTTGTTTCCCGTATCACACGCTGCTTCTGTAGTAATTCTTTTTTCCGTAGAATTCGATTTATAGCCATTTCAGGGTGATTTGGACGATTGTTAGTAAGCGAATCCTTCGGGTTTGAATTTTTGCTTATATCGATTGAGGTTTGTCGAACTAAAGAATAACCGAACGTAGACAAACAGTAATATACAGATAATTGTAACGCCATTTTGTATTTTTTTGGAACTTTTATATTTGTGAAATTTTCCGGATTAAAATGAGTCTGCACACGACACAATTTTTAATTAGTTTATCATTTGTCACCTGAAATAAATAATTGATTTGTGGGTATACTAGTGTAATGGGTATTTACTAGTAAACTATTAAAAAATTAATAAAATACGTGCATATTTAATGAACTAAACGATTATTTACTTTCCTGAAATAAATACAAAACGCACCAAACGTTTGATATAAAAGCCTTGACAAAGTAAATTATGTCTGGCAATTTCGCTCAAAACAAGATTGATTAAAATTTAATCCTACAACGTATTTCCAACGTTTCAAATGACTGTGCAATTTTAAATAACCTTGCAATTTAACAACCGTTAATTTAATTGAGTCTTCGAAATTTCATTTTCTGTTGAAATTACGGTACTGTTACCTATTATCAACAAATCTAGCTAAGTTTATCGCGTTTAATTACAGAAAATGAAGAACGATGTAGTATGTGGCTGCTTAATATTAAGTCCCACATGACCTATTCCATGTCGCACCCTTCCACCTATTTCCCACGGTCGTTAGTGTATTTTTTTCATTTAACCAGTGACCCGAATCCAGAAATAATAGGAACCCTGCCCATTAACACAGAAACGCTACGATAACGTCCTTGCCGTGTGTCAACAACCCTTACCCGAATGTGATCGAAGGTTCACGCAAATACCTATACAACATCCTTTGTGAAGGATGTGTATTGTTTTATTCAACTTTGTTCGTGTGATTTTTAGTATTGGACTTTTAGGATTTTTAGTATTATGAGCTTTAGTATTTGACTTTTAGGATTTTTTGTATTATAATATTTTTAGTAATACGATTTTGGGTATTCGACTTTTAGAATTTTTAGTATTCGACTTTCAGTATTTTTAGTATTCAACTTTTAGTATTTTTAGTATTCAACTTTTAGTATTTTTAATATTATGATTTTTCTGTATTCGAGTTTTATTATTTTTAGTACTTGGTTTTCAATATTTTTAATTCGACTTTCAGTATTTTTAGTACTCGACTTTTAATATTTTCGCTATTATAATTTTTAATATTTGATTAAATTGAGAACTTAGGCTTGTGCTTTACGACACAATATAGTTTATAATTTTACGTTCAGCATCAGTTAATCGGGGAAGAATATAGGGAAGTAAAGTACTGACTTTTTAATACAATTTTATATTGTACAAATACACATAGTTTAAATACCATGATAGTTAAAATAATTTCCACAACAGATTATTCAGCAAGTAACTCAGGAATCGGATATATTCCTACATCCAGCAACTCTTTCAGAAGAGTCACAAAAGTTCATTACTTATTAGTTTCCGGGAAATCGATACCTTTAGAACTAGTCCGAACAAAATTAACCCAGGTTTATCAAGTAAACTTCAGTTAATAGCGACTTTGTTGTAAAATCGATGTAAGACATTGAAACATACAGAGACTATATGCATAACTATGTGGGTCAAGAGACATAATCGACTAACTGTAACGTATACCTAATTTGCATCTTAAATTGCTTTGTGACTTGTAAAAGATTTCAGAGATTTTAGTATCTAGAATTCTTTACTTTGTTGACTTTGTCTCTCGACTTTTTTAATTTTTTATTACAAATATAGATTTGTGTTAAACGTGAAAAATAAAAGAAAATTGGTCAATATTTTGCAATATTTTACAGGGCAATATTTTTGTTTATAACAAAATTAAATCATAAAATTTGATTTTAAATTCCATATATATACTACTGATATTTCATAACTATGACATGTTTATAATACAAGAAATTAATATAATTATTATAATAATTAAAATTAATAAAACTGAATAAAAAACGTAACAAGAACGATATTACTGTAACGATGAAAATAAAAGTTAGTTCCGAAATTCGAAACCAGTTGAAAAGTGTTCGATATTTTTCCAAGTGAATTTTTCTTTCGGATCTACAAAAAGGAAAAAAGCAAACGCAACTCGCTACCCCAATCACGCGATTATGTTTTCCCGTTGTTCCAGCAATGCTACTCCAACGGAAAAACAAACAAACGTTCATTAATTTGTCGTGGAATCGAAGGTTTTTCAAATAAACTACGGCACCGGTAATCTTCTCTACCCTGGTCCTTAATCCCAAAAACAATTACACCCGGATCTAATGAGGTTTTCGACGTCCTTCAGATAAATTCAATTATTAACTCTCGTTTAATCGATAAGGGATAGAAGTTTTCCGAAAGTTCCGTAAGTTTTCTACGGTAAATATAACAAGATTAATGAGTTTGTATCTGTTCGTCCGTGAATAGTAGTGAACGGGTAAGTGGAACACACTTTTTGCTTTGGTACCTGTAACTTCGAGCAAATTCAATAAATTCGAGGATAAAAAACGTTAGGAAACTAGAAAATAATTTTAGGATATACAGACTCAATGGCGTCGACTCAAATATGAAATTGACATCTTGCTGACTTTTTTAACTTTGATCACTATAATCAATTTATAATATTCCACTTTCAATTATTAAGTACACAAAAATTTATGGAGCTTCAGGAAAACTTTTCTAATTTTTTAATTAAAAATACTTGTACTATGCGTACATAAATACTGCAGAAAATATTTATATATTTTAATATTTTGTAAAATATTGCAAAAATACTTGATAAAATTTATCAGTAACAAAAGACCTAATAAAATTTTTATCTTGAACATATTAACTCTTTGAGCCACACAATTTTAAAGATAATAAAAGCTCAAGTTGCACATCAATTTTTTTTATATTGAACCAATGAAAAAAACGTTCATCTAATACAACTTTTCGAGACGGGTTAAAAATCCCAAGAAGCAAAAAGACAGTTTCTAGCCCACCTAACCTCAAAAGGCAAACGATGAAACAAGGCAAATCGACCACCGTTGAAAACGCCATCGAATGATAAACAGATAATACGATCAAATCGTTTCCCATGGATTAAAAAAGAGTAAAGGTTGTTCCACATGTCCGTTGGAGAGTTTCCAACGTATCGGAAAGCCTAGCGAGCGTGGTGGTCGCGCGTTAGCGCTTCGCCGCACGGGGGGTGCAGGGGTCTGAGAGAAGCAGGGGGCCGCAGAATAAACTTAGACATGTTTGCCGAGCAATCAAATATATGAGCGGAAAGTCTCGCAGGCGTTATCGATTGGTTCGAACCGGCTGTGGCGGCATACAGGCGAAGAGGAAAGAGAGAACACCGAAACCGTGGGGGTTTTAGGCAGGGGTCGAGAAGGGGTCGAGACGAAATGGGAACGGGAAGATCCACGAAACTAGTCTACATCGTCGTCGGTGGAGGGCAGAACGGTTTGTCCAGTGTTTGTTGTTCGCCGTTGTTCGAGGGGGCAAACATAGTTTTCGAGCCGGCGAGAAGGAGCCGCTGGAACAGCCGAATAGATATACACACATGCCATCTGTGCATACAGGGTGGTCCACCACAAACCTAAATATCTTCGATACAAAGTTACGAAAGTATATATCGATGCAATATTGTTTGGAAGAAATACTGTGGAACCATTTTTCAAGCCTATCTTTAAAAACAGTATCTCTTGATACTTCCTGTGAATGAAGGAAGGTGATGATTAGATGTATAATATTTAATAATACTTTTCAATCTAATCGTCCTAGGTGGAATGTTGTTAAATATGAATTTATGAATCTTTGAATGTAGGTGTATGAATCGATAAGCAATTTTTTATTACAGAATTGAGTTTCTGTACGAAAACCTGTAGAACACCCGGTATATTTACAGCTTTTCGCTAACGACGTACGTATGTGCACGCGAAAGGGAAAGAGTGTACATAGAGACGCGTCTGTATGTATAGAAATACGCGAACTTTCGAGAAATTCGAGTCTTTTATTTCCACGCGACTTTACTCCCCGTCTTTCGAAGCATCGGGGAAAAATCTCAAGAGCGCATCGCCTTCGAGAGCTCCGTCGGAGATTTCGCTTGCACAAGAACAAATAGCGGAACGGGTCAGAACAACCCCGGCAGCCTCGGACAAATTCTTGCGATGTCGACGAACGACAGGGGTTGAATCGCGAGAAAATCTTGTCCACCGGATCGCTTTTACCTCCGATTTCGAGAATTCTTTCGTGAAATTCGTCGACTTCTGTAGACGCAGTTGAAAATGTCGGCGATTCTCACGCTCGATAAAAATGAAACTCGTCGGTTAAACGTGTCGTCCGTTGAGCGAACGATCTCGTTAATTCGAGTGCTGTTCCCTGTTCGTTTTTTCGCCGGTAATATTTCTGATTAAGGATAACGCGGGCGCGGGATTTAAAGATGAAGCCGGAATTAGGTTAGGGGCGGAGTAATATTTTAAAATGCGGTTCGCTTCAGATTAGACCTCGCTGTTTGTCTTTCATTTGTCGCCAGTGTAAAGAACTTGGGTCAAGACGATCAATCTGCACTGGAAACAAATTGATCAAAGTCAACTTTAAGCATAATTTTAACAGTTCCGCGGTTTAGAAGAATTTTCGTTACTTGAATCGTGCGGGTTAGAATAATAAAATATAATTTATGCATTGAAAGCATACAGCAGTTTTATTATAAAACTTCTGTAGAGACAAAATGTGCATGCATGGCAATGCATGCAAATTGCGTGTATGAAAATAATCCTTCAAAGTACTACTGGATTGCTGAGTTCAAATAACTTTGAGCAATCATATCTTCAGTAGAATAGTCTTTCATATATCAGACAAACAAGAATATTAGATAATTTATGATTGTATTCATAATTATATTTCAATTATAATGATATCATATATTTAATTCATGAACATAATCATATTTATTCATAAAATGATTGTTTAATTATGATGATCATGTATGATTTTTAACAGAACGTATAATTTTAATTACAATAAAAATAAATTGACGAATTATGTAAAAATTACACGAACTAAAATTAATGAACGAATCAAGGTTTCTCTTGTGACTAAATAAATAAAAATTTATACAAGATCAATTTAAGCAAAATTAAACATTCATAGCCATCGATATTGACAGAATAAATCAGAGAACGTGTCAAGGTCTTCGTTATAACTTAAAAAATCGAAATATCGACCAGGAGACTAATATTGTCTCCCCGGTGTCACTCGAACAACGATTTCACATTGAAAGGCAGACGTCGAAGCGAAGGACTACCGAGAGTTCTCCAAAAAAAAAGTCCTGGAACAAGGATAGACCCGAACGTTATCTCGTCATACTCCAGCAGGTATGGAGATGAGTGCCCTCTTTTCGCCCTAATTCCTTTCAATCCTGCTCCAACCTACCTCGATCGGCGTAATCGAACCTCATTTATATTTCTGAACGTGCTCAGTCGCTGAAAATCTGAAAACGTTTAATAATTCTTATGAATGTTAATGGCTCTTGGCTTGCTTTTATCATCACCTCCAGACAGTGATAAAGATGTTACGATCAAATTCGGTCAAATGTTCCTTATGTTTATAAAGAGCAAGAGGAGTATATGTTTATAAAGCGAAAGGAAAACAAAATAAAAATTAAATGTTGTAAATCTTATAAAAATTCAAGAAATTCATTGTAGAACAACAATGTCATGTTCACAAATACGCTTAAATGTAAATGCTACTTTTGTTCATAACAAGTGAGGAAAGAATATATAGGTTATGTTTGCAAAGAGTAAGAACTGATGTTAAAAACGTTTAAATGGAAACGTTAAATTTAAGTAGCTCATTGAAGGGCGACCATTTTGTATAATGATGTCTGTTGACCGTAGACGTTTTATTTATTTTCAATTAAATCCCATTGAATTTTACGTTAATAAATTTTTTGCATTAACCTTTACATTTTATCCTCACAGTTGACTGCCACATTGAAACAGTTGAAAATTTTATTATTCTTCTCACAGAGCTTGCCATTTTCATAATACTTTTACATGTTTACTGCTCATAGTTCCAAGAAGTTAATACGAGCATATTAGGTAAAGTGAAAAAATTCTTAATAATTCTTATAATATATATACGTATGAAAATTACACAATTAATGTTGAAACAAGAATTTTTATTAAAGAAAATCCTCCTGTAATCAATAAAAGAAGAAATCAATAATCTGTGAAAAAAAAGATGTAGAAGTTTGATTTCTGGGCATCGGTAATAGTCGATTGCGAACGATTACAAGGGTAATTTTTCAGTATCGTTTGGCCGTGATACGCATCGTTATTGCTCGAAACCGGAAGTGGTGTCCCGGATTACGGAGCGTTTCTCCGTTCGTGGTAAACATCTTTTATTAAGTGCACGTTGCGCTCCGTTGGCGCGTCAATTTTTCAAAGCACCCTCGAGTTCTTTGTCTTCGCGTCTCCATCTAACTATAACGATAAGCGCACGTGGCAGGGAGAAGGGGCGATTAATCGTTCCATCATCGTTGGGGATGGTCTCGACTCTGTGACAATGGCGGAAAGGGAACTCCTTTTTACCCTTACTCCGTGTCCTTCTCGAAGATAAAACGATTTACGCGTCTTCTTCAAGTATCGAATCGTTCGCGCGATATTTTCGTTCGTGCGGACAAACGAAACAAAAACTGTCGTTTTATTCTACCTTTTCCGATCAAAAAATTAGCACTTATTTTCACTTATTAGGATTTATTTTCAACATTTCTCTTTTTATAAAATTTGAAGGTTTGAATTTCGTTGCAAATTTTATTATGTGATGATATATTGCACAGGTGCATTACTGTTTTTGGTAAAATTGAACGCTTGAAATTTAATTATGAACTGTATTAATGATTGATGCATCGTGCAAATACATTTGAGAGCAAATCTGATTTATTTAAGGGACATATGGTAGGTAAAGGGCAGGAGTCTTTTACTTGTTCATTTTTAGGAATTTTTGAGGATTGGACATTTTAAGATAGATTAAATGTTTGGGAATCGTGGGATTTTGAGAGCTAAAAATTTGGGAATCTTGAAATTTCCAAAAAATTTGAAAATTTTGTTATTTCATTGTATACTTATGTACTCATACTTTAAAGGTTATGAAAACATACTAAAAATATTAATTTTATATTTAAGTAAATAATACCAAGGATTAATGAAATGTTTCTTTTCGTTTCAGGTTGTGCATTCGTAAAACTCTCGTCACATCAAGAAGCGCTAGCGGCGATTAATTCTTTACACGGTAGCCAAACTATGCCGGTGAGTATTTTTATGTATTTTTCTATTTATACAAAGTATACCACAGTATGTGATAATAATTTTAGTATTAAGCATATGAGTAAATAAAGAAGGGACAGTTGTTCAAACTGTTTATATTTACTTTACCTAATTTTGCAATGCAAAGTATCACAAAAGTCATCTTAACCTTAATTTCACGTGCATTTTGGCGACAAAAAATGGCGTCATATGCCATCACTATGACATCACAGTTGCACATTCTCTGTCATGACAAACGCACGAAGAATAGTTTATGAAAGAGCTCTTAGTTACAAGTTATTCGAGTCAGACATCGAAAAATAATAGGCTGTGAAATTTCACCACATATTCTAATTTAGACATCTTTAATATCCCAATCATACCAAAAGTAAAACACGTTTTCATGAATATCTTATTCTCTTATCGAATCTTGCAAGCGATGTTTATTTTTCATCGCGTAAAGAGGGTAGTCCATCCAGAATCCCAACACTTTATCAAGAAACTATAACGAAACGTTAAATCGTAACTCCGAAAGCAAAATTCATGATGGAGTATCAGCGGATCGAGCGTGGAAGTCGAAACGGGATGAGGTAAATTGCCATCAAACATGTTCCGTAATTCTCGCTCTGTCACTGTATCCTCTCATCGATCATTGGCAGCTACTAAACCGATGTTTCATCGTTAGCCGTCAAGCCGTACCATTAAGCGTAATGCTAATAAACAAGTGTCCGGAAGTTCGATATGTCGATAAACGTCAATGAACGACTGCGGGACGCTAACAACAGGGTCCTGGGTGGAAGAGGAATGTATGGTCAAGTTCGGCAAGCGGCTTTGCGAACTTTCCCCAATCAGCAGGTGGAATCCCGGACGAAACTCGCTGACAATTCAATTACAACTGGGAATTCCTGGTCGGACCCAAAGCCGAGAAAGTTTGGCGGTTTGACGGAGGGGGCCAAGGGAGGATTCAACGACGGAGAAGGAGGCGACCCACACTTCGCCAAGTGTTATGCAGATTTCTGTTTGGTCAGTCATTAGATTGCAGGCACAGGGTGTTTGCAGGCACGACAGTCATTACTACGGCTGTCCACCCTGTACCGCTTTACCCAGCTACGTAGAATGGCCATCCATGAATCTGCAACGCACTCCTGTCGTTTATATTATTCTCAACTCCATTTACTGTCTTAATTCTATGCGCATTTATTCCATTCGTTCCCTCAACTTCGTCACTTCGGCCATGTTTACGTTACGTTTAACCTCTTGTCTTTAGATTCATTTTTAAGTGCACTTTGTTCGCGCAAATTTTTTGCTTTCTATAACAGAGGAACATTTTTATTATTAATAAAATATTATTGTTAGAGGTCACATTTAAATTTTAATAAATAAATACCACTTCGAATCAAAATAATATTAGTAGGATTAGCAAAGATTCTAAAGAAATTGTCTTAACAAATTTTGTAAGTAAAAATGAAAAACTTGTAAAAGGGTTATTTGACCTTTCTGGTAGTTTTAGTGTTAATAAAGAATTGTTATATCACAAGACATTTATCTTACAAAAGCCTTCTTACAAAAGTAACAAAAACATATTACAATTCTTATCGTTCTTCCCTTATATTAATACCTTTCGAGATTCCACTCAGTTTTCCAATACCGCTTTAACAAACTCAACGTATCAAAAATTGTGTACGGAATACAAAGGATATAAAATTGAAGAACTCCGTAACGGAGTTCGTTTTACAGTGATTACAAAGAAACGAGTTCATGGAAGTACGAGGAACGTTGAAAGTCCATATACACCCGATATTTTCCGGCGTATCCGGCAATTGTTTCGACGTCCATCGGTACAAGGGAATAACGTAAAAAAAGAGGGAGAGTACGACAGAGAAGAGAACATCGTGTTTTCCAATATCAACGAGAGATTTCCGTTGCGTGTCATGCGTGTGCGAAATCACTAGCCCTGGTTGCTTGGTGTTGAAACACTAGGGGCAAACGAGGGGACAGATACGAGGCTGTTACGTGAATATTACTCGTTACAATGCTCTAATCTAATAGCGAAATACGGGGAGAAATTGTGGGCACAGAAGGGGAACTTTAGGATCGTGCCAGGGACTATTTGCCCTTAAAAGAGAAACTGACATGGCGGTGAACGTAATATGCAGATCGCTTAATTATCACAGCGAATTATGCAAATCTTGACACGAACGTTACGAGATTTCATCGCGTAACCATCGAGCGATTCGGGACCGCGAAAACGACGAGAACGAGTCACGCAGTTTGCCGTTTCATTAGGACCATTCTGGATTTATTAGCCTAGGGACGTTCGTAATTGACGAAACGCTGCACCTATAAAAGCGAAATCACATGCGATAAGATTCGGAAATTTCCAACATGGGCTTGATTTATCAGGGAAAAAATTACGGAGTTTTTGTTTGTTCTTTTGGGCTGCGTTTAATCTGTCGTGTGGGGCGAAATATCGAAATTTCTGGCCGTCGAGTGAAATACGGGACTTACGCGATTGGGTTATAGAATTTGGGTGGAATACGAGAAAAATGTGATAGTTTAATGGAACTTTGATTTTTGAAGAATCTCTGTTATTAATAAATTGACGGAAGACTTACTATGCGAAAGGTACGATGTTGCAATTAAATGGCGTTCAATATGCTAAGTATCTATTGTTTTTACTATTACTCAATTTTTACTATATTTCGCAATTTCCTTGTTTGTTATTTCATTCCCAACTTCTGGCACATACTATTTATCCCACTTCAAATTTTTAGTACCAACTTTGCAAATTTTATTTAACTTTTGAAGCGCATCTTCAGTTCAGCTGAACTGCTCGTTCAGATAATTAATGCCTCCTAATAAGAAGGTCAAATTAATTCGCAGAGTAATTTCACCCGACTAAATTAAAAAAAAAACAAAATTAAAAGTTGGGGTACTTTCAGTTTTTAAATCTGTAATTAACCTAACTATTTAACCTTATAATTTTGTCGATAGCGTGGCAGTTCTAGTTAACAGATTATCGCTGTAATATTAACAAAAATAAAAGAAGTGAAAATTTCAAATATATTTTAGATTTTACGATTCTGAAATTAAAAATGAAGTTGAAAAAGAAATAAATAAATGATAAAACGTAAATTAATATACACATTAATTCTTTACCTTCATGAAAATTAGCAAAGATTCTAAAGAAATTGTCTTAATAAATTTTGTAAGTTAAAATGAAAAACTTGTAAAAGAGTCATTTGACCGTTTTGGTATTTTTAGTGTTAATTATGCAAATTGTAATTAGTGTAAAAACTCAGGACGGTGCAAATCAGTGACGGTTTGTGGGGGTGCCCCAAAAAATTCTTAACCCTCTTTTTAAAATTGTGTAAAACATGTATAGAAAAAAAATGTATTCAGAATCTTCATAAAATGTAAAAGTACAAAATCGAACATTTTTTACTTGCTATTACCGATAATATCAAGTGAAAATAAAGGGTGCAGTTCTACAGTGCCCAGAGCCACCATTGATACAAATAAAAATCTCATGACCACTCCAGGTTTTGTTAAAGAAACTTTTTTAAAATGGACCGAAACCCCCAGAAAAATTATTAAAAGTGTCGAAAGATATGAGAAGTGACAGAAAGTATATTTATCGTATTTGAAATGTAGTGTGCGTCACGAGTGCGTCACGTTATTATAAGGCAAGGTTAGTGAGTTAAGTTTGTCAGTATTGATGCTTTGATATTTCCTTTCTTTTTTTAATAAGAATCCGGATATAAAAGTTGTAGGAATCCCGTAGCGATAAGATATCATGCTTATTGCTCTGTGCAATTGAATGCGACCTAAGAACATCCTATTTCCTGGAACCCTGAGAAAAGAATCTTTCGACGGAAGCGTTCGTTCTAACATACAGCAAACGACATCGTAGCACCCGTAAGGGTAATTCGATTTGACTGCGTTCACTCTAGTTTCCCTCGACATGCCACCATCTTCAATTTCTCCGCCTATTTTCTCTACGTTTCGGTTCGTACACGGATACGTATTTGCGTTTATACGTTGACGCGCGAATATGAAATTGAGATATAGATTTGCAAGCTGGCAATCGTAATATTCACCGTATTGCCACGAATGATATTCTGCGTCTTCGCTGTCGCCGGAATCGATTAGATTTCTTTGAAGTATAACCGACGTTCGTTAACGTATTCCGCTGAGGGTTGAGATCTTGGAAAAAGGGGATGAAACACTGTTCGAAATGTACTTTAATATCAGATCATTTCACTTCACTGCAATATTAAATTTCGTTTAATACTACTTTAATATTAAATTGATACTTTAATATTTTACTGTATGTCATTTACTATTATAATTATTATTTTGATATTTTACGATATCAGTTATTTATTATATCGTTAAATTATTACTTTCATATTTTACTATCAACTTTGCTCTGTTAAATTATTATCGCTGCAATGTTAAGATAAATAAAGAAAATTGAAACATTAGTCATATTTTAAGAGATCCTTGATTATGCAAATTACAATTAGTATGAAACTTCAGACTCAATCGTACTGAGAATATAATTTTTTACATCTAAAGTCTAATGTACGTCACGAGTGTGGCTATATTATAAGTCAAAGGGTTAATCCTACAATAATTCAACAGTTCGTTCAAATAAACGTCACCCTAACAGCATACACATACGATGCACATTAAACCATTCAAATATTTTCCTCTTTGGTAGCAAAACGTTCGAGGCAGTTGCTTGCATAAGGGGTAGCCGATTAAGTGGTACGATTATCCAGCATGTACTAGGGATACTGGAGGATAACTGGTAGCAAGACGAAAACGTTCGGCTCGAGGAAGGTCCTTGTGATGATTAAGGTCTGTTAAACCAGGAGATACTCGTATTGCGTCGAATCCTCGCAGATATGAGGGATCTGCGGGAGTATCCCAAGGACTCTTCACGTCGGAGGAGACGTTGCAATGGTAGACAGAGGGAACATAACAGAGGAAAATCTCGAGCTTCCTCCTTGTTGAGGTTATCGATACAAGTCGAACTCCTTGTAGAACGTACACTAGTGATACTTTTCTCAAAGGCTTCGACAATGGCAAAGCTGGGAAACTTGGCGGATAATATGGCACGACGAAAAATCTCGTGTTCGGATAAATGTTATCGGCTTGGATTCTTGGAAAATTTTGAGAATGTAACGTCATTTGGTAATTGAGGGGTTGACGCGCTGTTTGGGATTTGGTTTTAGGGGAATTTTGAGGGGTTTGTGAGAAATGGGTTATTTGTGGCTATTTTACATTTCTCAAATCCTAAATTTCTAAGTTTCTAAGTTTTTAGATTTTTAGATTTCTAGTTTTCTAGATTTCTAAATTTCTAAATTTCTAGATTGCTAAATTACTAGATTTCTAGATTTTTAGATTTCAAGATTTCTAGATTTCTAGATTTCAAAATTTCAAAAATTCCAAAAATTCCAAATTTCAAAATTCCAGAATTCAAAATTTCCCAATTTCTAAATCCCAATCTCCAAATCCCCAAATTCTCAAATTATTCAAACTTATAAATTTCCAAACTCCTAGACCACCAAATCCCTAGATTCCCACACTCGTAACTAACCACCTCCCCAAATCTACAAGTCCTCCAATTCCACCTCCAAATTACTAGACCCCAAATACCTAGATTCCCAAAACCACGAACTAAAGTTCCCACCATCTTCACCCCAAAATCGCAAACTACCAAAAATTCTCCAAACTCCCTAGAAATCTACTCTCCCCTATGGTTACCATACTTTTCGTAGGTAAACCAGTCTGTACTCTCAAGTACGTTGCATCGAAGTACACCTGAATCTCTCTCTAAGCAATTTCCCCTTACGGTTAGAGTTTATTATCGTTACATCATCAGAATTGCTACTTAGATAACAGAACTTAACTTGGTGCTGTTATGAACAACAACACGGATGTTTGATATCCCGTGAAAGGTCAACTAGAGAATACACAGAAGCTCGAGTGATATTGGTTTGAACATGTGCATAAATCACACAGAGTGAATATCTGTTCTAACAATAGAAATTTTTGAATTTTAACCAACGGCGATCTACAAAAGCGTAGAATTCGGTAGAGCAGTTTTTTACGTCATGGTATAAAAGGGAAATCTTTATTTATACCCTGATGTGTCGATGTTAACGTCATATATCAAGGATTACAAGGTTTAGTGTGTCCGATCGGGAGACAATATTTCTTCGCATCGAGTGTTGCGGTTAATATCTCCCTGCGTCAATGCTGTTTTCCATCGAGCTGGAAAAAAAACAGCTACTCAGGTTCTACAAACATTTTTCACCTCGCATTCAGCAGCCGTGTAATGTGGTTTGTGTCGAGTAGACGCATCGACTATTATTTCAGCGTGTAAAGTTACAGGTACACGTTTACACGTCACATTTACAGGTAGACATTTACATAACATGTTTACACATACATATTTACACGTACACAATGGGTATATATCTGTTCCATTTGATATTTGTTCATATGCTTTCAAATGCACACGTTTATCATATACGTATGTTTAGGAGGATGAGCAAATAGCTTGTTTTCTAGGTGTCCGATTGTTCGTTAATTAACTGTGAATTTTAAGTAATTAATTGCTGCTGTTGCTGAAAAAAGTTTCTTTCACTATGTGGTTACTGTAAATGTAAAAACATGTGATTATGCCTTGCAGGAAATTAGATATATGATATCACATGTGTGGATTAAATATATTCTGATGTTTGGCCATATACGACCATATATGATATTACAAGTAACACATGTGTGGATTATATATATTCTGATGTTTGACCATATATGATCTATACATATATACATATATATGATATCACAAGTAACACATGTGTGGATTAAATATATTCTGATGTTTGACCATATACGACCTACAGATGTATATATTATAAGTAACACATGTGTGGATTAAATATGTATATTCTGATGTTGACTCATATATCATATATGACCTACAATATTATTTTAAATATTTTTCATTACTATTTTCATAAATATTATGCATATCTACATCGTCTTTCAATTGTTCAATCATCATTTACAAATGTTAAAATTCATTGTCGTTGAAGAACTTATCTTAAATTCATTTCCAAATTTCCCAATCAAAAAAATTGACATAATTATCGGATTAGAATGCAAGTACGGAACATATCTATTTGCTACCTTAAACTCATTTAAAAATTGTCAAGTCGGAAAGAATTGACATAATCAATCATTATCGTATTAGGGTCCAAATATCAAACATTCCTATTCCGAAGAAACCGTAGGGTCGAAATCAATCGAAAAATTCCGAATTTACATTTATATTATAAAAGCGCAATATTCTCTGGGGGTTGCGGCGTATCCGGGTCGACTGAATCTCGAAATCATAGCGCGGCATCAACTGATCGATCATTAAAGCAAGGTTATTACCGTGAAAAATTGGTAGCCGCGGCGCGCGAATTCCCCGATCATTTTTTTTTTGTTCCTCCTCTTATTTTTTCTCCCGTGGAAGCTCATCGAGCCGTATAATACGGTTTACTCTACTCGAATTGACAGCATGTTCGCGCGTCACGGGACGGCCAATATTTCTCCAGGGGCTCAATATTTCTGCGAGGTTCGCGGTGGCTCTCCACGCCGGTATGTCACCCCTGGAATGCGAACGAGCCGGCCTCACGCGTAGTTATGCCTTCCGAAGCGTGTGACATTTCTTGTCACGCCTCGCGACATGCTCGCGAACCCTCTCCCCGTTGCCAACTCCTGAAATGTCTCGTAATAAAAGCAAACCTACGACAGAAGTGTTTTGCCACGGTGCCGGCTGAAACGTGCCGCAGACGTTACGCAGTCGTTTTCAGAGCAAGAATTTTAAATAACGTTACTACGTTTTTATTTTCCTCGCCTACGGCGCCTGGCAAATTAAGTGCTCGGAATAAAAAGATACCCACCTACGAATTTGATGAACGTAACTATTGTTTCTTGCGACCGTTCTTTAATATTCAACTTTTCTTTGATACGGTTTGTTACGGCGAACACGTATTCGAGTAAACGAAAGTTCGCTGCGTGGAAACTGTTACATGAATCGGAAACGTGTTTATAGTTTTATGCGGGACAGACTGCAGGAGCACCGAAGTTATAGCCCTGGAGAAAAGATATCAAATGCAATGAGAACGTCAAAAATCATGTATTTGATCCTCACATTAATTATTTATAAAAAAGCAAACGAAAGAAACTTGTGAGATCTCTTAATGTTAAGGTGATATACACTAACAGATTGAAAGATGAAATTGAAAGATCAAGTATCTTCGTTTTTAATAATTTTTATTATAACTTGTCTGATCACAAACGTTTTTACTGTGGTCAATGTTTATATTTATATTAATGTTTATTTGTTTTATTTGATTTTTATTACTATTATCATATTTTCCATGAAAAGATGTTACGTATTTTTGAAGCAACAAATAATTGATTGCTCCAGTGATGAATAATTATTTGAACAATTATGTGGAGATCCAAAATATTTTTCATAGCAAGGTCCTTTTACGAAAGAGTATTTTGAACAGAAAAGTTTTAGAGCAATTTCAGTAGTATGATCGATACATATAAAACAGACTGGACTACCATGTGGTTCGTTACGGAAACATATTTTCAAAATGACGGCAGTAGTCCAATCTAGGAAACTGGTTTCGAATTTGGACCACGGATATTCTAAATTGGACAATGTCCATTTTTCGTTATTTGGATACCTGATGTGAACAGGATTGTACCTTTACAGTAGAATGTAGTTATAATGTTCGTGTCAGGTATCGATTTTGGGAAAGGATTTTTATTTAAAAATGTACACTATCTGTACACTAAATGTACAATTGGTAAATGCAAACCAAGTGAACTATTTATTTATAAATGTACAGTTGAGGATTAAAGAAACTTGTAGCTTTTATTTATCAAGTAACATGTAATTAAAACTAATAATAATAGGTATTTATTAATAATAAATTGTACAACGGTCACTGAAAAAGTGCTAACATAACCTCAAATTAAGTCCTGATTCATCATAAAATAGATTATTGTATCATTTCTTGAACCCCTCCATATTTTTGATAATATAGACATTTCCAAATGAAATAATATTTCCTCACAAATTTTTCACCACATTTTATGCATGTACAATGATTATATGAGTTGTTACAATTCTTAGATCAAAATGTGACTCCATGAAATAAATTAGTAATATTTCTGGTAATATTAGTCGCCACATGTGGATATTTTAAAGATATATCATTATTAAAGACGATAAAAAGTTTCAAATTTGACATTCTTCTTCTTGTTATATTTTCTACTTCCCTAAGAAAAGTGTCAATTGTATAACCTCTGAATACATTCTCTACTTCCAAAAGAGTTTCCGGTTGAAATCGCAATCTCCTCACAATCGGATTCGGGAGAACAAAGCAATACCGACGCGAAGTATCTGTTTACACGCGTCGAAATGAAGAAACTTCGATGGCGGAATTCGATTCTTAAACGGACGCTTTTGAACGAGCGTTGACACGGGCGATTAGGTAGGCGAACTTTGAAAAGTTTTGCGAGTCGAGAGAAGAGTAGCAGCAGGGATCGTGTGTTGTAGGTGGACGTAACATCAGCAACAGGAGTGGCCCTCGAGCCACGGCGGATGTTCCTTTCTGTTCCAGGAAGCAAGCGAAAAGTGGATGGAAGGAAATTGTCTCTGCATTAACGGAGGCTCGGAAACTGCTTCCAACATTTAATTAAAGACATTCTCTGAGTAATTCCCTGGGCGGCCTCGTAATTGCATTGCTTTTATCTCCGGTACAACTGTTACTTGTTTGCCGAGTCTTTCGTATCGGGAGTCAGAACGGGATACCGAATCCCGTGGGTAGGAAAAAGTATGAAAGAGAAAGAAACGCGATCATGAGATATGGATACCTCGATATTATTCTCTAGTTAATGTGGCCGTGGATTTTTAATATCGTGATTAAATTTCAATTGTAATTAATTCTTGCTTTAACAATAAAACGATCATTTAATCTATTAACAAGTTTCTTATTTTATATCACAAAATTTGATATTTTGATACTTATTTTATATTATAAAAAATTATATACATTTATTTTACAAAAATTTATATTTTACAATTTTGTATATTTTGCAAAATTTGTTAAGATGCTTCTTTTTACATTTCTGTTGATTTTTGTGGAGATAAGGAGTATTCAATGATATTGATCGGTTCTTTCGCAATTTTATATTTAACTTTGAATTACGTGCTGGTTAGGGTTTAAATTAGACGTTCGAGTGGCAAACGTAGCGTTATAACTGAAAGTAAAACTATTGTGGTGAGCTTTAACGAGCGAGAATTAAAAGATAACAGGTAGGATTTGCGTCTTCTGGGATTGATTGCTCTTCAAATTTACGGAGCTACCCCTCGTTATTAAGGAACCCTTCGTACCAAAATATCCTTGACGAGACTTCACTGGGGACTGATATTGGCATTTAAGTAGAATCGACAGCCTCGCCTGACGTCTCACCCTTACTTTAAATTCCATTTCTGTTGACGTTTATATATTTGATGATGAAGAGTATTATCGATATAAAATGAACGTCAGTCTTCGCGCAATATTTTTTTGCTGTAATCAATGTATTTATGAAAACAAAATCACATTTAAAATTAACTGTATAACTTAATATACGTGATAATACAATATAATATTTATTATACGAGGTATGCGTCTTTTAATTTACATTTTACTTAAAAAGTTTAATTTTCAAATTCGACAATTTCTAAGAATTTAAATCTTCAATTATTTTAATTCATTTTCGTATCCTCTCAATCAAATATAAATTACTAATTCAATTAAATAAATTTTTATATAAAATTCTGTAGAGTGTATCCCTAAACATTATAAGAATTTTGTCCTAAAATTTAAATTTGTTAAATACAATTCAATTGATCCTAGCCTCTAAAAAGACAATAAATCATACCTTTGTATAGTTAAAATAAATTATGCCACCTTTGTGTAGCTATTTACTGTATATTTATCATTGAGTATCAACTTTGAATCATCAAAAAGACATGTCGAATCTCCTTTTGAAAGGGGTTAGAATGGAATATTTTATACCGAGGCTTTTTGCAGCAAATCAAAGCCTCCAGCTTGTAATTCGAAATGTATCGATGAATTGGATAGTTTGGATGTATCCTTCGATTCGGAGATTCGACAGAGGATCGCATGGACAAGAGGCAATCGGCGTTCCAGCCGGTTCTGTGGCTCCAGTTGTATCTATTGAAATTACCAGCTGGTGAATTGGCAAGTGTGATGGTGCGGCTAACAGCACAGCCTCCAATCAGTAGGTAATTGCTTCATTCTGTTGCCAGGTTCGCTGCAATATCGCGGTTCTCTGAATCGAACCTTCACTTTCAAAGACTTTGCCATCCTCAAAGGACGATGGACTTTTGTTTCTTTGCAGCTTGCGAAAAGTACTGATTCGAAACATGCAATTCGAACATTCTTTTATCCGCGCATCTATATCAGATATGAAGGCTTTACCCCTTTGCACTCGGAATGTGACTCGTCATTCAGTTTAACACAAAATAAACGAAACAAATGGTAACTTCAAAAGAAAAATAACATCTTCAAAAGAATTCATTAAACGTTTCGACTAAAAAGTCCTAAAATAGCCTGCTAACAAAAATACCTCTTCAAGTTCACTGTAACACCATAGCAATCAAATGACAGTTTTACAAGTTTCTCATTTTATGTTACAAAATTTGTTAAGGTTTTCTTGAAATCTCTGCTGACTTTTGTGATGAATTATTATTATATTCTTTCTCTTGAAGAACATAAAACTCTACGTCTGGTAGCAACATACGTAATATGTAATTGACCTGATATGTGCCTAATATCTAATGTCTGCCTAATATAAAATTAACATTGGTATTATCTAAATGAAACGTAGAAATCAATACCATGAACAATACGAGAGTAATATAACACGAAACATATGCTCCAAAAGAAATGTTTAATTAAATAAGCATCAGCCTGCTAGCGAAAACACGTTCAATGGCGACGTCGATATCGAGGTCATTGTCGACGGTCAAATTCGAACGGAAACTATTCAGGGGCGTGCCAAGCTATGAAAAATATCGACAGAACGGCCGCAAAAAGGGGGAACGTGGGGGTTTGGGAAGCGACATTTTGTATTCTCTCTACGAGTAAAGCCGCTCGAACAACTCGTTATACGCGGTGAAAAGCATCGACGCGTGCTGTTGAGGAAAATAATTTGTCTCGCGTCGACAGCCTCGGAGCGTGGAAGGCCATCTTTCTCTCTGTCTCTCTTTCTCCCTCTGCGACAAACCCGCTAAGTCATGTAGCGTATGTGACATTTACACGGGCATATATGTACGTACATCGATATACCGTGGCCGGTAGAGTGAGGAGAGGAGAGGGCAAGAAGGGTGCCGAGGTCGTATCAGAGCCAGTGAAGCCGAAGCCTCATTATTGGGGGATTACGGTTCATTAATTCCGATCCAACGTTCTGAACTACACGCGAAAAGAAAAAGCCAGCCGATATCACGGAGAGAACATTTGAAGCCTCTGCTCGACGGATCGTTATATTTGTACACTTTGCCTTTTAGGTTGTCTCTTTAAAATCCGTCACACAAAAGCACAAGGTCTTATTATAGTTATGGGTATTAGCGTTACATTATACTCGACAGTCTGCCAAAGTACGTTTCCATAACTTTTGCATTTAATGGTGGAAATGATGACGTTTTCTACGTTACATTACGGATATTTATGTCGTATTATTTTATTTCATGTATAGAAGTTACAGGAACTGAGGGACGACAATTGGTACCTAATTTTTATACACCTTCTCTTGAAGTTGTAGCAGGTTACTTATTTTTATGTCTCTGCTTTAATTAACTCCTTCAAAAGTTTTTGAACTTTCAAATTAGTAAATTATTCAACGTTTCAATTACCTTTAGACATGTAAATATATGGCACTACACCACTGATCAAAGTTCCAATATAAAATTACATGTATTTAATTTTGTTTAATGTAATATGTTTATTCATAATAGCGAAACATTTTAAATATACGAAATGAACTTCATTTGTAGTTTCAAATGGTCGACGACTAAAAAGTATCGTATCGATTCACATTTATCGACCACTTTTACATTCCATTTATTTTTCTTTGAAAACGGTATAAATTACAGCTGGCCAGCATTAAAGCACGCGCTTCTATTCGAAATCATAGTCGTACGTGCTCGTGCATTAAAAAGATACGTCGCAGCGATGGGTTCACACGCGAATGTTAAACACTGAATGGAAAGGATGATCCAGGAATCGGCATTATAACCCAGGGACGATTTCACATCCAGTGTCATTGATACTGCCCAACTGTATAGCGGATATCGTGCTCGCTATAAAGACCGCTTTTACTATTTTTCAGCCAAACATTTTGAAACCGTTATCAAAGGTGCAGTGTGCAAAAACGAAATTGGTCCAACTTTTTACGAGGGGATTTTTTGTTAAGTTTCCTTTAGTCTTGTCGTCAGACGGCGACAAAACGAGCTCGTACAAAAACGGATTCGATGAAGCATGCGTTTCCAACATTAAATCAATTTATTTATGGGATCTCTTTGATCGGGTAATGAAAAATCTTGCATCAGTTTTCGGCTGTATCGTACTATTTTATGAAAAAGATAAAACGTGAATAGGTTTGGTAGATTTAAAATAAAAAAGGGTTATTTCTGCACGTTTCTAAAACAATTGAGTTATCGGTAATTATGTAAGTTTTGAGAAATTTTTGCAACGAAATCGACCCCATAATACGAGTAGAACAGAGATCAAATAAATGCCGCACAAAATTCATGCGATACGTTAAAAGCTTTTAAGCGGGTACGTTTTTTATCGGTAGCGATGCGAGACATTTTCATTAGCATTTTACACGGGCCGCCATTTTGTTCTCGGTCACGCGTATGAGCGTCGAATACAATTGGCGGTCGTTGAATTGTGTTCGAACAGGGTAGAAAGGGGATGGTTGGCTCGCAATTATTAAAAAGTTTCGTTTACAGCCAAGTCGAATAAGGCCAAACGCGTGTATAACCGCTACGTTTCAAGGAAACCAGCATCCGGCCACAGTTTACAAGGCATAAAAGTTATGCGGGTTTCATGGTTGGATACAACTTTCCACATTACTGTAACTAATATCAAGAGCACGCCGCAAAACTCGTAGGTGTTGTTTCCCTTGCAAACAACCCTGAAACTAAAGCTAAGATATATTAAATTAGACTGTGTTCCTTTAAAAGAATATTACATCGAGCAACGTATTAATAGCGATTATCGTTTTATCGGTGGATCATTTTCGGAAAGTTTCGATATAAAATGTTACGGGCATTTCAATATCATTAATTTGATTCAAATGCAAGCCACTTTTTATACCTTTATTGACATAAAAAGGAATTAACCCCTTACACTTGCAACTCACATCGTTAATACAAGTTTACACGTTTAATACAGAAATTTGAAATGTTGCTTCAACTAAATCTATAGTAATATGTATGAACGAAATTACACAGATAATAGTGACAATCCTAATAGAGGAATAATAATATAGAAATTTATTAAATTCTTTAACTAAGAAGTTTTAGATGCCATCAGGAAAAATTTGAGTGCAAGGGTTGATAAGGGAAGATTTGATTTTGAAATATTAATCTTTGACACAGGTAATGATTTTTAAGATTTTCAAAGAGTACTTAATTTAATTAACATTTGCTAGCAGAAATACTAGTATGACCTTCATAGGTCATTTCAAGGTCATTACAAGATCATGTGTTCATCTTGATATTATTTTTCTCTGAAACATTTTCTTGAGTATTTTTCTTTAATATTTTTTCTTTAGTACTTATATTAAATATACTAATATTGTATTCATATTAATATTACACTTATATTAGTATTGTATTAACATTATACCTGAAATAACACCGTATTAATGTTCTTAAAATATTATATAATTATATTAATACCCCACTAACATTCTTAAAATATCATACTATTGTATTAATATCCAATTCTTAACATGTATCACCATATTATTAAATTAAAGTTATAATATGCATATAATTTTTAATGTGTTTCAAAATATTTGAACATTTTAAATAAATCCGATATACAATAGACGAAGAATATAATATTCGAAAGAAAGACAGCGAATAAAAAGGAAGAGATGACGGAGAAGCAAGGGAAAAAGTGTACAGCAAGGAAGGGATGAAAGGGGATGAACCATGCAAAATCGCGTGACAAGAATGCGGAATTTCCAGCAAGCATGTCAACGGGTTACAATATTACCATCGTTATATAAACTCAGACACGCCCGGCATTTGCATTGATGACGTGAATATAATATATCACTAGAAGCTCGAAAGCTGAGCTTTTCTCCGCACTCACAATGGCCACTGACCACCTGTTGCCTTTCCATTTATATTTTAGACGTGGTAAGAACGTCATCGCCTTATGTATCCTCGTAAGCATCTCGAAAAGCAACGTCTTTTCACATCGAGAAATACGCGTAATAATTCCATCTTTTGCACGATCATGATCCTTTGATAGATCAATCTTTATCTCCGTAAGAACCTATCATTTATATTCTTTTATTATTAAATCCAGACTAGTTTCAATGTAATTTTTCGACTGCATTTGTGTTTAATCTTAAATTTAATAATTTTGATTCATAGGTGAGACTGGAGAAATTATTTTATCTGAAAATTTAATTAAAAATTTGAACTATGTTAAAATAGTTAATTCTGAGGCTGACAATTGAATTGTAAAGTTTAATTTAAAAATAGAAGAATGAATTGTAAAATTTATTTTTAAAATACAAAATGGTATTGTATAAATTTTATTCTAAAAATTCAAAATTAAGTGTAATTTTATAACTGAATGAAAATTTGAATTTTTGTGTTCCACACATAAAAAGCAATGGTAAAAGTCCAACAATTTTATATACCGAGTAATGTTTAAGCTAACCAAATATTTGTTTAAACCTCGCAATAAGAAAAAATTTGTATAGCTGTTAAACGCAAGCGAGTTAGCCGATAGGTTAATTTCCAACGAGTAATGAGGAAGACGTTGAGGCTTCTTTGATAATTACGTCCGTTGTCGAAGCGGCGTTATTATCAAATTTTATACGTGTTATAAATTCATAAAGGACGAGAAACGCGTACGCGGTCACGGAGAAAATGCGGGATTCTAGAAAATTATGCGGCTTTACGTCGGCGACGGTAATCCCCTTGCTACAGCGCCGCTTCGTCTCATGGAAATTACGAAGCGGCACGTCTGACAGGAGTATCTGATCCTACGTTTCAGACGCGCTTGTCATAGCAAGGCAATTTACATCGTGAGCAACTTAATTTTGACACGATAAATCGCGTAGGCCGCCATCTTGATTTCCCGTAATGCGCTGGTCAAAGGAGGATGTTGAAAATAGGTCGACTTTGCCTCATGAAACCTAAACTACAAATTCTTATAGATTTTACCGTAAAATCACGTGGAAAAGTCTATTCTTGAAACAGTAGGAAAAGTATGGAAAAATTTAAAAAAAAGCCATTTATCACTCATTACAAGTTAATTATACATATGATGAGTTAAATCATATTGACCATTACGTATTTGAATATTTGTATTAATTGTATTGAATAAAATTTCAAGCTTCCGAATTTACAAACTTTCTCATTTTTAATTCTTTATATTTGGGAATTTTGCAATTTCGGACAATTTAGATTTGGAAAATTGGATATTACGAAATTCGAAAGTTTGAGAATTTAGAAATTTGCAAGATTGGGAATGTGAGAGTTTGGAGATTTTTGAAATTTGAAGTTTGAAAATTAAGGATTCTGGAAATTTGGAAACTTGGAAATTAGGAAAGATGGACGTTTGGGAATTTTGAAATTTGTGATTTTGCGAATTATGGAATTTGGAAATTTGGAAAGTTGAAAGCTTGGAAGATTGGAAACTTGCAAATTCAGTTTGGAAATTTAGAAGTTTTGGAGTTTGAAGTTTAGAAATCTTAGAAATTTGGAAATTTGAAATTTTAAGAAACTAAAAATTTGGAAGATTAGAAACTTAGGAAATTTTGAGACTTGGAAACTAACAAATTTGAAAATTAGGAAATTTGAAAGTTTGAAAGTTTGGAAATTTGCAATTGTGGCAACTTGAAAATTTAATAGTATAGAAACTTGCAAGCTTTAAAGTTTTAAAGTTTGAAAATTTGGTAATTTTTGAAATTTGGAAATCTGGGTATTTGAAAGCTTAGTTATTTGAAAATTTGGCAATTTGAAAATTCGAGTACATATTTGGAAATTTAGAAATTCAGAAATTCAAAAATTCGAAAAATTACAAATTTGAAAAAATAGAAATTCGCAAATTGCAAATTTCACAGTACAATAACATTACATTCTAACATTAATAACATCCCTAACAGCTTGTTCGATCAACTGCAATAAATATGTATTATTCAATTGTGTTTCAGGGTGCGTCATCCAGCGTAGTGGTAAAATTCGCAGATACTGAGAAAGAGAGACAAGTAAGACGCATGCAGCAAATGGCCGGGAACATGAGCATCCTTAACCCTTTCGTCTTCAATCAGTTCGGCGCTTACGGCGCTTATGCTCAGGTGGGTCGCATTACCGTTAATGGCTCTCGCGTTACCACATTACCGTCTAGTTGTCCTCGTTATCGTGAATCACAATCTATAATAGCTTCTGTCTTGTTAAAAATGACCGACGATACTCGATATTCTCCTCCTTCACTTGTCATCGTGACAACTTTAACCCATCTTTCTTTTGTTTTTTTTAACTGATTCGCAATCTGTCGTTCTTTCAAGTCTGCGTATAAAATTCTCCTCTTTAATTCTTCTAATCTTCAAAAATTGTAACCTTTATTTATTTTTAACTAATTCGAAGTGCACAAGATTTTTCACATGATACATATTTAATTTTATTTGCACTTTTTTATTTTTTTACGTGTTAGGTTTCTGTACTTGTAAATTCTTTTGCAATGAAAAAATTATAAATACTATATACAAAAGTAATACGCAAAGTGAATATTCTTATGATTACAAAATTATTTTATGAATGAGAAAAAGACAAAAAACGAATTAAAAAATCACATCATTTGTAAGATTGAATTTCATACCGAAAAATTTGCGAATATTATTATTTAATATTTGGTAGTTATTTAATTATTGTGTGTTTCGATAAAAGAAATTCAACAAAATGGTAGCCTCATTTGTGAAATAAATGCGCATTACTTTCGAACGTAGGTGTTCTGCAGCATTGTTGAGTGATGCTTTCATACGATTCTGTTGATATAAAGAAGTCAGTGAAACAAACAAAACAGTATTGTTAAAATGAGTATTATTATATAAAACAAAGCTATTTCTGATAAGAAAAGGTATAATGCTTCTGGGAAATGAAGAAATACTATAGACATTATATTGAACAACTATATTTGAGAATATAAACTGATTTTTTAAATCTTCACTTTTTGATGAAAATCAACAAAATCATAACAATCGTATGTTTTTGATTTGTTATTGTATTTGACATTGATAGACAATCGAATACAAAATTCACTGTTGTGGACACATTTTTGAAGTAAGTGGGTTAATTCTGTTGCTGGTAGTGATGGATAAGTGAAGTGATGGTGTATCGATAGGCAAGTGATATCTGCGGGCATGAACAGTCAATTTTTCAATTTGAAAATTTATTAGTTGCTTAATTTTAGAATTTTAAAGAAGGAAAATCTGGAATGCTGGGGTATTTGATATTTTTTCGAATACCTGAATTTCTAAACTTCTAAATTTTGGAAGTACTAGGTTATCAGTTTTCTAAGTTCCTAAATTTTTAAATTACTACGTTTGAAAGTTCCTACCTCCAAAATTACTGGATTTGAAAATTTAAATATAATAACAGTTACTAATTTTCCAAATTTGTTGACTTTTAAATTACGAGATCAAAAGTTTGTTGAAATCAAATAAATTCTGAGTTTTAATATTGCAAGTTTTCAGTTCTCAGTTTGAATTTGTGAATTTGTGAATTTGTAAATTTGTAAATATGAAAATTAGAAAATTGGAGAATTGGAGAATTAGGATATTGAAGAATTTAAGAATTGGAAAATTGGAGAATTTGAATATTTAAAAATTTGGTAATTTAGTAATTTCAATATTTGAAAATTTGGTAATTTAAGAATTTACAAATTTGAGAATTTGAGAGTTGAAGAATTATAGAATTGCAGAATTGTAGAATTGGAATATTGAAGAATGTAAGAATTAAAAATTGGAAAATTGGAGAATTGGAGAATTTTAATATTTGAAAATCTGGTAATTTGAGAATTTGGTAATTTATAAATTTCAATATTAAAGAATTTGACATGTGAAGAATTGGAGAATTGAAAAATTGTAGAACTGCAGGAAGAATTTGAAAATTTGAAATTTTTATATTTTTACGAGGTATCTCCGCGTAACAGAAATTGGCCTTCTAATAACTCGCGTTATAGGGACTCTATGTTCACATTAACGTGGACATTTACCACTTAATTAACAATGTAAGCGGAATACATTCCCTCGGATGTGTTTTCGACATATAAGTTCTATTTACAGCAGCAAGCAGCCCTCATGGCTGCCGCAACGGCACAGGGGACGTACATCAACCCGATGGCGGCGTTGGCAGCTGGACAATTGCCGCACGCGTTAAATGGCATGCCAAACCCCATCGTCCCACCGACTTCCGGTACGTTTTTCTTTCTTTTAACACTCTATGGACCTATTTTGAACGCCGTGTACAACACAAGTTAACACTTTGACGACCGTTGTCATGTAATATATCTTCGGTGACTCTCTACGCCATCTTGCTATCAAGCATTTACTATATTTCAAAAATTTTTAATAAGTAAAATAGCCATCGAATTAGGACCACGTGCACAAATTTCACTTTTATTAACATGTATTGAATAATTATTACATTTTGAAAATTTCACATTTTATCACAGTCTAATAGTGTATTTTAAATTATCACTGATATTGTAGAATTATAATTATTCTGAAAGTCGCAAAATAAACCGTTGCAGATAATTGTTAAATAGAAATGTACACAAACTTTTTACTGGCGCAGTATTAACAAACATTAATTACGCAGTTGAACTCTAACGGAAATAGCCGACAGTTGTTTTGAAATGTTGTTAACGTGTACAATACAAGTACTTTGCAAAAGTTTCTATAACTGTCAGTGCTGTATACTTGCTGCTCAAAATTATGGTAGCTTCCGTTTCTACGTTGTTCTGCATTACGTCTGTATGGGAAAGAAAATAAATTAGGGAAATTGGTGAAATGTATATTCTTTCGAAAGAAAACATGTTTCTTAATTAATGTGACGACAAATATAAACAATTTATTTGGATTTTTAAAAAATAGGAAAACGGTGTTCTTGAAAATTAACGAATGTACTTTGTAAAAAGAGTAGAGAAATATTCCATGAAATAATGGCCGTCAAAGTGTTGGAGAGCTAGATGGTTACTGTTGACGTAAGTGACTCAAGCTTTCGAATTTTTTAAGTTTCAAATTAAATCCTGAATTTCCATATTCACAAATCCCTACTTGCTAAATTTACAATAACGCAAATATTTAAAATTTCCGAAATTCTGTTTCCATATTCATAACCCTGTAGGCTTCTAATTTTCCAAATTCCTAACCTTCAAAATTAAAATTTTTTAATTCTCTAGTTTTCTAATTTTCTAACTCACCAAATTCCTAACTTTCATAATTCAAGTTTGCAACTTTGTCAGTTTAAAAATTTCCAAAAACACAAATGTTACAAATTTCGAAATTTCTAAAACTCTAATTCCTAACCTCTCAATTTCTATCTTCCTCGATTCCAACCCTTCTAAACTCAAATTCCGAAGTTCCATAACTTCCAAATTTTTTAATTTCTGAAATTCTACAATTCTAAATTTCCAAATATCTAAATTTTCAAGTTTCGAATTTTAGAACTACTCAACTGACAAATTTCGAAGAAACCCACTCCCTCCAGAAACTATCGACCCTCTTCTTAATAAGAACTCAACTCATACAAGCATCCAGTTACGTCAACAATAACCGTCGATTCCGAAATCATTTGTCTCTTTGACCCGCAAGAAACCAGCGAAGACATTCGATCTGCAGAAAATCACGAAGTATCGAATTGAAAAGCCGCCCATACGTCCGCACACGTACACTTTGTCGTGGAATAGTTCGGTTTCTATGGCGCGAAACTCTTTCTTTATCTTGGCCCCTTTTATCCTGCCCTTCCGTTTATTTCTCATGGACTTCGCGGCAACGGTATCGTACAGTCGGTTGCCTTATAACTGGCTCATAAATCAATACAACATTTTCACCGAGCGTGACTCGGGCGAAAGATATTGCCGGTACTGTGAAACTTTATCGAAGGTTTCCCGAACGAGAAAAACAGAGAAGCAAAGCGGTACCGTTTCCACCAGCTCTCCTTTGCTCTCTTTTCTTTTCCCGACTCCTGTGGATTCGCAATACGAACGAAGTAGTACAGACAAGTAAAAGTAAGCACGGAAATCGGCTCACCGCAAGCGTTCTTCTATACGTCGAAAGGTAATACCGTTTGATAGGGAAATAATATTTTATTTCCTCTCCGCCCACTTTCGGTCTCTACTTCCAGTCCCGCAGATTACTTTCATTCTTGAGGAACGCCATCTTGCTGCCTCCGTGGATCATCGCGCTCGCGTAAAATTCGTTTGGACAGTTTTCAAAAGCATTTGTGTACAATTGTTTTTGCTGTATACTAATTTAATAGTAATAAAATAGTAATTTATTAGTTATGCTGCAAATGTTGTAGTGGTCGAATTATCTTTATTATTGATACCGAAAATTTCACGACAAAGCGTGGGGGCTTACTTAATAAGTAAAAGTGAAATGTTTGACTTAAACATAAACAAATGTTATGTGCTATCATAAAATTATAAGATTATCAGATCGATTTTACTAAAGTTGCATCCTGGTTTATCAATTGATGAAGAACTCTTCTTATTAATTGAAAAGTGCTGTTAATTAAATTGATAAAACAAATATTTTATAGAATTCTGCATCACATAAAAATTGTATTAGAAGTTTATATCAGTTGAATAAAAATCCTTCTTAGTTTAGCAGAAAGCCCCTAATAACAAAAGCTACATATCATATATTTTATTGAATTATATACAACTTCAAAATTACATGAAAATTCTGGTGCATGTTGGGTAAAAATCCTCCTTAGTCCACTAGGAAAATCCTAACAAAACAAAACATGTGATATTTTATCGAATTCTACGTTACATCAAAGTTGCATAAAAATTCTGATTTGTATTACTTAGGTAAAAACTTGTCAAGAACTGTGACAAAAAAAGATAGATATATATTTTATTAAATTCTATATAATATAGAAATTCTGGTGTGTATCAATTAGACAGAACCCCATATTAGTACACCATTTGCAAAACATACATCACCCATTTTATTGAATATAACAACAAAATTGTAATGTACCAGTTAGGTAACCTTCTTAGTCCACCAAAAAGGCCCTCACAAAGCAAATACATATTTCATCGAATTCTATACATCATCAAAATTGTAGTATATATGTCAGTTAGGTAAACTTCTTGGTGTGTCAGAAACAGATATCCGTTTAAATTAGTAGGACAATTGAATACTAAATCATTAGAATAGATAACATAAAAATTGCACCAGAAATCTGATTGAGTAAGAGTCACAAGCTAATGCAGCAAATAGTTCCAGTGATCATCCAAAATATGCAAATATCTCACTAAATTAGAAGGATAATTGAATACTAAATTAGTAGGGTGGTTAGATGACATAAAAATTGGATCAGAAAATCTGATTGAGTAAAATACCCAAACTAATTCAACAGATAGTCCCATTGATCGTTCAGAATCTGGTAATCGTCCTTAAACAGATACACTTAGAAACCGGACGATTATTCGGCGTCAGGAAGCCCTGCGACTAACATTTCAGCAATCCGCAGATCATATGATCCCTCAATCGGTGGCGCGAGGTATACGGATCATTCGCAAACGGGTTCTAACGTCCTGCCAATTATACCGTATATACCGTAAATATATAGGGCAAATTGGTTGACAGGATGTACAGAGGGCAACTATCTGAGCGTAAGCATTCCCGATCCGATACCTTGCGCCGTGGGGGTGACTGAGGTCAGTGTTGTAAGAGCAAGAGGGTAACCGGTGTGTACTGATCAGGTTTGCTCGTAGGTACCGGTACAGGGCAGCCGGTTAACGGTGCGATACCGTCGTTACCGTCGCCAACGATGCCCAATTTCAACATGGCTGCACAAACACCGAACGGTCAACCAACAGGTTCGGATCCCGGCGTCTACACCAACGGGATACCTCAGACCTATGCAGGACGTGAGTATCAACTCAGGCGCAGTGTGCCGCCCCTGCGCAATGCTCGGCCAATCGACGTCGGACTTTATTATTCTGCGTTTCCGACCAGGAACAAGTAACCTCGCCCTGAAACCTGTACAACGATACAGGATTTTTTTTAATGAACGAGAACAAAGCACGGATATACGGAGAATTTGTTCGTATTGTAACGGCTTCGAAAGTAGGAATTGTATGATGTGGAGAATGCGGGTTGGATGATTTTTTTCGGGTGTTTTGAACGGCCTAAACGATTGGTTTACATTTTTGAGAAAAACTGTCGGTATTGCAGGGAAGTTTGTATGTGGGTTATCTACCTTTTTGCAAAAGCGAGGATCGATTTATGTAACGGGTGGAGTTGCAAGTGAAAGACCGATTTAAACGATTTTTGGTAGGTTTTGGGATGTTACTGTAATGTAGTTGAACGTGAATCAATTCACTTAGGTTAGATTAATTAGATTAATTTTGGTTGGATGCTATTTGGATATTATTTGGAAATGTGATAGTTACAGTTGGAGTATATAGTCAAATCAAAGAAATATACATTTTAGTGACTTTTGCGAATTAGTAAAATTAGTAATTTGGGGGATTGACAAGGAAACACATTTTTAATATTTTATTTAATATTTATAACATCAAAGTTAATACAGTTATGTAGTTCACTGTTTGACGTTGAACGGGATAATAATCTAACCTAATTCACTGCTTAGATGAGGTTAGATACTTTAATTTCGTTTGAAATAACTGTAAAATTAGATTAGTTACTTTAACTTCATGTAGTAACTCCAAAGTAAAATGTGTCAGTTCAAGTTTGAATAAATAGTAAACTAACAGAAATTCACAATTTAATGACTTCTCCGAATTACTACAACAATTAGGCTACTTAATCAAACAATCAGAACATTAAGGTTAATTTTCGATGATTTTGAATTTGGCATTGTGTAGCTGAAATTTAATTTAATCAATTGAACTATGTTGGGTCATATAGTCGCTGAATTAGTTAAGTTTGATATTTAATTCCATCCTGTATATCTTTTGGTTTTACAGATATCTTAAGCTCGTCAGAATATTGTTAAATATAAATATTTAAATAATCCACTCCATATATATTGCATACGGTGACTCAACGTACGATGATTTTAATATAAACATAGTTCTGTTAATATTATTTAGAAAAATATTTAACGTTTAATTCTATGAATTCTTCAATTCTTGGACAGCTGTATTAGCGAAAGTGGTATTATTACTATAAAGTATTATTATTATAATTACTACTATTATTATAAGTGGTGGAATTTAAAATTGACTCAATGCTTTTTGTATATTCAGAAAAAAGAGAAGAATATATAAACAAAAACATAATGAAAATTAATTATAAAGAAAATACCGAATTTCAAAAACAAATCTACCACTCTTGCAATCACAGTTAATGCGATATTCAGTAATGATTTCTCAAAATTAAAGAATTAAATATTAATAATAATGAATATTGACAAAAATAGCTAAATAGTTCATCTTATTATTGTTCTACCTACAACAGAAATTTCATAAAAATGACATCACTGACATCTCTTCACAAGATTCGACAAAATTAAAATAAAAAACGTAGATCAACATATTTGATATTCCTGCTTTATCTCGTTAGATCAAATTGAACTTATATCGAAGAAAATGGTATACAATATCGATTGGTCAGTTATTGCGACAGGGGCCCTAGATGTAGGTCCGTTCCCGATAAGAGCTGAGCTTACTGAAGTGTAGATGCCCTCCATCTGTCCATTCCAGCACAAGGGCTGGCCAATGGGGACGCGGCAATCCAGCATGCCGCCGCGTATTCTGGAATTCAACCCTTCGCCGGTGTCGGTAAGTTTTATATTTCTCTTTTTTTCCTCCCCATTTACTTGTTCGCCCTCGTCTTATCGGGGATTCCGTCAAGTCATCGCAGTTTCCACGGAACGCGATTCGTACAGCGTCGAGGCTGGCCTCGAAAGAGCGATCCAAATCGGATTCTGTAATGAGTTTCGGGCCGGAAAATTGAATCAGAATTATTGCGTCGCTATTCCATCAAGATATTATCGGAAATTGTTATCGCGTACACTGAATTTGCTTACCTTTCGATCATCCACGTTTTCGATTCCCCGCGAGTACCCAGGCTATTTCGACGACGCAATAGAATGGTTATTCGATCGTGCCATGGAAAGCTCATGGAATGGTGATGTACTCTTTTAACGGATAAAGCTCAGGTGGACAACATTTTACGTGATACAAATTGTCGTTGAAAGATGACGCTTCTTTCAACTCTCCGATTGCCGAGGAAAATCGAGGAGAGCGTTCGATTTTAATATGCTTTTATCCGAGCACTCGAGCACTTAAAAAAAATTATATATGAAAGAACTGATCGCGTTTCTGGCTGTTGCATGCAACTATCGCATGTGTACATTTATATGCGTATATAAATGTATATAAATCTAATGCGCACGTGTACACACATGTATACACACGAAGACGGATATATAGATTTGTCGCGTCGACGTTTATATGCTTCTGGTGTGCTGCTACAGTGTACTTTCGATGTTCCTTTCGATATATGTACGTCGTGTACATTGTAACTTTTTAACGTGCATGTTCACCGATGTACGCAAACAACAGACATGGGCCTCGATCGATGTTACATCAAAGTGCTACGCAGAAATTATAATCCAATAAACGGCATCGAAACGGACGATCCCGTTTCAGAGATAATCAACGTGTGCCCGACGTAACTATGCTATACTTGGACTCGTTTCGCTCGCCGTTAGCAATTAACGCACGGGGTTCGAAGAATTCTCTGTCGCCAACGGTTAAATTAATAACGGGGCCGTTCGAACCGAGTTTCATAACAAGTCTCATTGCCGTGTCTCATTATCGGTTGCAAAAGCATCGAACCGTGAGGAACCGTGCCCGGAATAATTATTATTTTCCCGTGTCTACGTACATGCTCTGCACCGTTTGTGTCTTCTACGTCTATTCTTCTGCTGACGGAAATCTTTATGACATATACATGTGACGTACAGTCTATAGCAAATGTGCAGTTTCTAGGGAACATATGGCAAGCATCTGTTATTTGTCGACTTTTGGGGATTTTTAGGGATTTAGAGTGCAAATGGGTTAGTTTGTGGACAGGATTTGGGTATGTGGGTTTAGCAATTTGAGGACTTAGGAATTTGTGGATTTAGTGATATGAGACTTCAAGTTTGGGGATATAGGTGTTTGAGGACCTTGAGATTTGTGGATTAAGAAATTTGATGATTCGCAACATTGAAAATATAAAAATGAGAGAATTTGTAAATTCTCAGAATATAGAAGTTTGAAAATTTAGGAATTCATAAATTTGTTCATATGAAAATTTTAAACTCTAAAATTTGAAAAGTAGCATATATGACAATATTCTTACCTAAAAATTTAGAAATTTGAAAATTATCATTAATGAAAATAACGGATTAAAATTAGAATATATGAAAATTGTAAATTTAAAAATGAGATTATTTGAAAATCGAAAAATTTAATAGTTCAAAAATCATTCAAAGACCGTAAAAATTAAAAAGGTCAAAAATGCGTATAATGATAGAAAAATCCTCCACGTTACCTAACATTGGATCAAAAAAATAAAAGCAAGTGTTATAAGGCTCTTTTACATTTGTAATTTCTACTTGTTCAAAAAGGAAGGCTACAGCCGAGTGTACATACTCGCTAGAACGCAGTGATATTCCATGTTTGGCGAAGTCTCGAAAATGGGATATTCCTTTTTCTGTGTATTTTCGTGCAGTGTACACAGAGCGTGGAAATCAGCGAGTGGGAAAAAAAGAGTTATCCGAAATATCGCGTGTCTTTCTATCCGTTCGGATGGTAACCGATGTATGATGGTGTATTTATTTCATATGGCAAACGTCGGGTCATCACGTTGCAGCGAAACCTCCGGTAACGTCAATCGGAATATATTAAAGCGATGTTTGCACGGAAATAATTAATTTCCAAGCGAAAATTCAGCTCCTCTGATCTGAGAGCGAATGGTCGAACCCCTTCATCCCCCAATAATCGCTCTACTCCACGTTTATCCGTCACAAACAAATATCAATCGCGCGGGTTTTAAATATTTGCCAAGGTATAATTAATGCCGCTATAATTGCTTTTCACTGATATTAGTGCCGTAAAGCGTTCGTTTATTCGATGAAATCTATCGTTTGTTGATCATATGCGCTCGGAAATATATCGAAAGTCCCACAATGTTCTTTTATGATTATTTCGAAGGTTTAGTCTCAGACTCCAAAAGTTCACTCTTTGTATCAATAACGGAGTTAGGATCTCAAAATCGTGTGTTTCGACTACAAAAATATTGTTATGAAAAATAGTTTATACATTTAAAAATTTTTCAGTCATAGTTTTACAAAACCCACAAAAATGACGGATTTTAGGTTTCTTATTTTAAATTACAGAAATGATTGAAAAGTTTTCGTTAAAATAAACTTTTGTGGAGATAGAGAATCATTGTATAAAGTTTGCGTATCATCCCTTATTTTTTTAACTTCAGTTTCAATTTAAAAATAATTAATAAAACTAGTCATTTAAAAATGATTATTAAAAGTGGTCGAAGGTTCATCTAATATTACCACAACTACGTTATTTGCGTATCCGTCCAGTTCCACTAATATTCTCTTCTCGTTTCGACGTCCATCTTGCGTGAGCGCAATTTTGCAATGGTGGCGGTGCGTATCTGGTTCATAATGAGACGAAATACAGCACTTTGAAGCGGTATCGTGTGTCGGTTAATGTTGGTAATACCTGGATAGAGGCGTTGCTGAAGTACAAAAGTATCGTGTTAAAAGTCGCGGAACGATGAGAACGTTGAGAGTCGAATATCCTTGACGAGTAAAACGGCTCAACGAATGCAGATACAGGGTCCAGAGAAGAAAGATCTCCTCGTCCGGTTTTCGTTTGCTTTTGAACTTGCTTGTTGGCCAAAACCGCTTCTCATTAACGGCCCTGGCTTGAAAAAGCACTGTATTCAAGGAAACTCGTATCGTTGAGCAAACACCATTCCATTTCTTCTTTTTCTCTTTGTTCTTTTTAATTCAACTGCAAGTATCGCGATGTTTTTAATGCCGCTCTCGTTGCTTTTTATTGTGGCGACAAAGAATAGTAACAAGGGCTGTTAACCAAGTGTGCTCGCGCGATTATTATGAAATATTCGATGCAGGTCGAAATTTATTTATATTAAACCAGTACAAAGAAATGAGTTGTCAATTTTCTGGTTTCTATCTGAAAATTTACAATTTATATATTATTTGGAAATTTTGTTTTACCATTTCTCTAAATTGTTTCACTTAAAATTATAAATTTGAAAGTTTTCAATGTTATATTAAGTATCGACAAAGATCAATCCAAGTTTGAACAAAATCGACGAACATTTGATTATCACTGTTTGTACTTCAGCATTTCGAACTAAATTGTGATCATAATCAGTACAAGATTTCTGAAGACATTTGGGATCGTTCGTTTGGTGTCAAGCTTTATAAAAATATACAATTATACAAAGTTACATAACAATGAATGACTTGTATACGATACTGTTGTGTACAGGATGTGTCATACAATTGCCATAAATTATATCTCAGTTTTGATAAAAAACAAAAAACCTAACGAGAGAAATGTTAAGTGTTATGCGCAGATCATACTGACTACGCATGCGCAGACACAATGATACGCCTATGCAAAATTATGTGAATTCAACAGATAGACAAAAATCATAACACAGATCTATTACTAAGTGTATATTGTCCAAGAAAACAATAATTCATGAGATATTTGATAAATCAAAATTCTTACCAAATTATTTGAACTTTCTTAAAGTATGAGATATCTATCGAAATTAGCCTTTTGAATATTGCACGCCTTTTTTTACAGAGAATGTTCCAAAGAATTGATACGAGAAAAATAATTAATTTCATTAAAAAAAAAAGTATTTCTACATTTTTCAATCAATGTTCTTACAAAAAAAGTAAACTTGTAGAAAAATTGTATGGCACAATTCCTGAATTTATTATCGAATACAAGACCTGTTCCAATTGCGTAACAGCCCATATTTGTCACGTAAGAACACACTGACGGCCATGAGAAGTTTTATTTAACGGAGACGAGATAGAAACAATAATACCAGCATGCATTTCGTGTTTAGATGTGGACACATCATGATGTATCTGTTATTTGTTATTGTCGCAGCTTATCCCGCCGTCTACGGCCAGTTTCCTCAAGCTATTCCTCAGCCGATGACCGCCGTGGCACCCACGCAAAGGGAAGGTAAGTACAAAACACTCATCAACGTCTAACTGTTGACTGTAAACACGAACGATTGTAGTCCCGAGATTGTAGATCCAAGTCCTTCTACGTCCAGACACGAGTTTATCCCTCGTCGTTGCGTCGCAAGTTATTCGACCGATCGCAGATTTTCGTGCGCTGCGTGGAAAACTCGTTAACTACACGAAAAATGGCCGCTCCGGCGATACAAAATGGCACGATCAGAAACGGGCAAAGAGATAAAAAAAAAAAGTATAAATACGGTACAGTTCTTTCCGTTATCACCACTCAACACACACGACGAATCTCTTTTGATTCCACCACGTACGGTTGCAGTCTTTTTTAGTTTAATCATGCCGGCAAAAGCGAAGGATGACCTACAATCGTTGATGAATTTTCATGTAACTGCGATATTTCGCCTTTCCAATACTGCGAACAATGCCGGGTTCCTTCGTTCCGAAAACGACTTTCTCTCTCGCCTCGTGTTTCGTCCGTTAATTACTGTCCGTGATAACGAAAGAATGAACCCCGAATGTTTCGTATTTGGCAATCCGTGCCCGGTCCTTCGTTTGGCCGTATAATCGCGCTCGGACTTTTCTCTCGGAAAAGGATCACGATTAATTAAGCTGATTGACTCGAATTGCGAGCACGAGATTAATTGGGATCGACATGAACGCGAGGAACACGGTCGGGAGAACGAATCGTTCGTCAACGTTATCTTTGAAAAGAAGAAGAAAGAGAGAGGAAAAAAAAGGAGGTTCCCGGGTAGAAGATGGCGAATAAACGGCGAAAAAGGGAGGGTGAGCCGAGCCAGCGCCTAATTGCAATTAACAACTCGCCATTATTAGAATATACGACGCCTAACAATGAGATAATGCAAATAAAACGAAAGTTTTAATTACTTTGCCGCTACGCCTGCCGGCGATCCGTTGTTACATCGTAGGATAATAGGAAGTTTACCGCGACAGCGTTCCTCCTTCCTGTTCCGAGTTCCATCAACTCTCTTGCTCGCTCTCCTTTATTGCCGCTTTTCCGTACTCTTCTGTCGAACGCACAATATTTCGCCGATACGCATACGCGTCGGTTAATATGATATACAGGCGGTTTTTCACATTTTCGATAGAACAAGTATCGCAAGAGTGTTCGGAAAGAATATTAGTGTTTTATATGTGTATCAATTTTTTTTACGATCATTTGAAAATGGGTGAAGGTAAGAAAAGGTTCTTGAATTTGAAAGTTTCTAAATATCTAATTTGCTAAATTGTCAAATGGACAAGTTTGTAATTATCCAATTTTCAAATTTGCAAATTTCTAAATTTCAAATGATCATCATTCAAATTTACAAAATTTTTAATTTTTACATCTCTAAATTTCCACATTTCTAAATTCTCAAACTCATAATTTCAAAAGTTACTAAAATTCCCAAAACTCCTAAAATTCTCCAAATTCCCAAATCTGCAAATTACCTGATGTCAAAAGTTTTATACTTCCAAATTTAAAAATTTCAGAATTCTCTAATTCCTTAATTTCCATATTTTAAAATTTCTGAATCTTCAAATCTAATGATTCAATCTACAAATTTCCAACTTACTCAATTTTCAAATTTCGAAATTACTCGATCTCCAAATCTTCAAATAATCAAATTATCAATTTTACAAAAGCATCCAAAACATTTTAGTCCCTCATGTAATTAAACTATTTGTGAAACATTTGTTTTCATCGACAATAAAATTTGAACAAACAATTTGTTATTCCTTACACTTTACACATTTTCAAATATATAAAATGGCTGCACATATAAAATATCTGTATTCTTTCTCAATAACCCTGAATATTAACAAACGATTATTATCCAACAATATTTATATCTAGTGCTTTGAAAAACATGTTACATATGTAAGTGTGGAGGTTAAATTTTTCTTTTCGAGGACTCATAAAAATTCACTTACTATAATATGTATTTAATCAGTCATTTTTATTTCTACTACCCCGGGATTTGATTAGGTTAGGTTTGAACCTACATCCACTGAGCAACGTTCTATTAATTAGACTAACCTCATTATTAGCCAATTTAAGTCTGTTTCGAATTCTCTTTCAGATTTAAATATAACTTCTACCTATAATGTATAATATACTCTTTAGGCATATTTATATCTAATGATAGAATAAAGTACTCAATTATTGAAACGGTTATCAAATTCATATTTTATAATGCAATATTTCTAAATTTCTATAAAATTCCTCTTCAATTTGATAGAAATTGTATATGTATCACAAAATTTTAAGTTTTATTAATTAACATTACTTTCTGAAACCATTTTGAAATTATTTTCTATAAAATTGATTTATGTAAAAACCATACAACTCCTTAATTATTCATACCATGAGTTACCAATAACATACGCATTACTTCAGTTATTTGTACATATGTGATTTATTTTATTATCAAGCTTGTTAGCATTCTCCCATAAATAATAAACGAAGAGACCAAAGTAACTACAATTTATAACAAAAGTAACTAAATGTCAACTATTGATAAAATCAAAAAAAGACAAATGAGTCTTCGAAAAGAGAAACCCTCCATAAAATTTCATAAACCAGCGTACATCTTCCTATCCCGTAAATAATTTATACTTGACACCGATGCATATAAAAATTTGTAGATATTAAAACAAAAAAAAGTGTGTGTCACTCCATTAAAACCGATTACATATATCAATACATATATCATTTAAGAGAAGAACTACGAAGACGACGCGACGGCACAACCAGAAGAAGTAGTATAATCTATTCCGCCATCACTGCACGACATCGTTAGATATCAGTTTCATATTTATTATACTGCCGCTTCGTTTAACATTCTTGCTTCTTTGATCTGTCCTTAATGTTTTATCCGTTTTACTCTTGATCGATCGTTGTACAACGACATTTCAACCACGGAAGTCTACGTTCTAGATGGATTACTTCGGTGTGTCATCGTTGTATTCAGTGTCACTTTCTTTGGCTGTGTTCGGTGTTGCTCTATCGACGACGTTGATCATCGCTTATATTCGATCAACTTGTGTCGACATATAGAGTGTCCATTTAGCATAAACAATAGATATAACTTTGTTCGTGATCGATATGTTTTTGTTTGACCAGTGCTGACACCTGTAGGGGAAACCGGGACAAAATGGTGAGGCAAAGGGTGTTCAAAAGTGTTATTCTGTATTTACGTGTTATATGTAGTATCGTGTATTTTAATGTGTGACGAAATATGGAGTCATTGAAAATTACTTAAATCTGAAATTATAAACAATTGTTTATTTTCTAAAGACTAGTCTTGTTTATACAGATTATTTCAAATTATCAAATTCTATTAAAGTATGTTAAATTATTTTATTTTGTTATAGATTCACTTTGATTTGAAACGTTATATAATTGTTTCTCTTTGATTTGAAATCCTGTACAATTTTTTCACTTTGATTTAAGACCCTGTATAATTGTTTCACTTTGATTTGAGATCTATAATTATTTCACTTTAATTTGATTCCCCTATGGGTAACAAAATTTTTGTTAACTTCAAAATATTAAAAACGAAGAGAATTATTACCATTATAAGGTAAAAATTTTATTTGAAATATGGTGATGCTGTGTAGGAAATATTTGTATGTAGAAGGTGATGATGTTGGTGGAATTATAGTGCATACAGTATTCAAACTTTAATTGTATTTGGAGCACTTAAGTGAAGACTATCAATCATTCTACATATACGAAAGCTCGAATCACTCGGATAAAAAAGAATAAATAAATAAAATGGTGAATTATGCAAGATTACGGAGGCATCTTCGACTTCGATGACCTTGAAATATTCCGTCAAGGTCATTATTCTATATCATTTTTTTCTATTGGACTGTTTTAAAATTGTCCATTCAAAATTATATAACCTTTCGACAATATTTTTCATTTCATAGATTGTCAGGTAGAATATATTTTGTTTACTGTAAATGTGCAGCCAGAATTTGAGAAGAAATCTATGTACAGTGTAAGAGATATATGCAATAAATACAGTGGTAAACATTATTTTGCAAAAATAAAAAGAGTTTAGAAAAAAGTAGTAATCAGTGATTTATTAATTTATGATACACATTGTCGAATTAACCAAATCAGTTCTAAAATTGTTATTTTCATTGTCATTGACAAATTGTAAGTATTTCAAAGCAAATATTGAAGATATGAATATGAGAAAAATGTGATTATTATTTTTGCATACTTGATCAATTGTACAACAATTTCTGACATATTAACCATTTTTATACTTTTATTATTTATTATTTATTTTTCTTGTTCCAATTTAAATATGTTATCATTAGATGTTCGTAAATACAGGATTAAAATCGTTGGAGCATCTTTTGTGTTTCGTACAAATAAGTTGTTCAAAAAAGGTAACCTTGACAGAATATTTGAAGAAGTTGGAAATCTGTTATTTTGCATAAAGCACTAAAAATATGAGGAGAAGCAGCGAGAAGAGCAGTTTCGACGGATTTCTATCTTAACATTTTATCCGGGTCGTTGATAATTCTCCGTCAGACTCGTGGAAAGTGTTGCTTTCATTAAATTCGCATGCACGTCCCGCTCGTGGGCCAATTAGAGAGTCGAAAACCAATTTCAGGATCAACGATCGCACGGCACGACGACGCGGTTGAATTTATGGCTCGTTCTTCGTGATTCCGGCGTCCACCGCAATTCCTTCTCCATTCTCCCCCTCGTCGGAAACCGGAAACCGTCGACACCGGCTCTAATTTGGGTTTCACGTGACAACTACGATCGAGTTATTACCGAGACGTAGTCGCTGCTCACGAAAGAAAGAACATTTGTCATTCTTTGTAGCCAACCATGGGACACGTTTTGTTACGCGTTAAAAGCGACACGTTTGTTTCTCGTCGCCTTAAAAAACTGCGACAAAAGAGCCCCGACATGAGACACGTAACGCTGCTCGAACCGGTCATAAAACGAGATGTTATCGTACTTCGTTGTTTAAATCTACGTCGGATCATTTTTATGGGAAATAATAGTATGAATGTTTTATCAGAAAACGCTTTAATATCAGAGAACGTTTTTTCACTTTGAGGAGAACCTTTATTAAGAAAAGTTGTTGAGGAAACGTGTCTATAAACCCTATGGGTTCTGCAATTGAAAACAGCTGCATTTTCTTAACTCCTACAGCATTAAAGAAAATTTACAACTCGATTATTTTTGAAATTATTTCTTTGAAATAAATCTAACAATTTTTAACGGCGTTTTCCCGCTTAAATGTTTTAGTTCCTTTTCGTCGGAAATGGAAATTAAAAATTTATATTCTGTCCGAGACTTTGTTATACATGTTACATTGTAATGGAACTGAAAAAAATTCTGTTTGTTAAGAATTCGAGACAGTTCTGTTGTTTGAAGTACGTGGTTTGTCGTGGAAGTAACGGGAGCTGCTTTTCAGCTACATCTGTAACGGATATTAAGAATTTATGGAATATTCGATCCGTGAATGTTTGATTTTATGTCTCTGTACAAGTTAGTTACGGATTTTGTTACTTTCATGTTGTGTATAAAAGAAATGAAAAATTTACGGAGTACTCTGTTTCACTTGGTTTTTATACAGGTAAACTATTTTATTTGACAAAAAATATCTACAGTAAAAACTTCGGATAAAGTCAATCTCATTACTTTCTGTACAAACCGTACACATTTAAATGTACATTTCATGAGTCATTGATCCCTAGTGCTGGAACGTAACTTTAACGATCCCGAAGTTTCCATCAAAGTGTCGTAAAGATGAATCTCACTATCAATTGTAAAACTCGGGTTAATCGACGATCGTTTCGGGAGTGTAGGTAAAATCGACCAGGGAGCCACAAAATGAACGGGATCCCGTAATCGTTCGCGGAACTGGAAACGGACAATTACCCTCTTTGCGGTAATTCGACAAGGCGACGGACGTTCGTTCGCGAAGGCGAAGAAATGACAGAGGGTTGAATCTCGTCGAAAGAACGAGCCGCGATGAGTAGCATCTTAAAAGTTGAGTGGCAGCCATCTCATTACTTAAATGCGTCCGTTATTCGGGAAGCGTTGGCCAAGAGAACAGAAGTTTCCACGGTTATAATCGTCGCTAATTGACGTCGGAGTTATAAAGTTCAGTGAAATTAGCTAAATCCTTATTTGGACTCTCGTTATCCAGACCCCTGGCTTTGCTTCTTCCGTTAGACTTTTCTCAGCCGGCCATATTAATCGTCGATGTCTTTCTGTCTCTGCTCTCGAAACTTTTCTAGCGGAGGAACAATTGCGTTTCGAGCGTTAATGAATTGTCGCTGTGTGCACGCTGGGTAAATATCCGCTCGATACGTGCTCGTTAGGAACGCCCCTCCTGCGCACAACATGTGCGCACTCGTCTTTTCTGCTACACATCGTTTACCGTATTTATGTTCCTTTTGCATTACGTATTATATTATTAGTATTATATACTAATAATGCATTGTGTATTATGTTCTAATTTATCATAGAATATGTCATATAACAGTATATGAATTTTGTATGACACAAATTTATTCGTATCAATATTTATTTAAAATGAATAAAATGATATACTGTACGGAATGCAATCGGAACCAAACATTGTTCGTATCATTTATTGATTATATCAAACTATATGTCATCTAGTCAATAAATAAGTGACCAGAAATTTTCGACAAAGAAATAACGAAAAGAATGACTTTACTATAACAAAAGTTTAACAATAAACATAGTATGAAAGTGTAAAAATAAGTTTGTTCAGTATAACAAAAATATAAATACAACAAACGAGTAAAAATAAATCAAAGTCGATGTCATTCTCGATGACAACGAGATGCAAATTGATGCAATGTTTGTTAAAAAAGTGGTAACGTGTTTTTAATGAGTTTTCACGCAACGTATCATTCATTTTCATACCGACGCGGCAACAAGATGACGGATTAACATGTCTGACGACGATCTCATGTAAAGTGTCGCACCATCGTAATCAGCATCATCACTACTCTTCACTATACCCTTTCTTTCCATTTGCATTCATTAAAAAAAAAGAAAAACCCTTCACCTCGCTCGTCATTGTGTTGTGAGTCCCAGTGTTGTGTGTTTGTATATTTGAAAGTATAAATACTCAACGTTATTTGAATCGCGAGAAATTTCATTGCCGTAACGGACATCATCGTGACATTCTAATCATTACTCTCTTCGTCGACAACCTTACACCTTGATAATCCAATATCCCGTTGATCTTTCTTTGATTCTATTGAAAATTGTGAGGACTTTGATAGATTATGTGTATGTTACTGAGGGGATGATCTTCGAGATATGGATTTGATTTAAAAGCAATATTATATGTATAAGAGATGGGAGAAGCAATAATTTTGCGATGTTATAGCGAATAGTATATTAAATTTAGAAAGAAGTCTATGGCTGAAGATTTTAGTTAGTATGTGGAGGTTGGTAATTGAGAATAATTTTGAAATTTCCAATTTTCTAAATTTCCATGTTTCCAAATTTACCACTTTCCAATTTTCCAATTTTCCAATTTTCCAAATTTCTATGTTTCCAAGCTTCCAATTTTCCCAATTTCCCAACTTCCAACTTTTCAATTTCCAAATTTTTCAATTTTCCAAGTTTCCAATTTCCTAATTTCCCAATTTTCCAATTTTCCAAATTTCCCAGCTTCCAACTTTTAAATTTCCCAATTTTCCAATTTTCTAAATTTCCGAATTTCCAAACTTCTAAGTTTCCAAGTTTCCAAGTTTCCAATTTTTCAATTTTTCAATTTTTCAATTTCTCAATTTTCCAAGTTTTCATTTTTCCAATTTCCCAATTTCCTAATATCCCAATTTTTCAAATTTCCAAACTTCTAAGTTTCCAAGTTTCCAATTTTCCAAATTTCCAATTTTTCAATTTCCCAAGTTTCCAATTTTCCAAATTTCCAAGTTTTCATTTTTCCAATTTCCCAATTTCCTAATTTCCAAACTTCCAAATTACCTAATTGCAATATTATCAAAATTCCATATAGTCAAATTACCAACTACGTTCCCATATTATCATATTGCCAAATTACCATAGTACCATATTACTGCATTTTCAAAATTACAAGTTTTCAAGCAATCACACAACTAAATTTGCAATTCACCAAATTACTGAATTTCCAAACTTTAAAATTGAATAGTTTATCGATTAAAAGTTACATTATTAATTAAATAAAAATGAAAGTACATCTTAGGTTGCTACTGAATATCAGATGACAATTATCATTAATTATATAATATTGCAAAGTTATTTTTTATAATGTCTCCTATAAAATATAAGGTATTGTAACAAGTTTGGATCAAATCAGTGATCTGAAGATCATTCCATTTATAAATTCAACAGTTCCATACGTTCCTCGTCCACATCCTGAACATCACTAGTATACTAGGTTCAATTAGAATCCACTAGGGTTCCCTTTCCATTCACCTCATCCACTTCTTATCTACTGATATTTTCACCAAATCCCTTTATATTAATCTCTCCCTACTCTCTATCTATTCATTTACATTTCATTTACTCTGAAAGCATTTCATTTCGTATCCCTAACATTATGTTGCCAATCCATTAGAATCATCAGGCGACTCATTAAAAGAAACAAATGTCACCATTCACTATCATCCTCTATGATTTCCGTGCGACGAGAGAGAAATCAGATTGTCATTGAGAAACGGTCACGTGTCTTCATCTTCATTCATCAAAAAGCGCATCCAGACGAGAATCGGGAAGAACGTGAAGAGAGAGCAAAGTGTGACTCTCGTATCGCGTCCAAATCATTAATATTGCGAAGAACGAAACTCATCCAGAAACTAACATTCTAACTTGAGTATTATACTTCAAGTTTAGATGTTTAGATGTGCTCTGATTTATATGGTAGGATGCTCTATCTCAGGACCCGAGGGCTGCAACCTGTTCATCTACCACCTGCCTCAGGATTTCGGAGACAGTGATCTAATGCAGATGTTCGTCCCGTTTGGCAACGTCATATCATCCAAGGTTTTCATCGACCGGGCCACCAACCAGAGCAAATGCTTCGGTAAGTGTGTCATTTCCGTGAAACAGTTCGAGCGTGGCCCGGAAGAAACAAACAGGTAGACGACAATGTGATCTACGAAAGGTAGGGCGAACGGACGATGATTTTCAAGCCGATCGATTTGCTGACTCGTCAAAATCGAATTTACCTGTTATCAAGTGTCACACTCATTTGTCTATTGATGGTTCCTAGTTTCTAGTTCTATTTATTGGTACATCATTGTGTTTAAATTTCGATCATTTATCAGTAAATGCATAAGTAAAAGGATCGTTGCAAGGAATAGCAAAAATGTCCGATGACGTTAGAATATACGTTTAACCTACAGTTGCGTCAGGCACAAATAGTGTAATTAATAATTATTGCTACAATGTGAAGACGAATAAAGAAAGTTAAAAAATTAGATTCAAAGATTCTTGATTGTGAAATTGCGATGAAAGTCTCGTTTATCAAGTACTGTAGTGTGCGTCACGAGTGCGTCACAATGTAGAGCAGAGGATTTATACTTCTAAGGTATCTCTGTTCTTTTTATTAACTATCAGACCAATTGTTGATTAGTATACTTAGTAAATCCTTTTCTAATAAATGGATTAGATGAACTAATTGAACAACCGAGAAAAACTGGATTCTATGGTATAAGGAAACATAACCTCTTTGAGAAATTGCTAATGTTCAAGCTAAAACATTCAATTCAAAAACTGTTAAATCAAGTTACCTAAAAAATAGATAAGAGAATGAGTGTAATAATATCATCTGCATTTATCACAGTTGGTATATTTTCATCGAATGTTTTGAAATGAGTTTTAGAAACTATAACGAGAACATTTGCTAGCGTGTTCTCGTGCGCTTTTTGTATCCATTGAATGTGCGAGTTTTATTACCGGTAAAAATATATTTGAAAATATGAATTTCCACGTAGTCTGAATTCCGACTGAAATTTAATACTCATTGCGCCGTGCATTTTTATTAGATTTTTTGCAAACATCCGATCGATCAGTACGGCTACAAAAGTTTGTTCTAGCTTTTATAAGCTCACACATTCAAATTCTTCGGTGAATATCAATACTCGTTCGAATGCGGCTCAACTCAAATGAAAGCAGGAGCCTTTTTTGGTCAAGCGAAGGGGACCGAAACAAAAAAGGCTGAAAGAGCTGGCAACGGCTGCTTTGATTAATCGTAACCGGGCTGAATGCGCGAATATGGTCGCGGATAATTCGACGAATACGTTCGTTCGTATTTTTCTTAGACTGTTCATTCGTAACAAGCACGATTAATATTTTCCCGTCTGTCGATAACGAATACACGAATCGTTGAAAGAGCGTCGGCCATTATACACGTGATGGACTGCGTAAAACAACGCACATAACCTTCTTCTTTAACTGCGATCATAAAATTTGCGTGCGTGTAATTTAAATGGTTTCAACGAACGAATAAAACAGAGAGAACTTTCGTCCATTTTGTCGAGATCGTTAATGTTCTTTTACTTGGTAATTACTTTAAAGATGAAATTCACTAGTTTTAGGAAGCTTGTAGTGTATTTTAGTTTTAGAGTTATACACAAAGGGATACTAAAATTATATTTCGATTGTGGAGGATACGTTTAGGTTAATTTGCATGAGGTTTGTGTTAGATTAGGTTATTTTTTAACTTTATAATTAAATACGTTTGGGTTAGGTTAGGTTTATTGCAGATAGTTGCTGATTTTATCAGATTGTCTCACAAATTTTCAAGCTTAAATTTGTACAATTTAGAATTTTATACATTTGCAAATTTTTTAATTCTTGAAGTCCTAAATTTTCTACATTGACTTTCTGAGTTACTTCTGTGTTTACAAATTTGTCTAGTTCCCAAATTTGAAATTCTAAATTTTTCAAATTTCACTAATTTATCAAATTCTTAGTTTCATAAATTCTCAAATTTTCAAATTTTTAAATCCCTATATTGCAGGTTTCTAGATTTTTTAGTCCGAAGGTTCTCAAATCCCTAGATCTCTATATCTCTCAAATCCCTAGATCCCTAAATCTGTAGACCCTCACATTCCTTGATCCCCACATCTCTAGATCCTGAAATTCCTAGATTTCAAAATCTCAAGATTGTCAAGTTTCTAGGTTTGTAAATTTTTAGATTGCCGAGTTCCTACATCCCTAGATCTCCAGATACCAATATCCCTAAATTTCTAGATCCTGTAATCCCTACATTCTCAAATCCCTAAATTCGCAAATTTGCTGGTCTCCAAGTTCCTAAAATCCCAAATTTTTATATCTCTCGATCCCCAAGTCCCAAATTCCCTAAATCTCAAATGCCCCAAATTCCTAATTCCCCAAATTCCACATTTCCCAAATTGCAAATTCCTCGAATTCAAAATTCTCCAAATCTCAAATTCCCAAATTTCAAATTTCCAAATCCCAAATTCTCCAAATCCCCTATTCCCCAAATCCCTAGTTCCCAAATTCCAAATTCCCAAAATCCCTAGTTCCCAAAATCCCTAGTTCCCAAATCCCAAATTCCCCATATCCCAAATTCCCATATCCCAAATCCCCAAATCCCAACATTATAAAATCCTAAATCTCCCAAATCTCAAAATCCCCAACCCATCCCCAAATCTTCAAACCCTCAATAATCCCTAAAAATGTAAAATCCAACAGCCTCTTCCTCACGATTGCCATATTTCTCCCAAAGAAATCAGATTTGCACATGATCCCTCGCGACCTTTATCAGCCCCCAAAGCGAAGGCACCTCGCAAACTACAAGAAGACGAGCACGACGATACTTCGAGTCGTAAACAAAAGCAACCGGTGCATTACATCGAATTACCGCGATTATTTTCTGAAAATCCAATAACGTAGAGGTTTCCCGAAAAAAAAAGGGGGCAAAAGGAATCTTTTCCATCGGACAAGGGTTAAAGCCTCTTCAGTCACCTAGTAAAAGTAATTTACGAACTCCGGGTAAAAGCGGTGGTCGTCGAGCGATGAAGAGCCACGATTGGTCAGGCAGTAGGCCGCCATGATGGCAAAACTAAAATTGGATCGGGGCTAATGGTCAAAATTGGCTTAAACTGGAAGGGCCCTGATGACCTTTCAGCGGCGCTTCTGTTGTTAAGAGCTTCGTTATCGTGCACCTTCTCTTCCCCTCTCGCTCTGTCTCTCTCTCCCTCTCTCTTTTTCTCATTCTCGATAAAACTTTGATAATACCAAAGCCCCTCCGTAGGAAACTCTTTATTCCTCCCGGCGAATCAGCTAATCTAAATCACTGGTTACTCCCGTGAGTACCCTTTCGCGATAATCCGATGCCCTCCGGTGTCGATATTCAACTTCCCGGTTTCATCGTAACTCTGGGAGCATCGTAACCGATTCTTTAATCGCTTTTATTTCCGACAATTCTTATGGTGGCTTCCTTTTAGCCGATGTTTTAATTCGCACGGTGACCAAGAGTTTAGACGCCATGTTGGCCTTTTAGGGCCAAACGATGTGTCGTTGTTGGCAACATTTCAGAAACCACTGACAGTTTATTCTTTCGTAATGTGTTCTTTATTGAATTTTGTAAATTCCTGCAAATGTTTTTTGATCTTTTTCTGGAATCTTACTAAATTTTTTTAGTTTCTTTTTGGTTCGGTAGGTGCGGTTCTTTCTGCACTGAATCTTCTTGAAATTTTAGGGGTTTGAGAATTTGGGAATTTGGGATTTGGGATTTGGGGAATTTGGGATTTGGGGAATTTGGGATTTGGGGAATTTGGAATTTGGGGAATTTGGGATTTGGGGAATTTGGGATTTGGGGAATTTGGGATTTGGGGAATTTGGGATTTGGGGAATTTGGGATTTGGGGAATTTGGGATTTGGGAAATTTGGGATTTGGGGAATTTGGGATTTGGAGAATTTAGAATTTGGGGAATTTGAAATTTCGGGAATTTGGAAATTTGAGAATTTGAGAATTTAGAAATTTGAGAAATTAGGAATTTGAGAATTTAGGAATTTGTAGATTGAGTAATTTGAGAAGTTTAGAATTTGGGAATTTGGGAATTTGAAAATTCAAAAGTAGAATTAGCAACTGATCACAGAAACTTGGAGATTTGATAACTCAAAACTATTAAACTGAAAATTAAAAATAATTCACAAGAAAATTTAAAAACCTTGAAATTTCCAAAATTTGTTTCATCGCAGTCACAGAGCAAAAAAACCTTGCAATAGATCATGAGTGCCATATTAAAAAATTCGATGCAATTATGTACCAACAAGCAATTCTTGATACACATATTGGTTTTCCCCGCAAATCCCAAAAGAGTATCTAATCAAACGCCGCAATGGAAGCTGTCAACCTGTTTTTCAAAAAATAAAACCAATATGTATGATTCTAGAAATGTATAACTAATACCGTTCTATACGATACACTAACAAAATGGAGAAAAATCCTTCCTGTCACTGACCAACAGTTTCATCATTCGATTCTTTCAGGTTTCGTATCGTTCGATAATCCTGCAAGCGCGCATGCAGCGATTCAATCGATGAATGGCTTCCAGATAGGGATGAAGCGTTTAAAAGTCCAGTTGAAGAGGCCCAAGGACACAAACCGGCCATACTAACCAAAGTCCTAGCTTAGAGAAACTGGACGATACGCACCCTACATCATAACCTACAGAGTACGTATTAAAACACTGTTCTATACCACATACCAACTACGAAGGGGTCAAACAAGTTTATTTCAAATTACGAAATTTAGTTTTCTTGAAATCCCTTTTCATCAGGATACACAATTTGTTTCGATATTAATTATGTTATCATTTGTTTGTTTTTCAATATTTTTAATTTTGAAATAACTATGCTGGTAGATTTTGTGTCATTTATTTGTATTTCTAAATTAACTGATATTGCCTTTTAGTGATAGTACAGAGTTTATTGAATATCTTATTGAATATTACAATGGAATATTTAATTTAATATTATTGAATATGGCAATTTAATATTACAATTCAATATTATAAGTTGATGTTATAATTTAATATCATAACTGAATATTTCAATTGAATATTACAATTGATTATTACAATTCAATATTATAATTTGATGTTATAATTCAATGTCATAATTGAATATTACAATTCAATATCATAATTTAATATTATAATTGAATATTACAATTTAATATTACAATTCAATATTATAATTTGATGTTATAATTCAATGTCATAATTGAATATTACAATTTAATATTACAATTCAGTATTATAATTTGTTGTTATAATTTAATTTCATAATTGAATATTACAATTGAATATTACAATTCAATGTTAAAATTTGATGTTATAATTTAATATCATAATTAAATATTATAATTGACTATTACAATTCAATATTATAATTTGATGTTATAATTCAACGTCATAATTGAATATTATAATTGAATATTATAATGTAATAGTGCAATTCAATGTTAAAATTTGATATTTTAATTTAATATCACAATTGAATATAACAATTTACTATTATAATTGATATATAGTATTAAGAAAGTAAAAAGTATGGACTATTTCTAATTACAGATGTCGTACAAGAACACGGGCTCATTGAACGCTCGACGATCAGAAGTGACGAGTTTGAATCACCGTTACAACGCTCTCCACTATAATAACCTAGTATACTAGTTAGGTAATTAATTAGAGGATAAAAAAGTCAGTAGACCGACTTCGCCGGCAGCCACGCGGCGATGACGAAGAGGCTGATGCTAAAAAAAAGAAAAGAAAAAAAAAACATTGGATATTCAGCACTGAACCCAGTCCGAGTAGGATTCACGCTTCAGAGTTCTCGGATGCTCGGATAGAACGAATTATCTGCTAGAAACGCATCAATTATTCCATTCTCTCTCCATTATTCTTTTCTTGCGTCTCCTTGGTCTATCCTCTACGCATCTTCTTTCTTTCTTCATCCCTCGATCCCTACTGCCAAGCGAGAATCGTATCAAAATGGCGAAAAACTTTCTCGACGCGTACCTTTCCTTCCTGTTTTTCTTCGACGCATCCTAGCGCTATCCGAGAATCCGATCATCCGGGAAACCTAACGTCGAGAGGCTAAGAATCTCTCGATCGAGTTATCGTTCCGACGACACGCTAACTCCTAGTTTGATAATCACGATGAACGTTCAAGACGGGTGACTTTGCAACAATAACCAAAGAAATACTCTTAGTTCCTGATACGCAACGGCATGGCGATTGGTCGCCGACCGACTGTTGATACAAAAGTTAACTATTACTGCGATTCGATCCAATAGAACACGAGAGAAACAGGTACCCTCCTCAGATTCTTTAGGAAACACGAATCCAACAGCTACTGTCGAGCTACAAATTCGTTTCACGAGCTAAACTTCGCCGGCTTCAGTTTCGAACGCAGAATTCCACGAAATCCGACATTAAACGTGTCTCAAACTCTGGTCCGAGAACGCGCGATTAATATCGATGTATCGACGTCGAATCGTTAGGATCGTACGTCTTCGATGGTCCTCGGACAGGACCGACCGCGACGGCGCAAGTGCCGTCTCTCCTAACGCAAACTTGTCAATCACGTATACAGGGTGCTCGTCTCACGCAACGTCTAAAAAGAAAAAATGAAAACGAAAAAAAGAATTTCTGAAACGGAGACTACGTATGGAACACGAGAAACACGTTTACATGCGTATACATGTCGGTGTATACGTATACACATGTATACAGGAGAAGTCCGGTGAGATGGCACGCGAACCAAAATAGGATCGACAGTTGTATCCGGCTACCGTCTCGTCGGACGTATACGTATACGCGCGCACATACACGCATGCACACATGCACAACACGCGCATACATTCATTATACACGTATGTAATTCGTGTGAAATTGTGGAATTATCAGTGCCGACCCAACATCCGCGGGTTTATCGGTTCTCCTTACGTTTAAGGTTTGAAAACGCATAGGTCCGTGCTGTAGGTTTTATATAATACATATACGACATTTAAAGGGATCGTCAGTGCCGTGTCAAAGTGGATGTCATCTTGGAGTCCGGTCGTCCGCGCTACGGCGCTCGTTTACATTATGTAACATTTTATTATTATTATTATTATTATTATTAGCCTTATTGTCATCATCATTATTATTATTAAGTACGATTTATTGAGTGAAGAGAGCGAACGAATTTCCGGCCGAATCTATCGGGGTTCCTTTTCCAAATCGATCAGGATTAGGATCGAGATCATGTTCGATGTCGAGGCTCGATGATTCACGAGTACGTTCTTGTTTGACTGACCGGACACGCATCGCCCGAGAAATGTCAACTAGGCTGTGATTATTCAAACAAAACAAAAAAACTCAAGGGGGTGAATACTATGACGACCTTGGAAAAAGCGCCCTCTTACGCAGAATGTTTTTGTCTATTCGATAGCGACGGGGGGGTAAATAATGCAATGCAAAAGAAACGATTGCCTGAATCTGCTGAATGCTTTTTAGTTCGAACTTTGTTTATATCTAGTCGGCGTCTAGTCATTTTTACGTGTTCCATTATTGTTTGCTGACAGACGAGATTTCTGATCAGATATTTATTTAATATTTATGATAATATTTAGAATTCCTTAGATCGGTGCTTTTCAGCTGTTTCGTGGAGTTAGGTTCTTTAGTCGGAATTCATCGAGTACTTAAATAGTTATAGTTTTCAAGGTTCGATAGCGAATCATGTGCAATCCGTAATCATTTTGTTATGCATTTATAGTTCTTGATGCAGAATTTTAGTAGATTGATGAGTGCATTGTAGGCTTTCTATGGACAGAAATTAGCGTAGAAGGGAAACCACTTGTTTTTGATCTTGGGAGGTTTAGAAATTTTTTAATTTTTCAATTTTTGGATTTCCAAAACCTAAAATTTGGAATTTCCAAATATTAAAATCTTCAAATTTTCACATTTTCAAATTTGCATTTTCCCAAATTCTCATTTTCCAGAATCCCCAAATTTTTAGATTTTCAATTCCTGAAACCCCCAAATTTTCAATTCCCTAAATTATCAAATTGTAAAGTTTCTATACTTCCAACTTTAAAAATTGTATAAACATTAAAACTGATCCAAAAACCAACAAGAGGTTTTCCCCTATATCTCTTCCCTAGGGAAGTCTACCATGCCCACCATATTAAATTAATTTATCCGCGTATCTAGCTACAATTCAAAACACTTGGTACCTTACGTTGTTTCTTTTTATTTTCTTATAGAAATATTGTTCCAAGTTTTTGTTAGCGTTGTTTGTTATCACGATTGATTTTTAATTTTTCAAGCAATGCACGATCGGTGAAACCGAGATCGAATGAACGCATGTAGCATTTCTGTTCGGTACGAGTTCACGGAATTTGGTGATCGATGCCACAATTCTACGTGAATAACAGTGCACGGTACTTATATGACCATTGCATATTTTTTTAAGCACGATAAACCAAAAAAAAAAACAAAAAAAACACTCGGACGTTTAACGAGCGATGCCCGGTCGAATCGCAAGGTAATCGAACGAGCTCCGATTTGCGAAAACGATCGCGAGCAAAAGGGCAGCGATGGAACGTGGATAGATAACGGGGACAGATACAATAGGTGAGATGGGAGTAATTAGAACGATGCGAAACACATAAGGGTTAGGCTAGAGAGCTAGTGTAGGCGAGCGATGGAACGGAGAGGAAACTCTGATCTAGCAAAAATAATCAACCAAAGTACCAACCACTATTCTATATAAATATATAAATATGAATTATTAAAGAGGAAGTATATAAATATATAAATATAAATACTATAAATATGGAATATAATATGAAATATAAATAATGAAATATAATATATAAATAAAGCGAATGAATAAATAAATGAGTATAATATACATATATACGTGTACGATGCACACATCTGTATGCATATATATGTATATGTATATATTGATCGAAGGAAACTAGAGACTTAGTAAATTATTATAGTTTAGCTAAATTAACACGAAATAAATTATTAGTTCGAGGGACGGGTAAACGGGGAGGATCGGCTCTAGTCTGGCGCAAGTTTATGAAGCGAGTAAAAGCTATCGCAAATTTATACGCTAATTAAATTAATATATACAATTGCTACAGATACGTAAATATATAACTGAGTATATTATGTACGCATATATACTATACGTCTGTATATACGTCTGAACGTATAATGTACGTGCATATGAGTGTAACAACCATATGCATATGATTACAATAGACATATAGGCATATGAGTATAATAGACATACGTATATGCATGTGTAATAAACATATGTATATGCGTATGAATATAATAGACATACATGCGTATGAATATACATGTATATGCGTATGTATATATATTCATTTATGTATTTATATATGCACATATAAATAATGTACTTATATTTTAGGAACAGGCAACCCTTCTCCTTGCTTTACCAACTGTTTGTAAATTTATTGCCTGTTCGCTCCGACAGACACACAGACACACACACACGCGCATCATGCAAACACTATTGCAAATTCACGTAATTATTAATGTAAAAAAATGTGATACATACGTGTATGTGGTTCACGTATGTAAACGTGGTGGGCGCATACAAGTAAAGTAATGAAGTTGAAACCGAAAGGAGGGGGTGTGCTATAAATTCCTCTCCCTTGACGAGCTCGAATGGCTTGCTAGTTATTGACGATATGAAATACTATTATATTATACACGAAAAAGGAGAAACCAATTAGTACTAATAAATAACAATAATAATAACGATACTTTATAGGACGTATACATAATTTATACTACACGGTAAACATACGTATATTATACATAATATATATTCTTGTCAGTTTTAGGGAAGCTAAAAACCGTCTATACTGGTGCGTACACAACCCGTGCACACACTCTCTGGTATACACGTGCACGTGCGTGTGCACGTACGAGCGCGTAGACCAATGTAATCAGAAACGCGGGCGTAGATTCGTAACGTTGAAACAAAAATGTAGAAGTCTATTGTAACGCTTAAACTCGAGATGAATCTTTGCCACGTTGTACCGGTGCACGTCCAAGCAAATTGTCGAACGATTGCCGGAAATTGACGAGATCTCGCTGAGGCAAGAACGCGACGATGATCGACGATTCCGCGGTCGATAACGGATGAAATCTGTTACGCAAATCGACTCTGTTCGTAAAAGCAAATATAAGAGAAGGAACACCGGCGTTAACGCGATCGCATGTTTGCCAAACCGTGGTCCAATCAGAGACCGTAAGAGCAATCGCGAAGCGGAAAGCCTGGCTACGCACGCATTGATCCAGCCGTATGTAGGGACACGAGCGTAAACACAATTAGGAAATGCGTGTCTATCTTTACCGGGCTGATGTATCACGCGAACGATCTACAGAGGGTGTTTGCGGCCGTGCAACCTGCAGATGAACGTTTCATTTCTCATGGTATTGTGCATGCCTCTCGGTACACGTTGGGCAAAGACGATTAGCGGACAAGCTGAGCGGATTAGACTCGGCTAGATGGCCGTCTACGAGTTTCCTATTCCGAAGACCAGTTCGTTGATCTCTCCGCTGAAATCGAATCGACGCATTCCATTTTCGAGATAGCATTAGCTATTAGTGTCATCATTATGGGTAGACGAGTACCACGCACACATGTTCCCCGCGTGTTAGTTTCGTTTCACTTCATACACATCGTTAACGCTCTGATTTCACCGACACATTCTACGATTCGTTCACAGGTTTTCATACTCGTCCGTTGACGACAGATACAAGGAAAAAGAAAGAGATACAGAAAGACATGTATACTGGTAAAAGCTTGTATGCAAGCACCAGATAATATCACTACGATCTAAGCTTTTTAATGTTTAACAGTACTAATAGCGAATATCAAGGTACACAACCTATCCTAATAAAAAAAAAATACCATAATAATATTGTAATGATTTATAGTTACATAAATTCATATAAATATAAAGTATATACATATTATATATAAATATATATATAAATGTATAAATTCGGGGATAACGACAATTGTAAACAAACCAAAAGCAAAAAAATACAACTATTTTATCCAACAAAGTTTTTGCTACAACCGAAGTAGTATGCATCTTGCTGTGGAGTAAATGAGACTTAAAAGGTGAAAAAGGAGATAAAATATTCTTAGCTCTAAGGACAAGAAGATGATAAATGATAATAGTAAATCCGTGAGGATCAGCTTCGAATTTATTTTTACATGACCTGATGTAATGCTGAGACGAATTCGCTGCTCGCTAATTAAATGTTCCGAATTCTGCTCGAGAAGCGACTAGCTCGCGAATTGAAAGGAAAAACAAAAACAAGTGAAAATCAAGCGTCACTGACAGCGCGCTCGAGTATCGAGAGTTTTTCTGTTAATTTCCGTTCGACTTGAACCTAAGAATCTTTTCGCGAACTCTCGGGGCTGCAGTTTTTATCGACGAAGTTCGTTGAAACCGTAAAATTGGTACTCGTGGTCGTCGTTGTCCAACGGAACTGACGACCGTAAAAATTACCCGGAAGATCTTTAACGGAGCCGTTCGCGCGCCACGAGATGACTTCCGGCAAAGAAGCCTGTTCGTTGGAGAAACAAGGAGAGAAAATTTCTGGAACTCATCCCGTGGTCACGAATACTTCGCGAGTTCTCCTGTAATTTTTACGGTAGCCACGGGGACACGCAGGAAAATTCGATGGGAAACGGGAACGAGTATCCTCCGCTCTCGAATCTAATACTAACCTTAATAATAATAATAACGATCAAACATCTCATGTAAACATACTAGCATTTTACCACCGTACTCGCACACAAAAGATAAAGAAGTAAAAAAAAAAAACAGCCAAAATTATCAACCCTCTCGACACTGCTGTACCGCGTCATCGATCCAAATTTTACGTGGGATTACATTGGATTCAAGTCACGCGCGCCGCGACCTGATATCCGGTAGCCGTGGTGTCGGTGATACTAGGAAACAGGGTATGTTTTTGCAATTATTTGCATAACTTGTAAAGAACTAGCAAACAATATAAAAGAACAAAATAAAAAAAATAAACGAACACACACGACCGGTTTTACATACACATTACACACACACACACGTACACACATCGAATTACACACGCAAAATGTACAAGCATCTCGTTAACGATTGTATACACAGAGTACACTTGTATACTCTATACATATGTACACACACGTTCACGTATGCACGCACACGCGCGTGGTTTTCAGTACATTCTTATAGGTAACACGTGACACACGCGTTTGAGCGTGGAGCGGGGCTAAACATTTAACTAATCGTACTATCTTTATCTGTATGGATATTAAACTAAATACGTCTCATCGTAGGCTTTAAGCGCGATCATTTAAGGTTTACCAGAGTTCAGATCCGAATTTCATCGTCATCGTCGTCGTTACGGTTTCGAAGAGAATCTGTGTTACGGTGCTCGCGGGTCACGTCTTTTTCGTATATTTGAAACGATGCGAAATATGGCGAGGCGAGTGGTAGAAATGGATAAAGGGTGACTTTACGTGTGAGAGTAAATCGAACATGAAAAATATCTGCTAGCAGGTTAGTTTTCGGGAAAATTGTACTGAGTACTTTGTTGCATAATATTCTGAATTTTTAAACAAAAATTTTTGTCTATGTTTATGTGGGGAATTTTTATGCTTGCAAAGAATTCGACATTTTAACAAAATTCATCGAGAGTTGAATTTTAAAAATAAGTTGCATTTAACCCTTCGTTGCATGATCATCCAAATGTTGGAAAGTAAATTTTTCTATATTTAAATTAAAAAATTGAAACTTTAATGTTTGTGTAGAAATTACAATTTTACATTTTTATATACAGATTTGTATATGTAGAATTTAAAATTTGAATAAAAGTGTTCCGATGGTTAAGAAATTTTTCTGTCCAGAATTTGAATCTATGAATTTTTTGTTAAGTTTCAAGGGATGAAAATGTATTTTGTACTCATGGAAAATTTACGAAGAATTAAGAGATTTTTTTAGCAATTTTTGAATATAACAATTTGATTAAAGGTTACAAATTTACATTTTGAGGAGGTACAATAAAAAAGTAGAAATGTCAATAATTTCGATAATCAAATTTGCTATTTATTTACATTGACAGAATATAAGAATTTAATGAATGAAATGTAACGAAGGATTTGACGAGTAAAGTGATGATTATTTCAAAATAAAATAGTCATAAAAATATAGTTAAAACTAATTTTTTACTAACATAAAGATTTTTTAACCTATCTCAATGCTACTTATAAAAATTTTCAAGTAAATCAATCTTCCTGAAAATTAAGCTTCTCAAGACATTTTTTTGTACATCATTTTATTCGTACACGTATACACCGCGAGTCCAATGTACCATTCTCTCCACATTTCGTATCGAGCCCATAGGAAAATAAAGAAAGTTAACTTTTACCTAGGAATACTTTCTCCTTTTAAAACAAACAAAACACGTTCAAATTTCGCGCCAAAGACGAGACGCGTGAGGAACTGTACATAACGTCACGTTCGTCATCTCGACGTCAGGTGAATCAATGCACTCGTTTCTCCTTCCCTTTAATTGCATTTTTTTCGGCTTCTCTGTATCCTTTTCACCTGACAAAACACAAACAGTGATCACTTTCTCGACACTCTGATGCGCTCGCGCGCGCGCGTATGCCAGACACGAAGTGGAGCAAATTATAGGGGAATTAGTTGAAATCGTACTCTCTAAACATAGATTCGCGGTTACTTAACGGTTAAAGACGGTTTAAAAATAATGGGTGAAAACGGCGTTACTTCAGACGAGTTCAAGCAGACCGATGTCAATTCCTTCAGGTACGCTTATATGCGTTATCGCGACAAAGCAAAAAAAAAAAACGCGAGCATTCGGTTTTTTCTAACGTACCAAATCGATGTCTTTTTCCATTTTGCGACTGTATTAATGTTAGAATCGGCACACGATCGTTGTAGTCGTTGGTCATCCAAAATTATCGTTAGTACGTTCGTTCGAGTTCGTATTAGGTACGAAAAAAAATCAAAAGAGAAGAAGAAACAAAAAAAAGAGATGAGAGAGAGAGAGAGAATAATAATAATAATAATAATCTCACGGTATCTTGTATATTTACCCGGCCACATTTCGATCGACTATCCGGGACCAATCATACTTTCCGACTCGAAACAACGCGTTTCCTAGTTCTGCCGTTCGGTATGCAAGAAATTTCTTAGGCAAATACACGTACCGTTTTAGATAGCGTAACGTTCACTTCTCTTTCTGTTCGACATTTCAATGGTACCCGTCTTGGACCAACGACGCACGGGCTCATGGAAGGAAAAAAAAAATAGATACAACAACAAAAACAAACGTGCAGACGAATAAGGCTTTTTGGAACGCGTGGAAATTCGTATTCAACTAGCTCGATCGTTGTCTCGATCGAGAAACGCAAAGAGTCTTCTTCCTCCGTGCGAAACGAACCAGGGATCTAAAAACCTGCTTCAAGGTTTATTCGATAAATCGCCCCCTGTTTCGGACTGAACTGAACCGTACACACCTGTTCGCTGTACTTTTGTTTAAGAAAAGCGGGGACGATGCGGATGGCACCACTTCGAACTCTTCTTCAGAATTTCCCCTTCGCGTTTGCAGGGTGACTATCGAAATTCCGTTTTCCGTTTCGCCACGGAACATTCGAGTTTAAGAGAAAAAAAAAAAAAAAATAGGATGGCGTCCCGGTTTACGCGAGAGTATCGAACGGAATTGTTAATCGCTTGTGTCGCTCTTGTATAACGTAGAGAATCAACACGCGAACGATGTTGTTGGAGAGGCCATTTTCTTTTCGTTCGGTTGGGACTCGATGTTTCTTTGGGATCGAACGTCGGATACCTTGCAAACGTGAGAACGTGCGAGCTAACGAAGGAAAGGAAACTTTGAGTACTATACGACACCCGTAAAACAAAAAGAGTATACACGAATCGTTGAAGCGAATTACGACACGTTACGAATCGTCGATTCGTGACGTCGGCTGAGTCGGTGATCGCGTTCCATTCCGATGAACATTTGAAGATCAGCCTTTTCTTTCCGTTCCTCGCGCAGCTTTTTTAGGACGAACGGTTCGCAATTATTCGTGAACAGAGAGGAAGCAAGGAATTTGTGGACCTCGAGGTAATCGAGCTGGCCAAAAAGCTCGACGGTTTCGAAGCAGAGGTGGTCGACGGATGAAACGTCCTCGCGCCACGCAAAATGGCCGCGCGTCACGAATCGACGTTACGGAGTCGCTAGAAACGTTGCATATAGAGAATAGTTAGGCCACCTAGTCAGAAATAAACGAGGCTAAAGAGGGGGACGATTGTTCGGCGCGAGGAACGCGTAAGAAATTTTGAAAGACGTAAAATTGATTAGCAAGATGTGTATATACACGCGTATGGACACCTACGCGCACCGTAGGTATGTACATATATGTATATGTATGGGGGTGTGCGTGTGCGTATATGTGTATATATACACACACATACGAGTTCTTGCGAAAACGTTTAAATTAGGAGTTTGAGATGAAAAAAAATTTGCATATAGCATAGTTTTATATAGCGTGCCATCTATGCGTGTAAGCAAAATGATATACATAAACAATTACTATGGTTATCGCTAACATGTAAGGTTATTAACAAAAATGAAGTATAAACAAAGTATGCACTATAATCACTTATACCAGGGGAGGATTTGATGAAAAGAAAAAAATGAAGCGAAAAGGTGGAAGCACATTACAAGAAACGCACTTGCAGTGCTGTTGAGGCGAAGAGATATAAATATTATATATCGCGCGCGTATATGATTGATTTAGGGGTAAATAAACACGTTGAGACGAGGCGTGTGATGGATCGAGAGAAAGAGAGGGAGAGAAAGGGAACAGAGAGAAAAAGAGAGAGAGAGAGTGTGCGATACAGTAAAAGTTATTTAACAGACAGAACATATTTTAAATAATTAATCGCCAAACGATAAGTTTTTAACTCTAACTCTTAGCGCGTAAGGTCGAGATAATATACGAAATAAAACAAATATAAATATAAATATATATATATATATATTATATATACATACATACTTAATGATTGAAAGTCGACTCTAAAATTAAATGTAAACCGAAAGCATACTTATAAAAAGCCGCGCGCGGGTAGACATCGAGACATTACTTGAATTACAAAGGATCTCAAGAGATTTTGGGGGAAAATTTAGAGCGCTAGTGAAACCTCGAGTAATTTTCTTGCTCGATTATTTGCTTCGAACGTTTACGCACGATCGGAATACTCTTCTTGAAATCATTTTTAAAGTTTAAATTTGAATTTACTCATTCTTTTTATCGCGCTGGACACCTATTGTGGTCACGCATGCAGCTGTTCTCTAACGTGTCAGTAATTAATTGTAACGTGGGGGCGCAATATGATTATCATACACCGAGCACTTGTATAATGTACTGTTTTAATTGACGCGATTTGATTGACAATATATTTTTCTTTTCTGTGTTTAACACTTTGAGTGCCGCGGTTATATTGAAATTGTATATCCTTTGTCATCATTTGGGGTAGTTCTTTAGGTATTTAATAAAATTTTTGGGTAATTCGAGTTTAGTGGTATGTGTACTGAAGATCAGTAGATTCAGAACTTTTCACGTTTCCAATTTGGGAATTTTCAAATTCACAAATTTTCAAGTTCTCAAATCTCAAACTCCTAAACTCCTAAATTTCCAAATTCTTATATCCTCCAATTCTCACATTTCCAAATTCCTAAATTTCCAAATTCTCATATCCCCAAATGCTCACATTTCCAAATTCTTATATCCCCAAATTCTCACATTTCCAAATTTCCAAATATCCAAATCTGAATCTCCCAAATTCCTAAATTTCCAAATCTCAAACTCCCCAATTTCTCAATTTCCCAAATTCTCAGATTCCTAAATTTATCAAATTTCTGAATTCTAAAATTATCAACACCTCAAATTCCTAAATTTCCAAATTTCTAAATCTCTGACTAAAAATTTTAAATTAAAAAATTTTAATATTTAAAGAAATGACAATGGATTTAATACAATATAAATTGCAATAATATAAGGAGAATATACTATACCTAATTTGAACCTATATGCCACACAAACTTTTCCGAATTTCATCGAATTCTTTAAATTTCAATCGACTAAAATAAAAAGAAACTGATACGTCACCCAAATATACATGATGTGGCACTTAAAGTGTTAAAAATAGGAACTGCATTATGTTTGTCGTTTTTGGAACACCCACAAAACAGAATATTGTGCCAACGATAAATCTTCCAAATGAATTTTCACATTGAAGCGAATCAGCTATCGCAGCACGAGACAATATTAGGGTATAGGAGAAAACTGTTTGTCCCCAGACAAACATACATAACAATTTGTCTTTCGCAAGTCTTAAATATTGTTTCATTCATTTCGAAGTGTGTTCACGTTAAATGAAAGTAATTGTGATAATGTCGGAAATGATCTTCAAAATTTGGTAAAAATTCAAGTTTTTGTAAAAATACGAAAGAAATTTAACCCTTGACTGCTACGTGATATCAGAATCAGAATCGAAATCAAAATTTGGTAAATAGACCAAATATGTATAAAATATTATACATTATAAAATCGTATAAAATGTCCCCAATAATATAAAAATATTAATAATAATATCAATAATAGTTTATGCAAATGATACTTTATAGCTTTATTTGAAAAGTCGATTATTTATACATTATTAACCCTTTGCTGCATTTAAAATGTTACATAAAATGATGATACGAATTTTTTGTATTTTATCAAACATAAATGACTTACAATTTTTTGCATTATTGATGCAATCAAAAATATTTCTCAGTTTTTAGAATTATAGTTATAAATTTTTATAAAAAAGCTACTGTATCACTTTGTCAAAAATGTATAATTATATCTAATACTCACTACATTTTCCTTAAAATTGAAAATTTTTTACCATTTCATAAAGATTCCATCGTTAAAAATAAATGTTGATATGTTACATGAATCAATCCGTAACTCAAACTTTTCTGTAAAATTGTCACAAACTGTGGTGAACGTGTTAACAATTACGTTAATGTATCAGTGAATGTAATAAATGGTGTACGTCCTTCGCAGTCAAAGGGTTAATTTTTCTTCTGGATTGTTAGAAGAAAAACGAGCGACAGTGGGAGTGGCTCGGTTCTTGGAAATCGTAATGTGCCCCTTCAGCGCCTGCTCAGAATGCAACAGTTGGCTAACAAGTGGCTGTTTCACACGAAACGCGTTCAAATCTCCGAACGAAATAAATCGGAAAGCGTTTTCAAGACGAAATTGCATCTGAACTTTTGCACCATTCCCTAATAAAATATTTCTGTCAATTAAACGGCTTCAAACGTGACCTAACCTCAACATTCTTTTGTCGTTGACGGTCAGATCTCCATCTTATAATCTATTTAAGTTAAACTTAAAACTCAAACCTGAGTTACACTTAAATACACTTAAATTTGGATTAAACTTAAGTTTTACATAATTTAAGTTTTACTTAAACTTGGATGAGACTTGGGTAAAATTTAAATTCATGTTGCACTTAAACTTGGATGAGAATTGAACTTGGGTCAAATTTAAATTTAAGTTATACTTAAGTATGGGTGAAATTTTAACTTCGGTCAAACTTAAATTAAACTTGAGCACACGTTAAATTTAAGCTTGACTTAAACTTAAGTTAAACTTGAATTTAAACTAGTACCTTGGATAAAATTCTAGCATTTATTTCGAAAATATTACTGAAAAATAGTTATAATTATTTAAATAAAATATCTCACTGCACTACGATTATGAAAATGTCTAAATGCACATGATAGAATTTACAACATCAAAAAACTGTTAATTTTAATAAACTTCATGTGTTATTTGCAAACACGTAAATCTTTCTTTCATAAAATGTTCAACTTATTTTTTACAAAAAAGTTCACCTTGCAAACTTCACTTGTCAAAATATACGAATGTGACTGCAGATGTTCATGCATTTATTATATTCCAAGTCTGCAAAGTATAAATAAATCACATAATCTATGAAATCGTCCATAGATTAAATCATTTTGCAAACTTCGATAACCCACTTATAATAAAAGTGAGGCAACTTCATTTTTAATAAAATTTAATTTACACTTTTCAATCAATCAAAACGCAAAAAAAGGACATCAAATTTTCTTACGAAACGGAGTTACGTTCCGCTACAAAATGGCGGACATAAATGCATGAACATCGTGATTTGAAGCTACCGTTAACAAACAAGGTGGACATTTTGAAATTAATTTATGCAAGTTCAGATCACATTTCGATGCTTCATATTAAAAATGAGGCTATTCTATCTTTCACCAAAATTTGATTTACACCTTTCGATCATACAAAACGCAAAATAATACAAAACTAGAAAAATACAGAACACCGAATTTTCTTAAGAAATGTAGTTACGTTCCGCTACAAAATGGCGGACATAAATGCATGTCATCGTGATTTGAAGTTATTGTACAAGGGACGGAGACATTTTGAGATCGCATGTTCTGATCACATTTCAGTGCTTTTCGGTACAGACGACAGTTGCAAGAGATGCGTGTAACATAGTTAAGAAGTTAGCCTAAGGAAAAGGGGAGAATAGTCACGCCCAGAACGTACCGTCCAGAAAATTATGGAATTTCGTTATACGTTTGCCCGATAGTTTTTCAACGGCTGCAAAGGTTTAACGATGTTAGAGCTAGCAGCGGTATCTACGATAACTTATTATAGATCAATTTCACTAGCTTCTTTCTCGAAGGAATCGTGGCAGGCTTAAGAACGAAACGATATTATGTACTTAGGTGCGTGTATCGTGCAACTGTCGTGTGTTTCTTCAAATAATCGGACAAGTTTCACGTACCACGATGGTGTACTAGCAATTTTGAGACTGACACATACACCGTACACGAACATCATCACGATTGTTTAATTAGGATCTTCGAAGTCTGCGAATCTAGTCAAACACCTGTGAGGAATCTAGTCGAATCTCGTAGATCTCATTGATCATTTTTTATTGATGTTACCAAAGTTAACACGAGATGTTTTGCTTTCATTGATTAGTGTAGAAGGGATTTGGGTGTACTGAGCTCTTAGCATAGGAAGGTGAAATAATTAATATTTATAAAAAAGTAGTTAACTTTATTTTATACTGTTTACTGGTATAATTAGGATTTGCAAATTTGGTCATTCCCAAAAATCGATGGCAAATCTCAAATTTTGAAAATTTCCAGATTTTAAACTTTTGTATATTCTGAAATATCTGTCTGCAAATTCTTGATTATTAAAATTTGTACACTAATAAATTTTTGAATTACAAAAATTAAATTCGAAAATTTATGTAATTCTCAACTTTACACATTTTTTGACAATCTCAATTTTCAAATTTTCCAATCTCATTCTGAAATTCATAAAGTTTCGGAATGTAAAATTCTTGAACTCCATTTGTATATTTCACAATTTTCAAAACTCTAATTTACCAAATTTTCAAAATTTCAAAATCTACAAATTATCAAATCTTCAAATACCAAAACTCTAAAAATTCTCAAATTTGCACATTTTTAAACCCCCAAATTTTCAAAATTTCAAAATTCCTAAATTTCTAAGTTCGAAATCTCCTAAATTCCTAAATTTTCAAATTCTTGAATCTCTAAATTTTCCAAATTCTCTAACCTTCGAATTCTCAAATTTCAAAATCTTCTAATTCGAACTTTCCAAAAATCCAAAAATTTCTAAAATCTCGAATTTTTCAAAAACCCAAAGCTACACATTCTCAAATATCTACAATTTCAAAATTTCAAAATTCCCAAACATCCATATTCTTAAATCCCACATCTCCAAATTTTAAAACCCATATATAATTGACTTCTCCCAAAGCTGTTACTACTTATCACAACTCACAGTAAATCACCCTAAAAAATATTATCATCTTTTAACTTCACCTTAGTATGCTAAGAGTTAACTCCATCAAATTTTGATCGAATGACGGTTGGAACATAGCCCAAAATACAAGGAATAGTTTATTTCCATTTATGTATCATTTCCTTCTAATTTTCCCGATTTTCCAACGAGATTTCGATACATAAATCGAGCAGATATCCGATCGACGACGTCGAGCACGACGTTTCACTCGCGTTCTGGTGTTAAGGTTCGCTTTTAACCGCTGGATCACTCCAAAGGCGACTTGACTGCATCCCGTGCTCGAGGCTAACACAATGTAGAATTTTTTAACTGTATTTACGACTATAACCTAACCTGTATATTTTTACATATTTAAATATAGGGAAAGAATCCGGGGGTTGACGCGAGAGGTGCGAAGGCGAATCGGGTACCGAGATAAAAAAAAGAGAAAAGACACGAGCACACAATGAGGTACATAGGAAGCAAACAAACAATTAGATACACGTACACGCAAGTATTATACCTCGATAATGTTAAAGATCGAACACACGTTATATACATTTTTACAACACGTACACTACACGCGCGCACGCATCCGCAATGAAGAGAAACACGGGATCTTGCCTTCAGAGAAGGGATAAATATTATACAGATATCGTGAAGCGGAATCAGTTTTATTGTTGATTTCAGAGTGGCATACAATAAAATTTTGTAAACGACGGCCCTTGACGTCCTCTCGCATCCGGGGCCCGAAAACGTTGCGTAGTATAATCAAACACCGATATACAATGCAAGTTTTTCCTCGGCCGTGTCACGGACCTCGAGGTCTTCGGGATCGCCGGAAGTACTCGAACAGTTCCATTTATGGATGAGGATGGACCGGAACTTCGCGATTCCGAATACTCGTCGATGTCCGTCCGGGCCCGAAAAGAATTTGTACATAAAGTTGCAACCGTGGCACACTGGGTGTGCGGTAAATGCCGGTGCACACGTAATGTCCTACATAGCGAAGTACTAAACTATATAGTGCATGGAAATAATAAAACGTTCGCTGCACCTGTGGGACGCGTCTTCTTGGAACGCCCTCCCCCTTTTTCCCCTTGACGACGAATCTCGCCCTTAATGCCGCGATTCTCGCTTGCAAGTTACTCGTGTGCGGACCGATGTTTTGCAAATATTCTGTTGCATTACTACGGACATATACACTTGCATACAATGTGTTCGTTGCACAGTTGTGACTTTTGGACAGTTTCGGATAGTTCTTGTATTTATTAGGAGTCGAGCCTTGACTAACCTTTAGATGCTTTTTTATTATATTCGTTTTATAGACAATATGAAGTATTTGGACCTGGTGAATTCTTATATTTCTACTGTTCGATCCATGTTTAGGATCAATTATGATGCAACTTAATCTGAAACCTTGACTAAACTTTGTATTTTTTTTAGTTTATGTTCATATCCTGTGGAATATAAAAGAATTCACAGGAAAGAATGTGGATTCTTATATTTCTACTTTTGGGTTTATGTTTAGAGAATGTTATCGACTAGATTCATTATGGAACTTAAAGATTTGTTTTTATTTTTCTGTGCCTCTTTTCTTGTTATGTAATCGACTGTTATCCAATCTTATGAAGATTGAAGGTATTCTTTATTCTGCCAACGTCATAGTTATTTATGTAATAAATGTGGACGTATATCGCTCAAGTTTAAATAGTGAGTCAGTAACAATTGTTTCGCTATGTCGATTTTTGTAAATTTATGACAAAATTGGACAAGTTAATATAACTCTATGGAAAAATTCCATAAAAATTCACGAACTTGAATGTCACAGTATACTTGTTTTTAACATTTCAAAATTGTAAAAGTTGTTCTCTTACAGAAAAAAGGAGTGATATTTTTCTGTATATTGACAGTTATTTAGTGCTCTGAAATCAATTTACTGATCATCGTTTTCTGATTGATTTTCATAACTAATCGATTACACAGCGCAAAAACAATATTTACTGCAAATTTTTAAATTAATGAAGGTACTTTCCATCGTCCACATGTGATGAACTGATACAACATGCTATAAAATGGAGCATCACATTGCGTCACAATTTTCGTTTCAAATCAAATACAAACATCTCACGATTTTTGTATATTTAAAATTATTTCAAAATCCAGCATCTTTATATCTTAACAGTTTCTTTCGAAATTGTATCTCAACTGTTTCGAAACATTGTATCCAAGTGTACTTTAGCTTCAATAAGTCGTTCGTTTCTCCATGCTCTCTGAACGAGCGTTGATCATTTTTCGAACAGAAAAGTACGTTTTAACCCTCGGAACCACTGAGAAAATTGAAATTCAATTCTACACTTCATTTTAATTCTCTAAACTTTAAGTTTTCCTTCCTTTGCAATATACAAAAGTATCTTATTTAAAGTTTCAAACGAAACTTTATATTAAAACCGAGTCCAATTTTGTTTAAAGCAATTTTGTAGGTTAGATTTGACTCAGCTTCGCGTTTAGAGGGTTAAAAATCAAAGACTGAAAGGGATTACATCGGTTCTGTATTCGAAAGAATTCAGAAGAAAGTGAAGAGACGCAAGCGTGTGAGAAAACGTTATGCAAACTATTTACTATAAGTGCGACACTATTCTCTGCTAACGATGTAGAATCGTTATTATAAAATGAAATTTGTAAATTGGTCGCACGATGAATCTATTATTATCATTCTCGATTATTATTATTACTACTGTTACTATTATTATCAAGGTATCGCTATTGACATCGGTAATTATGCTTAGTCCAAAAGGAAACGATTATTGTACCTATATAGAGAACTGTAAGCCGAAACAACATGCAACGGCACACGAATAAATTTACTGTATGCAAGTGGGTGCATGTGTGAGTGAAGGAAGAAGAGACCGGTAACAAAAATCGCGGGGAAGCGACTCGGAGAAAGAAAGCAAACGAGAAATCGAGGCAACGTTAGATAAGGAGTAATTTATATAATGAGAGTATGATAAGCGAGGGGTGGGAGAGTTTTAGCATATCAACGCGACAAATTTTACGAAAGCTTGCGCGAAACAATGATAAGATTCGCGGTTATAGAAATATTTCGATATTGTATATGTATTTAGAAAAGGGAAATTAAGAAAAAAAAAATAACGAGAGAATCGAGACGACTCGCAGTGGCCCGGCGAGACAAAATGGAACCCGAAGAGATTGTAACTCGATTTTACGATGACTCGCGCATCCATTTTATTCGCGGAACGCGTCCGAATAAAATCGTTTGAAGGATTATCGATGAGATTGTAAATAAAAAGACACGGCTTAAGTGTTTCCCCGGGCCGGGGCGAATCGTCTCGATGGAGACTTTCAAGCGCACGCAAGAAACGGCAAATGGTGGTCAATGGCGTTACGAGTGTTAATAATTTCACGGCAGGATGTAAAGTCGCTGTAAAATAAAAGTTATATCGAATCGCGATGCGATTGGTTGATCGTTGAAGCGTCCCGTCTCGAGAACTCGTTCCAAGGTTTACGAAATCGACCGTTTCTACTAGCGATAGAATTGTTATTGTAAAAGTCTAACGAACGTAAGAGAGCGCAGAGGGGCGAGAACGAAAAATGGCGAGGGGAAAGGAGCGGAGAGAGAGATCGATAATTAAGGGGGAAAATTTGAGAAAACAGCGCGAACGGAAGATATGCCAGTTTGGATTATTATTTTCATAAGGAACGTGTAATATAAATATGTAATGTATATCAATATGACGAATTAACGGCATCATCGCGATTATGATCACGACGGTGATGACGGTTAATATTATTATTACTATTATTATGGTTATCGATTATGATTATTATGGGATGATGATGATGATGATTATTATTATTATGATTATTATTATAACAAGAAAAAAAACTAATACATTATATAAAAATAAAAATAATTATACTTAACATTTACGTTAGGAAGCTAGATACATACATTCAAGCAAAAGCGAGAACGAAAAATATGAAATTATCTACATACACACGCACACATAGGAACACACACATGTACACAGAGGCACACGTACACGCGTGACACGCATAACAACAGAGAATCTGGATGACATTAATTAACGTCGTACATTTATATATCAAGACTAGAACACGGTGATGTGTGCGAGAAGTAGTCGAGAGAAAGGAGGAGAACAAAAGACCGTGTGAAAGACAGAGAGAATGGGAGAGAGAATTTTTTAAGCGTACTTCGAAAGAACCTACATTTCGTCGAGGATCGTGAAGTACCGTTTTGCGTGTCGTTTGATGAAAGTTCCTTTTATCTTTCGATTGTTGACATGCAAAACTTCCCGATGCTTGTTTAACGCGACACGCGCCTTTTCAACGGAAGCCGAATCGTTGTCTTTGAGTTCGGACGGGGACCGTTTTATTGAACTTTGTTTAGCACGGAAAACGATCGAACGGGATCGCGAGAGAAAAAGAGGACAAAGATGAGAAACAACACGTTGCTGTGTGTAAACATTTCACGAATCGGTAAACGAAGGAAGGTTCTTCGACGTTCGCATTTTCACGCCACAGACGTGTTCCTGTATTCGTCGAATAGTCCTTTTCTTTTTTCGTTTCGTTTTTAATTCTCGATTCGTTCCGTTCGTTCTTCTTTGTATTCAATCAAAAACAAAACAAACAAAAAAAAAAAAAATGAAACGAGGTAAACAAACAAACTACGCCGAGCCGAAAAGTTCTCTGTACGACGTACCTTATCCCATTCGGAGCTCGCATACAGACTACATAAATTAGCTATAACGGACATGGCCATTAGCAAAGAGAATGTACCATTCAGATAGTTTATCATTAAATGAAAAAAAAAACGGTAATCATTATAGCTATATTAACGACATTATTTATATTATTACGCATATTATAAAGATAATTGATAACAGATACTAATCCTAGGGTGAAGTATTTCAAGGGGAGAAAATTTTGAAAAAAAAAAAGATGAGACGCGACCGCAGTGTTGCGATGGCGGCGGCGACGGCGGCAGAGACGAGCCATTTCGACACGAAATGCCGTCACCGGCCAAAAAAATGAACAAAGGAAATGAATAATCCGCCAATTACTTTAACTTCGACAGTACTATTATTTGTATATGCCGAACGATTATGCCGTTTTCAGCGCAACATATTTTGGCGATACTCTTTGGTGGTATAACTCACGGTGATCATTGTCAAAGGGGGATCGGGGTTGGGGGGTAGGTAGAAGGGTTGACGGGACGAAGATAAGGGAGGTAGGAGGAAAGGAAAACAAACAAACGAACAAAATAAAAAGCAGAAGTTTCTATACTTTTTACGGAGATTGTTATAGATTAAGCGCACACTGATCAAGGCATTCGTCGCTCGGCAAAGCATAATACAATTATTAATATAAAATTTATAACAGAAATAAAATAAATGAAGTTAATAAATATGTACACTGTATAATAAACATTATTTCCTATTAATAAACGGTGGCCTTTTTATTTATCACCTGATCCACATATTTCTATCTACTCATGGTATTTAGGCATTCGAATTTTTGTAAATGTAAATTTTATAAAATTGTTACTACTAGATCTACTTGAATCTCATGCATGAAATTTTTTGTTGTTCTCAGTAGTCACTTGAAACATGATTTTAGTATAAGTTCCAGCACATAGCTTATTAATTATTAAATATTTAGTAAAATATATTTTAGTCAATAATAATTCAATTTGTAATTATGTCACAATAATGTCATCAAGTTCAAAAATATTCAAAATCTTTTATTTACATAATAAGATAAACTGTATAATAATTAACACTTCAAGTTAAAATTTCACTTCAAATAATTAACTTTATTTAATGAATATATATTTTACATCAAAAAGTATGAGAATGATTTACAAAGGTAGGTGAATAAAATAAAATAATTATAATCATTTACACACTTAATTTGATGATTTAGACTATGTAACAATTTTTTATTAATTTGACAATGTATGAAATCTTTTGCATTATCAATTTTACTAGTTGAGACAAATTTTCAAACACTAAGAAGTAAATTTTAATAAAACATTAAAATTGAGTGTGACAATGATTAGTAAATAATAATACTTGTTAATAATAGAATAACAGACACTATATTTTAAAATAAAATTAATACATATTTTATTAAAATGACATTCCAAATTCTGTCAATACATTTCCTTCATGCGATTTGTTAATAACAGCAATATCCTATGTTTAAAAAATAATTAATACATAATTATATTATCAAGTACCCTTAAAATCTATTCATATACCTTTTTACAAGCCTCTTAATAGTAATTATGTATAATAATTTAATGTTAATGAAGGCTTAATGTTAAGAAATAGAACACATCATGTTTATAAACAAAATATACATATATTTCTATAGAAACATTGAATTGTGTAAAGTTTCCAGATCTTTTTCCCTGACAATTGCACGTTGTTTTTCCTGCCTGTACAACTCGTATTCCTCATCGTCAGTCGGTAACTGATATCTGCAGAGCGGACACGAATTTGTCTGAAAGCAAACACATTTGTTTTTATCGAGCGAGACATGTTTTGTTTACAAAATCTGATAAGAATGACTAGCAGAAATTGATACCTTTTCTAACCACGGTATTATACACTCTTGATGAAAAAGATGTTTACATGGCATGCGTTTCGCTACTATTCCAGCTTCAAATTCTTTTAAACAGACAGGGCACTCTTTCGAATCTGACGCACCAATCTCGATTTCTTGTAAATTTTTAATCGACAATTTTGACGCGGGCGGTGGTAACCTCGTTGTTTGTCCCAACAAATCCCACATACCAAAATCTCGTAACAATCTAGCCATTTGTATCAAATGATTCGGTGCTTCACCTTCTCCTAACGGTGTCCAACCCATTTCTTCAAAATAGTCCGACATTTTAAACAGAATCCTTAAAACCACACTTTTGTTTCAACACCAAATTGTTATGTTGTCGTCCAATACTCTTCTATCAATGCGTTAAACTTGGTATGTGCTCACTCACTTTACCTGTCAATCATTCTAAAACTTCAAGTCACACGTTTTCAGCACATATTGGTTAAATCTATGAATAGTAACACTCTAGATAGCTTGTGTCATGGAGGAACCGTGTGGTTAAACGCCACTAGAACCACTAACGAAATAAACCAATAGAGTTCTTGTCGAGTAAACTGAAATACCGATAACGCTGAAAATTTTTCTATAAATCAAATATGGAGTGGAATTAACTTACTAGAAGTCCCACAATCTAAAATACAAATGTAGCTCAAAATTTCATTTTATTACACCTTCTCATAGAACTATTTTGGGAATTACATTTACAATATTTGTATTAGATTATTTTTTTATTTGTATAACGGCAAGGATATATTATAAGTTCTACATTTACCCAAAGGAAGATTTACAATTCTTATAATAAAATCACTGATTCTTTTTGCACGATCGATAATTCGGTACATATTTCTTAGGAATGTTTTTCGGAAAACCGTTATGCTCTAAATTGACTGAAATTTGAGAACTGGATTTCTTTTTAATAAAAATAATGATTCCGAGAAGGATTTTTGGCGACTCAAGAAAACATTTTTTATCATTTGGGTGTTAATTCTCTATTCTATTGGCGTAGTATTTGCATCTACTGTTATCTCCGCTTTCTACAATGGCCACCCCTACAGTTAAAAGTCATAGAAATTAAATGTAACTGATTATGAATTTTCTAATATTCATCTAACCTAACCTAACCTAACCTCAAGTATTCCTGCCGGTAATAATTGCGTCAGTAAAGTAGGAAGTTACACCCAAATGATATAAAATTTTTTCTCGAGTGGCCAAAAATCCATCTCGGAATCATCATTTTTATTAAAAAGACACCCATTCCCAAAATTTCAGCTAATTTGGCGCATGGAGGTTTTCGGAAGTACAGCCAACTAATTTTATTGGAATTGATTTTGAATTTAATTTTAATACATGTTCTTGAACTTAGGTTTGATTACAGAATGAAATACTAATGATTTTATTTTTTAAATAAAATTGACAACGATTAAATGACGATAGCTTTAATCATTAATCATTTGTTCACAAATGCAAAGAGAACTCTTCTTGACCGACGACTGATAAGCCTGTTTTTTTGTGCTGTCATTTGGCGGCAGTTTCAAAAATGTTTAGTTCACCGAAGAGATGGCGCCACTCGGTCCATTTTCGAAGAAAATTTTAACAAATCTTATATGTACTATCTATGAATGAAATTTTGTTAAAACAATATCGTATTAACGCTCAACATAGTTATCACTTTGCTCGCTGGGGGTAGAATTAATATAGGATTATCCAAACATTAACTAAGTTATATTTGTAGCTATTCAGCGTAATTTGTGCAAATTATACTATTTACGAACAATTTCAATTAATGTTATTTTAGCTAAAGAGGCTATGCATAAAATTGCTTCTAAAATCAGCAGTAATAATTATAATGCAAACATGTTTAACACCATTCATAAAATGTAAAGTATTAAAATTAAAGTATTAAAAAATAAAAGTATAATATAAGTTTATTAAAATTATATTTTGTAGAAATTGCAACTTCATGTGTTATGAAAGAATTAATTGAAGTATAAGTAATCAAAAGTAATATCAAGTGAGTATTAATGGCGTTTACGGTTTTATTATCAATGTTGATGTTACATTAATGGCCGAATTACGTGTGATATCGATATGTCTGTGTAATTTTTTATTTATCGATACCAGGAAAGTCGTGAACGCTAAAAATATATCAGTGACTTGTTCATAAATATTGATTATGTATTTACAGTTTAATAAACACACAGCATGATTATGTAGCGAAGATAAGTGCAATCCATATTTCCTCGTTTTTAAATATCTTTTCCCTTTAAACTGTGAAAGTTTATCTGTATGCATATTTGTGGAGAAATGGTTTGAATATTATATTATATTTTAAATTACGTTACTTTAAAACAGAAACAGTGTATGATTCATTTTCTCTTTTCTTTCTTTAAATTACAAATTAATTGTTGCAATAATTATTGTACTAATACCTTTTTTAAATCTGCGTTTCCAAACTAATATTTCTTATTTTATTCATTTATTTTACCAAACTATTTTTTATTTTAATTAATTCATTTTACCAAACTAATAATCACATAAATAATAATATAATAATAACATAATCACATGCATGGTACACATGTAAAGTAATGTTTATCAAAATATGTTGTGTTCATTAAAATATACTTATGGATTCTTACTTTGCATATAAGTATTCTATATTTGCAATAAATTATAGTTACATAAATTTGTAGTTTATCACTAGTGATCATTATTGAAAGATAATTATCATTCTTTATTTCTTTAGCAGATTTTAAATTTCCTCCAACGTTAATTGTTTGTTTGTAATTATTAGAAACCATTATAGACAATGATTAGGTAATGAAAATGAGAGATTACGAATTCTTTGCACCGTTATTATTTTTAACTGTACGAGGAAAATTTGTACAACAAATAATACAGTTCAGTGTCTTTCATTATCGCATCCTACTCCTCTTAAAACTCTTCGATTCCCCTCCATTGCGTCCTATATATTCTTGAATCCGCAGCAAACGAGACCATAAGTTCTAAAGTGATTCGAAATACTGTTTCTGTTCAAAACATGGGTTATTGTATCAAATAGAATTGTGTTTATTTTCACAAATTAGGGTAAGTTTGAAGTGAATTTTTTTAAGTTACAAATATGGCGAAGTCTGTGATAAAATGCGTCGATTCATAAAAAAATATTTTATTAATATAACAAAAACACAGTTTTTAACAAAAACATAGTTTTTACTATACTTGTATAGATTACTATACTTGTGTAACATTTTATCTTAAATTCGTTTGAAAATTGTTAAATTACAAAATTTGTTTAAGAAAGAAATTGTCGTTCGTGAAAAGTGTACTAACATTAAAATTGATTGGTAAACATTAACTGAAAAATTTATAATTAGTACATTTTGTTCGATTAAAAATAATTACTGTCATTTACAAAATTTATAGTTTTAATTTAAGAATTTTATTCAGAATTTTGAACTTTCGGAAAATCACTTTTAATTCAAACTTCGCTTTAAAAAATTACTCAAATTCAATTTTCAAAAAATTACTTTTAGCTCAAATTTAACAAAAAATTGATGTACAATATTTTTAACTAATTTTTCTATGAAAGAATTTTCAAATTCTATTTCATAAACGAGAAAGAAAAAATATATAATCAAATTATATTCTACGTTTTCAACAATCAAACATTTGTACATCGGTGCGTTTACATTGAAAGAACAAATACTCTTCTCTGACCTTGATACAATTTATGGAAGAAAAGGAAGTAATGTTGAACAGGAAAAATGTTGGGTTTTACCTATCAGGTAGAGGATAGTAAACATTGCATTCATGTCCAATTAGTGTAAACGCACCGTAATGTGACTCACTCAGATATTCTGTTACAATTAGCTTATCTACGCTATTTGAGTATTTTACAATGAAATAAGTACGTGAGATATTGAAAGTCTTTGCGATTAAATACTAATTTAATATTCTTTGTTTAATTATTTAAATTGTACAGGAAATTTAAATAACGAGATTTGTATTTACATTCATACTTGATATGTGAAGCTACATATATGATAATTGTCAACTATTAAATGTGTCATATGTAGACTGCAAAAATTTATGCAAATATTTTGTCATGTACATGCAAAGTTTATGTGAATATCTTACTGTGTTTAATTATGTTTAAATCTCTTGTGTATGTATAAAATGTGTTACATATGCATACGCCAAGTATATTTGTAAAACGTGTGAAATACATACAAAATTATGTGCAAAATGTGTCAAATATTTGCAACGATAGAATGATGATGGTAGAATGATAATTGATAATATTATGCAACTTTAAAGCAATCTAATTTACAGTAACTTATTAGTAATATTATTATTAGTAGTAGTAATATTAAAGTAATTAAAACGCTTACTATACAATATGCCTCAGATTACATAAACTGACCAAGTATGTAGAAACTAAACGACAAAACCGATCTCTGACCGAAAACTGATCACAAAAAAATACACAAGAAAAAATCATTGCATGAAAGTCTGCAACAAAAATTTTGTACTGCAGTAAAAAATGTTTGCATAAACTTTCGCAGTCAATAAATGTAATACGCGTATCACTAAAACTGATTAAAATGATATTTTCAGTACAAAACACCGCTTTCACCCGATCGTAAATATTTAATATCGTTCGACACCGATATGTTATCCTACGTAAAACTTCTTATCTTCACGTGGCTCCTTCGAGCACAAATTGCGTCTGCACAACTTGTGGAAGTTGATGTTAGCACGTGTCAACTGCCACCGAAATTGGCGCAGGAAATAGATTCGTATGCTCCGATCGTTAGAAACATAATAAACGAGGCAACAGTAGGATCCTTCAAGAATGTCACCTGGAACGAATTAGCATACTTCGTTGACACGTTTGGACCAAGAGTATACGGCAGCGATGTGTTAGAAAAATCGATCGATTATGTGTTGAATAAATCGATCGAATGTGGCTTGGAAAATGTCCATGGAGAACCGGTTATTATACCTCATTGGGTTAGGTAAGTTTTATTAGTTTTTGTAGATTCTAACATAAGTGTGCGGACGACAACTCAAGAGTTAGCGAAGAGACAAATTGTCTCTATATTTCATTCAAATTCTACATATCTAATTATATCGTTTTCAATCGTGATCAACGCAGAAAACATGTCTTTTATGTTGTCACATCTGATGACACTTTTCATAGCGAGTTGTAAGAATGTACACATACCTGTTATCATACCTTGAATTGTAGAAGTGGCAGTGAAAAAATTTCTACGTGCAGATCTCCGGTTTCCCTGAAACCGGTTCTTGAGTCATAAAAGTAAAATAACGCAGTTAAACCTGCAATAATTCAAATTAATGTTTTATGTTGGGATGATTAGACATTTTTTAATTGTTGCCTTATAGAAATGTGGTTAGGTAAAATAAGATTTTATGAAATATATTAGGTAACGAATGAACAAGTTGTAGAGACGAAAGCTTTAATTTTTTAGGGGGAAAGAGAGTGCTACTCTTATACTACCAAGACGAAAAGATATGGCTATGTTGGGAGTAGGTTCCAGTGTTGGTACCCCACCTGAAGGTATAACTGCAGAAGCAATCGTTGTCAACACTTTCGATGAGCTGCACCGAAGAAAAAATGAAGTAATTACTTTCACATATTTTTCAATTTTTATGCTGCATGACGTTATCAATTTTCAAATTCGTATTATTCTAAATGTTTAAACTTTTCATATTTTCGAATTATTAAATTTTCAATTTCTCAAATTTCCAAACTCTTAAATTCTTAAATTCTCAAATTCATCAATTTTTAAATTCCTAATTTCCCAAATTCTCAAATTTTCAAACTCTGTATATTCCAAATTCATAACCTTCCAAATTTTTAAATTTCAAAGTTCTGAAATTCCGAAATTTCCAAATTCTCTAATTTCTAAGGTTTGAAATTCTCAAGTTCTCAAACTTCAAATTTTGTATTCTCAATTTACCAAACTTTTAATTTTTAAAATTTTTAATTTCCCAAATTTTAAAAATCTTAAATTCTCAATTTTCCATACCCAATTTTATAAATTCTCCAGTTCCCAAATTCTTACTCTTTCAAATTCTCAAACTTCAAAATATTCAAATGTCCATATCCCCACATTTAAAAATTCGTTAATTTTCAAATTCTGAAATTGTCCAATTCTCAAATTGTCACAGTTTAAAATTTCAAAATTCTCATATTATCTTTTTCAAATTCCTAAATTCTTTTTCCTGTATTCTCAAATCTCCAAGTTCTCAAACTTCCGAGATCTCAAATTCTCAAATTTCCGGGTATTATTGAATTCCTACAGATTGCTCTGTCTATCGATTTCAGGTACGTGGAAAGATCGTCGTGTTCAATCAGAAATTTGTTTCGTACCTGGAAACCTCGGAATATCGAATTAACGGAGCATCGATAGCATCGAGATATGGCGCCGTTGCTGCATTAATCAATTCAGTTACACCGCTATCGTTGTACACCCCACATGCAGGCGAACAATACTACCATAACAATGTGACCAAAATCCCAGCTGCTTCCATCACGCATGAAGATGCTGCTTTGTTGAGGAGAATTTCAGAAAGAGGTAAATTATTTCTGAAATGCAACTAGTATATCAAACACTTTAATTTAAAATTTAAATTAAATTATTTACAAATTTTAGATTATTTCTTGAATGCAAAATCATTCAAGTCAGGTTTCACTTTTTCTGTACAAATTTAATCAAATCTATTGTAAAGATAAATTGATGTGGAGATTTAACAAATTTTAATGGAATTTTTATATAATTCTCGTAAAAAATTGTGTTATTTGTACATTTCATAATTTAAACTGATTTGTATTTGTTTGAATTCAAATTTGTTTGAAAACTTGATACAATTTCTGTTATTAATTATTCAGTGATATAAATCGAACAGTTTCATTCATATTTTATTTATCTTCTGTTTTATTACAATAATTGTCTTCTTATTATCAAAATAATTATTTTTTTCTATTCGCTGTTTTATCATCTGCTTTTTCGTACAAATCATCTTTGTTATATTCGTTATAGTACATATGTACTTATATGTATTCCTGATTGGATTCATATTTATTATATGTAAATATGCTGATTATAAGATAAATATTATACTAAATAATACAATAAATACACAAAGTTAATCCTTTGTATACGAAAAATAATAATGTCAAAATTTCATGAAACTTTTCAATTAGAAAGTTTTAGACATGCTACCCTCTAACAACAAAAACACTCTTGTGCAAAGGTTTAACTATAAAGTAGTTAAATAAATGTGCATATTATATTGATTAATACTTATCGTTCAAATTATTATGAACTTACATAAATAAATCAAATTTTAACGATATATCAAGTATTGTATATGTTACTCACATCACACAAGAAGTCCTGCAAAAGAAAAGCCTGTTTAATAACGCAAAATTATAAGTTAACGATTAAGAAAAGTCAAAACGATCAGTTCAAAATGAGGAATAATATTAGTAACATAAAAATTTTGTATAAAAAATACAAAATTGCACGCTAAATATATACTTTTCGTTATAGGTCAAACTATAAAAATAAATTTGAAAATGCAAGCGAAAAATTTACCGGACACAACATCGCGAAATGTAGTAGCTGAACTAAGGGGTACAAGATCGCCAGAGAAAGTGGTTGTTGTGTCTGGTCACATCGATAGTTGGGACGTTGGTCAAGGAGCAATGGACGATGGAGGTGGTGCTTTTATTTCGTGGGAGGCTCTGAAGCTATTGAAACATCTTAATTACAGACCACGCCGAACAGTGAGGTAAGCATCAAATCGATTCAAATGAAAGAAAAATAATTATCGACAAATTTTTTCTTTTTATTTCATTAAAAAATAACGATATGATTTATGTAATTGTAGTCAAATGACACAATTTAATTTAATTTATGTAATTTATGTAATTGTAATTAAATGACACAATTTAATTTAATTGACATATATGTATAACTCATACAATTGCACCTAAATTGCACAATTCAACTGCAGTAAATTCAATTAGCACAACAGTGAACAGAAATCATCGAAAAGTATTTCAATCCTAATTTTCAGGATGATTATGTGGACCGCTGAAGAACCCGGCATCATCGGAGCTAATCAGTACATAAAAGATCACAAAGCCGAAGAACACAACTTGCAATTTGTAATGGAGTCGGATCTCGGTACCTTCATGCCTTTGGGAATGGAGTATTCCGGAACGGATCAAGTCAAGTGTATTTTAGGAAGAATTCTGAAGTAAGAAACTTCAAAAATATCTAGAATACTGACTTTCCATGGACTAAGACTTTACTTACGCTTCCATAAACGTTCATGTTCTTTACTATTTTCGTTCTGTTTGCAGACTTTTATCTATTTCTCCAATGGGAGAAATGAGACTACGTACACCCAGTTTGGGTCCTGATATCGATTCCTGGGCAGATGCTGGAGTTCCAGCAGGTTCACTTTGGAGTTCAAAGAATGATGAATACTTTTATTATCACCATACTAACGCAGATACCATGTTGGTCGAGGATCCGGTAGCTCTTGACAGAGGAACAGCCTTGTTTGCTGCTGTCGCATACGTGCTTGCTGATATTAGTGTGGACCTCCCTCGACACAAGTGATCTTAATACTAGAACTGTCGATCAAACTCACTGATTTTTATATTACAAAGCTTGACATTAGAACTGCCAATTATCCAAATGCACTGAAGTTTTATATTTTGTATCACAAAATTCTGCTGTCGGGCTTTTGTCAAAATGTTTTGTTGAGATAAAAAATGTTCCTTGATGCTGCATTTACTTGTTTATTTTGTTTCAAGTCTTGTTTCTTTGTTTCAAGTTTGAAAATAGCGTGCATTTAATTCCGGTAGTTCTAGTACTAATAATTAATATTATCTGTGACAAATTCTGATAAAATTCGCTACCTGCCAAGCGGAAAGCATAGCAAAATGGCCGTCGCGCTCAGCGTGTTAATGGCGTTAGGTTGGGTCAGATTTTGATACGTGTATTTCACTTTTGCATTAATCTTGTAATGAACAATGATATGAACAATTCAAGTATTAAAATACGAATATCTGACGAACCATAAGAGACCCGTTTTGACAACGGAAATGCTCATGGAAAGTTGTATATGAAAAAGGAATTTCAGTACTAAATGGGGGTCATTCGGAAGTATGTAAAAAGAACTGATGTCTCAAAATATTATTCAATAAAATCAAAGAAAAATCCATTGATCACAAAGTATTTTTATTTCAAACTCGTTTTTACAGACGGTCGTCACATATAAATACTTAGGCCTAATCGTTCGTGTGGTCATGGTTGCGCTACGCTCGTCAAAGTATTACAAAGTACATATCCGGTGACCACGAGGCTAGGCTCTTAACATATGTATCTTTAATTGGTCTTTCCGGTCAACGGAGAACATTAATGGAAACTTTGAACACCGTATCGGGCCTTTTAATTATTCCCAATCGTCAGTACGAGAAGTGTTTCACGGTAAAATAAAGAATCGACAATCAAAATGTTTTCAAATGAATCATCTTAAACAAGGAAATGTTTCACTTCGTTAAAATGCATTGCAGATTTGTCTTGCATGCCCTTCATAGAAACAAATAGATACTATATCATAGCCATCTTTAATTAATGCAAAATTTGATAATCTTGCATATCTATTCATATCTAGTTTTCTTAGAACAACTAATGTACTTTACAAATTTAAAATTTACATTTCTTCAAATAATACTTTTTGAAGTTTTAATTTGCTTTTTTATGGTATTCGACATTCGATACTTTTTGGGTTCACACGGAACGAACTATTACCCAATCGTAATTTTGGGAAATTACTCTACGTTTTTACCTTTTAATCAGACCTTTAATTGCTAACGATATTTGTTTTTAATTATTTCACATTATCTGTTTTCATTTATGTTTTATGATTGAAGAGCAATCTAAGTACGATATGAATGAAAGAAAATTAATGTAATTGAAAAGGAAAAATAATGGTTAATTTTGAACAGTGGGATTGAATAGGTTTTTTGGATCGGCCAATACGTTTGTAGTATTTGGTAGAGAATTGAATAGGTTCTTCTGAGGAAACGGCGATATAAGGAGAGAAAACTTACAAACTCTGTAAAAACTAGTGAATAATAGAAATATAAAAATTTTCAAATATCTATATAATAGAAATTTTCATAAAGTTCTAAATTTCTATATTTACAATTTACAAATACTCAAATTGTGAAGTATTTAAATTTTCAAATTTGAAAATTTTTAAGCTTACAAATCCACGAGTGCTCAAATTTAAAAGTTTTAAAATCCTCAGATTCCCAAATTGCCACTTTTTTAAATTATCAAATTATCAAATTATCAAATTATTAAATTATCAAATATTCAAGTTAACAAATTATTAAATTACGTTAAGAACTTATATCAAATAAGTTACGAAATTATGATATTATGAAATTCTCAAAATTGGAAAATTTATTAATTTCAAAAATCACAAATTTCTAAATTTATAAATTTTATAAATTATCCGAATTACCCAAATTATCCAAATTATTCGAATTACCCCAATTACCCAAATTATCCAAATTATTTAAATTTCTAAATTTCCAAATTATCCAAATTATATAAATTTCCAAGTAACCTAAATCTCCTAAATTATCTACAATACTTAAATTTTCCAAATCATCAAAATCACCTGAATCACCCAAATCACTCAAATAATAAAAATCACCCAAATAACCCAAATCACCAAATCAGCTAAATCATCCAAATTGCAAAGTTCTCAAATCATCAAATCTCCAAAACCCCAACAAAAACAACCTCACCACTGGCACCAAACCAATAATAATCCGCATTAATTCTCGACTATCATAAACGCCAAAGTCCTCTTCCCTTACATCGCCATATTTCCTCCGCAATTACACCAGGTACTTCACCAACTTTCCACAAAATGTTCAATATAAACCAACCAGGTCCAATCCAAAAATAGTAACAAAGTGAAATAGATATGTACCAGACGTCCCCGTTAGCAACTAAAGGTTCTCAATCAGTCTCCTCCTGGAAAACTAAATTGCAAACCCCCGTCAACCACCTCTAAATCAGCGTGTCCTCATCCTGGTTCGGGAAGACCATCAATAAAGAATGCTGAGAGGTCGTTCTCTGACTGGAGGTCAACAACGCCGTCTTTTCTCCTCCGCTTCCGTTGATGGAACAATCCGGCGAACTTCCCTCGAACACGTGAGTCGTGGTGCTGCTCGTAGAAGGCATGTCGTTCAAATCCGGCGACGCCAAAGGTGGCGCTTGAACCGAGCGTGCGTTGTTGTTGTTGCTCTCCAAGGACACCAACTGCATGCTATACGATTCGCGATAACCGGAAGTGCTGGATGTGTCCTCGTCCCAGGACACGTCCGACGTTTGCAGGTGGAGATGATGGTGGTGATGATGGTGATGGTGATGGTGGTAAAGAGCACCGTGCAGCTGTTCGCCTGTTAGGTTATTTCCCTTCTCGCCGTCCGATTGACGGATCGACGAACTGCGTCTCGAACGAATCGACGAGGAATCCGAAGGGATGCTGAAGCTCGATGGATCCATTATGGGCGTTGGAGGCGTTAAAACTGATGGCTGGGGTTGCACTTGACAGCCGTTGTCCATCGATTCTGTCTTCTGGGACATCTGAAAAATTTAATGTAATTACCTATATTTTACTGATTTCATTTGGATGAGTTATCTGTTGGATTTTCTTCATTTCTTTTCTATTTCTAAAGTATAATCGTTGAAACAGTTAATTTCACTCTTTATTATAAAAGATATTCGAAGCGACATGTTGACATATTTGGTATTAGTATAAATGGTCCAGCAAAATATTTTATTAATAACTAAAGAAAATACGTTGAGTGACTCAACAAAGTCTTGTCTCACAAGGTAATTTAAATTTATGACTTTCAAAGATAGAATTTAAACTTCTAATATTTAAGATACAAGTTAGTTTAAATTTTTAACTCTCAAAGGTAGAAGTTTAAAGTTCTAAGTTTCGCAGATAAAAGTAGATAGTAAAATTTCGTATACCTCCAGATGAGTTCTTCGACTTTTTCTCAACCTAAAAGTCTTCTTGCTTTGACCCGTAGATCGTTGTAATCTAGGTTTGTCTGGACGACATTCGCCTGAGCTGTCCTCGTTTGGACTGGTTGGGCTCAGTTGACTCATCATGGTCTCCCCTAATAAACCATAACCTAACTTACTTACGTTTCAACGTTAAACTACTCCCTATTCTGCAATCTATCCATGCTACTCTTCCGAAACTAATTTGTAAATATATTTCCCGATTCATAATTTTCGTGAACTATAATTATCATCGCACTAAGTCTCTTTAATAAAATCAGAGCTTGATTTATTCATACATTTACAATTAAGTATAATTGCAACTATATTTACAATTTATATTTGAATTATGAGAAGTAATTAAAATTGTAACAATAAATTACCGTAGTAGAATTAATATCTTGTTATTAAAAATGAATGAAAAATTAAGTAAAAATAAACGATGCTATTGATAATCATGCTTTTAACTGTGCTGGATAAGAAAACTTGTTACAGCATAATTTTATAATTGTTATAGTTGCATTCGTATAGCTATGTTATAAATAATTGTTCATTTTCGAGTATGGATTATTAGAGGGTGAAGAGATAAGCTTGGAAGGACTGTAGAAGAGCGAGCGTTCAATAAGTAGAATAAATACAATATTAGGAAGAAAGGAATGTAAAAAATATTTTCGGAAATATTCCTTTTATAGCGATTCAAATTTTCAATAATAATAAGAGAAATAAATAAACTGTATTTTTGTTATATTTTTCTTCTTTCACAAAATTTTTCATAAATCTTCCTGCATTTTATCCAGGATAAATTTTATTTATTAATAAAATATCAATTTGAAACTAAAAATATTTGTATCAATTTATAAATATATATGTATATATTAATTTTGTAATTGTATTAAGTTTGTATACAAATTCATCGCAAATGAATGCAATTCGAGTAATCGCTATAAAAGGTCATATATTATCAGCAGATTAAAAAGTTACGAAATAGATATATCTGAAATACAAGTGAAAATGAAACATGGTATACGATAATGGTAATGATAGTAAAAAGTTATTATAAATTACACATGCTATTGATTCGTATTAACGTTTGTCTACAATGAGAAACATGAAATGAGACATACAAATCTAACGTTAGACTATTATTCAATTACTTTTACACTGTATTGTGTGCTAGGATGAATAATGAATGAATTGATTGATTTAAATCGAGTGCAGTTGTAACTCCTTTCACTAATTATTATTTACTTTTAAAAAATTCTGATAAATGTGCCATGAAATTATGTGAAATAGTATGTGATATCTGTTAGAAGGTGTATGTACATTTTAATTTGAAGCTTGGTGTTGTTGATGTGGTTCTAGAACAACGATGGGCAACGAAGGACTATTGGTGTATCAAATTTTTCAATTGTGAAATTTAGACATTTTTTAATTTTTTAATTTTTTAATTTTGGAATTGAAGAATTTAAGGAGGTAAGGATCCAGGTTTTTAGGGATCTATCTAGGGAACTTGGAAGGCAGAAATTTTAGAATTTTGATGTGGAGGAATTTAGGAATTTAGGAAATTAGGTATTTGGGAATTTTGGGGTTAGGAATGTAGAAATTTGGGATTTAAGGATTTAGAAATTTGGAAATTTGGGAATTTTTGAATTTTGCAATTTGAGAAATTGAGAATTTAGGAATTTAGGGATTTAGTCATTTGAAAATTTGGAAATTTAGGAATTTCAGAATTTGGGAATTTGAAAATTTGAGAATTTAGAAATTTGAGAATTTGAGACTATGGGAATTTAGGAATTTGAGAATTTGGGACTTGGAGAATTTGGAAATTGGGAATTTGAGAATTTAGGAATTTAGGAATTTAGAAATTTGGAAATTTGGAAATTCGGAAATTTAGAAATTTGAAAAATTGAGAATTGTGAAATTTGGAAATTTGAAAAATTGAGAACTGTGAAATTGGGAAATTTGAAAAATTGAGAATTGTGAAATTTGGAAATTTGAAAAATTGAGAACTGTGAAATTGGGAAATTTGAAAAATTGAGAATTGTGAAATTTAAAAATTTGAAAAATTGAGAACTGTGAAATTGGGAAATTTAAAAATTTAGAAGCTTACGAATTCAGAAATTCAAAAATATAAAAATATACAGATATTTAAAATTTTCTCCTTGCAAGCATAACTGCCCATCGCTGTTTAATAGCATAATAATTATACCTACATATTTGTTAAATTATTGTGTGCACTACAAAAATAGCCGAAAGAATTTTCTTATAGCACAAATCCGATATAATATTATAAATCACAATACAAAATTCGATTAGTGCAAGTTAAATTCTATATCTAAGACAAGTATCGAAATTGTATTATGTATGTAATTAATGATATAATCATTCATCTCTAATTAATCTCTTATCAGCATTTAAGAATTAAAAAGCAATTTATTTATCATTCCTTTCACTAATTTTATTATCTGAAATTTTAAACTAGCAAGTAATATTATCAATCTACATTATTTTAAATATAAATGTACCTTTCATTCGAGTATTCTTGAAACTCAAAACCTTTTTCCAAAAGTATTTCTTCTATTACAACTTTAGTAAAAATAGTTTCAGGTACATGAACAATTTAGTACATAAATAAATTTTTTATTAGTAACTTTGCTAGATTGGAATTCAAAAAAACAATTTTTCCAATGAAGTATACAAATTTATCAACGAATTTCAAAACTAATTCCTAGAAACTTGTCCACGATATCACTGACATGTTTTTTATAACTTCACTAATTTTACAAACATTTTAACAAAGTATATCGAAAAATTATATATTCAAAATTTTTGCAAAAATTTATTCAAAACTCAAAAATAACTTTTATTTGCACGTTAAAATGTTAACATTGTACGTTAAAATGTGAAGTGTTAATATTTTAAAAATATTTAGAAACTCGTTATAGACGAGTGAAAGTGCTTTTGTAATTCCAGGTAAAAGTTCTACATATAATTCAAAATTAGTTTCATTATTCATTGATAAATTTCGTTTCCCGTGTATCACACATTTTATACAGTATGTACAATTTTCTGTTGCATTAATACTACTTTCACGGATCGTGATACCGTGATCGGTTGCAACTATATACGTATTTATTTAGAACAGTGGCTCGAAATTTACCTGATGAGTGCCTAAACTCTACAGAAGAGAGAAAGCGCAGTTTTGGCGCCTTTTGATGAGTTAATATAGGATGAGGCTTTACATGGTTACGTTCATCGTTAGTAGAAGATGGTTGAGATCTATCTGAAACATGCCACATTCAACGTCTAGAATGAACAGAAAGACGAAAGAAATGAAAGAATCCAGATGACGATATTATTGTAAGTGTCGATTTTTTCTAATTTATTTGCATATCTATTCAAAGTTAGAACAGTTCCAAGTATGAAATTTTGTTTTCACTGCACAGATTATTTTGATGTACAAAACGTCTGATATCGCAGTGAAGTCATGCAAATAATTTTCAAATACAAATTTGAGACAAAGATATTCGAGAATAATTTTTTTTCTTGTAAAAATGCGTTTACTTTTGAACGAAAATTATTGTAATAATTGAAGTAATTCAATTCAAATATGCAGCTACATTTGTTCAGAATATACGGGGTTGCTTCGATTATGGAAGTTTTGCGAAGACTGAGAAACTAAAGGAAAAACATCGAGAAAAATAGTAACATGAAAATTGTATAGAGTATTTAGGAAGCACACGTACACGCACACGCATACCAGATGATAAAGAAAAATTACGATGTTGGCCTGTATGAAAAGAATCGATTTCCGATCGTGGAAATAGTCAGGCGAGAAAGAAAGCGGAGAAGAGTCGAAGCAACTACGTTTCAGAAAAGTAGAACTATTTGTAAGCAACGACGATAGGGTACCAACTGTTGGACATTACCATTGTCTAAATACTGCTATGTAAATTGATCAAGATCGTATACAAAACGTGACGGGAAATGACAGTAATAATAGAATAATCTAATTGTAAAAGGACCGTGAAAATCAGATTCTTCAGCGTTTAATGATTTTCTTAAATTATAAACAAGATTAAATAAAGAAACGTATTTTTCTATACAGAGTGATTCACATAATTGGAATTTTATAGCTTATCTAACTTATTTTTAAAAATTGATTTATGATAAAAATATTAGAGATTAAAATTCTCTTATATGCATGAATATATTCAATTTTTTTTAATTATATTCAAATATTTTAGTGTAATTATAATATTAGTTATGTATCATTATTACAGTTGTATTATTTGTGTATGCAATATACCTTCATGTTATCAAAATATTTCATTATGATTAAATAATTGCTAATGATAAATATGATGATGATTAATTGCACAAAAATGTTTCAAGATAATCATACAATTAATACTAAAATATTTAATTATACAAAAGTATCTCAACGTACATAGTCAATTTTACATTCAATAGTCATGCAATGACTATTAAAATATTTAATTATATAAAGTATTTAATACGATCATATAATTAAAATTAAATCATTTAATTAATTTTGCAATATAGAGAAAAAATAAAAATAAAGATAATAAGATAAAATATAGTGAAAAATGAAATAAAGATTATTATTCATAAATATAAATTATTTATTAAATATTCATTTTCATTTTGAAAAATAATGAAAACGAATTATTACACTCGTAAAAAAATATACATCTAAAAACACATTTTTTTTATGTAAAAATATACAACTTGTGAATCATTTACCTTTTTCTCTAAAATCGTATTTCAATATTTAAAAAGTGACAATTGTGTCCACTTTGTGTATACGTTAATTCAGAATCTCTGTTCACGGAGGTAACGAGAAAACAGCAGCAACAAGTGTAATCGAGAGGAACATATAGAAAAAAAAGGAAGTAGGTGAGCGAGAAAAGATAAAATTACGAGAGAAGGAGAAGCGTGATAAGGGAACACACCAGCAGAACGTTAATCATAGATTATGACAGAATTTACTGTTAGAATCCGCTTACCTCGGTCCCCTAGCTAGCAATGGAAGCAACGCAATGATCAATGTGTCAATATACTAAACAAAGAGGCTCGAACAATGAGAAGTGACGAAATAAAATCGAAGCAATGAAAACGTAATCGAAAAGGTTCGATGAAACGAACTTAAGAGTCAAGTCTGGGAACCGAATACTCTCAGCATGATTTTTGGGACCTCTGGCGGAAAATTAGTGGTCCTTGTTTATCTTATAGTGTTTTGGTCAGGAGAAACAAGGATAGATATTCGATTTTCAAAAATATGCAAAATTCTCTTTGCCACGGTCCTGAAATCAAGAGGCAATATTCTGTCATTTGTAAAATCTTTGTACACTAATCTAGATTGGTACACAACCTAATTTTGTAATTTACCCTTAAAATTCCACGAGAAGGAAATATACAAGTTTTTATAGGAGAAATTTTTCACCTCCCATTTCCCCAAAATCTTCGTAGATTGTACAAAGAGTATTTTGCAAAAAATTCATGACAAAATATTGCTTCTTCAGGATCCTAGCCAAGAGAAATAGCATTTTGCACATCTAGAATATCTACCCTTGTCTCTCCTGACCAAAACACTATAAGACAAATAACCACCGAAACGTATCAACGTTCCGCCAGAGGTCAAAAAATCCCCAAAAATCATACTCGGAGTATTCATTCCCCAGACCCGACCCTTAAGTCGTCTTGTCGCAAGCCTCGTTGCGGGATAAAACGATTTCGTCGCGAAACGTAAACGAAAATAAAATATTTTAAGAAGCAAAATACTGCAAGAGAGTATATCAAATTCCGACGCAGCGCCCTATAGACAATGGCTCGATCCAACTGTGGTAAACGCTTTTTAATCGCTTGGCTTAGAGGAACAACGAAACATTTATGAGAGGCTTGCAGTCGCACTGTTAATGTCTAAACTCCGGAACCGTTTTGCAAAAGAAAGTCGAAGGAGATGGAATACCTGGCGCTGCTTGTTGTTCTGTTTGCTGTTCGCCAACGCCAACTTCGCTGGCCTCGCGGAGAGTCGAGGATCCTCCGCTCGTGCTTGATCCTGAAACATCGGCCATCTTGGTGTTAACGACTGTCATGGTGGTCATTGGTGACCGGTTCAAATCCATAAATTATTTGGTAAAGTAAGTAATTTTTGAGGACTCTTAATGTTGCGATATACATCAGTGCTCATTTTAAATATGCAAGATATAACAATTAATATTTGTCCACAAATAATTTTCTTCTTTGGTGATCAATATACGTGTGAACTTAAACATTTTATTTTGGACATTGTATAAACATGATTATGCAGATTATAATAAGAAAACGTTAAGAGTTAATAAGAGAACGACACATTACAAGTTTGATTAAGGCCAAGCTTTTAGTCATCTTATCAAACTATATCCTCTTTCCACCGACTTTCACATAATTAACAAATAAGAGTATGATTAAAATCGTACCGCGTGCTGTTTGTATACCGTTTGGCGGTGTCGATACTTGACTGGCTTGTGTTGTTTTCACTGTGCTACTCGAATTTGATTGGTGATTCATATGACCCCTGGATCCGAGATCTCCGGTCAAACGATCGATTAATGATAATCTTTGCGTGCGAGGCGCTCCTTCGGGTATGGAGTGCATGTCTGCGACACTCCTTTTTGGCTCGGGCTGTGTTTCATCTGAATTAGAACAAAATAATCATGTTATCGTATTATTTCTCTCTTTTTACTGTAACGAGGGCAAATTGTATTGTTTGAGAGATGTTATGACTTTGACTTTAACACCTTAAGTTTCTAGGAAGTCGCGTCATTCATAGCTCAATTACTGCTACAATGTGAAGACAAATAAAGAAATTTTAAATTTAAGCACGTCTAGTATTCAACGATCCTTAATTACAAAGATTAGAATTAGAAAATATGGGTCTTTAGTTTTACTCACCGAATTTCCGGTCTTCTATCTCTTCCTTCAGGTCCTTCAATTCGTGTATGAGATCAGTCAGCAGAGTACCGCGAGACTTTGGCACGGTTTTGGTATCGCCGTTGATTTTTGAACGTATGATACTCTGCATGTTTCTCTCGAGTTCTGAAATCGGTGCCTGGCCAATCTTGTGGACGATGAATGGAAGCATTTGAATGTACAAAGCTGTACGATGTGTCACCACGAATTCAATAAAGTTCCACAAGTACGTGGAAGCTTCGTTGCGTTTGTTTAACAAACGCATTGTGCGTAAGATTTTTGTCCATTCGGTCTTCAATTCCGTTTCAAAACATATCGTCATTATTTTCAGCGCTATAACAAGGTGAATTATTTAGAATTATATTTACAAATTATTTTTTACTTTGTAAGTAAATATTTACAAATATTTATAAATGTTTAATTCTTTCAGCGCAACTGGTAGAAAGCACCTTTTATTTAATAAAGTAGTAGTATATAATAATTTATTCAGAATGTTAACTTTATTATAGTAATTTTTAAAAATAATCACAATTTTATGATAATAATTTTTTAGAAGATTTATGCTTTGATGTAAATTATTAAATTACTTACCTAGAAAGGCAACTTGATACAACGTCAACGACATTTTGGTCGAAGTCTTTGAATCCCTCGCCACAAACGTTAAACTACCTGCTCTAACATCCGTTGTAGTTTTCAGATTTTGTGTAGTAATTGGTATTGTTTTAGTTGTCGGTGGCCATAAAGTATTTAACACCGCTGTCAGAGCAAAATTTATGTCCGACTGCCTCAGCTTTGGTACATCTAACGCAAATAATCAATTGAAAATAATACAAATCATTGTATATCATTAATATTTATGGAATGTTCAAAAAATTTCTGAGTAATTTTTGGAACGACTTTTATCAGATATAAATTTTGACTTAATATTTGCAATAATTTTTAAATTATGTTATTGAAAATTACTATATATGTATACCATATGTGGAAATTTTTGTTTTACTTACAAATTATTTATTCATTGTACAAGAGAGATATTAACATTTTTGTTCTGAAGTAGAATAATAGTGTCAAAAATTTGAATAAAATACCTCATATCACTATTTACACATATGAACATTTTTACCCTAACAATAGCAAACTGCATAATTGTTAAAATATATAATAGTTACTATTATTATAACAAGTTTTTGTTTTACCTTTTCGTCCAGTTCCCACACGTAAGAACAACGGTATCAGTAAATTAAGTAACATATTCTCGATTCGAGTTTGAGTTGTAAACATGGCGTGTAGATATCCCTCGCCAAGAGATATAACGTAAAGTGCTATGAGGCGAAGAACCGTCGAGCAAAAATGTTGTGGCGGTATTTTGCTCATTAAAGCCGCCGAGGAAGCTGATGTCACATCTTCCGGTGGGGTATCTCCAATAATTAATGACTATAGATAAATTAAAGCCATCAATTAACAAAAAGCTAAACGCGTAATTACGGTTGCAACAATGTTATTGGTTCTTTAATCTTCGTGTACTTAATGCGAACTATGCCTGCTATTAGAGAACGAATTATAACTCTGTTGTTCATTTATTGCTGCTTATTATTTATTGTTCATTTACTGCTGTTTATTTAGCGTTATATTCTTGTTTATTTAATACATGTAGTTGACATACAAGAATTGTAAATTACTTACTAAATTAATATTAAAAAGAATTGTATACAAAAATTAATTATATGTACCTTTAAAATAAATGAATTATTTAAATGAGTTACGAATTCATCAAGTATCGACAATACCTCGGTTTATATTTAATTAACTTTCGAATTAATTACCTACGTAATTGAACAATGTAAAAGAAATTTAACCATGTTTAACAATGTAAAATTTTCAATATGAAATTTTGTGAAAACCTTCAATATTAAACCTTCCTAAGTTATAGCTTTAAAAAAAATTGAATTACCTGACAAGTAGTTAACAGTGTCTTCAAATTCTGAAAGTGTGCAATATAGGGACATCTGGCCAACGTTTCGTAAACTCCTTTTAAAAGATCATTTGCGGCTGTCCAATCGGTATTTCGTCTGATCGAAGCTTTCTTATGAATCTTGCTAAATGTTTTATCGAGCCTCCTTAAAATATTTGTCAAAGCCGGCCTCATATCGTCGCTGGACCAATCGGTCGAAGGTAAAATATCGTTCATGTATCGCCTCAAACCGCGGCAACCCATCGTGCTTGCATCGTATGGTGATATTTTCAAGAGACTGTGCGCTATATCTGCCAATCGCTGTTCAAAAATTGAATAATCACAACTCATTGCGAATAATTTTTAAACTCTCGTAAAATCTGACTAAATTTTTATTTTATATCACAGTTTTAACGATATATAGAATCTTTAGTTACACAACTTGATTAATTTGCTTTAAGCCAGTTTCGTTCTTTTTATGATCAAACATCAGAAGATTGTTTTAATGAAATAAAAATATGCTATGAATGTACTCGTTTTATAATTTAAGTTGATGAGTGCTTATTATTTGTATTAGAGGTGTAGGTACCTCAAGGTTTAAGGTTTAATATCTCAAGGTTTATCTAGGGACGTAGAGTTTTGAGCGGTTTAGGGACATGAATATTGGGATGTATAAAAATGTGAAAATATAGAGATCTGGGGATGTGGAGATTTGGGAATATGAAGATCTGAAGATATAGAAGTTTAGGAATATCAGAATCTGAGTATGTAGGAATCTAGGAAGGCAGGGATTTGGAAATTTAGGGATCCAGAGATGTAGAAATCTAGGGATTTAGAGATCTGGGAAATAGAAACCTGAATATATAGTGAATAAATCAATAGAATCAATATTTTGCAAAAGTAAATTATCATACGAAATTAACACATGTTAAGAACATATGAATACACATATGTACATATAAAAACATACTTACTATATGGCACTTTGAGTCCAGTAATTCGATCGTTTTTCCATCCTGAGACTTCTTGTTTAATTCTGTTAAACGAGTGGAACATCGTACTACGAAATCTCCTACCATGTTCAATAACGTATCTCGTGGTCGACGAAATTCATTCTTGTGACAACTTTCGCTAGCTTCGTTATCTCGATCGTAAATGTTGCGCACCTTCGTGTGCTCCAGATACTTGGTATGTGGTTCATCGTCGAAATCGAAACCGGGTGAGTATGGTCCTTTACCGTAATTTCTTTGACTGGAGCCTTTGTGTTCGGGGCTTGATTTTTGAGGACCATTGTAGTACCTGAAGTAATAATGTATGCATAAATAGACTATTATCGTTTATTATTATTTATATGAGTATTTATTTTTCTAAATTATATTTTTGAGGACATTTTGTATTTAACGTTTAATATTTAATTTTGGTAATATTTTAAGTCGTTGACATTTAATAAAATTGTTAAAATTTAATATCGTCAATATTTGATATTGTTAAAATTTATTATCGTTAGTATTTAATATTCAATATTTAATATCGAGCATTATTTAAAACAATCTTAATATGTACATATATTATAATGTACGTTATGAATATAGTTTATTCGAAAAAGTTTATTATTGATACATTTTTAATATATAAAAATGACCTTTTTGATTAATATTACAATAAATGAAAATATTTTTTTTGTACTTCTTTATTACATATTTAGTAAATAAGTGAATTTTGTTATTAATCAAGTATGATTATTTAAATTCTGTAAAGAAGCCTAACCACACATTTATACAATTTACCAATTTTACACATATTATTTATAGAATTGAAAGAAAGAGAGGACTAAATATTTTTTGTATATTTCAACAATTTGTCTTGCACGTCATACACGTATTCATAAAAGTTTTGACGATAACTACAAATTTTGTACTGTTAACTTGTGTAAAATATAAAGAATTAATAAGAATCAACAAATATGATTCATGAATAAATTATGAAAAAATGCAAGCAGAAATAAAACTTACTTAGTAAGTGCCTCCGAATTATTAACCAACGTTTTAACAGCAACAGCCAATTGATGTATTATCTCCTTCTCAGTTTTCCCCTCCTTGTTATAAGTTGGAGATTGAATTTGCTGAACGTAACACGGTAATATTGCTTCTAGCGTAATCTGTAATAATGACAAGAAATTAATTGATAAAAATGGCCACGGTAATTTGCTATTATTTAAACACGCTACGTATGTATTTAAAATTCATTAGAGTTAATTTACCAGCATTTGTTGCCCCCTAACTGAATCTGGCGCATAAGCTATCACCATCACGCAAAGAGATATGCAATCTAATACCGTGACCATTTCGTTCTCATCGTGATAACAGAAATCAATGGCTTTTAGAGGCTTTTCTTCCTTCACCAACTCGTCTATGTTTAAAGGATCCGGTGAAGGCGTTTCGAGGCTCAGTAATAAATTGAATAGACAGGTTGAGGGAACCTTTAAACAATTTCAAACAATTCATACTTCTATTTTCTTACTTTAATTATTTGTATAGACACATTAAATATTGTAATAACAAGTTAATATTACAAATATAATAAGGTAATGCTCAATACGAAAACTAATTTTTAAGTGTCAACACTTCAAAGCACAGTTAATACATTTTAATCGGATTCAAAGTTCAATGATTCAACCATTTAATTATAAAATAATGAATGATTGCAGAATAATTACATTAATAAATATTTCTCAAAAATTTGAAATGTGTTATTTCGAGTTTGGTTATTCTAACGTTATTTTTAAATAAAGAATACTGTAATATATGACATAGTGGATTAGCACTAAATAAAAAAAATGAATTAAATTAAAAAAAAATACCTTATGAGCCTCTCCATGATCGCTCGTCTCGTCCGTGTCCAATATAGTAGAGACACTCCCAAACATCTGAAGAATGAACGGTTTTCGATTCATCAGATAAAATTGTTTCACAGCGTACTCCACGGTAGTTGTAACCAATTTATTCGTCTGATGGGTCGAGTACAATTGCAACAAGGTCGGTATAATCAACAAATAACCGTTCGTTGAGAAAATATTTTTGAAATTATGCGCCGCGTTTATGTACGTAGCGACAACGTAACGCAAGATGCAAGAATCCTCGCTGTGTAGGATAACTGCGCCATTTAAAACGTTTAGGAAAAGATGGATGTCTCCGGAGTATGCGAAATTGCCGGCCATTGCTTCGAACATTCTTGCGATCAGTTTGACCCACATGAATTTGTGCATCACGTCCAGACCGAGAAGCTCCTGAACATTTAGAAAATAATTTATTAAACTACACATTCAATTTTATTTCTTCTCTTATATGTACCAGTTTTTGAAATTATTCAGAATACTTCATTAAACTACAGACTCAATTTTATTTCTTCTTTTACATGTACCAGTTTTTGAAATTATTCAAAATAATGTATTAAATTACAGATTCAATTTTATTTCTTTTTTTATATGTACCAGTTCTGGAAATTATTCAAAGAATTATTCAAAGTGGTTTTATAACTCAGTTTATTGTTCCTATAGTTTAGATTATAGTTCCACGTATTATGTTAACGTAGTTCCCGCAAAAATGAAAAAAGTACACTTACCCTACCGATTTCCCCGCCTTTATACAAATCTAGGTCTGCTTCCAGTGCTCTTCGTGGAAACGAGGGCAACTTCATTAATTCTTCATGCAGAAAGACCACCCTTTGCACCACCATGTCGACATTTTTTAAAATTGCCCACGTTAATAGAACTTTTCCAATTTCAACGAATTTATGAACCAATTCTTGTCGTTGTAAAGCGCTGAACGCTTCGTCTTGCTTCATATGAACTAATATAATTTCAGAAAATTGTGATTTACCTTTGAAAAAATAATAATCGCGAGCGTACGACGAGGGATTGCGAATTTGATCTGAAACGAAAAAATACAGTCATTATCGAATTTATAAAAATAATTTTTAAATGATTTTTGGTCAAATTGAAAGTTTACTAAGGAATATAATAAACTAAATGTTTACTAAATAAATATATAAATTTATATTGATAATTTATAATAATAAGTTATAAGTTAGTTATGAGTTAATTTATTATAAGTTAATAAGTTTAATAAGTTTCATTTAACAAGCCGCAAGTTTTAGAATACAAGTTAGCTACTTTTTAAAATTTATATAATGGTGCTTTAGAATGTAAACTACAAATTGTAAAATGATATTTAGAAATAATAGAAATATTTTCAAATAATATTTTTTAGATAAAAAAGAAAATTGAATTAAAAATGTTATCAAATATAAAATTTGGAAAATTGAAGAATAGCATGAATCGATACAAACGTGTTTTATAATCAACAAGAAAGTATTCTTGTTGTTTATTCTCTTCGATATGGTAGAAGCTCAAGGCTTCTCTAAGTATTTGGCCGAACTGCGTATCCTCTTGTACTGGAAAGTGTAAAGGAATCCCTCCAGAATCCGGATCTTGTGGACCATAAACCACAATCTTTTTCGCCGATGGTACGTTAGCAGTTAATAAAATAGAAGCATCGCATTGTTCCTTTCGTAAAATTTGCTTCAAATCTTTAAACATTATCCCGTGCACGCTGTGTACGACCTAAGAACACCAGAACGTTATTATACACTTAAAAAATAAAATTGCAAGTTTAGTCGCAAAATTATGGTACAAACAAATGCGTGCAACAATCATGAACATTGTCGTATCATAAATTATTCCCAATTTTAAAATGTGTAGTCAAAATAATTTCTTTCTATTTGTGTATAATTTTGTCCTGTTTTAAATAATGTTACTGTACAAAATCATTACGTTACTGTATACAAGATGGCGCATTTCACAGCATGCAAAGCTTAATATTACATACGGTTTTTACAATAAATACGATAATTACACATTCAACTACTAATTCACAAATACTATTTCCAATGTAATTACACAGCATGCAATTAAAATATTATTTATAAACTGTATTACCATCCACAGTATCGAAAGTGCGGTTCCAATTAATTTTTGCCCCTCTTCGTGAGGGGAACGCACGTAAAACATAACATAACCGATTATGTAATTGTACAAAGCGAAAGCAGCTTGTTGAGGTAGCTTCGGAACAAATCGAATGAGATGTCTTAAAATTTTAAACATTAATTCCTGTTTGTCTCTGGTGAGACGTTCCAAAACGTAACGAAGAAATAGAGCACTGTCTTCCACCAAACAATTCCAAATCACCTGATAGAGTTAAAAAACGTGTAATTTTTGTATTTTTGTTTGTTTGTAGGTAAATGAAAATTATAACTTACTTGATATGCAACTTCGTAAACAGCGCTTCCATCGTCTGAAACAGCAGCATCATCAAGCAAATTGATGATCTGTACGATCGCCGAGCATAAAGAGGAAGGAAATAATGATGGCGCCGATTGGCTGTGATGAGACGTATTCCTTGGTATTGTTTCGCCACCGTCTTCGTCTCCAACATTTCCTAAATTAACAAATTGCTGTTATTACTATTCAAAATATTGATGTTATATTGATTATAATTTTATCTAAAGTACTGGTTTTTTGCACGTTTTCTTTAAAAATGTAAAAAGTGGCTTTCAGGTTTCCAGATGTTACAGTTTATAAAATTAATAGTGTGAAATTTGGGAATTTGGAAACTAGTAAAATTGGAAAATTTTGGATATTGGAAATTTAGAAATACATAACTTCATACTCTTAGCTTCCCAGACGGTTAAATTTGTAAATTTATAGAATTGAAAAATTTGAGGATTTGCAAACGTAGAAATTTGGGAATTTAAGAATTCGGAATGGTGCAAATTTCAAGATTCAAGAATATTAAAATTTCAAATTTTTAGCTTCTCAAATTACCAAATTTGTTAAATATTTAACAGCTTAAGACTTTCAGAACCTATAAATTTGCGGTTTTACAACAATTTACAAATTTGAGAAGATTGAGATTTAAAAATTTGGGAATTTAGTAATTTAGAAATTTAGAAATTCAGAAAGTTTAAAATTCGAGAATTTAGACATTGAAGAGTTTGAAAATTTGAAGATTTAGAAATTAAGAAATTCAAGGATTTGAGAATTTAAGTACATGAAAATTTGTAAAATTCCTGGTTCTTAAATTTCGAAATAAAGCATTTTTGAATTTTGGAAATTTGGATTTGTGATAATTTTGGAATTTGCAGATTTCGAAATTCAAAAATTTGTGGATATGGGAATTTGGAATTTTATAATTTAGAGATTTATAGATACCAACGTTTTAAATTTTCAAATTCTAATAACTTCAAATATTCAGATTACAAATTTAGTAATCTCCAAACTCAAAAATTAGAGAATTCAGAGATTTGAGAGGAAATTAAAAAATTATGTAATTATCAAATTCGAAAACTAAGTAGCCCTCCGTGCCCACGAGAGAAATTTGGCTCTTGGAAATCAGAAAATTTGGATATTCAGAAACGTAGCTCTTCTAAACACCCTCTTCAACTCGTTGGCACCGGTACGTACCTTCATCATGGTCGTCGCCAACAGGACTCGGTTCGTACGCAGCCTGCACGGTAATCGGTATAGTAGTGATTAAAAAGTTCTCTCTTTCTTCGCGTTTCTTGTCGTCTTGTGCCTGTAAAGCCTTCTTTATCAGTTCCGTTTGTTGCTTCTTACGAGTTTTTGTAGCCGTCACCAGCGACCTCTAAGTAACAGTGGTAGTAAATTCTACTTTATTAGGGATGGTTATCTAACCTAGTGGTACTAAATTCTACTGTATCTAAAACTAAGGTGTTTCTACAGCAGAATCAAAATTTACCCCAGACTTACATGATGCTCCTGATTGATGGTTACTTCCTCCACTTTCGTTTTCACCTGAGGCATCCATGGCGGATCCACAACGGGCAGTGACTCGATGCCGATCTTCGGCGACGGCAACGTGAACTCTATACCCGGTGGAGGCACTTTGAAGGTCAAATGAGCGTTCTCCTCCATTCGCGGCCAAACTTGGTATCTCAGCTTCCACAGAACTTGGAATCTCAAAATGGCGTTTATTCGCACGCTCGGGCTGTTATGTTGGAGTCCGTGGTGCATCAGTTCGCTCGCTTGATTTGGAGCTCGTACAGCTCCGACTATGAAGAGGGACGCTGCAGAAGCTGCAACTTCTTGATTGGATTCTAATAACAGTTCCCAAGCGACAGGTAGAACGTCGACGAACAACTCTTCCGTCATCACAACTGCTCCTTTGACCAAGGTGGCCATTGGTGCGTGGAAAACGTCCTTCACTTGAGTCTTCAGGTACTTGAGAATCGCTAGATTTTCGTGGTCTATGTCGCTGTCCCCGGATTTTTTCGATGACTCCTTCCCTTTTTCTGAATCTTGGTCCGCTAAGTCTTTCGATGAGTCGCGTTGAGTCATTCTACAGGACTGGGAGCCATCCATGTTTTTCTCGATTCTGCGGAGACAGTTTTTAATACAAGGTTTTTTAATATGAGAAAAGTGATGTCATTGGTTAGTGTAGGATTATTTTAGAATATTGGTTAATGTGGGATTATTTTAGTTTATGTATGTCAGTAGGTAGGTAGGGATTATGTAGAAGAAGATACACCTCACTGATTTCAATGATCCTGAAAATTTGAGTAGGAACAAAATGTTGAGTCACTTTTTTAGTGTATATGTATGACAGTTGCTATAAATTTCTGCGTATTACTAAATTTTTAAATTTTTAAGTTGTCGAACTTTCAAGGGTACTGATTACAAGTTTCTGTAATTTTAAAATCTTAAGTTATAAATATTGAAATTTCAAAATATGAAAATTCCTAAATTTATAAATTTTCTAATTTATAAAAATTCTAGTGACTGAATTTTGAGTTTGATTTTAATTCCAACACATCTGCCATATTTAAAATATTCATAACATTTGAATATTCTTTTTCTGCCTTAATATGGCAACAATAATTCAGTCGCCGTGTCTGACTTGTTGAATATATCATAAGTTAAGTTAAACTTACTTATACTTTTTTCCGACACTGTCCTTCCTCCGCACGGGTGAGACTTGAGTACTAGCTTGTTCCGAAATTTTCCGACTACGTTTATCCTTCTTACCGCCTTCCTTCTTATCCGTATCAAAGTCGAACATCCCCGTGCCGTTCAGTATCCCGAATTCTTCTCCATAAATCTTCCTCGCGGACTTGATTAGTCTGCTGCAGGCTCTCATTTGTCGTCGATGGCAATACGGATGACAAAAGTTCTGATGGGAACAGTAGAAGTTGAACGAATTGGCGAATTGCACCAACACCTTCATCCATGGAAAATTTTTGTTAGTTTCGTCCGTTTCGTTACTGTCGCATGGACTCTCTGGAGGTTGATCGTCTATTAGTATTCCTGGTGATTCTTCTCCACTAATCTCACCACCAAAACCGGGTTCGGAAGTGTCACTCCTGTCTGACAGTGAACTCACTTTTCTTTTTGATTGGATTGAATCCGCTCGTTTTACTGTATCTGATTAACATATTATCATTAAGATTGTTTATCTGTCGGTCAACACGCTCGCTGCGGCGGCCATTTTGTGGACACTCTGGCGGCCATCTTGTGGAGGCAAATGGACCCCATATAATACTTAATTAATGATTGTCAATACATAGTTTTTTATTTAACTTATTATATTACTATTTTATATTCAGCTTATTATTTAGAGGCTCATTTTGTGTATCGATGAAAATAATGGAGACCTGATAATATTATACAGAAATTATTTAGAATAGTTATACGAAAGTGATAGTTATTTGAAATAGTAGTTGTACCAAAATAATAACTTTTTGGAATGGTTGTACGAAAATAATTACTGTAAATACTGGTTATAAGAAAATAATTATTGAGAATAGTAGTTGTACAAAAATAGTAAAAATCTTTCGGGGTCTATTTCTCCCATACAGCAGCGAACGTGTTGCAAATACTGGGAAATACAGTTGAACAATCTTCTAGGCCAACTATGCAGGTTATTGCAACTATGCACTCTATTTAGTGACAGCTTGGCTATTCCTCAAGTGTTGAAGGCATAAAACAATACATGAAAATTAGATAGAAAAATAAAAATTTACAGAGGTTAGAAAAATAGGAAGTTCATTAAAATCTGTTGTGCATTTCATGTGTTATACCTGTCGAACCTATGTCAAACATACAATTTTCTTGATACGTTAATTTATTTTATTATTCAAACATTATTTTATACTATAAAATAAATCTATTCTATAGACTTTTTTGCTTGCTTTAATATGTTGTTTAAACAGTGGGTATGTTGGATACAGTAAAGCTTTGATAACCAAGAAAAATATCTATTACTAATTATCCCCTCCAGTTCTTGAGATGGGTGATTTTCATTTGTAAAATTTGCATTTGTGTATTATTTGTAAACGTTTGCATGCACAGATAATTCTATTATTGTGATTCAGTTCTAGTTACTTTTTTCAGTACCTACTAGGTTTTTCGTGTACTTACAAGCCTCGCATTCTGTATCCTTGCCCTCTTTGGTACCACGTCGAAGTTTCAGGCTCCTTTTCTTGAACGAACCACTCGCATTTTCCGCGGTACCACGGCGAAGGAGAAAAGGTCGAGCTTGGGGTGGCTGCACGCGTTTGGCCTTCTCCTTTTCGATATTCTGAAATTCTTCTCCTTGAATTGTAACCGTTGACTTGCTGCTACCTTCCGATTCGTTGTCTGGCTCGTACAGGACAAAACTAATTTTACGTTCCGCTGAAAATTTAATACGCGTCGTACAATAATTAATTAACTATCAAGTATCAGTTTTAAGAATCCTTCATATTAACACTAGGTTTACGGATGGTCACTTATATTTAAATTTTAAATAATAGCGTAATATATGGGTACTTACGAGCTACCTCACGATCGCCTACAATGGATTGAAGACTCTGCGCCGATGTTTGAGAATGACCCATCGAGGAGAGCGCCATACTCCATCTTCGATTTGCTTCCCTACTGTACATGCGTTCCCAAGGCGGTGGACGTTCTTTCGTTAAAAGTTTGTTGAATTTTGGTAAAGTTTGATAGGTTTCTCTTAAAAATGCTGTCACTTCCAAGAGTAGAATACAGGCGACAGAACGCAGCGCCATTGGGCATTGTGATCCATAACCATTTATGCTAGCTATAACACCGACATAATAGTTTGAACGTTATCATACTGAACCACAACTGAATTACTATATTTTTATTAATATTTAGTTGACATTTTATCCTTTGTTTTTAGTTGGGTATTTTGTACTTGTTTAATTTTCAATATCATGAAAATTAATTTAGAGAAATTAAGTAGGATTTAATTCTTTGTCAAGCAATTACTTAATATTCATTGTTCTTCATTGTTATTTTATTAAATTTTTCTTAATAAATTTTTTACTCTCTTAATATTTGAAATAGTATTAGAAAAATTAATTTCATAACAAAATTATCAATACACATAATACAAACTTAAATTTTAATGATCACTAATTAATTTCGATAAAATTGACTGATAATTAAAACCAAAAATAAATTGTAGATATTGAAAAACAGAAACTACAACAATTACATAATAAGCAAAATCTATAAAACATGCGTAAAAAACAAAAGCTACAATTCTATAAAAATCAAAAACTACAACATTTGCACAAAAATCAAAAAGTTACAACAATTGTGTAAAATAAAAAATTGTGTAAAAATTACCTTCATCAAGAAAGTCTTCTTCTTCATCCTGAGTGACTAAATCTCGTTGTTTACTTTCATCAGACACCATTGTTATCACTTGATCAACATTTTGCTTGTCTTCCAACAACAATTCCTCCAGTCGTGCTCCAAGAGCCTACATAATTAATTATAAATTTTGAAATTTCTTTGCGTAATTAATCACGCAATAAAAATTGATTAATTAAGTACCTCTGCCCACTGATAGAACAATTTTCCAGCAGTGCGTTGCAGCACGTGAACTCGGCTGAGCACCGTGGTTGCATTGCGATTATTTATGGGCATCGATGGACGGAACATGGGAAAATTCATTTTCATCCAGTTTGGCCATTGTCCTTTATTACATTGATGCACAAAATGTGCACATTCTAACAGTAAACACGCTCTGGCGACGACAGGTGCGTAAGGCTACAGAAAATTGTATATTTTGTTATGATGAATTATAAACTTGTAAATCGATGTATGATTGCGTGGATTAATATTCGGACACTGCAATATTTAAATGATTACGTTAAAGAAGTATGTGATTGATATTTTGTGTAATATACTTATTCTAGTTGATAAAAGTGCATGTTTCATTTTTTAATAAAATCATTATACGTATATAATAAGATGGAAAGAAAAATTTATAAATTTTTGTCTTGAAAAGTATTTGGACAACTATCATTCCTGATATATTTATTATGGTTATTCAGAAGACTATTAAAATTATTGAATTTATGAAATGCAATTTAGAGAAACCACAAAAATTATTGAAATTTTTAAAATTATTATGAAATTATTATAATTTGTGAAATGAAGAGAGAATTTGCATAAAAAGTAAGGAAATCTGAAAATTTAATTAGCTTAAGTTAATAGCTAAGTTATATAACAAATTTGTAACAAAACAAAATTTAACGAAACATGTTGAAAGAAAATATTAATTTTTAATGAAATTAAAAATGTGGAAAATAAAATATGAAACAAAATTAGAAATCTGATAAATAGAAAATAAAATAAAAAATTTGAAACTTAATAATTATTGTAAATGTAAATATCTCACAAAATATGCAATATCTACTTAAATATCGCAGTGTTTGAATGCTAATTCAGGCAATTGTAAATATTAAAGTTGTATATTATTTAAAAATAAAATGTTATTACAAGATCTAAAATTGCCGCCATTAAATAGTGATCAGGGACTGAACCAGGCTGACAAGTTTCCAATAAAAATGAGAATCTTAACATTCCATCGAAAACTGCATTACGAGGCACAAGTCTTCTTTCTTTTAAGACCACGAATTCTGATTCTCTTGACGCTTCACCGAATTCCATAGAATTTCTTCTGCTGAAATCTACGATCAGAATAAAAAAATTTAGTGTGAAGGAATTTTACATAATTTTTATTCCGATTTAAGTATTATTTATAATAACGAACATTGATAATTATTATTTTCTGATTTTTAACAATTTTGAAATTTTAATTTTAGTTTTATGGAAGTTTAATTTAGTTTTAATTTTAATTTTAATTGCATTATAAATTATATTGATAATTCTTTTTTAAGATGTAACGCAGTGAAGGGGTTAATACTATAATTATTATTCAATGATATTTATACAAAAGTGAAATAAAGAATTATATTCGACAGAGTACGTATAATTAGAAAAAAAAATAGGTAATTTATCGTTTTCTTACAACTTCCAGGTGCTTCTTCCAGACTTTCCTTTTTCTTACTCTTTCCAAAACCGATATTAATCAGCTGATCCTGCATTCTGCGTTTCGCTTTCTGCAGAGTTAGGCCAACACTAAACATACAAGATTTACAATTAACACATCGAGTGTTACGAAAATGATAACCGATATCTACTATAAATTTTATATAATCAAATTATTTGGTTATTAAGTATTAAAGAGTTCTGAATTAATTTCTATATCAAATTTAAGCGGCTACACGATTATAATTTGAGAAGAGAATTCACTCACCCACGTCCTGATCTGGATGCACTACGATGGTGACCATAATGAAAACTGGATTGTCTGACAAAACTACCATCGGTTGGCGACTCGCTGCTTTCGTGACTGTCAGTGGAATCAGTTCTGCCGTATTCTTTTCGAAACCAATTTACTGAAATTAGTCAAACAGGTCATTACGAACAATTACACTTTTCATTAGCTTATACTACAGCCCAATTTTTTATCCTTAAAAAATTTTATCCATTTTAAAAATCTAAATAAATCTTTTCTGAAACCCCGGAATTTTTACTATTTTTTTCTTTTCTTAAACTGCTATATCTCAAGAGTGTTCAGCTAAAATTTTAGCTATTTATATTAAAATCGAACAAAGTTTTGAAGTTTTCTCTAAAAGCCGATATTTCTAAAATGTTTTTGCGTTTTTTAATTTTGTATGTTCAATGTTAAATTTACTGAAACCAGCTGGGAAATATGTTAAAACAACTTTCAATGATTATTTATAATTTTCTTCAAGTTAAAATAATGGTAAGCTTCTTTGTTAGAAACATTTGTAGTGACTGGGGTCTTACATATCCCAGTGTGCTGGGTATGTTATTTTGAAGTTAACATAAGAAAGAAACTTTCTGAATAAAATTTATGTTAAGTACCTATGCCACCAATTTGAAAACGAGTCGATTTCCGAATTTTTCCAGAATTCAAAGCGTCAATTCCTAAATTCCGTTCGCTTTGTCTCGGAGTTAGTATGTGGTGTTTCTTTCTCAAATTACTGAGAGGACTTTGGCTAACTTTTGCATTTTCTTCGCTCAATTCTGTTTCAAGAAGACTCTGAACAAAGAAGGAATATATCACTATAAAATAGCAGAGCTTAAATAAAAATGTATAGTATATTTTTATTTAGTTACATACTGCACAGGTTGATGAAGTGCTACGCTTCTTGAAAAGAAACTTTCGAGTTCCTCTATCGTCTACAGTGTAACAGGTGTCTCCCCCAATATCTGCGTGTACTTCCAAATTTGATTGTATGTGCCTGAAAATATTAGGTCTTTCTTATTGGTAATTGTTTCTATATTTATTTTTGTATGTGAACACAAGCTATGTGATTTTTCTTTGTTTTATATAGGTTGTTTCTGAAAACAATGGAAGAGGAGGAAGAGGGATGGAAATTTTGGGAATTTGAAGAAGTAGGGATTTACAAATTTGAGGATTTGAAAATTTGCGAACTTAAAGACATAGAAATTCAAAAATCTGAAAATTTGGAAGTTTGATAATTAAAAAACTCACAAATGTGGAATTTTCGAGAAATGACAATTTCGAAAATATGACAAGTTTGATAAACTGTATTTCTACCTAGATATTGATATATTGATATTGATATATTGATATTGATATATTGATATTGATATATTGATATTGATATATTGATATTGATATATTGATATTGATATATTGATATTGATATATTGATATTGATATATTGATATTGATATATTGATATTGATATATTGATATTGATATATTGATATTGATATATTGATATTGATATATTGATATTGATATATTGATATTGATATATTGATATTGATATATTGATATTGATATATTGATATTGATATATTGATATTGATATATTGATATTGATATATTGATATTGATATATTGATATTGATATATTGATAGCAATTTGAATATAGCAATTTGAATTACCTAATAACACGAGTGGTTTGAACGTTACTGTTGCACCGTTTATTAGGTCTATCAGCAGAATCCAATATTCCACTTAGGGCAACCCTGCGAAATACCCCTCCGTGCACCTCCTTCACATACGACATGAACTGCCGAAGATCGCAGTACAAAGATAAATTTTCTTGGGATTTCAACTCTTTGATAGACTTCACAAAGCGTGTAACCAACGTCTTGAACACGCAATTGAAAATATTGCCTTCAATTCCCCTAGCACTATGAGTACCGAGGCCATAAGCTCCAGTTGCAGTTCCACCCGCAGTTCCGGCCATATTTCCCGAGGTACCAGTCACATTCGAACCGCCGACTGTACCTCCAGACATGGCTGTTCCCATGAAATTAGCGCCAAAATTCGTCGCGTATCCCTGCGTTCCCATATCTGGTGATTTACTGGACCCTCGTTTCTGATCTGTTGCAAAAATATTCACGAAAGCGTTATTCAAACTGAAATTTGTGAATGGAGAAGCAGCTGCGATGCGGTTACTAAGAATTCAATGCTAACTGGCTTTGTTATGGCGGCTGGTTTTGGAAAATAAATTTTGCGATTTTGACTTGACACATTGTCGATCGGGTATATTGTGTTTGTCGTGAAAGTTGTTCAAATATTGAGAGAGAAGTATAGAGTATTTAATTTGAAAGAACAAGTAGATATTGCCATTTTGTTTATGTATTTTGATGTAATGGTAAGGGAAAATGTATAGATGATGGCATCTAAAGAATTAATAAAGAAGAGTCTACTAAAGATGACATCTAAAGGATTAAAAAAGATGAATCTATCGGAGATAATATCTAAAGAATTAATAAAATAGAATTTGTCGAAGATGGTACATAAAGGATTAATAAAGATGAATCTGTCAACGATGATACCTAAAAAATTAATAAAGATGAATCTATCAAAAATGATATCTAAATAATTAATAAAGAAGAACATGTCAAAGATGATACTTAAAGAATTAATAAAGATAAATCTATCAAAGATAATATCTGAAGAATTAATAAAGAAGAACATATCAAAGATGATACCTAACGAATTAATAAAGAGGGACTAATCAAAAATGGTATCTGAAAGATGAATAAAGAGGACTCTATCGAAAGTGACACATGCTTCATTATAAATGGTACAAAGAACATTTCATTTACTTAAATAAAAAATAACACATTTAGAGAACAACATTCAACTTATCCAATAAAATAACGTAAAAATATCGTGCTTGATAATAATTTGAGTTGATATGCTACTCTTCAAGTTAAGTAAATATTGATGCAGATAAAATAAATACTATTTGAAAATTTGTAATGGGAAATACTTTATCTAGGATACTTTTTTGACATTAAATCATCAGTTAGGTAAATATTACCTGAGAATGTCATATGGGAAATCCAGTTGTACCTAGAATATTTTTTTGACATGAGATCATCAGTTAGGTAAATACTTCCTGAGGCTCTCGAATATAAAATCTAGCTCTACATGCCACATTCTTTGGACATAAAATCATCAGTTTCATAATTATCACGATTATCACAATTAACTATATGTATTACATAGTTAATACAGTATGACTATTTCGACATATATAATAAAGTCCTATAACATCTCATGCAAACATAGGATGTGAATTGATAAGCCTAACTGCGTCAAATCCTTACCTTCCATTTTGTTATATTACACTAATAAATCTTGCGTCTCTAACAATGGTAAAACTCAACTAATTGTAAGTAATTTAACTAACATCATGGACTGCGATATTGTTACTTGATATATATTTCAAAACATTAAGCTCATGTTAAAACAAACGTTTACCTTTAAATATCACATAATCACTTAATCGTTAATAAGAGGAACCAAAAATGAAACAACGTGTAAATACAGTAATTTCCTGTTTCTGAAACTAAATTAATTTACCTAAAGAAGTCTACAAGTGAAATCCATGCTTTCAAACTGAAATTCAAAAATGAACTAATAATGCTACATCAGAACTGACCGATGAGAGAGTAGATTCGATAGGTAAATACTTCGATCAAAATGATAACATGATCGACAGTGTATTAAGTCAACTATAAACAGTAATTCGTTCATGATTCGGCAATATAATGAAAGATCTGAAGCGAAGAAATATGCCGTGCCATTTTCCTTTCCCTCGATTTACTCACTAAGTGGAGATAATAACGAACTTGGATCCAAGCAGAATCCAACGAATGCGTGAAAGAACTCCAGAATCTCCGGTATCGGTTGTTCTCGCATCATCGATCGCAGGAATCGTGAAAACTGCTTCGAACTGGCACGATGAAGTTTGTTGAGGATCGTCTGTGCTTGCGAACGACAGAAATCTGCCTGTGCTCCGCGTATGCCTTCTGAACAACCGTGTGGACAACCCAGATGCTTCACGACTCTGATCACGCAGCTCATTAACAGATTATGGGAAGAAAATTTGTTCTTCTCTGGTGGATCTTGTCGGTATTCTTGTTCATTCTCCGCGGAATCTTTCTTTTTTCCACCTTCTGGTTTGTCGACCACCGTTGTTGATTCTAGAGAAATATCGATTATAGAATTGTTACTTGAATGCAAGAATTGTGGAACTGTTTGTTGAATATTGTCTCTTTTAGTTAATTGTATATTATGCATATGTACACGTACATGCATGACGGTATATGCATATTTCTGTCATTTTATTTAGTATGCAGTCATTTGTAATATTTCTAATATTTTTTAATATTTTTAAATGTTTCGTAATAACTTTAATATTTTTAACGTTTCTTAGTATTTTTTAACATTTCTTAGGGTTCTTTAGAATTTTGTAATATTTTTCAGTATTTTTAAATATTTTTAATATCTCTAATAGCATTAATTTTTTTTTATATTTTTAATTTTTGTAATAGTTTTATTAGTTTCAGCAGTTGTAATAGCTTTAATAATCTCAATAATCTTAATAGTCTTAATAATTTTAATAATCTTCATAATTTTTATATTTTTAATGGTTTTAACAGTTTTGATAGTTTTAATAATTTGAACAGTTTTATTAATCTTAATAATTTGAACTGTTTTATTAATTTTAATAATTTGAACAGTTTTAATAGTTTTAATAATTTTAATACTTTGACGTTTACTATTATCTATTTACCTGCTATACTGCCCATAATTTCTTCACGAAGACACTGTTTCATTACTCCCATATCCATCAAAAGTTCCACCAAATTCAAAATATTCTCACACACTCGTAACGTACAGCAGTTATTGTCACGTAAAGCAACAGAATGTACAGCCTAATTAACAATGAAAATTAAGATCAGTAAGAAAATTGTGTCGAATAAATTAGCACGAGGCAACATCACTTATCATGATAAAGAATATATTATCGAAAAAGCCTCACTTTTAAGACCACTTGTTGGTCAATATCGCCTTCTTTGGTGATATAACTGGAGGATCCAGGCGCTTCCGGTATTTCATCGCTAGCATAAGTGATGTTAGAGTCTGTTTGTGATCTTGTAAGGCTTGGTTTCCTTTCGGAATCTAAACGACTGCCGTGAATGCTAATAATATCTAATTGACTGTCGATAGAACCCTATAAAAACACCATATCAAATAACAAACGTAATCAATCCATCAACAATAATACTCAAAAATTTTCACGTTTAAAAAAGACACTTTGTACAACTCAATATATTGCCAATTCTAAAACATGTCTGCTTGTCCCTGGCCATCGAATTAGGTGTATCATGGTAGCTAATAAATTTAATTTTACAGAGAACGTGAAAAATGCTGAAAATTTGTCGTTATTCGATGGCTAGGGACTGATCGGCGCCAATATAAGAAAAGTTTACTGTCCACGCAATATAAAGTTGGTAGACTTCATTGAAATTCGTACCTGTCGTTTCATGAAGTCTGGAGATGGAGCAGGCGTGTGTTCCGTAACGGTGATAATGGGGTTCGGGGCCGTGTACGATTGACTATAAAATCGACTTTGTTTCCGCTCGATACGGGTATCACCAACGTACCTACGAGTTAGGATTAATCAGAAGTCCGACACGATAGGTATTTGCATCAATACTCCTCATGCCATTTGCCACTGTGAATCCTAGCCAAGCACTACGGTCTGATCTCTAGGGTTTTTATCTACTTTGGTGCGTATGCCATTCCACGTTGCATGCTAGATGCCTCCCTCAACGAGATTTTACTACGTTATCCCAAATTCGGTACTGACAAGCTTCGTCGGTACATGTAATAATATTTACATGAATATACAAGATGCTTCATAACGAGTGCTCTTGAATAGACAAGAGACACAAGAATATTGTCATAATAAAAAAAAAAAAAAATAGACAAAATCATTAGATAAGAGACATGGAAATATTGATAAAAAGTCAATGGATAAGAGGCACACAAATATTGATGATAAGTAAAACTGCACATAAATGAATGTAACCTTGATGACCTAGGCTTTGACCTTGATATATGTTATGAATAAAAGGAGTTTGTCATTGTTTTTCAAGAATAATTTGCAGTTTTTATGTGATATTTTAAACATAACCTATAACCACCTCATGAGCGTCATCTCTCCTTAAAGCAAAATGGCGAGTGAATAGTCGGTAGACTGTAAAGTAATTTTGAAGCAAATGCAAATTTGATGTTGTTAGCATTAAAATGCTGTTTGCAAGTAAATGCAGTTTTTTATTGCCTTTGTTTTACCAGCTTGTCTTTGTTACTGAAGTGGAGCCTACACGTTATGAATCATCTTGTACATGGTTCTTTTAAAGAATACAATATTTAAGTTGCAACATAATTCATGGTGCAAAGATAGCAACAATCTTTCGTCTAAAGCTAAATCGAATGTACCGGTCACAATTTTCTTTAAAATAACAGCTTCAATGTTAATAAATTTTCTTTAGACGTCTGTCATTTATCAGATCACTGCCTGATAACATGCATAACTGTAAGAAGGATAAAAATCACTTCTATGCAACTGATTGTTCACACACGACTTGAAAATGGCATTGTTATGAACCGTAGGCAAAAGTAAGTACCAAAAAATGATAAAAATTAAAGCTTGCAGGATCGTGGGTATATTTCTTAGGGGATAGCATTATAAATCACAAATACTTTTTGTGCATTTCGTTGTACAATATTATGCAAATTTTTCAGAAATTATGGACTCTCCACATTGCTAATTTTCCTCGTCACAAAAATCACCTTGGGAAATGTAAAACAGAAAATTATGTCACTGAATATGTGTATGTACAAATTATAACACAAGGTGGTTAATTAACCTTAACATCTTACATCTCTTATTTTTGGTGATGTAACATGTATTTAAAACAAGAATTCAGGACACGGTTTTACAGGGTTAGCCTAAATGATTCATTCGTTTTGAGAAGGTTATATCTTCAAAAGTATTACACGTACATGGAAGAACCACAAACTCACCAAGTTTATACACCCTCTACATTCAATATGTGCCCCTTTGGTGACGCGACACACGTCCACACGATAATCGAGCACTAATGCGTTCTTTGAGCTCGACTAAGGATTGCGGTAGTGGAGGTACATAAACAAGGTCCTTACCGTACCCCCACAGGAAGAAGTCTCAGGGCGTTAAATCAGGGTTCTGGAAGGCCAAGGGAACAAAGCTAGGTTCTAGGGGAACGCATCAGTGCTGCAGTGCAGACGATTGACAGGACTATGCTACAAAATGTATGGAATGAGCTCGATTATCGTCTGGACGTATGTCGTGTCACCAAAGGGGCACATATTGAACATAGAGGGTGTAAAAACTTGGTGAATTTCTGGTTCTTTTCATATATCTTTCATATGTGTACGTGTAATACTTTTGAAGATATATCCTTCTCAAAACGAATTAATCATTTATGCTGACCCTGTATCATAAATGCATAAACGATGATAAACTAATATAAATATATGTGGTTCTTGTCATATATCTTTAATGTGTGTAGGTGTAACACTTTTGAAGTATAGGGTGTCCAAAAAGGTTCGAAATTATATTACACTAAAGTGTGAATAGTTTGTCTGCGTGTAATTAGGGATGAATGTAACGCTTAAATAAACGATAGGGGGAAAATTGAACTTGTATGAAAATTTTGGAAAAGTTCAGTCAAAAAATTGCATCGAAAAGAAACGGTTGATTGTAAAACGAAGTGGTTGAAACTTTATATAATTAATTTCCTACAGTATATATTAAATGAAAACAGTTCATGTAAACTTGAATGTAAACGTAAATAAAAATATTTAAAACTTAAATGTAAATAAAATATTTCTTCTGTGAATGTTTTTCTTTGCTCACCAAAATTAATGAAGATGTGACAATGTTTTAAGGTTAATTAACTCACCCCGTACACCTATAAATTTTCTGCTAAAAAGTGTGCAGCTGAACATTATAATCTAACAAGTAGAGTATACAATCTTTGCTCCACTGACACAAAACTTTGAATACTCATAAAATCCATTTTGCAATTTGCGAATATAACTTTTCTACAGTTCTTGCATATTTTTCGGGATATTCTTGATTGAATTTTCAGCAATACCTTAAATATAATTCAAAGTAAATTGCAAATAACACATTTCCAAATTTTAAAATTTTCAAATCCTTAAATTGCCAAATATCTATATTTCCAAATTTTCAAATCCCCAAATTTCTAAATTTCCAAATTCTGAAATCCCCAAATTTCTAAATTTCCAAATCCTCAAATTCTCAAATTTCTAAATTTCCAGATCCTTAAATGGCCAAATATCTAAATTTCCAAATACATAAATCCCTAAATTTCAAAATTTCCAAATCCTCAAATCCCCAAATTTCAAAATTTCTAAATTTCCAAATCCTCAAATCCCCTTTCTAAACTTCCAAATCCTCAAATCCCCAAATTTCTAAACTTCCAAATCCTCAAATTCCCAAATTTATAAATTTCAACAACGTTAACGATCCCTTTCCTATACACGTATTACAAATACAATTCTAAAAAATTATTTATAAACAGCAATATAAATAAGTATTGCCATTTAAATCCGTGAAACAAAGATCGTAAATTCTCCTTGCAAACTCGATTATTTTACAAAAGTTGTAAGTAGATCGGTGAGTGAAGATCGTTTAATTCGGTAGAGAACGGATTCGAAGAATAAGCACAATAAATGACATGTTTACGGTATTCGTTGTATCTTGCCAACGTGCCGAGGCGGCTAGGGCGTGGTGTGTGTTTAAAGGATAATTGTGCGCCCTACCGGAAGCAGGAAGCTCGTAAAAGAAGCGTGTAACCGAGCTGCAGTACGGAACTTCCTCCGAGTGACGTTGATGACTTACCCTCCCGCGGTCAGCTCGTTAATCAAGCAGCTGAGCACGAGTTCAGGGGTGAAAAGGCGAACGAGAAGAGAGAAGAGAGAGACACAGAGAGAAACACATTACGCATAAGTTTTTAACGAACCTCTTATCAAATTATACAGCGATCCAAAACTGTGTTACGAGAGGAGGGTAACTTTTTATACAGATACAAAGCAAAATTTTGTGAAGTTTATAATCGTGAATTAAAATTTTATGACTAACGTGGAAGCAAGAATTTATTAATTATAAAATGTTTCATTTTTGAAATTTAAATTATTAATTAAATTTAATTTAAATTAATTTTGTTGTGTTTATGAATTTTCATATTTCTAAAATTACAGATTTGTATTTTTTCTGAGTCATAAATTTGTGAATTGTTAAATACCGAAGTTTTTTAATTTTTCAATTTTCAGAGGTCGAAATAAATAAATACTAGAATTGTTGTATTTTGAAATTGACAAATACACGAATTTTCATATCTTCAAATTAATATATGTTTTAATTTCCAAATCCTTGAATCTACAGAGGCGTAAATTTTCAAATTTGTATATCTTTAAACTGTAAAATCCCTACATTTTTAAATTCCAGTATTCCCAAATTTATTAATTTCAAATCCCTGAATCCTGAAGTTGCAAAGTTCCCAAATTCTCAGATTTCCACATTTCAAAATTTTCTAATCCTTAATTTCCCAAATTTCAAACCTTCTAATCCTTAAATTCCTAAATTCCTAAATTTCCAATTCATCAAACTTCCAAATTATCAAATTTCTAGATTCTCAAAACCCAAATTTCTAAATTTCCAAATTCATAAATTTCCAAATACTTACATTCCCAAATTTTTAATTTTACAAATCTTCATATTCCAAAATTCCAAAATTTCTAAACCCTCAAACTTCCAAATTTACAAATTTCTGAATTCTCAAACCCCCAAAATTCTAAATTCCCAAATTTCTCAATTTCCAAATCCTTAAATTTACAAATTTCAAAATCCCCAAATCTTCAATTCCAAAAGTTCTCAAATTCCCCCCAAAAAAATAGCATTTTACAAATTAAAGGAGTCTAACTAAAAAAGTAATATAAAATTCTTTGATTTATATCTGTAGAAAAAGTTTTTTACGTAAATTCATTAGAATAACATAGTTTTGGGATGCTTCGTATAAGAATTTTATTGTACATGAATCAACTGTCAGTGTTGGGTAAAAGTATCTTAAAAAATCTATAAAATCTGAAACAGTAATATAAGCCGAAACAAATGCATTAAAAATTTTCCAAAGTAACTTTCCAATAAAAAACCTTGAAAATCGAACGGAACAAAAACATATTTAACAATGTAATTTTAAAAATTCTAAAAGCATGAAATAGTATACATATACTTGAATAACAACAGTAAATTTTAATATAAGCTAAATTATTCTAATTCTATTATAATTTATATTATCGTGCCAATAATAATTGAAATAAGCATAATACAGTACTTATCTACAAATATTCGTATGAATAATATAAGAATAAAAATGGCATCTATCAATAAATATTAATAAGTGTCAATAACTGTTAGTAACTGAATTTTTAGTGGAATAATTTATTTATTGTTAATAATTTACTAATAGTAGAATAGTAGAATAATTTATTAATTTTTCAGATGAAATATTTAAATAATTATTATGTAATTATAATATGTTGTTTTGTATTTATTTAATTTCGTAATTAATATTTGTATCTATTGATTTTTGTCAACAATTATTCTACTTTTGTATTTATTAAAATTATTTATTTTCCATATTCATACTTTTTAAAATTATTTATCGTTTTTCGACATGACATAAAATCAGTTAGTGAAACTGAATAATTTAATTATTTTTAACGTCGATAATTATGTAGTATGTTGAATGCTTTGTGTGATAAATTATTTATATCAATAACGTACTAAAAATTGAATAAAAATATATTTTGTAAGAAGATATGTTTCTGAAACTGAATATATATTCGAAGAATCACTTTGCTATTAAATTTTGATTACGTCAGACAGATGCCATTTTGTTATAAAAATAGTACGAAAAATATGTAATCGTATGCTACCCAACACTGATTATAATCTACGTTCAAATAGAAAATATTGTCGTTCTAAAGGGACGCTTATATCCCTTTCAGCATACATTTAAGCAAAACTACATTTCTCATGAAAGAGGAATCAATCGAATTCGATTTATCAAATAATTGACTGTTCAGCTAACGATCCATACGCACGCACATACACATAAACCTCTTGAGCAAATCGAACTGAATCGAAAGAACGAAATTCGCAAGGAAGTTGAAGTATAAAATAAGAAGTGTTCGGAAAAACGAGTTAACGCAAAATTATAGAGAACACGCGTGTATGTGGGTACGAACGAACAAAAAAGAGTTGTTGTTAAATAGAAGAAGCTTCTATGAGATAAAATGTATCGATATGTATGTATCGGTTTGTTCAAACAGTAAATACGTACCTTAAACTCGGCATGCTTTTTCCTTTTATTAAATTCGTTGGATGTTTTATGTGATCGACATCTTTTGCCTCGAAAATTTTCGAAATGGTCGACGTTGGTCTCGTTAAGTGATTGTCTCCTGTGTCCAGACTTCGGTGGCTCTCCTGGAAACAAAATTTAACATTTATTTTGAAATAACGATTGTAAATTAATAGGTGACTGCTATTAATTTTATTATAATTAATAATTAATTATAACTTGATACTTGTTTAGGGTACTTTTATTAATAACGTGAGAATTAAATATATAGATTTATTTTTAGTAATTTATAGCTTTGTTTTAAATAGTGAACAAAATATTTCTTTTTGTTACATGTAACTTAATGTTGACGATTTAAGATTGGTTCTGGGTATTCTTTAAAAGAAAATTGTAAAAACAATATTAAAGGTATGAGACTTCTATAGTACATGTATACATACATGTATTGTATATACACATGTTGTATATTATACATATACTAGTATATATCCATGGCACCACTATGTACTTGTATATAAACTATAACATTATTATATACTAGTATACATATACATAGAGTGTATAGTGAATAGTGCCTGTAATAATTAAATTAAGTTAGTAGTAAATTAACCAAATTAATGAATACTACCTACTAATCACATAAATTACTATTGTCACTATTTGTACAAACCTGATCGAATAGCATCTTCGGTTCTTCCTGACCAATTTTCTCAAGTGCCTTTTCCGATTTGGATAACAATTTTGTTTCAACGAACGCTTTCAGGTCAGCCATTTTCATTCTCTTCTTAGACTTCTCGCTGGCTCGTCTCGTATGACTTGATTCGACGTCATGACCTTGCATCATAAGACGTTACACGCAAAATAAAAAGCAACGAATTGTAAAGATTTATGAAATAATATTTGTACAGACCACTTAATAAAGACGTGTCTCGAACTTCTGGAACCTCCATGAAATCTTTCGCCACGTCTTTTTTCTTGCTCTCAGGACTTTGATAAATTGATACTTCAATTTTTGGAATTGGCAAAGAATTGCTGCGACGACGTGGCATTTGTTGCACTGATATTTCTTCGTTGATCATACGTAAACTGTAACAAATTTCTCTGAGTGAATGTTACTGGTGGTTGTTAAATATTTTAATATTTTTATAAATATTATATTAATATATTCTGATCGTATGTAGAATCGTAATGAAGGTTGAAAGGTTAAAAAAAAATTAAGAAATGTCATAATAATAATTACCGTTGGTACAAAAACTGTAAAGCCCAGTGCACTCCTTCCTCTTGCCATTGTGGAACAAAAAGGCATCTCAGAACAGCTACATCAAGAAAAGTAGCAGCTCGAACATCTGCTTCGATAGCAGCACAGCCACTTGTTAATCCTGCAGCAGAATCACTAGGACCTTTCTGTGTCGTCGAAGTTTTCGTTTTCGTATCCTGTGTTTCCTTTTCAGTCTTGTGATCTTCTTTCTCTTTCTCGGTGCCTCTAACATATCAGTTAATCGCTTACAAGACGTCATCTTGCACGAAAGTTACTTTAGTTAAGCTGATAAAACGTTAACTGCCATAAAGGTCACCTATGACCGGTAATCTGGTACTGTACTGATAATGCAAAACATCTGATGGAAATCTTAGATTTTGATATATTTTAAATTGTCAGATTGCAAGTAAATTGGAAATTATTAGAATCGATAATTACAGACAAGTTAGAAATAACAGAAATTATTTCTAAAAAAAAAAAATTGCAGAATATAGCAGTTTTATTTATGTAATCAAATTTATTGATTTTGTGTCTTCAGTCTGAAAATGGTAGTTAAAACAAATTACTGTATTTTTTCCAAATTTAATTAATTTTTGACTAATTTTTAGATTAATATATTTCTTTTTATTTATACAGTAGAATCATTTCCTAAAAAAGTTTATAACAATGTTTTAGTTTTAAGTTTTGTATAGAAAATCTAAATATTGTAGTAAACCAAAATAAATTCCTAAGAAATATGGCACAAAAATTGGGCAATTAACATTCATCTGATAATTAGAAATTGTAAAAAAATTGTAAAGCTAAAATTTGTAAAATAATTATAAAAAAAGAATTTTCAAAATAAAAAATTTGTAAAATTTATTTAAGTTTGAAAAAATGTAATTTGTTTCAACTGTCAATTCAAAATAAAAACAAAACGAGGTCTTGAAAGAAAGTAGCAAAACATTTTATTCGATTAATTAGTATCTGAAAAATATTGCTCCTTAGATCAGAAAGATAAATTAGAGCAGCAATCACACGTTCACTAATATCTAAAATATTCAATATTACCAATATTAGACAGTGAAATTGTATCTACTCTAATAAATGATAAAAGTTCGTATTTGTTCAAAATTCACGTTAAAGAGAGGAATTTACGATACATTTCCACTCACCTATTCAACTGTAATTATTAGTGAGTCACTCCAATTTTACTTTTAGGATCAATCAATCCATTAAGCAACTAATCTGTCATAAACCTACGGCTATTAACTACTAGCTCGAGCTATAGACTCTTAGATTTGTCAGGTCATTCGCCATCATCGAGCAGAATTCATCCATTATAAGTAGCACAATTCATAATTTCGTGTATTTTCTGCTTTAATTCGTAACAATTCGTTTAAATCTCATCATAGAAAGTGGAAAAATTACTACAAGCTCAAACAAATACTGATTTGATTTCTTAAATTTTAATAAATAATTCTGTGAACGAAAAATGAGAATGTCGGTCGTCGGCGATCTTTATGGTAGTCATGTTACATAACTCATTAAATTAAAAAACGAAACATAATAACACATTTATTACAAAATTGATCTCTAATAACATCATACTTTAAACATGGTACAAGAAGATTTTTTGCATATTTATGTCATTCGGAGAATGATCTGAGATACGCCATAAATTGGCGCCAAATTTAAATAGTTATTTGTTTACAGAACAAACATGTAATATAATAAGTAAAAATTTAGATGTAATATAATTCAGTAAAATGTAACTGATATTATACATAAATATATGAATTTTTTCAGTTAATAACACATTCAAAATATTTCTTTTACGATATTAACAAAACGGTAGAAACATGCAATTGTAATTAAAATAAAATAAAATATACATGCAATAGTTTTTATTTGCTTCCCAAACTGACACGAAGTATCAGATTTTAATATAACAGATTGTGATTTTAATTAATATTTTATTAATAGTTCGAAAACATTCTTTCCGCCATATTGAAATTTGTAACACAGCGCAAAGTGAGTCATTTATCTATTAATGAGCACATGTCTTCTTGTACTACGATTTAGAAGCCTTTATCTAACTAAAAACACGACACAATTAACATTAAAAAAAAAGTGAAATGTCTTCACCAACCCCATGCTTATAGGCTTTTGTGGATACTGTCTGCAAGAGTCGAATGCCGAAATCGCTGTAACTTGTTCTATCGTTAATTTCGAAAAACCGGTTGTCTTCCCCATAGCTACATGAAAAATACTAGCTTCGCCCTAAAATAATTTCAAAAATTGTATGTTTGGTTATTGGTTTCGTAAGTAGCAGTATAGAAGTTTTTCATACCCCGTCGAGTGCTTTTTCTGATTCGCTAAGGGACGGCAACCTGAAGATTACCTGATACATGTATTCTGTTATTTTATTGATCAAAATAAACTTGATTACGAATTATTTATTGTGAGTACTTACTACGTGCTCGTCCTCCGCACCAGAACTCTCTTCTGGAATCGTTTCTGGAAATATTGTGTCCTTTGGCGACGACACCCACGTATTCTGGGAACAATATAAAATAGTTGGATGAAATTGAAATTGTTAGAGTTGTAAATAATATTCATTAGAAGTTAAGTAAATATTTCTTAGACATTAAATAGACATTTTTATATTACTGAGATATTCTTGTTATCTTACAGGCATTCATATATTATTAATTTACATGTTTCTTTATTCATGTTGATTAATGACGATATAAAGATATTAAGTCATTAAAACAATTTAAAAATTTTTATTATAAAAACATTAGCAATTAGACCTTAAAGAAATACAATGCCACAATTATTTCCGATTTCTTAATGTATTTTTGTTAAATAAAATTGAAGTATACATACATCATCGTCCAGCTGCTTTGACGACATTTTATCAACGCTTTGTTCCGAAATAGCGCTAACAGATTGACTGGGTGGACTTTCCACATCTGCAAATAGATGATATACAAGATATTAACATGTATTAATATTATGTACAGTAGTAGATATGTTAGTAGCTAATAAATATCATTACAATTTGAACAGGCCTTTTAATTTTGCGAACATGAAAAATGATGAAAATCTGTAATGGTACTAATTCGATGGCCAGGGATAAACTGTTAAAAAATGAAATCTGAAAACTCACTTCCTCCGACAAATACGTCATCGGACATTTGATGTGGTTTGGAAGACTTAAAGGACCGACTCCATAAAACTTGTGGCTTGATCCGACAATGCGTGGTAAAGCATGGTGTATCCGGATGACGACATTCGTACATGGCCGACCATATTTTCAAGCCGTTCTCCAATCGTAAATTCGTTTTGAAGTCGATGTCTTTTAAATGATTGCACAAAGGTGCAAACAGATAAACGAACAACTGCGGAGAGTAAACGTACTTTCTTAAGTTTCTTAAAATTGATAATAATCAATTGGACAACAGGGTAAATCGATTATTATTAGTTATTATTAACAAAAATTAATTAAACTTAAATTTAAATTTATTAGTAGTGAAATAATTTTCCAAAAGCTACCACATGTGTAAATTTCATTAAAATCCACGTGTAACACCTTGGTGATGTCTTTAGATTTCAATCCACATCACAAATGCGACAGATTACAATAATAATTTGATAATTGAAAGTAAAGCAATCGAAAGGTTACTTACAGTCATGGTAGGTATAGGAAATACGTAATAAAAGGGATTTCCAGGATCAGAATCAAGTTCCGAGCATTCTTCAGCAGCGTCGAGAAGTATCCAATGAAGAATATAAAGAAGCGTCGTTTCCATGGCCCCGAGACTTTGAAAGTCCTTCCTAGAAGATTAACGGAAACAATTGACGGATAACAGACGTAGAATTCGAGAGAAAGAAAAGCAGACAACTAACCTATTGTGCAGGAGATTGGCTGCGGCATGGAGAATATAAGGGAGAGCGGCTTGAATCAAACGCCATCGTGGCACCTTGCCCAGTATCAGGCTCAAAGAGGGTGTTAGATCATTGTGCAGATCCTGAACCAACACTTTTTCGAGAGACTATGAAGAGGAAGGGTTACTTTAATTGACGACGATTTAGAACAATTGTTTTTATGAAAAACTGGACTTATTACTTGACTTTACTTGAATTGTTAGGGTGAAAAATAATCTCGTTTTTTTTACATTAAAAAGCAAATCAATTTTTAACAAATTCTTCTTGTGTTTGAATTTGAGAATTTGAAGTCAGAGTTTGAGAAGTTGAAAATTTGAAATTTTGAGATCAAAGATTGAGAGTTTGAAAATTTGGAGGTTTCTAAATTTAGGAGCTGGGGAATTCGAACATTTGAGAATTAGGGAAATTTCAGAATTTGAAAATTTGAACATTCAAAATTTACAATATTGAGGACTAGGTAATATTAAAATTTGAATGTGGCAATTTAAGAATTTTGGATTATTTTAATTTTGAAATTTGGAATCTAAAAATTTGTATATCTCAGAATTTGGAAATTCGAAAATTTAACAATTTGACAATTTTACAATTTGGTAAATATGAAAATGTCTAAACTTGGATTCACTACTTCACAGAAGTAGTCTTTTCTTATATCGCCATTTTCCACAGAAAAGTCCTCCATCTTCAACACTACACCACAGGATTAAAAAATGCCTCCCCAAATAAAAATCCCAATTACCAATGCCTTCATACATATTTTAAGTGTTATATTCATCTCAGTTTACAATAAAAACTATATCTAAAAAACAAAAATTGTATTTATGACATTCTTTTATATTTTTACTAACCGTGCAAGCTTCCTTCGTCTCCTAGGTATGCGTCCAAAAATAAATCATCGAAATTAATATCCAATCGTACGAGACATAACAAAATAAAAAAACTAAATCGTGAAAAGATAAAAAATATTAACAAGAGAAAACACTTGCAACAAGCTACGATGCAAAGCTGTAGTAAATTATTACATCGTATAAACAAAGCTACGTTCATAAAAATTGACATTAATATTTAAATTTTATCAAAACACTTTTCAAAATCACAGATCAAGCTACACATAACGAACAACATCGCAAAAACATGAAACCCAACAAACGTTTAAAAAATGAACACAATACAAATATTCAAAAAGTGATTGTTCAAAAATTGTATGAGAAATATGTTAGAAAAATGTGTAACTAATATGTGGACTTACGATACATTTTCAGTGTCATCTTGTGTATAATGGTTTTAGCAACATCAGAAGATGAACACAATACAGGACATTATACAAGAATTCGATACAAAGGTGAAGAATTACAGAGAAAGCTGTACAAAGGCATTTCAAGTGAAAGTCTAAAATGGACGTTAACCCTTTCGTTGCGGGAGATTTCAATGCAAACTGCACGCCATATGTGAAAGATTCATAATAATCATAAAAATTAGTAAGTAAAGACTAGCATGTACAAAAATTGTTTATTATCAAGGAAGAGTGGATATTATATTAATAAAAACTGATAAAGCATTAATAAATCAAATTATTTAATTAAAGATTTAATTACAGTTACTTTTTTATTATAATAAGATAAGATACGTAAATTTGATTAACTATAATTTTATTCTTAAATAAAATTCACTACAATTTTATTATTAAAAATAATAATACTGATACATTTAAATTATAAAAATTAATTATACATTATTAAATTTGGGATTTTTCAATCAATTTGGTTTTTGCAGACATAAGCTTGATTATACAAAAAAATGTTGTCTTTATACAAAGTGAATTTATGTTATCACCATAATTTGTACCAGAATTGTTGAAGATCATCAAATCTTTGGTTTGTACACAGAAAAATTTTATTTGACCTGCCTTGAGTCTGGAAACCATGCAACTTTGATTTGATCCAATTAATCTATAAATTTATAGGGGGAAATGGATTAAAAAGTTGCATGGTTTCGAGAGGGATGTAAGGTGGATCAAGCTCAATTTTTCTATGTTCGACATGCTTTGAAATTTTTATTTTTAAACTAATTTTTAAAATAAACATTTTTTTCTTTTATACAACTTCAGTCTTACTGCTTGAACCAATATTAACATTATAATGGCAAAAATTAATAATACCGATCAACACACATGTTACATTAAATTGCAGTTTAAAAATATTCTATATAAATATTAAATTTTATTAAATATTTGTTAACATTGTTAACATCGTCTTCTACAGAATAATCTTTCATTTCTTCACCCAACAAAAAAATCACAAACTCATTTATAAACCAAGAACGAATTTTTTAGTATTTTTCAAACTTCTCTTTCATTTTCTCTGTTTTATTTATTTTCATTCTATGTCATCGAAAGGGTTAAATGATTCTAAGTCACGAAAGCAATGTTTACACTAAAGAATCACATAAACAACTAAAAACAACCTTCCTAAATTTTTCAAAATCTTATTTCATTGACACTTTTTTATTAACTTTCATTCTATATCATCGAAAGGGTGAAAAAATTCTAAGTCACTAAAGCAATGTTTACACTAAAGAATCACATAAACAACCAAAAACAACCTTCTTAAATTTTTCAAAATTCTATTTCATTGACACTTTTCTTTTATTAACCTTCATTCTGTCATCGAAAGGGTTAAAGATTCTAAGTCACGAAAGCAAGCACATTTACAATAAAAACCATGCAATATAGTGGGTGTCTTTCGAGAAAAATAGGTGCTCTCTAATAATCGAACAGGAATTAAATAGAGAGAGAGAGAAAAGCAGAAGTATAATTGTACAAGTAGGTTTACAAATGAGGAGGCAGGCTTAGCGAACTTACATGATGGCCTGGCGCGTGTTGACAGAACTGCAGGTGACACGTGGAGGCGGCAGCGTGGAGGAGGAGGTTACTTTGTTAGTGCAGGTCGGGTTAGGTATTGGAAAACAAAGAGCTGATGGGATACGGTTGATTAGGATTTTGCACGACATGAAATCCAGCTGTACATTATGTACTTTGTTGTTATCTTTGTATCGAGTAACTGTTAACATTTAGCTAAACCTTGGATTCCATGAGGGCAAGAAAGCTTTACAAATATATTTCTACTAACTTACGGCATGTTCATTGCTAATTCATCTTTTGCCTTCATTATTTTATTGTTATTAATATCTTTATAAATATTAGGATTCATCAATTTTTTTTTGTTAATATTTGGAGTCGTTTTATTTTTTAAAATATTGGTACTAGGTAAAATTGAACAAACATTGAATTAAAATGGAGGTGCAAAATTTTGTTATTGCGTTGTAAACACTGTTCAAGTGGTAAAGATTAATGTTCCTCAAACTTGCTATCTTTTGTAGTACATGTTTTGTAGCTGACTGGTAAGTTGTACATAACAAATATACAATGATGAATAAGTAAGGCAGTTCTAAACGAAAAGCACAACAAACTCGTCAAGGACAATCACGAAAGCGAAAAAATCGGATAGAACGATGTTTCGTTCCTCCGTTTGTTCATGGAGCAGAAGCGTTTCTACATTTTGGAAGTTTTTTTTTAATCGAATCTGTCGGTTGAATTATCAGAGATGTGGTGTCTCGTGCTGCAAGATTTTATTTAAGACATCATTATTTCTATTAGGTCACATTAACTATAATATTCTGTAGGATCTTTTCTTGTAAACTGTTCCACACACGCTTTTCACCCATCCATACAGTTTTCGTAATCTCGCATTAATTATTCGAACGATTATTTATGCAATTCACTCACACTTATCTTAATAAAGGATTATCTTTTTGGAAAAGAAACGTGTAAAAAATGTTTACCGTGCAGGATGCCTCGTGAAGTTTGCCAAGTTTTGCACGAATGAATGGTCTGCAATATTTAAATTACACTACATGTAATACCTTCAATAATAAAAGTATCTGTAGTTAAACTAAATATCGAAAAACTGGAGAAAAATTGGTACATGTTTATAACACTGCTGTATTTATTTACAGAATAAAAAGTAACACAAGGAAAATTATGTGGACAATACAAAAACAAAAATTTAAATATTCAGATACAGAAATTGAAATGTTCAGGTACAGGTAAAAATTAACGAAGTATTGTGTAATACAACTTTTGACCGTCAGTGTACAAAGTAACGAAAATGAAGCTATCTTTCTCTGAAAGTAGCATTGTACCTCAACTGTCTCCATAGGAACATCTGCACTGGAATCGGCAGAGCATGTTCCTGTAGATTTCCATCGACGGACCGACGTTTGTCCATGTTTCCAACGAAAACGTCTAAAAGCATTGGAACGCATCCATTTCGAAAAGCAACGATATTCGGGCAAATCTATGGAGTGTGTTGATGCCACGTGTCTCACCTGATAGCAACTATTTCCTTCACTTCCTAGCGACATCGGCCGGTTTTTCTACGTCACGTAAAAAACACGCTCCGGAAGACTCACCCTGTGACCCGATAAATCGATCGCCTCTCAATGTCGTTTCTCGTCGATCGAAATTCGAGCACCGATCGAGACGCAAACATAAACAAGGACAATGGAACCGACGAACGAGATCACGCACTATTTCCCAATCCTTGGCCAGCCGAGGATCGCATTCCCGACACGATCATTCGACGTGGCGACGGATGCAAAGAGGAGCAGCACCGTGCAAGGAGAGGATCACGTGTCACTCGGCCTAGTGACACAGTTGCATCGTTCTCAGGTATGCACTCACCAAACGGTGGATGCACCACCACGCCAGGATCGTGAGTAACTGAAACGTTGGACGTAAAACTGTTGGAAAGGATGGGAATGCGCGCGCTACTCTCGGAAAATCCAATGCGCCGGTCGTTCCATCGATCAGCCCAGGAATCTGCTCGCTGGACCACCCCTACTTTACCAGGAGCGACCCACCCTTCTCGTAACGCGCCCCTACCAACCCATTTACTCACCTAGCCCACCTTGCGTCAACAAAATACTCCGATGATCAGCCGATCACGGGTTCATCGCTAAAAACAGTTTCACAGATAACTGGGGATAAGGATATTTATGCCACTTTTCATGAACCCTAATGACCTTGAACTTATGTCAGGGTGACACTGAGTAGCTGTCAAATGCCTTAAACTGTTGATCGTTGGCTAGTAACAGAGCGATTGAACAAAGTACAATAACTTCTTCAGAAGTTTGGACTTAAACTTGGCGGTGTACAGTATAGGTGTATTCTGTTCTGCAGTGTTTGTGTAACGCATATCTTTTGCAATGTTTGCATAATACATATGTTTTGGAATGTTTTACTGTTTGAATAATACATATGTTTTGTATACGTATGTGTAAGAATGCATTGTGTATAACAATGAATGTTATCAATTTGGGTAGGTTTGACTAACGTAAGAGTAACTTTGTGAGAGAGGAAAAGCAATGAGAGCTGGGCAGAAGTTTGTTACGTGATTAGAGGATTCTAGAAAGATATATTATATTTTTCACTGTTTGCATAATGCATATGTTCTGTATATTTGTTAGTGCCAGAATACATTACATATGTTAGTTATGTGTATGTATATGTATGTATATGTATATTATACATACATATGTACATATATCATTGGAGCAACTTTGGCTAGATTAGTAATTTTTACACAAAGGTAAGAAATAATCACATTCGACTGAAATATTGCATTGTTTTATTTTTAAAAATCCCACCGCTATTAACTTTTAATCTAATACCCAAATGCAAAATATGACCCCAAGCAAGGATTATGATCTCAAGGTAAATGACCTTCGTCATAAAATAAATGATATATTAAACCTTCCTACCATTTTTATTACACTGAAACAATTAAATACTATATAATGGTAAATAAATAGTATATTTTTACATAATGTATTATATTTGTATAAATATAATGTATTTTCACATAATATATTCGACGCACTTTCGTTCTTTTTGTTATAACAGAATAAAAATCACCATCCAGTACTTTTATTTCTGTAGTTTTTAGCATTATATCTGCATTAATTTTATTAATTAACATTATCATTCTTAAAAAACGAAAACACTGCTTTAAGCAAGTCGATAGTACTCAAAATTCTATTATAATGTAAACCTAATTTAAATATAAAATTCCCTTCGTATTTAATTAATGCAATCCTTAGTCAGTTCTTAAACTCGAAGCAAAATGTATGAATTTAACACCATCCCAAGATACGCAAAAGCGATTGATTCAGAAGTAAACAATTTGAGTCGAAGAAAAATAGACTATTATCGTAACCAACGATGCTAGAAGAATCTTGAAAGTTGGCTAGCACAAAAATAGTACGCGAGGAAAAAAACATGAGAAAAGAGCGAGGCTAGAGGCGCACGATAATGTGGCGAAGGAAATCAATGTTACATGCAAGCAAAATTGAAAGCATCCGATACTGTCTATTCAGCTTGATTGAAGAGTGCTCCAGTATCACAAACGTCATCATTTCGAACTTTAATAACTTCATTGACTCTCTGAAGAATGTCAAGTTGTGCTTTCTCGGTGGAAGCCAACTGCCTATGGAGACACCTCTTCACTTCCTCGAGTGTAATGTCCATCTCGAACACGATCTCGTCGTCGCACGTTCCGCTCTCTTTCGAGGAAGCGGAAGTGATTTCTATACACACTTCCGTGCTACAACTTTCCTCCAATCTACGTGCTTCGCTGTTGATAACCTCGCAAATGTTGCGCCAAAGGTCTTTGTGGTTGGGATGCAGTTCCTCGACGAATCGCTGAAAACTCTGCCAGTCCATCCTCTCCGTACTCTCCAGAACCTTCCTGTACAACCACAACGCTTCTACTTCCTCATGTACTCCTGCATTAACGACCTTCCTCAAGGACGATTCATTATAAACAATCCGACGTTTAACGTTCTTAAAATAATCACCCAGAGAATGATTGCCAGGAAGCTTTAAAGTCGCGTTCATATCTTCTGCAGAACGCAAAGGTTTCTTGAAGAGTTCAAACGATTGTTTCCTAAAGAATTTCTTCCCCCCAGCACTCTCGATTTTTCTGAAGGCCTTTAATTGTGGATCGGCTGACTTCGAGTCAATCGTGTACGACACGGTTTGTCCGAAATAATTCTTTGGACGCCTCGACGACATGGAACGCCATGTTTTCTTCAGACTGTGGGTCCCAAAATGGCGGTGTGCGATCGATGGGGCGTGAGTGCCCGGTTCCAAACGATTTGTAGACTGTTCGGAAATTTTCCCTTCAATTTCTTCATCGGTTGAAGATTTCACCCATTCACGAATCATATTTTCCGCAGACGACGAACTCATTTCACTTTCGGTAGATTGTGCTACGTTCGCACAATTTTCCAGAGAATCGTCTTCCATCAAACATGTGAGACTACCAGATGGTTTGGGAGGTTTCATACATTCCTTTTTATACTTGCTTGAATGACTGAAGTCTGAACGTTTGGAAACGCTCCTCGAATTTTCGCTTATCGGTGCCTTCGATTTGTGCATCAAAGGATCTAAATTTAATCGCGCATTATCAGTTTGGCCAGCGTGCAGAGTGAAACTATGTTGGTCGGAGCATTTAGAATGCACGCACGTTTCATCGGGTTGCGAAACGACTTCTTTCTTCCTTTTGTCTAACGATTCAGGGCGGCCACGTGCCAAACACGCCATCATATTAACGAACTGAGTGTTTTCGATTCGCGGATTTGTCCATCGATTTTCATTACATCTCGAATCTGTAATACAATTTTCTTCAAATTCGGGTAACTGTAATTTCTCGTACAAGATGTCCTTCACTATTCTTTCGCTAGATTCGTATAGGTTATTTTTGTCAGTTAATACGTTGTTTATCTCCTGTTTACAATCGTCGAAACGTTTATCGGACGAAAAGCCATTTGCAAAATTGGCACCAGCATTGTTTTTAATTACATTTTTAGATTTGAACATAGAATCGATCTTCTGTTGAGGCAATTCTGCTGAGTTAGTTTTCATTCCGCCTTCTTCTCTTTTGAAAGGTGACAATTTTTGATCCAATTCTTTTTCAGGAACCGTTTCAGTTATCTTATTATCGTTTTCACGCTCAGCTACCATGGTTTCTACCCGTCGATTTGTATCCACAGTTTCCTGTTTCATAGATGGACTTTTATTACTTTTATGACGTTTAGAAACGAAACTCTGTTTTTGCGGATCGTCAGATCCTTTCTTCACTTGCTCTTTCTTGTTCGATTTTTTTATTTGTTTCCTAGTTTTCATTTCGTTGTGTTCTGTACTACTCGAAAATATATCTGTACTTAAAAAGTAAGAGGTGTTCGGAGGAGACTTTCTGGGTTCCACCGGATTTAAAGATTTTGAGCAACTAATCACACCGCAATGGTTACACATCTGCATCGTGGGGTCGTTCGACAGAATTTCCTCCAATTTTTCGTCACTGCACAAACCGATCAGACGCCGTAATTTCAATAAAATATCGTGAAATTGAAACAGAGAGCTTGCGGACGAAGATTTTTTCAGCGATTCGCAAATTTTGGAGGCTGCACCGAGTTCAACTAAAGGACCTTGACTATCGCAACCTTGATCGACAGAAGAATCTAAACACCTCTCGTTGATGCTTTTCAGTACGTTGTTTATCGATTTTTCCATGCTAGAATTGCACGCATAATATCGTAAAAGCAGATCAATATCTAATGGTTGATCCAATTTGTTGAAACAGTCTGTTCTTCTCTGAAATGACGGAGGACACTCGTTTGATTGAAAGCTCGAAGAAACTGGAACGTTTTGAGGACGTTGACGAGGAACTTTCGATCTGTCGTGAACTTGATTTGTGCTTGAAGCTTTGATAGAACACGTGTCAGATGTGGGAATTTCTTCTGATTCGATAATAGTTACCTCTATGTATTTGTCTTGATCCATCTTTAAAATAACTGCCATAAAGGAAATTTTTCTGTTACTTTAATTCATAAAAGATTAATGTTTTTGTATCACGACTGTCAGTAAAATTATTCTCGAAAGGTGCATCGTGGATATAATTTATAGTAATAGAAGTCATTGAATTTTTTTCTTCGTACAGTTTGTAGAATTCTAGTTAACCTGTTTAAACATAAAATATCATGTTAAAACGTCTGAGATGAAAGATTATTTTAATAATATAGAGGTTAGGTTTACTGGTAAATGACGATGACTTGTAGACGTAATTGTTAAATTATTCAAAGTTGCGGAATTTTATTGGTAGGCATAGTGGATAACATTTTGAAAGTGTGATCAATCTTTTTTGAACATGAGACATTTTTTTGAATTCACTGTAGGGTGCTGATGACCCTAAACGGATATCGTACTTCACATCGAATTCACATTCGATTTTATTTTAGTATTAATTGATTAATGTTGGTCGAACTAGAATATATGCAAGTAATGAGGAGCATGTGTGGGTAATTAGCCAAATTCAGGTGTAGCATGGATGTAATTAGAATTTTTTTATGGGGTCGGTTAAGTAGATTTCTTTAGAAAAATTGACACAATGATGGAAGGGCTAGGGATTTATTAAAAGACTACAGTTTCCTCTGAGGGAAACAACTGAAAGGTGACCATTAGTGATGCAAGCTGGTTGATATGTAAAAATTTCGAAATTTTTAAACTTTCAAGCTTCTAAAGTTCTTCGAAACTTCTGAAGTATTAAATTTTCAAATTTCGAAGTTTTGTAATTTGCAAATTTTCAAATATTAAAATTTCTAAGTGTATAAGTTTTCAAGTACCGAAAATTCCAAATTCCTAGCTTTTCAAGTTAAGGTTATTCTAAGATTTCCTAGTCTTCATGTTTGGAATTTCCAAATTTCTAATTCTCAAATTTTCTACGTTTCCAAATTCCTGAGTTCCAAAATTTCCAAATTGTCAAATTCCCCAAATTCCCCAAATTCCCAAATTTTCAAATTCTCAAATTTCCAAATTCTCAAATTCCCAAGTTCCTAAATTCTCAAATTCTTAAATTCTTAAATTCCTAAATTTCTAAATTCACCAATTCTCTAGTTCCACTATACTACAATTTGCAATTTCCAAATTACTAAATTCCCAAATTCTTAAATTTCAAAATTCCCTAATTCCCCAATTCCCCAATTCCCCATCCCAAATTCCTACATTCCTAAATTCCCCAATTCTCCAATTCTCCAATTCTCCAATTTCCTAATTCCATAATCCCCCAATTCCCAAATTACTAAATTCCTAAATTCCCTAATTCTCCAATTTTCCAATTCTTAAATTCCTATATCCCTAAATATCCCAATTTCCCAATTCCCCAATTCCCAAATTACTAAATTCCTAAATTCCCTAATTCTCCAATTTTCCAATTCTTAAATTCCTATATCCCTAAATATCCCAATTTCCCAATTCCCCAATTCCCAAATTACTAAATTCCCCAATTCCCCAATTCCCCAATTCCCCAATTCCCCAATTCCCCAATTCCCCAATTTCCCAATTCCCCGATTCCCCAATTCCCCAATTCCCCAATTCCCCAATTTCCCAATTCCTAAATTCCCAAATTTCCCAAATTCCCCAATATCCATATTCCTAAATTTCAACATTCCAACATTTCTAAATTCATAAATCCCAATATCCCTAGCACGCAAATTTACAAATCGCCAAATTCCCCAATTACAGGAACACAAATTTCTACCAGTCACATAAACCACTCATAATGCGTAATGATTCTCAAGTATTATAGCGACCGGTAATATCTTTCCCCCCTGCATCGCCATTATCCCCAGGGAAGCCTACCGTATCCAGTACTGTACTTATTACAAAAATGTTTTGTGGGGTCCCCCCGGACCCTTTCCAATTACGGCAATGTTTGCCGTACACACACAAAATATGACGATCGTTGCGATTCGCAACAGCTGCGATTTCAGGTTGTGAAACTGAGGATGCCTCAAATCATGGTCGAGGCATTTGCAAGAAGTTTAATTGACAAGATAATGCTGGAAGCTTTCGACGCCATGGATCCCAACGACGGTAAATTATTATCTCATTACGCGAACGGCATGGTTAAATATTATTTATCAAATATTCAGAAAACATCGTCTCTCAATTTACAGGATATTATTTTGTCTTGATATATAAACACATTTAATATGTATACGTTATGAGCAATGTGTTCAACGTGGGCATTTTATAAAATGACCGGACATTCTGTCGAAACCGTTCGAAAAGACATCGTGCATGTTTGTAACAAGTTTTGGTCGATCTACATGTCGGGTCATTATACAGAATGCCTAGAGGGTGGTTAAGTTAGGTTAGGTTTTAACCCTTTACCCTACAACTACGTGTCACACCGCACACTATAGTTGGCATGTGATAAACCAGACTCGTATTTTCACTGCAATTCAATTTTGGGTTCAATTGTAATTGTAAGTTGGATTATCAAGGATGGCTGAAGGCAAAACATGCCTAACATTTTAATATTCTTTAGTTGTTTTAACGTTTTAGCAATAATTAGGTAGTGAATGATGCAACTGCCTAGAAAATTATAGGTTATGGGGTTAAGGGACTTTATTATAGTACTATACTACTATATACTATACTACTATACTTATCATACTACTATACTACTATACTATACTACTATACTTATCATACTACTATACTACTATACTATACTACTATATGTTATACTACTATATACTATACTACTATATACTATACTACTATATACTATACTACTATATGCTATACTACTATACTACTATACTACTATACTTACTATACTACTATACTACTATGTAGCACTCTACTATACTTACTATACAGCTACAGTACTATATACCATTCTATACTTGTAACATTGAAAAATCTGGAAAACTACGTAAAAATCGAAAGTCCATGTGGAACAGAACAATTATAGACCCCGTTTTGGGTGGAATCAGGTAGAAGTTAGATTAACCTCACCTAACCTAACCTAACACACGGCCCAACAGTGCATTATATAAAATGTCCGAGCACGAAATTCATGCACATTATATACATTGCCCAAAAAATTGAGCATTATAAACAATGCCCAGTAAATTAAAATGTCTACATTAAACACATTGCCCGTAACATGTACATATTTAAATATGTAAACATGTAAGCACGATTTTTGCAAATATCAGCAGAAACATTAATCTTGTCAAATTGCAATCAACGATAATAACCTTGCCAGAAAAGCTACGAATGCTGGATAATCGACAAGAATCGGATGGCATCGAATCGCAATCCACACGATCAACGCTGCAAATCCACGATCGCTCGCGTGCAGAACCGGAAACCACGGAATTGATCGAGAAAATGGTGCGCGGTTTACATAATCTGCAAATCGGCGATTCAACTTTTGTGTCGTCCCCTTTGTCCACGTTAGAAAAGCAGGTGAATTTTAGAAATAAATCGCAATGTTTCAGTTATGAATAACTTAATTTAATTTAAACTTCTCAAGAAACTCTAAATTGGAGCAATTTTGAAAATATGTCTGAAAGAGTGTATATTGTAAAGTTTTTCGCTCACTGTAGATTAATGGTGTTAATTAACACACACAGACAATATTACAAGACATAATAATTTTTTAAACGTATATTTATTTGAATATTTTCATAAGTTACATTCGGCAAAACAAAAAACAATATCTTTAAGTTCACAAACTTTAACATTGCAAATTTTAATAGTTTAGATTTTGATTAATCGATTAGAAGTTTGAAAATTTGAGGTTTTGGAAAATTGAAAATTTGAATTTGAAGGTTCGAAAATTTAGAAATTTGGAAGTATGGAAATTTAAGGAACAAGTTTGAAAATTTCGAAATATAAAAACTTGAAAATTTCGGTATTTGAAAATCCTAATCGGTTACACGTTGCAGTGGACCTTGTAAGTTGCATCACGAAATTGTTTATTCTGCGTATCTAGCTTTGCCAGATATAGCTCTCTGCCATTTTTGTTCTAAAATAACGAAAGACCATTTCAGCCATTACATAAAAGTTTACCTGTATAATTAAAAGTTAATATACATAATACATTTACAAAATATCATTAAATGAATATTTATTAAAAAAATATATTTAAATAATAAATAAATAAATTATTTTGAAAAATGCATATCATTCTAAATATTATAACGAATTTTAAAATACCATATTCAATTTTATACTTTAACTTCGTTACATCAATATTTTACTATTCAAGCAGGTAAAACACGCCGTATGCAATATCGGCAATACTTCTCCCGCAATCTCGACCATAACGCGTGTCACTCAAGGTCAAGGGGACATGCATCAGATAATACACGATGCAGTAATCGAGACAACATCAGACCCGAGCCGCAACCGTCAAGAAAAAGAAGTCGACGTTTCGATCGAAGAAAGTAGAGTCTCCATCAACCTGCTTCATCGAATGATAGAAGAACTCGAAACGAAAGTGGAAGAACTCGTCAACGAGAAAGAAGACGAGCCCACCTCCGCCAGTAAAGATAAAATCGCTGTTTGGGAAGAATCCGAGGAACAGTTCATAAGAACGATCGACAACGTCGACGACGCTGATCGAAACAACTCCCCATCCGGAAACAACTTCAGGAGTAGCACGTGTGAACTCACATACGACTTAACATCATCGCCGATAAGCCACTCGGTACCGTTCCCAAAGAACATATCGTTAGAAGACGTGGCGATCGAAGAAATCGTGTCCTCTCCTCTTCCCTCCAGCACCTCGCAATCGCCAAAGACCGCTCGCAGCGAGAGCCAGAAAAAATCTCGCAAGAACAGCAGCTCGTTATCGAGGAACCAGAAGAAGAAGAACATCCTAGGTAGAATGCGGAAATTGCTGCGCGCCATTTTTGGTCGTCGGAAAAAATGACTGAATCGCGGTGTCCTCGACCGATTCGCGTACTTTTCGGAACTCAACTTGTAAACCTACTTTTTAAGACAGAAATGCATTTACATGTCGAGGTAATAAAAATAACTGCCCAGTTTAATCGGCACCTGGCCACGAAATAGTCCGCGTACGCTAAACTCACGCAGAGTTATATGAGACACGAAAGAAATTCCACGCGTTCCTCGGGACATGGATGCGTTGATGTATCTCGTGCATTCTTTCTGAATACAGTCACCGTTTTTGGTAAAAATGAGTTTCGGGGTCAACGACGAATTTTACAGTGTTGGGCGTTTAGGGTAATCGGGGATGTTAAGGGCACAGGTATATTGACATCGAAGGCCGCTTGACGGGTATTTTTGTTTCGCGCGTATACCCTGCGTTGAAGATCTGGCAGCCATGACATACGAACGCTACCGTCGAAAACCATTTATCGTAGTAGGAAGCACGTTTTAAAACCGCGATTGCCTCTCGTACTGTTTTTGGACCGCGGTGTTGCCGATACCCCTGTTCACCCGAACTGAGCCTTTCGGTCTGGACCTCCTTGTAATTCTCGTGTGTCTTGATCACTGCGCCATCTACAGAAATAAAATGAATAAATTTGGTAACATCCGATACCACTTCTGGTTCACGCTCCGTTCGGTTAACATCCAGTAGCACCAGACACACTACAATGGTGAGACTTACACTTTTATCTCGAGAGATTCTTTAACGTACTATTTAATTAATTCGTGTTAACTCCATTGCATTTGTTCTTCACGTTCTGCTGCATTTTGTAATGTTTTTAAATCATTTGTTTCGAGATATTTATGTTTTATATTGTTCATGATAATTTTTGGGTATAGATGTTTCACATCGTCACATCTTTAAATATTTTGAATTTAGAGTATATTTTAATTTATTTATACTAACTTAAAGAATGTGATATTTTATACTAACTTTAAATACTATGTGCTAATCTACTTACACTAATTTAGAATATTATGTGTTAATGTTTTACTTACACTAACTTGAAATATTACATTTTGCTTATACTAACTTAAAATACTACATGACTTATGCTAACTTAAAATGTGTTAATATTCCACTCATACAAACTCGAAATATTTGACTTATACTAACTTGAAACATTAAACGTTATTTTACTTATACTTAAAATATACCCATATGAATATCCAAATTAATATTACCAAACTTCAATGATCGTGTTTTTTGTTTTGCAGGCAGATCTTAGCGCCAGGGAAGTCGAAAGTGAGTAAAACATATGGAAAATGTTTCCACTTGTGTGTACGTGTTTCTTGCTCATAACAAATCGTCAAATAAGTCTTGAAACAACGGTGAAGTATCGAGTGTATCGAGTAATAAGCGTTCCGCGGAAGTGAGGAAAATTGCCCGTGAAGATTGAAATGTCGTGAAGGGAGTAAAGATCAAAAATGTGCTTGTGATACTTCCGTAAAATATCACCCTAGAAAAATGAGAATGTGATAAAAGTGTGTCGTACGTTGGCCACAAGCACTCGACGCTAAAAAAATTGCATGTTTAATGTTTAAGGGGTTGAGATTTGGAACGTTTTGCAAACGGGTCTGCACTTGTATCGCATAGTTTCACGTTGAGTAGCATCTATACCGTGTTACGTAATCGTTAGCAAACGGTGTAGCAGAGGTGTAATCACCCCGAATGGGAAGCACCATTTCAAAAATAGTTACTACTGTGTTCTTATATGGCTCGGCGGGGGTAATCTGACCCACTACTTCCACCAGCAAGTTCTTGAATCGGTTGCTGGGTGGGAGCTGCTGCGCCTTAAAATAGAACTATATTTTTGAACCAGGTACGCACGAACAGCCACGCTTCAGCTGATATTAACCCAGATTTCACGTTGTGCATTCTTCGTTTAAAATGATCGAAGAAACTTTTTCCGATTTGAAGGGAGTTGCCGAAGTGAGGCGTTTTTTATTTCCGATTATGGGGGAAGGAAGACAGGGTATAGCGTCGAACGTTGCTGCAGTTGATGCTTGCTTTGGAATTTGACTGTCGATGCGACACTTATGGGGTAACCGTGATAACGCCCGATATTAAAAGCCTAAGGCAGAAATAAGTTCCTTTAAATGGAACCAATGTCAGATGAGAAAATTAAAAGAAACGTATGAAAGTTTTGATCTTTTGAGTTTGTGATAAAATCGGAATCGTTGGGAAGAATAGGACTTGATGTGGAACCTGGTCATTTTTTTAGACAACTTGGAGAGCTTTTTTGCTAATGAAAGTAAATGTTTATTTGAATGAAAAAGAAAAATTTTAATATTTATTATTCTTCATTATTTGGATAATTTATAGTCAGTCAGAATTAGTATAAAATTTGTTTTCAGAAATAGTGTGAAGACAAATAAAGACGGTTAAAATGTTTTGTATTCAGGGATCCTGGACTAAATTTCAAAAGTGCATTAAAAGTTTTTGTAACATTTATTATATTTGAACTGTGTCGCACGAGTTAGACTCTGAGGGGTTAATAGTTTAGCCTTTCGAAATTTATATTTTTTTAACTTCTTTGGGTGGATATATTTTAAACTTTCCTTCATTATTACCGTGTATAGTTTTACAATAATTAACATCTTTATAATTTAAATCTGACGTTAAACCTATGTTTGAATAACTGTCTCGTTTCTGTTTCTTTCGGAAATTCCTTCTACAAATAACATTTGCTCGTACCAGAAATAATTTATATGACTGTTTCATAATTTTGTTGTTATTTTAGGACATGATAAAAATAAGGTTTTGAACACGGGATATTTTTTATATTGTGAGCACTCCACGGGAAATAATTCTAAAAAGAAAATAAGTTCAACAATAAATTTCAAACAATTCGAAACATAATATTTATGTTAAAATATCTTTAAATCCTCTATTTGATTCATTTTTGGAACAATTTTATTTTCACGTTCAATGACAGTGGTTAGCTAGTTTTTTATAATTGAAATTCAAAAGTAAATATAGTTAACTGCTATCAATAGGGAAATATTTATCGAGAGGTTATTTATCTAGATCTTACAGTGTTTCATATGACATATATCAACTCCGTTAGATTAAAACTTTCGGATTTTAAACTTTCATTCTCCAAAATTATTTATTATAATTTCACTAATAAAAATTTTCTTATCTAATCTCTTGCCACATTTGTGGTCGTTTCTCACACTCTTGCACTAAAATTAGATCGCCTTTGAAGTAAAATACGAGACAGAACCAACAATTTGACTGCCAACCTAATATTTGAAATAATTTCTAAATGGAACGAAAACAAATGTTGCGCTTCAAGAAGATATTTATAAAATGAAATTGAAGAGATGCATTTAGGATTTGCCTATCAAATGCAGATGCATAAGGTTAACAAAATGGGTGTTTCAGGTTTTATTTTACAAAATGGTGTCAGTACATAATTAATAAAAATTAGATAAATTTAAAAAATTGATAAAATTGATAAAAAACTGAATTTCTCACGTCACGAATTCTTTAATAACTTTTTCTGTTTTACTGAATTCGAATTTTACATATTACATTTTAATCTTTAACTGATACAGTAATTATTTAGACATACTGAAAATACAGTTAAAATCAGTGAGGTACAATGAGGTCTGCAGAACAAGGAGCCTACTATAAAAGAAAGATGGAAAAAACACATTGGAAAATATGTCAAAAATCGTTTCCTAATTAAACTTCACTTATCTTATGTATGTTACGACGTTTTCAATTTTTATTCTACTTAAAAATCAGCTATCGTTAACTAATAATGAAGTTATCCAATAGTTAAAAGTCAAAGAAAACTTGATTCTATTAAATAAATTTTTAATCACCTAACGCATGCTGTTGAATTTGTATATGAAATATTTTTATTCGTTCAACTCTCTCCAAAATTAAGTGGAGTGTTCATTAGTATTTAAATGGACCACTAAAAAGGAGCTACAGAAGTATTCAAATAGAAAATCGATAATATTTCACCATATTAATTAACAATTCCTTGTTATTTTCCTTTGAAGTTGTACAAAATATTTTTAGCTATAATTTTCTATAATTTTAAGAGTCTAAAACATTTACGGTTTTACATTTATATGAAATTCTTATTCGTATAATGTCGATAGTACTCTGCAAGAACTTAGGTCACCTTGTATATGACAAATAATACGTTCGTAGATCATAAGCTAATTTGTAGGTTATGTTTCGTTGAATAGAGGCCGAATTTGCCTTCTCGATCTACGATGCCGATGGCAGCAACGTCATCGACGCAGTCGACCTTGGTAACGTCCTTCGGGCCCTCAACCTGAACCCTACCAACGCTACCATAGAAAAGCTTGGTGGAACGAAAAAGAAGGGCGAGAAGCTGATGAAACTCGATGAGTTCTTGCCAATTTATAGCCAGTGCAAAAAGGATAAGGATCAAGGGTGCTACGAAGACTTCGTTGAGTGTTTGAAGCTGTACGACAAACAAGAAAATGGAACCATGCTTGCCGCTGAACTTTCGCACACGCTTCTTGCACTTGGTACTATCATTGTTCTTACTTATTAATATATTTATCTATTTTATTTATCATAAATTTAGTTATTAATATTTATTCAAATATAATATCATTTACTTTTAAATATCAATTAGTGATGTCGTTGCACTGTGGTCTCATATTTTTATTTTTAAATAATTCATCTAATAATAATTATTACGTTAGATAATTTGCTGAGTTAAGAAACGCAGCATTAAACTTAAACGCAACTTGCATATTCTTAAATTTATAAAATCTAAAAATTACAAATCTTTAAACCTAGAAATCTAGAAACTTGTTTTAAATTTACAAATACAAATAATTTTATATTTTCGAATATTTCAAGTTTTAAATTTATAGTTTAACAAGGTCATTTATTTCATTAATAAATGATCAGAGTTAAAACTTAATTTTTTAATTAAACTTATTGTAACTTATAAACCTTATCGAAATCTGGTAAATAAATAAAATTAAAGCAACAAATAAAGTAGTGCAAAGGTAAGTAAATACTGCAAGGTAGTAAATTATTATATAATACTAATAAATGGTCATTATAAAGAATGAATGATATTTTTATTTTTGACAATGGACACTAAAAAATGAATGATACTTTAATTTATTAGCGATTTCTAAGGTAAAAAGAACCATAGTGAAAGATTAACGTTCTTCAGGTTTACCTGTATAAAAACAAAGTTTCAAAAAGAAGTATATGACAACTGATGATCATTTTGAACTTATGTAACAGGTGAACGTCTAGACGATGCAGAAGTAGACCAAGTACTGAAGGACTGTATGGACCCAGAAGACGAGGACGGTTTCATCCCCTATTCCCGTAAGTATCGATCCACATACAAAACAGAAACACGTGCATCTCACGGAATAGGTGAAGAAAGTAAGAGTGTTAAATGAGCTGCAGTCACAATAATGTAGAGCATCGCTAGTAAAAAGGAAAGCAGCAGTAAGCTATAGAAGAAGCCTTTGTTTACATTCGTTTTACCAGTAGTCGTTGATTTTCCAGTAGAAGTTCTACTCGAAAGAACTACCCCTCCCCCCGTATATCCCAGTGTTTTACGTAGTCGTAGACCCTTAGAGAATTTTACGCAGCCGCCCAAAAATGTCCAGGAAATCGCAGGGATAAATCGAACCCTCAGCTCCTTTTCTCCCCGTCACATGACATTTCCACGTGTTTTGTGTTCTACAGCGTTCTTGAAGAAGATGATGGTGCTATTATAAGCAGAGCTGATGTCAGTCTCACAATAATCGTCCTTCGTAAGTACACCCTGTAGTGTATGCCTCCGGAATCAGCTTTCTCTCCTCTCTATCTCTTCTGCTTCTTCTTGTTCTTCGTCTGATCTCGTTTGTGAACTAACAAACGTTTTGCTCTTGTCTGGCGTTACGCACATCTCGCAGTTTATAGGACGCAACGATTCAACATGGCAGGGATGCTGAAATCGATAACCTGCTTCTCGTACGGCAACACGTACAAAAGCTTCAGACTTATTCATGCACGAGGTCCGTGACTCAATAGAGTCGTTGACGTAGATTTCAGAAAATGGTGCTTGAGTTTTCAATGTTTCTAAAGTTAAAGTGGAACATACGTGTCCTTTGAGAACGCCTGGCGGTATGATATAATTCACCGTGATATTTTAGTCACGAACTTAGTAAATACATGAAGTAAATTTATGCGAGATGTATAACGTAAATTGTTTGGTAAACCTTTACCGAGTAACTGAAATTGTTTCACTAATTTTTACCAGGGAACAAACATTAACAAATTTTTTAAATACAAAAATTATTTTATACACTTTTATGAAAGAATGAAATATGATTGATAAATTTTTACTAAAGGACAAAATATATTTGATGAACTATCATCAAAGAACAAAATATATTTGACAAATTTTTACCCAAGTACAAAAAATATTTGATAAACTTTCATCAAATATCAAAGTACTTTAAAATTTACTTGATACATTTTGCACTTAATAAAAGAATCAATTTTTGGTAAATAAAAATATTATGAAATATTTATTTGATAAATTCTTGTGTTAAGTAATAATGTGATGTACAAACTTTAACAAAAAATTGAGTAATTAAATTGTAAAATTGAAGTACTCTAGTGAAGCTACGTTGTCTAAAATAAATAATCATTTTCTATTGACGTCACGGATTTCGACGAATTTCTTTAATTTACAGCAAAACTCTGTGCCGATTATAAATGTCAGTGTAATTATATTAACTATCTATGTTGTTGACTTCCAGTAATACTTCTATCAATGGAAGTTTTCGTTTCTATTGTCTTTTCTGTACTCGGTTTTAAGTTACAGGTGCTTCCTATTAATATTAATGAACACCGAAACTTGCAAAGTGTACGTTCTCGCAACATAGCCGAAGTTTATGAGACGTACACGATTGATTAAGCATAATGCGTTCACTACCGTGAGAGTCACCGACAAATTGGATCATAAATCTGATATAATGAAATATTCAAAAGACACAATTACTGAACAAATTTTGTTGCGATATTGATATTGGGATTATAGCGCGAAGTAAGAAATGAAATGTTTAAATTGAAAAATTGAAAAATTGAAAAAATCTAAATTGAAAAATATCTGATCTTGAAAATGTATAAATTAAAGAATCATATATCTATAAATTAAAATATTTGAAGGAAAATAATAAATTTGAAACTCCTGTATAAAGCTGCAATTCTTTCCCATCGTTAATCACAATTTTAATACAAATCAAAATAGTTTTACTATTTTCATTTCTTACTGAAACTACGTACATTTATAATACATCGAGGTTTGCAGAGTATAAATAAATCACGTAATATACATGATTTACATTTATAAATTACATCATTTATTTTACACAATTTATTCTGCAGACTTCGATGCATAAACACCCGCAGTCTATTACTTAAAAAATAAAAATTGACGGTGACAATCACAGTGATAATGCGAACAACGTGTAACAAACGTTCACGTGAACAACAAACTGAGACAACATGAAAATATTTCCACGAAATCAGGACTTCGCGAATCAGATTTTTTTAATGCTTATCATATTCGGTATGGCTTATCTTTGTACACCAGGCACCAAGTTCGATTGACACAGCGGTACACTGAATCCGCGATCTACGACTGTTGTATATACTTTTTTTGCTCGTTGTCATTCGACTTGTGCCATTTTACCCTGCGACGAAATGTTAATATCGATCGTTTCGTTCTTTTTAGCGTTCCTTAAGAGACTCTGCGAAAGAGCGGACGAATGAAGTAACGACACAACCATTGTCATGTCGGTATTCATCCGTTGACAAACTACACATCAACGAGGGAAACGTCAGTTCGTCATATTCATCACACTAATCATCCCCTGTTAAAAAAATTACCAGGAGCATCCGAGGCCACACATTTCATATTTTACGCGTAAACGAGGAAACATATTTCGAATCAACGTCGCCGCCATCGCACCCTTCGATTAAAAGGGAAACAATAAATTCAAAATGTTGCAAGATGAATAAAATTCCGTGAAAGGAAAGACAATATAAAATAATGTTCTACGCACAAAGCCATCGTTGTTTGATTCGGTTTAATATACATTTAGCTGTAACACGAAACACGTATTTATAATAAGAAAGATGTATCATATCTTAATATATGTGTACTAATATTGTACGAAACCGAATTAAAAGATCGATGTTATTTTACTCCTCATGCTTAATTTTATCAACCCCCGGGAAACTTCTGTGGCTTCACGTTGTTTCATATTTGCATTTCGTAATTTTAGTTACGAATTCATAATTCTATAAATTATTAAATATTAAATTCATTTAAACTTCATTTCATAGTTAAATTTTGTAGTTTTAGTTTCGTAGTTAAACTTCATATTTTTAGTTTCGCAGATAAATTTTGTGGTTTTAGTTTCGTAGTTAAACTTCATGGTGTTAGTTTAGGAGTCACACTTTACAATTTTAGTTTCATATTTAAATTTCACAATTTTCGTTTCGTAATTGAACTTCATCATTTTAGTCCTTAGAAGTTGAATTTCATAATTTTTGATTCATAATTAAATTTTATAATTTTAGTTTCATATTTAAAATTCATGATTTTAGATTCATATTTAAGTTACATAATTTCAGTTTCACATTTAAATAATTCAAAAATTCTTTTGATCCTTAGATCGTATGTGTGATGTTATAATTATTAGAAGATAATGTTCAAATTATTTAACAGATAATTCCTAATGATAAATTCTACACTTGTTTAATGTTGATATCAAAGAATAACTTAAACAATTAAACCAGTTTAATTTAAACCAGTTATGAATTTAAAAATTTGAAAATTAAATAATCCAGCAATTTAGAAATTTAGACGTAAACAAATTTTTAAATTTGAAAAATTAGATTATTAATAATTTTATACAAACATTAATCTGCAAGGTTTAAGTTTCTTATTAAAAATAATTACAGTTATTCATTATTCTATGACGTTTAGATATTATGAATGTAAAAATTGGCCTCAAACCCTGTGGAATGTGTGTCATAAGGGATGCTAATCTCATTGAAATAGGTGAAGCTTGAACGTTGCCAGCATTAAAAAAACAAGCATCTATCTCAGGTGATTCTTAACTGTCTTGCACGAAGTGAAGATTTTTATAATTCTATTCTTTATTTATTGTTTTTACTCTAAAACTGTTTAATATTATGCAAACAATTTCTATTATAATTTTCCAATTTTCTGAATTTGTAAAATTTCCAAACTCCCATTTCCAAACCTGCTAATCTTCGAATTAACAAATTAAAAAATTTCCAAGCTTCCAATGTTCTAGGTTTCTAAGATCTTAAATTTTCGAGTTTGAAATTTCTATATGCTGAAATCTACAAATTCTTACATTTTCAAATTCCCAAATATTCAACTATCTAAACTTCCAAATTATTAAATTTGACAATTTTCGAACCACAAACCAACAAGTGATGGTACCTTTCTCTTCTACATCGTCATTTTCCCTGGAGAGGTCTATTACGCTCGCTAGTGTACACACATAACCATTGAACTGAATTCAAAATACATATATGTTACAAAGGATTACTCCACTTCTACCTACCGCCGCTCATTTTATAACCGCGTACCTAATTTGTGATATACAAGGTGCTCCAGTTTTATTCCCCAACATTTTACGAAATTCACGATCAGCATACAGTGTCGACACAATATTATCAATGTTTCAGTATTCTTAATAGACATTGATAATACGTATTAATCGTCGGTGGTTTCCATTAAGATACTCTACAATTTCAGTATGATTAGTGAAAATTAACTAATACTGTTATATAATAAATTACATATCCTATGACTTTTATTACATTTTAAATTTTCAAAGATTACAATAATTTTGACCTAAAGTAACGATATAAATTATTTGCAAATTATTCCAAAACAAAGTTCGGAAAATACCAAAAACTAATATAAAATGAATAATATTGAAGTTTGAAGTGACCTTGAGTGCTAACAAATTTTGTAACAACATTCATTGCCAGTTAAATTTAGAACGTTTTGCGCTGTAAACTTTATTTTAAGGAAAACATAAATTTTCACAAAATATAATAATATTTGCAGATATAGTACTAAAATGGATTTACACCAATAAAAAAAATACTGCGAGTAGTTGGCAGAGAATGAGTGAACCCTTTCGGTAACGAATTATTTATTCCTAGGAAAAACCATGGTTTCACTAAGCAATTTTTTGAATTGAATTATAATTTTTCAGTTGCATAAAATATCTCCGAGATAGATAGAAATCGAATCTATGGTTGACCATATGAGGACAATGTTTACAAATAAAAATTACGGAATTTAATTACACCAAGTATTTATCTAGTATGTCCTTATATGAAGACTCGCTTTCACTATTGAGCTCTCCGCCTCGTACTCCCCACCCTCCAACTCTTTGTTAGCCACCTTTCGACACTTTTGACAATTTCTCTGATGGTTTTGTCCTATTTTAAAAAAGTTTGATTCTCTGACAAAAACTCGTATCTGCCACGGTTTGACCTGTATTTTTATTGAGTGAGTGGTCGAGATGGAGTTGCATAGTAACGCCCTGATCAAAAGAATTAAAATAAGAAACTTGTAAAACGGTAATTAGACCGCTATGGACTAATAGCATAGTTTCATAAAATGTAGTTTCAGAGCGAAAACAGCCATAATCGCACAGTATTTTCGTCATGCGAAAGAAATTAAGCGCGAAGGGTAGTGCTCTATCGAAGGGTGAACACGCGATGCGCAGATCGCGATCGTCGCGCGTCGCGTCGCGTACCTGAGAATCGCTCGAATAGCGAGTGGTTCGTAAACGCTCGGCGATTTCCGGTAGCGAGGCGTGGGGCGTTCGGGAGATCCCGGAAACCCGGCGGTCGAGCCAGTCAGTTCAAACGCGTCGCAAGTGCCGCGCGTTTCGTCTTCCACTTTGATTACGCCGCCGATTAAAGCAATCCCTTTTTTCCGCCCGGTTTATATACCAAACGTTTCCCGCCGCGTTTCACCGCGCGTGTAACGACGTAGCAAGTGTGACGATCGGCCGACGCGTTAATTCACGGCCAAACAAGAGGTGCGTACGTTGACGAAGTAAAATATGACGGATGTACAAGTGAATCCGAGCAAGGACGACGCCGCCGGCGCGGTTCGACAGAACGGCGACGTCACGCAGCGAACAGGTTGGTGTTTATTACGTGCGCGAGTATTTTCAGTAATCTGGCGAACGCGGAAACATGGTGGAGCACGCGGTTCGCCATCTTGTTAAATACCCTGTCAGAAAATCGCGTCCTTTCGTTAGAGCACCGTCTGCTCTATTCGAATGTCACTGCTACGCATATTGAACGCGAGGAAAGACGCAGTAAAAGTATAATACGAACGACGCATATTTTGGAACTTCCTTGTGAAAATGACGAATGGGGTGTGAATTTGCAAATTATATGGGGTGTAAATCATAAAGGGGAACTTATGTGGGGTTCGAACGATAAGGGGAGTTTCGGACGCAAGCAAATTTTACGAGACGATTTTTCGTGACCGTAAAGCGGATGTGGGAATATTAGGTCGTGATATAATTTAGTGAATTGATCGGGCGTGTTAGCGCACGGCTGAGAATGTTCTCGATTAATTATTTGCGCACAGGAATATATCTAACGTAAAGATCGGGATTTATGTAGATAAGTTCGAAGACAAAGAAGTAATCGATCTTAAGATAAGTGTGGATCTGTGATAACCAAAATATTTGTAATGTAAATGCATCTCTCATAACTGTGAAACGGTTTCGCGTTATAAATACAAGAAAACCAGTTAGCTGTCATTATCAATTATATCTGCAGTAACTGTTACTGATCGTATCTATAATAATTCAAATAATCTCTAATGATAATGAGATGATCCAAGAGCACTCGTAGGCGTGTGTTTATGTTGTGGAGTGTACAATGGCCTCGATGTTCGGGGGCATTAGACTGAAAGCGATGAGAAAAGCCGGTACATAATATTGAGACGTAACACTGGGAAGTCCTTTAGATGCTGATTAGCGTAGTATGTTGTCAGACGCACATGCATAATTAAATCCTTGTTGTGATTTACGCGAAGAAAGATTATCTTGATCGTGTTGTTCGTTGAGCGAAGTTTGCATCAAGTGGTTTGGGGATGAGATGAAGTTCAATATGGACTCACGAATCGGAGTCAATTGCAATACAAAAGATCTACTTCGTGAAACTTCACTGCTTATTGTTCGTGAGAGATATTTTATATTACTTACATAAAAAATATTCAAATTATAATCCAGTTCGAAATTCTAGTATGTGAAATATACATTGTATAAATAGTATTCATATAATAAATAAATATGATTCATATAAGGAATCATTTTAAAATGTTTGCAAACTGAAATTCAATTTTAATACATTATTGCGAAATTTATTATAAATGTAAAATTTAATTAACATTAAAATATGTAAAATACTTCCTTGTTTATGTCATTGTAAAAATATGAAGATAAATTTAATTTATAATATAGAAATGTAGATATGATTTATTTTAATGTCATCTGTCTGTGTAAATTTCGTCCTTTAAAACGTGAAATATTTTTCATATGAAATATGAGAATATTTTTATGAAATATTTTTGATTTTTGAAATATGAAATATGAAATTATTTATATAAAATATTTTCCATATTTCAACGTTAATTGAATATCTTTCGTTTTAATTAAAAGACAACAAAGACAGTATTTTATAATTTTATAATATTGTATAACAGCAACTATTTCATAATTTTACATTATTTTATAATAGTAGGTAGTTGACTTACCTATAAAAACTATCATTTATTACAAATTGAATTATTTACAAAAGTTCTACGTTGTCAGTCGATTCATTAGCTGCAGGCTTTAACTGCAGTCAGCATTGCAAGCAAAATAAACTGCCAATTACCTTGGCGACTAAACGAGCTGGAAAAATTGGCCGAAAAAAGGTCGTATCGTGTGCCAATTAGGAAGTTGACGAGCGTCAATGAGTTAACGATGCTTTGTGGGCGTATAATTGTAAAATTGACGAGGCTTACCTTCGACGATGAGTCCGAGACCTTAATCGGATGACCCTCTCATGGTGTTCAACAGTTTGGACGAATTGGCGTCCACAACTTGTTTATCGCTTCCGGAGAACTTCGCATCTGTGAATAGTACTAAAGTCATCGTAATTATCGGCAATGTCTGTGTAAACATTTTAACGTTACATTAATCTCTTCTTTATTTTCAATCGATTGCAATCATTTAACAAACATTATCGTTTAATATATTATAATATCAAGCACAATGTAATTTTAATTCATTCAGAATCTTATACAGGGGTTTTTTGAAATGGTACAACCAAAAACCAGATGAAACAACATGGAAAAATAAGAAAAAAATATGGAATACAATTTTTTATATGGCGTTATTTTCAAGAAAATTGAATTTGTACATTTTTTAAGTATTTGTAAAAAAATTTGTTCACAGTGTAGAACATGATAAAATCAACAAATTGTTTCTTGATTCTACAGGAAACAAATATTGTAAATTAACAAACATAATAATTAATATCTTATAGTAGTATCTTATATGAATTATTATGTTTAACTTATATTAATATAATAAAATAACTATTGTTTGCATCACTTACAAAAAATATTTTTTTAAATATCAAGGATGAAGCTTTTTACCCACACTCGTAATTTTCCGTAAAATATGTGTAACAGAATATTACTTACTCCATCAATTACCTTTTTTGTTCTAATAAAAAATTCAGATATTTTCGTATACGTCCCGTATTTCCAATTACGGTGATATATAAAACTGTCTGATTTTCGTAATTGTTATGTTGAATGATCAGTCTAAATTTATTCCGTCAATCACCCATGATTCGCATGATAGTGAACACTTTAAATATTCATATTCGTGAAAATTCTGATTGCGGTGTTCCGCACGGGACATGGTCATATTCATTATGGTACTCAACGTGTTAACTTGGTAATCGGGAAACACGAATTAGCTGTCATTGCAGTGTGCAATATTTGAGGTGCAATAATGTATTTACGAAAAAATTTGTCACGAGATAAATGGAACTATTCACTTAATTTTCATTGTTTGTAGAGAGACTGTTTTGTAAAAAATTCAATTACATCTTCATCCATCACAGAGCTATTAATCCCTTGCCATATGATTTATTTCTCAGTCTCGTCAGTCAAAAGTAACTATTCACTGCAATATTAAAACAAGTAAAGAATGTTAAAATCTTATGTCTCTTATATTTAACAATCCTTGACTATGCAAATTATGATTGGACTTTTCAATCATACTTCAAATTGAAACGTATTCGAGTAAGATTTATGGTATTCGAGTGCGTGACGAGTGTGGCAGGAGGTTAATTTTCAAAATGTCGGTACATAAAAATGATAAACAGCAACCTATATAAAAACGTGACACTAAAAGTTAAAGTGCATTATTTATCATCAATATAGAATGTAAATATATTTGTTTCGAAATAACAGAAACAACTCAGAGCCCCAGCCCGCGTTAATTACACGAAGTTCCGCGGGATCAAGATCCACATGCATGCATTTCTCCGCGTGCATTCACACTGACGATTAAATGGATGGTTTGTTAAATTTAATGTGCACGGCTAATACATAAGCACCTATCGCTATGCGAAATGCTTATCGTTACACGAATAGGGGGCCAAGGTCCTCCTCGTTACCCGTGTCCCGCTTTAAGCCCTGTCGTGCATCGCGATTATTAGAACGATTTGCATCGCGTTCTCGAATGTTTGTGCAACTATGTTTCGCTCGTCGACAGTTTTCTATTTAAACCACGATCAATGAATTTTGTAACTTGTTACTGGGCCAATGATCATAGTATTTCACCTAACAAAAGTCAATCAATCTGTGGACAGGTAAATTACGTTTGGATGCAACGTTGTCTTCTGTTGAATGACGTATACCTCAAAAATTTGAACATTGAATGTGTAATTTTGTGAATTCCAAAAATAGTTCAATTTCGAAATACTTAAACTTTTAGATTTCTGAATATTCAAGTTCTTCAATTTCCTCGTTAAGGATTTCAAAATTGTTAGACTTGAAATTCTCAGCCTTCAAATTTCTAGGCTAAACTTACTCATAAACACTCAATGGAAGTTATCTACATTTATCGCAAATTATACGAAAAATGTATGTATCTGTGTCGTAGTGATGAATAGCTGTCTCGTCGCAAGCGTCGAGTAGGAGACACGTCGAGCACGATTAGTTTCCACACACTCATCTGACGAGAATATCTAAACGAGTATAGTTGAGCTAACCGTGTGTACAAAAAAATACTTCATACTTTATTAATCTCGACCGACGAGTTAAATCACGATTGAAATTTCATACATCTCGAGAAGCTTCGATTTCATATCAGAAGCTGTTCTATCGGATTTCTAATGGACTGAAAATAACGCTGCTGTGTCTTAAAATAGGAGTTGCAAGTTATTGAGTTTAGTATTTTAATCGCGAATTTAAAACTTATCTGGTTGAAAGTGGGAGACAATCGGGGACTTTTAATACTTGACGTTATATAATTTATCTGATAACATAGTGATAACCCGTTTTGTTTTCTTTCTCCTGTCTTGTTGTGGTAGACATACACGTTTGTGGCATTTTATCATTGATTTTAATATAAAATCGGAATAAATCGAATTGTGTTCATTTATCTTGTCAGAGGCAGTTTTTGGTGTTTCATGAAGCTGAAAATAAAATTAAACTGTGTATAAATAAAACGTCATAGATTTTATCAAAGTAGCGATGATAATTCAAAATACAATTTTTAAAATGTTTTTTGAAATCAGCAAAACTCGTAACTAAAATAAGCTGTACATAAATACGGTACTACAAAAATTGTTACAAAATAATGATGTGGGTAATTACATTCAAAATTTAACACACAAAATGCAACTTTTGATAATAAACAAATTTTTAAAATGTTTTATGAAGTTGGACAAAATTCGCAAGTGAACTAAATTATAAAAAGAAAATCTCAAAATTGAACAGTGTGGTAGGTTATAAAATAACTATAACACCTAAAAAAAATAATACTTTGACCAATCCAATATTTATAACTAAGCTGCAAATGTTAATCTATGTAATGATCTATAAACTGAATGATTCATACTTTTGCAAAAGAGAATATAAAAAACTGATAAAAATAATGAATATGCAAAGTGTGAATCTGTTACAAACATGTGTACTGATTCTAAAGATATGTCTAGCAAAAAACCCATGAAAGGTTGAATAATAAACAGATTGCATTGAAAGATCAACTGGTATTGAAAAATCTATTGCACACAGACTTCTACAAAATATATATCTACATTAAATTGTATTGTAATTATTTTATTATTACACTGCAACACTTTGCACTCTCCTATATAATAAATACATAAACATCTACAGTCTACCTATGACTAAACTATGAGCTCTGTACTGACACACCTAAGACAACATCAGCAAAATAAGACGCAATTTCGATTAAAGTTCAGTAGTTTACTGTGCATGGTAAACTACTATCTACGAGAGTATATACAGCTACATCTACGTCCATTATGAAACATTCCGTATACTAACTCACGGAGAATATTGACCAAACTCTCGGTGAAACGTAACCACCTACAAGTTCGTGAAATTTCATCACGTTCGTACGTGATTCGTTGCGTTTAGTTGCATTGCACGTATGAGTTTTGTAGATTAGTTGTGTGGTAGTGGTAGCACAATATGTGGCAGTGGGACGAAAGCTTTCTTAGGGAGGTCCACATTGTATGAGTAACTGATGGTAGTAGCTTTGCCAAGAGGTGGTCGAATTTTTGAGTTTCCTGCTTTGTACCAGGTCTATCGTTGAAGGAGGCAAGAACGGGAAGACACCATTTTCGTTCCCCAAATATCTTACATTCCCTAATCTCTAGACCAAATCGCTAAATTCCAAGAGCCTACATCTACAAATACTTTAGATCTCGAAATAGATAAATTCCCAAAATCCATGGTTTCCAAATTGCTAAATACTGCAATCTCTACGTCTCGACATCCCTACATCCCCAAATCTCTGGTCTCCCAAATTGCTACATTCTCAAAATCCCTAATTCCCAAATTCCTAAATCCTGAAATCACAACATCACCAAATCTATACATTGCCAAATTCATACATCCCCAAATCCCTACTTCTCCAAATTCCTACATCCCCAAATCCCTACTTCTCCAAATTCCTATATCCCTAAATCTCTAGACCCCCCAAATTGTTAAATTCCCAAATTTCTAAATCTTGAAATTCCTACATCCTCAAATCCCTACATCCCCAAATTCCTACATCCCCAAATTACTATATTCCCAAATCTCTAGACCCCCAAATTGCTAAATTCCCAAATTCCTAAATCTTGAAATTTCTACATCCCCCAATCCCAATATACCCCAAATGCGTACGTTCCCAAATACCTAGATTCCCAAATCTCTAGCCTCTCACATAGCTAAATTCCCAAATCCTTACATCCCCAAATCTCTAGACCTTAAAATTGCCAAATTCTCAAATCTCTACATCCCCAATTCGAATTTTTAATACACCTCAATTAAGAGTCTAAGTCCAATTCTTTGCATAGTCAAAGATTGCTCAACACAAAATTAACATAACACTTTTTCCCTCCATTTTAGCATTATAACTGTGACTAGTTACTTCCGACAGACCTCATAAATAGATCATAAAGCAAGTTAATAATCAGTATTCTAGTAGGTCTGGCCCCAAACGTTTTCACAGTGGCGGTCACCGTGTTAATATTTACATTGTTCCCCTAGTTGGATTATTGGGTGTTTAGATTTATCGAAAGTCAATGGACGATTTATTGCGACTCGAGTTCACCGACCGGTAAGGTTCTTTGAATTTGTCGACGACGAATACGCGGAAAAACGGGAGAAGCCCTCGACCCCGTCTTGTTCAAGACGCACCTACACAGCATCCGTGATTATCTTCCCACTTCCAAAGCTTTGGAGGGGCTTCCTTCCTATGAAGGGTCGTATAGGCTGAAGGCACGCCGAGACGAACTCTAATGAGGCACGCTCTGATGATTCGAGTGCAATATTAAATTTGTGGGTTCCTTTGTTGCGTTTTCCTAACAAGCGTTCGACCGTTACGGAAATTGCTAACAACTCGCGATAATTTCTTGGACGAACTTTGTATCGTTCTGCCCGTTCGGGTGTGCACAGTTTAGAGCGAATCTGGCTTATGCAGGAATTTGTGGTCTTTGGGATACAGGAAGAAGATACGAAGATCTGGGGATTTAGGGGTGCAGGAGTTTTACGGTATTTGGATATAGAGATATAGGGATTTTGGAATTCGGAGAGGTAGGAGTTTGGGGATTCTGGAATTTGGAAATGTAGAGATATGGAACCTTTGGTATTTGGGGATCTAGGAATTTAGGATTTAAGGAATTTGGAAAACTTGGGATTTGGAAATGCAGAGATATAGAAACTTAGGTATTTGTGGATCTAGAGATTTAGAGATCTAGAAATTCGAAGATCTAGGGATACATGAGTTTAGAAACTTGGAGGTGCAGAAATTTGGATACATCAATGAATTTCATTGATACCATCTGAAACGATGAAAAGTAATAAAAAATACTTGTCAGTTCAAAATTCGAGTGACGAATTATTCGTTGTTAACAGATCGAATAATAAGAGGTTGCGCAATTACTCTAGGTACTCATTATTCACCTACCACGTTAACTATTAACAGGACAATTATGTGGCGAAATGAATTATGCAAAGCAAATCTAAATATGCTTATTAATTTCCTCCAACCGTTACGGAAACGTCAGTTCACATAGTTACATGCGATGAAATAATTACAGTACTTTGATTGACCTACATAAGTACATGTATATCTGTTAGGTATACCAATGAGTATATGTAATACACTATTGTGGAATTTGGTAATTTTATATTTAGAAATTTTGTAATGGTGAAATATTTGCATTTAGAAGTCTAAAAATTTGAAGATTTAAAAATTTGGAAATTTGAGTATTTAAAAATATAGAAAACTGAGGATTTAAAAGTTCAGAAAAATGAAAATTTAAAAATTAAAAAATTTAGAAATTAAGAAATTTAGAAATTTAGAAATTTAGCAATTTACAAATTTACAAATTTAAAAATGTAGAAATTAAGAAATTTGAAAATTTACAAATTTGAAAATTGAATAATTCAGAAATTTGACAAACAGAAAGTTTCAAAATTTAAAAATACGAAAACTAAGCAATTTTCAAGTTTGCATGTGCGTTCTTATCCAAAGGAAGACTACGTTGCATTCAAATGTACATATTGTATGGAATATGTGTTATATGTATATATTTCATTTGCAGAAAAATTCAAAAAGCGATAAAATGAGAAATAAAAATTTTATGTGGTATGTACGTGGAACTATACTGATAAATTGAATTATCTTTATGAGTACTGAAGTTCGTGCGTGAATAATTATAGATTTAATGGGTAATACTCATTTTTATTTCTTGTAGGTGTGTTGTAAATGATAGGTGTTAGTTAACACTTATCACATAACGTATACGTATGGATTTGGAAGTTGACATGTAACTTGACAATTTAATTTTAACAACACAATAATATTAATTGTTAAAATTATTTGTATTATAAATTATATCACATTATGGATTCGAAATACTGAAAGTTTAATATAATTTGATGAGTAAAATGCAATAGCATAGTAATATATGATTAATCAAGCAATTAATAAAATTATATTGTCACTTCTTTTCTTGTATCTTAAAATACTCCACCTATTATTCCGACTTACAATTATTACAATTTTCTTTTATGCTTTTATATTTTTATTTATCTTTATACTACTCTATATCTTATTTATACTTAAATCTTTACAGTACTCTATACATTATTTTATATTTTTAGATACAGTAAAATTTATTACATATAAACGTAGTAAGTACTATTTATAGATTTGTTATTGTCAGATCACAAATTTAAAATTTATCATAATTTATCACAATTGTAATTTATTTGATAATATATCCATTTAACAATGTAATTTTACTGCGAATTATATTCGATCTTGAAATATAGTGTGCTACTTTTTTTTAAATATGTAAATAGTGTTTGAAGAATATGCATTTACATTGTACATAGATTCACTGATTCATAAGATTGCGTTCACAAACGATATCGTGGAAACTGGGAAATTGTGACCCTGTTTATGATATTATAGTACAACTTTAGAATCATGTCTATTCTTGGAAATAGTCGTTCCGGCAATTCACGATTATGTAATAATTTGCAGTGTTTCTTAGGAAGCGGTAAACGTCGGCCTTGGTTACATTTCTTCGCAACCTGTAAGAATCATTCAACAACTCGTCGATAAAATCTTTTCACCTTTAAAGCGAATTTTTTTTACAAAAATTCTTAATGTGTTATTCTAAAATAGTTAATATCATATAATCAATAAGTGTATTAAAATTCTGAAATGCAAATGAAGTTTATATAATATTCACATCATGGTATTGAAATTCTGAAATTGGAAACGAAATTGTTGAAATTATCGTTTAATTAAAACCATCGAATCAATATTACTGCTGATAGAATCAATTCGGTACACGTTAATTACTTTATTTTCATGAAAAATGTCGAGTAATTACATCGAACGCATTTTCGTTTATTTATTAATTTAATATTGAATTCAGGCTAAAAATAAAATAATTGCTTTTAACGAATATTATTTTCATATTCACTTTAAACTAATTTACAACATTATACAAATAAAATTATTTTCTGTACCTATCCACATCAAAAGTAGACTAGTTCTTATATAGGTAGGTAATTTTATATGACGAATTAATTGTCATTGCTTAATAATATAAGATTGCTTGCGTCAGAAGTAGATGTCACTTTCTTTCGCTATAAATTAATCTATAACATTTTGCAACCAAATTGTTTTCTGCACCTACCTCTCCACGTCAAAAGTAGACTCTTTCTGATACAGACAATCTTATGTAACGAATTAATTGTCATTGCTTAATAATATAAAATTGCTTCCTTGCATCAGAAGTAGTCTACTTTTGATGTTGATAGGTGCAGATAACAATTTTAGTTGCAAAATGTTATACATTAATTTATAGTGATAAAAGTGACATATTTACTTCTGATGCAAGCAATCTTATATTATTAAGCAATGACAAATAATTCGTCACATAAGATTGCTTACCTATATCAGAAGTAGTCTACCTTTGATGTTAATAGGTAAGTGTAGAAAACAATTTTATTTGCAAAATGTTACAAATTAATTTACAGTGGAAATGAATATCGAACTCATACATAAGTGCAATATACACAGTACAATTATGTATGCGTCATTACTATAACTTTATGTTCGTTGTTGATATAATATCAAGGTTTATGAAAATATGAGGTGCCATAGACTAATATGCTGAATGCAGCATATGTATATGCTGGATAACCTATAGCTTGATGTATCAAAAAGTCTCGAACATAGTTGAAAACTTTCAACCACAGTCAGCAATTTTACCGATACCCAACTCAGAAACGTTACGCAATGGCCAGCCAAACGAGCATTTATCAGCGCGTTTAACATCGTCGGAAGGCAAAGGCGATTAAACGACGGTGCGTTCAACTCGGATCGTGTTTTTTTCATAGCTCATTAACATCGTCCTTTTTTATCAGCAATCGCTCGTGTCGCGATTTTAGTCACAGGATGTTGCGTTCAAACATTTCGAGCAGACATGTCGTAACACCGCGATCGCGTAACAGGTCGGAATCAAACTCACGCAACGTGCTTTAATCTACATGACTGATGCGATGTAATCGGCCACGATTTTCCTTAAACGAAGCAGTCTTTGGCATCAATTTGTCGCATTCGGGCAGCCCCTTCACCGATTTGTTTCGTTTTTCCGTTAAAGGACACGCGTCGAACAGCGTCCTCGGATCGGACTCGTTGCGAATGAGACACAGCTCAAAGGTAGGCACACACGCACGACGTGTTGTCGTTTCTACCTGTGCAACAACCGCATACCGATAACGCCTCGATCCTGACATACCGGTCATTACGTCAGCTTTAAAATTGTAGCGACGCAATCGGTTTAATGCTGATATATCGACTAGCGTATCGCTTGATGTTTGCTGGAGGATACTTGATTAGTCGCAATTATATCGGTGGTATTAAGTACAACATGGAAATGTTGAGATCAAATTGGATCGATTCTTATTTTGTGTTTTTATTTGTTGGATTAGATAGGATGGAAATTATGAGATCGTAATGGGTAGGATCAAATTGGATCGATTCTTATCTTGTTCTAGTTGTTGGTTTAGGTAGAATTTTTGGGTGGTAAATGTAAACCAGGGATTTTAGTGAGATTAATATAGTGTGATACACATGTGATAAGTTAATGATATAACTTTAGTGTGATGGTGCTTGGGAAATTTTTAATTTTGGAATTTATTATTTGGAAGGTTAGAAGTTTGAAAGTGAGATTTGGTGTTGGAAAGTTGAATTCGAATTGGAAATTAAAAAATTTGAGTTTGACACTTGAGAATTTGAAAACATAGAATGTTGGAAGTTGAGGATTTCGTGGTTTTATAAATTAGAGAAATTTGAGAAGTATAAAAAACGTAAAAAATATGAGAAATTTAAGATATTTGATAAATTTGAGACATTTGAGATATTTAAGAAATTTGACAAGTTTGTTTGGAAATACAGAAAGTTGAAAGTTGAAAAATGTGTAGATTTATAAATTTGAGAAATTTAAGGGATTTTTAAAATTTGTAAAATTTGTGAAATTTGTGAAATTTGTGAAATTTCAGAAGTATGAGACATATGAGAAATTTGGAGAGTTAGAAGCTTGAAAATTTAGGAAATTAAAATTTGAGAAATTTAGTGATTTAAAAATTTAGAAATTTGACGATTCGAAAGTTGAGGCTTTTGAAAATTTGAAATCGGGAATTAAAAATTTGAAAATAGAAATTAAAAGATTTTAACTTTTCACTTAATATTTTCATAATTTAAAAACCCTAGTCCTAAAATCTCAAAATTCAAAAATTTCAAAAAGTCAGTGCCTCAAAATTTCAAAATTCTAATATTTCTAAGTCAAAACATTACAATATCCCGCAATTCCAAAATTTCACAATTCCAAGTGTCAAAATTCCAATATTCAAAAATATCAAAATTTTCATGTCCCAGCACTTTTGAACATGTACAAATCCTAAAAATTTTGAAATTCCAATATCCAAAAGGTTCAAAATCTCAAAACTCCAAATCCCACAATTCTGCAATTCCAAAATCTCTAAATCCCAAAACTGCACAATTCCAAAATCTGATCATCCGAAAACTTCGCAAATCCACAATCTCCAAATCCCAAACCTCTGCAATTCCAAAATCTCAATATCCCACAATTCTGCAATTCCCTAATCTACTTATCCCAAAATTGCACAATTCCAACATCTGAACATTCGAAAACTTCGCAATTCCCAAATCTACAATTCCAAAATCCCACAATTCTGCAATTCCTTAATCTCCAAATTCTCGAACTGCACAATTCCATAGTCTCAAAATCCCAAAACTTCGCAATTCCATAGTCTCAAAATAAGGAAACTGTGCAATTCCCAAATATTCAAATCTCAGACCTTCGTAATTGCAAAATTTACAATCTGAAAACCTTGCAATTCCAGTATCTCCAAATCCCAAACCTCTGCAATTCCAGTATCTCCAAATCCCAAACCTCTGCAATTCCAAAATCTCCAAATCCTAAAACCTCACAATTCCAACATCTAAACATCCGAAAACTTCGCAATGCTAAAATCTGAAAATCCCAAACCTCCGCAATTCCAAAATCTCCAAATCCCAAACCTCCGCAATTCCAAAATCTCAAAATCCCAAAACTGCGCAGTTTCAGAACCTAAAAGAATCCCAGCTGCCATCACCCGGGTTATCGTCCCGCGAGATTTCAGTATCGATCTTTTTCCATCGCACACACCGTGCACCACATATTCGATCGATATTCTTGGATAAAATTACAAGATCCTCGGTAGTGCCAACAGTTGCACGACACCCCGTATATTTTGTTAACGGAGAACCGGCTTATGTCACGTTCGAGCGAACGCACGCTCGCCGTATTCCCGTAAACCAGGAAGGGTATGTGCGTACTCGTACAAAGGCCGAGTAAAAGGGTGAGGGGTCGTGGTGAAAGAAGGGGAACAAGCAGAAGAGAGGGTTTGCACTAGCGCCAGACAGGAGAATCGATAATAAAACGACGCGACGTCGCACAGCATCCATGTTCCAACAGGATGGAAGCGTTTTTCTTAAACACTTAAGATTTTCTAGTTCCCTTTAACCCTCTGTGACGCTCTGTAGCTTTCAACTCTCTGTACTGTATTTTTCAACTTCCATTTTCTTTCTATCACCGCATTTATTTTTATCGCTGCAGCATTCGTTTTGCGAACGAGCTTGTTTATATCGAGCTGTTCTTGTTTCTCGTATCTGGATATGCATTTTTAATCTTATTTGAATAAATGACGTTCATTTTCTCGTTTATATTTAAATGTATATATATTATAATTTGTAAATAAGTATCGTGTTCATGAATATATCTGTATATAGATTATTTGGTTGGACAATAAATTTGAACAATATTTATCATGTTTATAAATAATCTGTGTGTAAATTCTTTAGTTGGGCAATAAATTTGAACAATTATTTAATTATGGATACAATTTAGAATTATATTATGTACAGTTAATGCTTTAATGTTTATATGCATATTGTTGTAAATACAGTAAAATATTGTTACAATCGTATGAAAGCTAATGTTACAAATTTACGAAAAAATGATAACTAAACCATAAATACAAATTAAAATTACATTGTACATAATTGCTATAATGTTTGTGTTTACGTAAATATATATAAATATAATTTATTCTAAAATTGTTACAACTTCAACAAAAATCATAACTATATTATAAATTTATAATTCATGAGTGTAATTTCAAATTATACAAATAGAATACAAATTTCGTACTGAACATTAATCGCAAAACATTCTTACGATACAGTGTGATGAATATACAAAACGGGGAGCATGATGTCATTAAAAGAGAAGAGCTAAAAGCGAAAGGTATTAATAAGAGCCAGCTAACGAGTAGCACAGCTGCTGATGTGAACAATAGGTAAAAAAACGCACAAATTTGCATGCTGCTCCGAAGTTTAAGCCACAAACCAGCAGTACAAAGAAAACATTCGAGTTTAGTAAGCAAAAGAATATAAGAATTTAATACCTCGGTTTAAACGAGAGCAAACTAGTTACAAATGTTAAGTATAATAATAGGACCAGAACAGTAATTTGTAATGCATAGTAAATAAAAATAGAAGTGGACTCATATTATTTTTTCTCATAAAAAATACAAATACTGTGTTTCAATTCGGAGGTCAAAGGAGGGAGAACAAAAAATTATTGAAACTGGAACATTGTTGTTGAACATATTGAACAAACAAAATTATAAATAAATTGGTTGAATATACTTTTATTTATTCACTATCTTACTACTTAATATAACTGAAAAATATATTTGTTACTCTACACTGTTGTGATACGTTTTATCAATACCTTTTTTAATTAGGTTATTAGCTATTTTATTAGTAATTAATTATTTTGTAAATTAAGTAAAAAGTAGGTGAAAAAGAAAGGAGTGCCAAGGGTTAAGCTATGATAAATCTTAAATCTTAAATTTACCATAAATTTATCTTAAACAAGTACAAGTGCACAAGTTACTATATTTCTCTCAAACATTAGCAAGTCTATGAATATAATTATCGATTTACATTATTTTGTATATGTCTCTTGATACACGATTAATTCGCCCTTGGGTACAGCCTGGATCAAACAGCTTATTTATAATATAGATATGTGTATGTTTTGTATTAAATAAAAAGCAAATTTTAATAAACTTTTTTTCTGAACACCGGTTGACAAACACTGCTTTATAAGAAACGCATATCGAATATCGGAACACAAATTAGCTGTTAGATGATATTATCGATTAAACCTGAGTATCCAGATATTTATACTCTATATACTAATCTACGTGTTACCAATGTTTAGTCGATTTACCTCTGACCTTTATTGTTTTATAATCGTTTCGTTGGGAGAGAATGCTACTCTTTAGCTGCATGATAGCAGTAAAATCTACTTTGCTTGTGATATTATATGATGCAAGATTTTAGATTTTATATATTGTAATAAATTCCCTATACGATTTTTACAGATGAAGATTTTATTTATAGATTTAATTAATTTGTACTATCATTATTAGTTTTTAATTAAAGATACTTAACTTCAGATTTAGGAGTTTAGAAACGTGGTAATTTACAAATTTTTAAATTTGAAATTTAAATATGTCGAATTGTAATATTTACTAGTTTAGAAATATAAAAGTTGGAAATGTAGAGATACAAAAATTTGTCCACTTTCAATTTTCTAATTTTATAGTCTTAAAAATTGAAAGAGTACACATTTGAAGAATTAGAAATTTGAAAATATAGGATTTTTAAAACAATGAATTTAAAAATTTTCAAATGCCCACTTAGCAGTTTTCATATTTTCTAATTTAGAAATTTGGAAAGATGGCAGTTGAGACTTGTGGAAACTTACAAATGTCGAAATAAATAAATATGGAAATTTGGAAAGTTAAATTTATTACAGTTACCCTATTACGACGATAGTACAGTAAATAGTCCCTGGCCATCAAATGAGCACCACGTGCACAAATTTCACTTTTATGACTACAATTATGTCATATATGGAAAATTCTTAGGTCATGCAAAATTATTACTAAATACGTTGATAACGATACATAGCAATTTGTTACTATCGTGATAATAAATTGTGTGATGAACGATTAAGGGCCGTGCGTTTAGGTTAGGTTCGAGTATCGACATCGCGTGAGGTGAAATTTGAATGCCATAGAAAATGTCTGCCTACTCAAAAGACTAGTTTACAACTCTCCAACCACATCTGAGGTGAAAAGAATTACAGCTTTTTGGGAAAATGAAGATATGATGTATACAGAGCATGCCGGAGCTGTGACCAAAGCAAAGGGTGGAAATACAAGATATTAACATGTGTTAATACTATGTACAGTAGTAGATATGTTAGTAGCTAATAAATATCATTACAATTTGAACAGGCCTTTTAATTTTACGGAAAATGCTGAAAATTTGTAGTGGTCCTAATTCGATGGCCAGGGAATGTAGTAACCGATTCTCTTTAAGTTGCTTCATACGTCTGCTGGACACACCCCTGTCAATTATCATTATAGTTCTCGATGTCGAGGCGTAACTGATTGTTAGCGCAGGATCGCCAATGTGCCATATCGTCTTACCGGTAATTGTACGATGTACGGCTAATGGACCAGATCGTTGTCTCCGACTACGAATTACGTATTTGTAGTTTGACGACAAGAAAAAAGAAACGATTGTGTCATTGTCTGTGTCAAAAAACGAAACAGATAGATGATACTCTGTCCTCGATCGAACTACGTCTTTCAAACGAGTCGATGTCATTTTAATTAACCCGTTCAATTTTTCTGGTGCTTAATTTAATTGTCGCAATAAGGTTAATTGGGCATCGATTTTTACGAAGACTGGAGGAAATTTTTCTTTTGGAGATTTTTCTCTGGGAAACATGATAGAGGACATTCACGTGCGAATTACTCGGAAGTTTTGTTTCATACTTTTTATTGTATTTTGGAGTAAATAATTATGTTGTAATTACATAGTATATTGTAGTAAATAATTACATTAAAATTTCACAGTATTTTGTAGTATATAATTACGTAATAATTGCACAAATAATTACGTTAAAAATTTCCGAATTAATTTTAATTTTATTTTTGTAAAAATTGAGCAATTCAATATTAAAAATTATTACTTTTATATCTTTTTTTCTTTAGAGAAGTCTATTTTGTATTTAATAAGTATACATATCTTACTTCCCATGTTTCTATATCGATTCTTAACCAATTTTATTTAAATAATACTGTTACACATTTACAAATTTTGAATATGGTATTCGTGATTAGTAACAGCAGCATACAAGAAATTTCTATTTTTAAATATTTTTCCGCATATGTTAGATCATGCATACATTTCTGGCCAACGCAGGGAATTAACCTCTTCGACCCGACATAATTTTTCGTGTATTACGTAATTCTGACTTATTTCATGTTGTTTCTAACTTGCTCAATATTATTTCAAAGTCAATCGTATATAACTGAGGCTAATTAGCTGAAAGCTAAGTGTCAATATTAGATTAACAAATGATTATTTGGATTGACAGGTAATTAGCTAGAAGCTCAGTAATAAAATGTGACAAATCATTATTTTGATTCGTTAAATGATTAATATAATTTTTACAATTTAATATAAACTTCGTGAAATAATTCAACATGAGCGAACACATAAAACAAACGAAAATATCAACAATTACGACAAATTTAATATTTTCCCTTGTGTGGTAATTATTAAAGTAACCACCTACGTTCATCAATCGTCACACACATGTTGTGTAAGCGGCCATTAAAGTGTTAATACATCTCATTTTTTATTTCTGTCGCGGAATGCGTTTACAAAGAAGTGGAACACCCTGTGTATATGTCTTGCATTTAAAAGAATTAGTCGGAAGAAAAAGTAAAGGTGACACGCCGCTATTCTTATCGCTCGGAGACTGATACTTGTTTAAAGTGGTTGGATTTGATGATCTTACGTACAAATACGCCCACGCTGTGCACTCTTTTCCTCTTCGTCCGCTTCATTCTTCCTCTCTCTCGCTAGTTAGCCACATTTAGCTACCTCACGCTGGTCGATTCACGACACTTAAAAGTTATCTTCGCTAATTACGTAGGCAACCTAAATTCCAGCGTGTAATGCTTTATGAATTGTACCCGTGAACTGAATGTTGACGGAACACGTTATCTCGGAAATTCTGATTTTTTCATTAACACCTTGTCGTGTAACATTATCTAATTTGCAGATGTATTATATTATCACTGTTATGTTAGTATTGTATTCAGGATGATGCATTTGAAAAATGAAAGAAATGAATCAGTTTCACAATTTATGGATCCAGATAATAATCTGCTGTGTTTCTGATTAAATGTAGATTTTTATACCTTCCGAGGGAAACAGAAAATAACAGTGTTTACACTAATAAAATAATAATTTAATAGAAAAATTGAGATATTTTGCTATATTTGTCATATCAAGACAATTTTCATATGAATTTAGTTGGATCACATTCATATTTTTATATTAATCACATGTTTATATTAGTCAGTTTTTATATTAATTTGCATTACATTAAGATTTGGACATTTTGTTATATTTTCCACATAGCCAATTTTCATATTAATGTACATTACATTAATCAATTTTATTTTACATACAAAACTTCTTTTCGCGTTTTGAATAATTAGAGAAGTAATAAATACGATAATTTAAGTACACGCTTTTTTCTTTCAAAATGGTGCTAGCACATTGTAACAGTAATGGCGTATAAACATAGAAAAGTATTTTGTTAGAAAATTACTACAAAAATAAGGCACAGGAATATCAGTATAGCAATGGCGGAATAATCTCAAGAATGCATACATCAAAATTATTACACGTAGCTTTATTATCAAGGAATTTTAAAAGAAAAAGTTGTCTAGACAAGGTTTAATGCACGGAACCGAAATAAATTCAGTGAGTTTGAGATTCAAGTTTTTTGTAATATGCACATATAGTTTATGTGTTCAGTTCTATTACTATAATTACGTACTGACGTGCAATTAAGTTCCTAGTAACATATAATCACGGTACGTATTCAATCTGATGGAAAACTAAAAGAAATATTGCATTGACCAGAGAATTGTACTAGTAAAAACCCTTTAATTTAATCATAGGTATATAATTTCAGTTCATTTATAACGGTGATTATAATGTATACCTTGAGTTCTGTTATGGTAAACAAACGCGTTTTATATCAGAGCATGTCAAGTCTAATGTCTGTGGATTAAAAATATTACTAACTACTGTAATTGGAAAAAATGACAGGATACCGTGATAAATTATTATAATTAATGTAATAAATTCCATCTGTTATTTTAAATGGAGGTCATTCAGAAAATATCTGAAAGCGTACATTCAGATGAATGGTTACTGTTTCAAGCAGTTGTCATGAAAAGCCTATTGTGCGAGGGTTCAGTATGTGAAAAATGACTGTACTCGAAGTACAGTGCATAAAAAACTAGTTATAGTAAGAACTGAGTAATGTTAAAATAGTTTATTTTCAGATTATTATTTATTTGTTAATATTTCATTGTATTTTAATTTGCATTTTTAATTAGTGCATTTAAATTTCGTTTCCCTAATACATTTATTAATATAATTACTAATATATTTATTTATATATTAGGTGATAAAATTTGCATTTTCATTATACATATAAATACCTGATACTGTATATTATTGTATATTGTATTATATATTATTATTAATTAACATATTTTAATTTATTAATTAGCATATTATCGATTAAAATTTTATTCTATTAATGTAATGAAACGCTTGTGTACTTTATGGATTGCTCACAATAATTACGTGAATAATTATCTGTAAATTAATGTCAAATAATTAAAGTAATTAATAAAAAAAAAAAAATGTAATTAATCAAAAATAGGTAATGTAATTAATATAAAATTATTAAAATAATTAATTAAAAAAGATGAAAATAATGAATCGACAAAAAATTATTTCAATTTTTAAAAATGTTATTAGTACAAATATTTGTATGTTCACATGGATTTCTGTACGTTTTAATTTCTTCCGCATGAAACTTACGGCATCGACGGAGAAATGAATGAAAAATAAAAATGCGTTAAACAGTTACTTATTCTTTCCACGAGTCTTTCCAAGTGCGTAATCAGAATTGACGAGGTCAGGGAACAAAGTTAATGCGATCCCGATGCAATTAACAGCATACGGAATGGCATCCGAGGCTTTCTCCTCCTTGCTCGTACAGTCGATGAAGTTTTATGTAAAGACTTCTCAGCCATTGTATTCTGAGGGAAACTTTCTGAAATCGCATGAAACACACAGATAACTAATTACGACGAACGACAGTACTGTTTTCGATAGTATCTTCAGAGGCGGAAGTCCATTGTGATTAACAAAAAGAAAGACCAAGAACGTTTATAGATTTCAGACTACGGTGGAATTCTACACTTTTTATGTTCTTTCAGTTACCACGTATTCAAACCCTAAGTTGGCAAGGATGAATTAACCATTCATTGCCCTGCAAATATGCATACATCGTGTAATAATTATATTTAATTACATAAATGATGTACTATATTTAATTACATAAATGACACAGAATATTTAATTTTACAGATAATATAGTTTATATTACAGTTTCATTACGATCAGATTATGTCAGCGCATCTTATTAGCATTTTCGTTGGCCTTAATTGATCTACTGTGACGCACGAGTCCAAATGAAATCAGCATCTTATGTTCATTTCCGCTCAACACATCCATAGTTTCATCTAGAATCTAGGTGATTAAAGATTTAACGACACATTGTCTATTTTGATGAATCAGCGGAGTGCATTTTCGGAAGTCGTTCAACTAAGACGAATGTGGATTCGTTACATAAATATTAGTGTTACGACATAAATTTGAGGTTGGATGAAGTTTCAAAAGACGCAAAATTCACCCTTGATTGGAGAAGGTCCCTAAAAGAATTTTTAGGGACAAAGCGTCATTTACCTCACACCTTCGCAAAGCTTCATTCTTACAGTTTTTATTGAATATCTCCGAAAATATTGATATTAGAGAAAAAAGTTTGAAACAAAAAATGAAGCTCTTAAAAAGTTCTACAAAAAATGTTATATATATTTTTCATGTAAACCTACTATTTTGACTATTATGACGAGAAAATGTATTTTTTAGTAAAAATTTTGAAAGTATTCATTATGTATCTTGGACAAAAATTATCATAGAAAATATGTATAGAGAATGCGTGGTATAGAGAACAAATACACATGAGGGAGTGCAAGAGAGCCCTTGCACCCTTCCGCACCTGTGCCATTGCTATAACTGCCCTGGGCAGAAATCCTGACCGCCGCCATTTTAGGTCATAACAGCCAAAATAATAGATTTATGTTAAAAATGTATATAACCTTCTTTATAGAGCTTTTTGTAAACTTCATTTTTTGTTTGAAACTTTTTTCTCTAAAATTAATATTTTCGGATATATTTAGTCAAAACTGTGAAAAACGTTGCAAGGGGCTAGCGTGGGTTTGTCGCCAAAAATTCTTTTAGGGTTCTTCTTTTCTAATCAAGGATGAGTTTTAGTTATAATTTCAGCGCGATCGAAGGTTTGCTCTTTTTGAAACCCTTAAAGCTATACATATAAATATTAGGACACATGCTTTTGTATTTGTATGTTAGTTTATGGTTTCTGCAGACGTTAAACCAACGCCCATGCACAAATTGGTACGATACTGCGAGACGATTATAAAATTGTCACGTGCCAAGGTTTGAAAATATCTCGGTCAACGAAATCGCGACATCAAGATATTTGTAGAAACTGTTTCTTCGGCTTATTTCGATTCTCGCGTCAAAATAATAGAGCTAATGTACCGAATATGACCCCGTTTATGTTCAGTTAAGTAATCGAGAGGAACGAAATTTCTATTTCTATTGCGTTTATAATTCATTTTCGATTCTTCCTTGTTTGAAAAACAAATTTTAATCGTATTATAGTTTCTTTTTTATATTCATTTATGAATACGAAATGAATTATATTTGGCGGTGTTAATTTATAACTGTGAAATGAATTATACTTGTAAGTATAAATGTATTAGTGTATTATAATAAACACTTTCAAATCAAAATGTCATTAATCTGAAAACATTTCGTTAATTCTTCATGTAAACGATAGAAATACTATTATAATATTATAACCTTAATCTGATAGTGAAGTTGATTACTTGGTTTGTAACATGGAGTCAGACTCGTGACGCATTACACTTCAAACGTGACAAACCTAAATCGTATTTGCATAAAGATCGAGTTGTGAGTTCGATACCAATTTGTGTAATTGAGATTGTTAAATCCAAAATATACCTAACATTTCAACGGTCTTTGTAGTAATAATTAGGTTGCTTTAACTGTCGCCAAAAAACTTGTAGGTTAAGGGGTTAAGTAATGTCTTGTATTTTCGACGTGAACAGTTATGAAAACTGAAAAAGTTAAAAACAAGCTCAATGGTATTGTTTCGACATACATAATTGTTTTCGTGAGAATACTGATCTCGTACAGACAGTATTGTCATATGTTCTAGTAGTTCTAAAGACTGTCATTACATTTCGTCACTTCCTTATGGAAGTAGTATGAAGACTACATATGTGGAAATCTCGTACTCGAGACATGCTATCTAATAGCAATTTCGTAAACAGGAAAAATGGTGTTTACAACAATTACATGTAAGACGATACTAATAATAATGTTTCCTCAGAGGAGACAAGTACAAAGTGTTAAAACAGACAAATGTTATGTCAATTTGACTATGCAAATTATAATTGAACTACAAATTGAAGCGAATTAAAAATTCCAGTAAAATTGATGACAGTTGAAGTACGAGTGCGTGGGACTCGTCAAAATAGTGTAATGGGTTCAGGTTGATATTTGAAAATTAAAAAAAATACCTTCAAGTACAAAAGGGTAATTGTTGCATTTTTGATTGGCCGTTTGATAACGAAAACTGACCACCCTGTATATTGACTTAACGGGTAATGAATATCAATAAGGGATACATGAGAGCAAAAGGATAGACGAGGCTATCGATTCTTAACGATAAGAGAGACTTTGGCTCGTGGCTCGATTCCAAAGGGGACTTTGCGAGGCTTCCGTCGTTGTGGATTAGTAATCTTCGGCTAGACGCACGAGAGTAAGTGCAATACACCTTACGAATCGAATTTCTTCCAATATTGTTTTATTTTTTATATCTGAACACTTTTATCTTGAGACTGAGTTAAATTTAACTCTTTGCACTCGAAAGGTGACTCACAATCGCTATTCAGTTTAATACAAGAATTTTCTGGCAATGAATAATAGGATAATAGTAATCATAAAAGAATTCAGCAAACTTTTTAAATAATGTGTTTAACTTAAAATAAAAAAGGAAAAATGCTTTATTCCTGTTTTTTTTTTAAATGAATGCGTATTTCGTAAACAATGCCACTACCGTCATCTCGTGATAAAAGCTAAAAGTAATAAAACAATGAATGTCTTTCAACAAATTAAACAATCTTCCATTCTATTAATATAATTACAGCATTGTGTATTCACAGAGAAATTCGAGTATTTCTGTTCTGCGTTATTTAACAGTTTAATCTTAATTTGGACAATTAAGAAGATTGCATTTTATCGATCATAAAATGTGGCCATCTAGTGGTAGGTCACGAGTACTAGCAGTAGTTACTTCTCCATATTGTCTGCTGACTTTCTGTACTTTTTTCAGATTTACTACTATTCACATAATAATTGCATTTTTATATAGCGTAATTTAAAGAATATTATGAGTGCAAAATATCGAACAAGCTTTATTAGATAAAAGTTGTGTGTACCATAGAAGAAATAAGGGAAGTTTATTTCAATTAGTGTTACCAGTTTACCGTTAGATGGCCATAGCATTTTAATAGTTCATTTAATAGTCGTAGATATACAACACTTTTCTTTCTACATAGTAAAAGAAAATATTGAAATTTAAATTATATGCAAACCTAATGTGACAAAATACAATTTTCATAAATATTTTTTTAAATGCATTAAAATTTACACAATGTGTGATACCATTCGTCAAGTTTATAAAACAGAACATTTTGTTTCATTAGTTTTAAACTACACCACAAGAGGGCGACGGCAGGTATTGTTTTCAAAGTCCACATTGTTATACATATACAAAATGCATAAAAATGAAGCTTGATTAGTGTTATTATAATATTTATATGTTATTGTTAACTTATTAGATTAATTACTTTACGATAATATGATGTTTTGTCATATTTCGTTACCAATTTATTATTTTTATCATACGTAGGAACAGTAGATGAGGAAACCTAATAAATTAAATTTTTAAGAGCAAGTAAAATAAAAACGAATATTTTCTTAGTAAATATTCTAAACTACATGTAGATATTTTTTGCGAATTATGAATGTGGTGTTTTTAAATTCAAAATTGAAATTAAAAATAAAATAAAATAGAATATGATCAAATACAATTTGACTAACATTTTATTCGCTTTTCTTAGACATTCCAAAATATTTGCATCACAAATATAATATTTTACTAATTAATAAAGTAAACAATTATTAATTTAAACAATAATATATCCTCATAACGTAATTTTCATGCACAATATTTTATTACAACCACAATCTTACTTAAGAATTTCACAGAGAATAAATCAAAATGTAACAATCGTTACATATATCAATAGAGGTTACTTGTTATTGAGGATAAAACGTGCCAAGACATTTCAATGCAAAATTTGAGTAATTTCAAAATACTAAAATTTTTATTACCGCCTTCGCCTGAATTTCAAATTGTGGAACAAAACTAATGTTCGACTGAAATCCCCTGAGTCACGGGGTTACTATACATACAACGTGATAATGGAATAAGTAAGCTACCTATTTCTTCAAAGTTACGATGTTGTACAAGACATAAAATTCCTTCTTTTCCTTTATTCCACAAATATTCTGATTCTTAAAATTATTTTATATTCTTTGACTTACAGATCACTGTTTATTTTATAGTAGTACTATTTATAAACATTTGTGTTAAATGTACTTATGAATTTATAATTTTTTTTAAATTATCTATATCATTATTTATTAGTTATCTCTAAGCATACAATGAACTTTTATTTGAATCATTAATTCAGATTTTAAAAACTTCTAAACTTTTAGATTAAATTATAAAAACTGTCAAGCTACGTATTTCAAAATGCACTCTTTTCGACAGATAACACACAAAATTTCGAAAGTACAAAATTATTTATTATTCCTATATTTTCTCGAAAAGAAATTACACAAAATCGACTTCACCTGAACATTAATAACAATTTAAATAAAATGGAACCAAAAGTACAGTATCAAAGTGACCATATATTTGTCACAAGTAATAGCACGACACAAATTTAATCATAAATTTGCCTCTGATTTCAGGTAAGAAAAATGGCCGCCCACCGATTGAGTCACCACGCAACCAACGAAGCAAAATCTTTACCGAGCAGAAGCGTCTGACGAGCACAGTTTCGACGAACAAACAATGTCGACATGTATGTAACGTCTTAAAGTTATATTCATTGATCCCGTTTTTACCGTGTTCGGGATATGGCGACTACGGGACGCGACTGCACACATTGCTTCGCCATTTGTCGATAACATCGCCGGCCAGAAAAAAGCCGGCAGAAACGAATGAATGAAACGACTGTTCGTCGGAAAAAAGAAGTTTGGCTCGATCCGTGTGTGCCATTAATGATGATGGGGTGCGAAATAACTCGCCAGCATCAATGACGAACTCAGCGAAACAGCGATTAATCAATAAACGTGTTGTAACATTCGGAACGGTGGTAGCCACTCTCGTGACGACGACATTTATCATGTAGAGGATCATTTTTTATTAAGTTACCACGGCATTATAACCGCGAAGATAACAATTTATTGCTAGACATTTCGCGTTTGGAAAAGGTCTCTCGCGTGTTCGACTTTTTAAACCGTTTTGCCGGGTATAATGTGCATCGGAAACGACGATGGTGCACGATCGAACAAATTAGTGTGAAATTTAAACCTTAAGATCTATTAAGTTATAAGCTATAAAAAAGGTCTTAAGAATGTTCACGACATCGATGAAAATGTGCAATTCCATTAATGGACAGAAATACTAATGTTTTTTTATATGAATTTACATTTTTTTTTTTTTAATAATAATTAATAATGAAGTTGTGTATTTATATTTGATTAAAATTATTTTATGGCATATTATTTTGTGTGATGTTTTTGCAACAGAGAATGCAGTAAAGGGTAATAATAAAAATTTTTTTAAATACTTAAAGACTTTTGCATTATTTCTGGCAAACATAAATTTTGAACATACTGTAATTGACCTTGTTCTTATGTACTTAATTTGTATAATTGTAAAGAGAGTATACAGTTTGCGAGAAGGAGGTTTTTCACTTTTTCCCTTTTTCCTTTTTTTACTTTTTTCTTGAAATTACTAGGAGAGTTCATGAATCATAATGGAACTGTAACATGAAATATCTGTTAAATTATTGATCCCTTGTGGTCAAAACCATAATAGGGAGATTCATAATAGCATGATCTATCAACATGTAACAGTTCATTAAAGTCTGAAGAGGAAACTTGGGTGATTTCCTTGTGAGCAAAATGTATTTATTGCACATACGGTGGATTGTTTAATATGACTATTCTATCTTCGCACCAATCTTTTGTTGTCTTTAGAGAATACAGTTTAAATGAATCATCAAGATGATAACATTAGATATTTCTTTCTTATGAAATTTTTAAATGTACCTTCCCTGGAATTTCTTTATTAACTTTATTAACCAACCTAACCTAACCCAACTAGTTGGGATGGATTCCACGACTTTGATAGATAATTTTTTATTTATTTTTATTTAATATGGCGAAGTAAAGACATCAGACTGTAAACTTGAAAATTGTTATGTTTTTGAAGTGAGAGTTTTTCAATTTTTGAAGTCAAAAATTTAGAAGCTTGAAAGTTTATTTTGGAAATTTGAAAATTTGAAAGTTTATTAATTTGGAAACTTGGAAATTTGAAACCTTATAAATTTGAAAATTCGAAAGTTTATGAATTTAGGAAAGTGTCAATTTGAAAGTTTATAAACTTAGGAATGTGACACTTTGGAAGTTTTGAACCTTTGGAATTTCAATGTTTGTAAATTTGAAATTTTCCAAATTTGAGAACTTTATAAATTTTGTAATTTCATACTTTGTAAATTTAAGAGTATCTAAATTTCAGAATTTCTATATTTCTAAACTTGAAAGTTGCCAAACTAAACTCCTAATCTTAAAACCTTGATGGCTTGAAAATATAAAAAATTTCTAAACTAAATCTGAAAATTTGACAATTTTAAAATATAAAAATTGAAACTTTTAATCCAACAACCCACATTTATATTTTTTGTAAATAATCTAAATAAATTTAAATTATATGAAAAGGCAAATTATAAGAGAAGAAGAAATTATGAAAAAAATGATCAGAAAATAAGAATTACTATTTCCATTATAACAGCCAATATTGACTAATTAAAAGTACGATATAATGTGATTTTTGTAAATGCCTATCTTCTATAACACAACGAAAGAAATACACGTTTTCAAAGTGACCTAGATTTCGTTCTAGAAACAAATTATTTTCGACACTTTATTGTCGCCATTTTTTTAAATACTCGATACCAATCAATTTTGGTTAATAACTTTTTTCGCGTGAGTGGTTATTGTCCACATAAAGTGTTGGGTTAATTGAAAATTGTGGAATATCTCCCGAGAGATAACAATTATTTAAAAAATGTTTTTCTATTGCATATTTCCTGAAGTTAAAACACATACAGATTAATTTTTTCTAACAAAATGCCATAACAGTTCTTTATAAAAATATTAAGAATTGACTTTCATAAATACTTGTATCGTTCAAACAGATTAATTTGCTCTTAAATTCTTCACCCACACGAAACTTATTTATACCACACAATGTCCTCTTTAATGTCATTTAATTTGTGCAAGAAGATTTGTTTATTAACGCAATACCCCAGACCACCATTTGCAGTCAAACGATACGCCAACAATGGCGGAAAATACGCGACAAAGAATCGTGGGTGCATATTCAGTATTAAATCAGGACAATAACGTGATAAAAGGGCTTATGGTTGTGGATGATATGGTAATAGATTCGTCTACGCAAACACGTGAAAAGTAATGCTATATCGTAATTACGAAATCGCATGTCGGGTTATGTGAAATTACCTTTCGTCTAAACGTTTTCGTCGTCGTATGATTTTGCACGATAGAAAGCTTGTTGATTTTGTACTACACGAGCAAATATTTATTGAATTCGGTTTATTGAAATACAGTCCCTAGCCATCGAATTAGGACCACGTACGAAAATTTCACTTTTATGGCTATAATTATGTCATATATGGAAAATTCTTAGGTCATGCAAATTATTAACTAAATACGTTGATAATGATGCATAGCAATTTGTTACTATTGTGATAACAAATTGTGTGATGAGCGATTAAGCTGTATATAATTGTATACAATGTACGTATACATGCCTTGTGGATGTTTAAGTTTTCAAAATTTCAAATTTTTAGTTTCAAATTTTTTAGTCTCCATATTATCAAATTTTAAAGTTATCCAATTTTCAGATGTCAAAAATTTCGAATCTTTAAACTTTCACATTTCCACAACTAAAGATGTTAGAAATTGAAAATTTTGACAGCATTGAAGATTTAAAGATTTAACAATTAGAAATTTAGAAAGTTAGAAAAAATAATAACTTGAAAATTCGGAATAAAAAATTTGAAAATCTGAATATTTGAAAATTTGGAAATATGAAAATTTGAAAATTCGAAGATTTGGATATTCGAAACTAAAGAAGTTAAAAATTAAAAATTTTGAGAGAATTGAAGAATTGAAGTTAGAAAAAATAAAAACTTGAAAATTAGAAATTAGAAATTTGAAAACTAGGAACAGAAAATTTAAAGATTTAAAAATTAAAAAATTTGAATGTGTAAATCTTTGAACTTGCAAAAATGTCGAAAAAAAATGAAAAAACTAATTTTCTTCGAAAAGTTTTGATCTTATTCAACTTTGCCCTATCGACAAGAAAAATTGCTCCCAATTCAAACCACACACTTCCCATTCTTTTTAATAAGAAACTTCATGAGTGTTCATTTAAGACATTCACCTAGCTACTGGAAAGAGTTAGCAATTTTTGTCCGTTGTCAAAAGTTAGTTATTAGTTCACAGTATCAAAGCTGTAAAATAAAGAAGAATAGCGACCGCATCAACGTAATAACAGCGGAATTAAAGTGGCTGGTCAGGAAAGGGTGCGTCCATACTTTATTCGTGCTACCGGCTATTTGACCCTTTTGCGGTTATAAGATAAATGTATATGTGTTCATAAAAACAAGTCACAGTAATTAAAATGAAAGCGACAGACATTTCAATGTTCATCTTGTTCTTTCAGTGTAAAATGACGAAATAACGGGTGCTCTAAAAAGGAACACTTTTGGTATTCAGTAGAATACAATAGTTGTATATAAAAACTGTAATATATGTTTTTTTTTATGAGTAACAGATGAAGGTTTATGTTATGATTGTGTCGTGTAAATAGTAATGAGTTGTTTTTTTTGTATTGTTATTTTTGTAGCAATATTGTTTATTAGTTTTACAGAACTAGAGATTTGGGGATTTTGGGATACTAGAATTAGGAATTTCTAAACTCTCAATTTTTTAATTTTTAAATTTGCACATTGTAATTTCCAAATTTTCAAATTCCAAATTATTAAATTGGCAAATTTTCAAATTCCAAAACTAAAATTCTAAATTGGCAAATTTTCAAATTAACAAATAATAAAACCAAATTTACAAATATTGAAATTCCAAATGTTCGAATTCCAAATTACTAAATTGGCAAATTTTCATATTTCCAATTTCCAAAATCAAATTTCCAACATTCAAAATTTTCAAAATTTCACATTTGTAAATTTTCAGTCAAAAATTTCCAAAATTCAAAGTTTCCAGGAACTCAAATTTCTAATTATTCAGTTCAAAATTTCCATATTTCCAAATATTCAATATCTCAAATTTACAAATTAATTAATTACTAAATTATAAAATTTCTAAAGTCCCAAATTTGTAAATTTCCAAATTTCTAAAATCCCAAATTTGTAAATTACCAAATTCATAAAATTCTTTGTTTGCGAATATCTGAAAGTTAAGATAGGTCCATGAAATTCAGCGAAGAATCTGAGGTAGATCTATTCTCCCAGAAAATCAACTTTTCAATACATTCAAACTGTAAAAGCTGTCGTTCACATTCGCCACACTATTGTTATCGATGTGATACAATCTGTAAATCTATTCATCTTGTCTATCACCAAACCTCCACTTTAGATCTTCTACAGAAAGAGAACGTTCTATTGCGTAACGTATCACGAATTATTTTCCTATACCACTAGCAAGAAACCCAATCGTGAAAAGACACTACTATTTACTGCAAGACTTCCAAATTTTTAACCCTTCAAATTCACTATTCTCAAATTTCTAATATTTTACTATCCAAATTCCTAATTTTCAAATTCTCAAGTGTACAATTTTCTAAACTTCCAAATCCACAATTACCAAATTTCTACTTTTCCACTATCCAAACTTTGAAGTTCTGAAATTCTCAAAAATTGTCCAAATTTCCAAATATTAAAATTCCCCAAATTGTCCAAATTTCCAAATATTAAAATTCCCCAAAATTGTCCAAATTTCCAAATATTAAAATTCCCCAAAACTGTCAAAATTTCCAAATATTAAAATTCCCCAAAATTGTCCAAATTTTCAAATCCTAAAATTCCCAGAAAATGTTAAAATTTCCAAATCCTAAAATTCCCAAAAATTGTCCAAATTTCCAAATATTAAAATTCCCCAAATTGTCCAAATTTCCAAATCTTAAAATTCCCCACATTGTCCAAATTTCGAAATATTAAAATTCCCAAAATTTGTCCAAATTTCCAAATCCTAAAATTCCCAGAAAATGTTCAAATTTCCACATCCAAAAATTCCCCAAAATTGTCAAAATTTCCAAATCATAAAATTCCAAAAACTCTCAAAATTTCCAACTCCTAAAATTCCAAAAAATTATCAAAAATTCAAAAAAAATCGAAATTTCCAAATGAAAATTTCGCAGTTGTTAAATAACACCTGAAAAACAAGCATAAAAGTACAATATCTCGTAGAATACCTGCGGACGTCAAAGGCGTTAACCCTTTCTCTTCAGACAGTGTAAAAAAGAAAAATAAAAGCAAAGAAGTGGGAGGAAAGCTTCGGGTGCCTTTGCGTGCGGAAAAAAGAGGACTAGCTACTACATAATTTATCGATAGATTGTTTCGTAAAAGCTCGACGAAGCCGTGTACGTGTATGGGTGGGTTATCGAGTGAGTTGGGTTAGGTTGTCTGGTCGGGTGGTTGGGTGTGAGGCGCAGGAGCAGAGCACGCCAGGACAAACGGACGGACGACGTACCTTACCGAGGAAGGACTTCCAGGTCTTTAGGCGAGCTAGTTTCTCGTCAGACACTGATCGACAGACAACGCAGCAACCGTGTTCGCGAATCCTCCTTGAGGACCACCCTAAATCTCGTGAAACAGGTAAGAGGAACGTACCATTTGCACCAGCAGTTCGCGATTCTCTCCCGTCCGCATCGACGAGTGACGTGCTTTCCTATTTTCAACGATTCTCTTCCATCTTTTCTCCGGAAGTATCTCGATTCTTTGACCCGTATTCGCACCACGAGTCGGTTACATGAATTTTTCCTTCGAGATGCGCAGTCTCCATTTTAGTACAAATTCTTGTGATCTCGATGTTGTGGATTTTGCAACGCGATAAGACTCTTTGCTTCGCTTTAGAAGTGATTTTTTTTTTTGATCGACGGATATCGATGACATTCGTTGGGAATTTTTCATGGTGAATTTTGTGCAGGACGGAGGATGTGAACAGGTAACGCACAGCTTATGCAATTCGTAGGGCACCCGAATTCTGTTTGGACGATTACGGTCAAATTATTAATTATTCACGGCAGTAATTAATGCAGATTCACATAGACTTGTAGAGTATGTGCACAATGTACATTGCACAGTTCGAGGTGCACTCTATCGTGCCACGGCCCTTTAAACGATTTGAATCTGTCGGGAGGAACGTTTAAATGTGTCGTTGTCGGAAACGTTTAAATATATCGTGAAATATTTAGAAGTATCGAAACATTTAAATGTATCGCTGTTAAAAACATTTGTGTTGTAAAAATCATTTTAATCGTCAGCAACATTTAAATGTGTTATTGTGAACAACATTTATATGTATCGTTGTAAAAGTCATTTAAATGTGCTGTCAGGTACGTTTAAATCTGTCGTGAGAAATTTTTTTAAAGTATCGTTAAAATCATTTAAATATGTGAGTAACATTTAAATATGTCGTGAGGAACATTTAAATGTGTCATTTTGTAATGATACATTTTAAAAATTATTATAAATTTCATTTATAAATGGGATAACTAGTTTATAAGTTTGATTTCTTATATTGAAAAATGTGTTTTAATTTATAATCAAACTGATAAAACAGTTTTCTAATTTTTAATTAAACTAATTGATTTTTCACATATTTAAACAACTAAAATTTTGTACAATTTTTAAGCTACTAAAGATTCTTTCCAATTTTTTACAATTTTTAATTAAGTTTAACTTGATTAAATTTTTAATCAAGCAAGTAAAAATTTTATTAAATAGGACAACTCCAGTTCATAGGAAAGTTTAGTTTCTTATATTTAAACAGTTTTTCTAATTTTGATTAAATATCTACCAATTTAATTTTCATCAAACAGCTAGATATTTGTAATCCAACAAAAATTCTTTTTAATTTTCAGTTAAACAGGTAAAAATTTGTAATCAGAATTTTTTAAATTTTTAATCAGTCAACCAAAAATTCTTTCAAACTTCTAAGCAATCAACCAACAATTTTTAACCAAGCAATTGAAAGTTTAAAAAAATGTTTCATCAAGCAACTAAAGATTTAGAAAATTGTTAAATTTTTCTAATTTGTTCAACCAATTACGTTTTTTTAAATACGTTCAAACTAAAATTTTTTTTAAATTTATTCAAACAACTTTCTTGAAAAATGAACTAAGTAACACTAGTTAGTTTCACTTTCCCCATGAGTGAGTCATTTTTCTACGAATTTCTCGTTCGATATAAACGAATAAATTAGTCACACGTTATTTATAAACCGTGTCATTATTCAGTAGCGCGATAGGAGGGAATAAAGTATTAAATATCGCAATGGTATCGATAAAATGGCTTGGTGATGGCACAAATGGTCACAGTTTCCAATGCGCGATGCTTCTCGAAAGCAAAGAAAAAGGGGTAGATGCATCTCCGTTGAGATGTCCGCTCAATAATCGGAATACGATATCGCAAAAGAGCCTTTGTAGAGTTTGCAGCTTCGTTTAATCACAGAATTCGAAACATCGATCGTTGATTGATTATCGATTGTGCCAGCCAATACTGTCTTAAATTGCTTTTAATTCTAGCTTGCTATCGTGACTTTCGAAATCTCAAGATATTTTAACGCGAATCGTTGATCGAAGAAACTTTTGTGGAGCTCTTGTGATCGATGAACGTGTAAGCAAAAGCCATTTTATTTAGATCGAAGCTCTTTTATCGCAGGAAGGTTAAACGTATCGTCTAAATCTGAAAAAATAAACGAATAGGACTGACACGATAGCGAAGAGTTTCGTTACTGACAATTACTGTTGTAGAAACGAAAATATTTTCGCTGCTGGATTTGTTATTCGAGAACGTCATAAGTGATGATTTAGCAGAAGTATACTTGTTTATAATTCGAAGCGAATTTCGATTGTTATATCGATGTCTGTGACTTCTAAGCTAGATAAAATTCTAAACTTGATAATTTATAAATTAAAAAGTGTTCTCATACCTCACACACTTATATTTCACACAATTCCTACTTAACATATGTACTCATACTTCACATATGTTTTCATACCTCACACACTTCATACATCACACATTCATACTTCACATATGTTCTCATACCTCACACACTTCATACTTCACATATGTTCCCATACCTCACACACTTCATTCCTCACATATTCATACTTCACATATGTTCTCATACCGCACACACTTCATACATCACACATTCATACTTCACATATGTTCCCATACCTCACACACTTCATTCCTCACACATTCATACTTCACATATGTTCTCATACCTCACACACTCATATTTCACATACTTCATACATCACACATTCATACTTTACATATGTTCTCATACCTCACACACTCATATTTCACATACTTCATACATCACACATTCATACTTCACATATGTTCCTATACCTCACACACTTCATTCCTCACACATGTTCTCATACCTCACACACTCATGTTTCACATACTTCATACATCACACATTCATACTTTACATATGTTCTCTTACCTCACACACTTCATCCATCACACATTCATACTTCACACATGTTCTCATATGTCACGCACTTCATACATCACATACTCATACTTCACACTCATACACCACACACCCTGCAATATCATATTAAATTTAACATACTTTTCAATCAAAATTATTGATCACAAGTATCTCATCAGCAAAATTGATCATTGTCATAACTGTTAAGCTTGAGTGTTGCTATGCAACCATTTGAATCAAGATGAAAGAAAGAGCTATTAATGCGATTGCACTTATTAATCGAATCCAATTTACCAAAAATTATACTGACGTGTCACTCGCAGAATACTAAATAGGTTAGCATACAGGAAGTGTCGATGCATTCCAGATAACTATACCCACGTGACAATTGCACATCGACGCTGCAGGTGACTCAAAGATGCTGCAATAAGATAAAACAACACCGGGTGTACACAGGCTATCCAGCTGTCGTTATCAGTCGTTACCCCCAATCTGTCTTCTCATTTTGTCCGCAACAAAGTCGTAAATATCACGGATGCACGCAAGAAACGTCTAGCGGAAAATAGCGAAGTAAACTTATCCTTGATAATAGGTATCAATTTTGCCATTGGTATTGCAATTTGGGGCTCGCGAGCGAAGTTAATCTTCTGCGTGTCGACTTTTCTGCACATAACTTCGTAAATTTAGTTTTTACGAAATTACTTTTATCCTGTGTTGTGTGGGATTACCAAGTTACCAAGTTTACAAGATAAAATAGTGAAATATTTGTGCATAGTGTTTTATAATGTAAATTTCTACAGACAATCTCTTAACCTATGTCTTCAGCAGATACGTCAGGTACAGTTAACAAATTGTAGATGCAGTCAAGTAATTGTCAGATAATGTTTTTTATTGATAATTAATTTTATTGACAATTATCGTGTAAATTTCATTTGTTGACCCAGATACAGTTCGTTAGAACTGTGTTTGCGTTAGCCATCGTATCGATCGCGTGTAATTGAAAATAATGAAAATTAGCGTGCGAGCGTGTCAGACGTCGGAATTGTTAAACAAATTAATCCGTCACCGTCGTTTCTTAGCGAAATGATTCAGGCTTTAATAACTTTTCCGAGAAACACAACTTCCCTGTACTCGAGTTTATTTCAAAGCGATGACAGGCCCCCAGATTCAAAGATACCCTATGTTAATTATTTTTACGTTTTTATACGGTTTTTCTACCTTTTTTAACACTTCGCTGCACGGTGTACGGATTCGTGACTTCACTGCGTAGATTTTTGCATTTATTATTCTTTGCTTCGTTTCAGTGGCTCTCATAAACGCGTGTCATTCAAGCAAAATTCAACGATAGCGATACTAATAAATACCAGTAAATACTAGTAAATACTATATTACTAGTAGATAGGAATAATACAAGTGAAGTATATCTTGCATATAGAACTTAAAAAGAAATTATATACTTCACTACATTATTGTTATGAACCTTTCTAACAATATAATTTTACGGAAAGATACATTACTGTTATGTATTTCTTTTTTATTTATAATAAAATAATCTCCCGTGAAGATATGCCTGCAGAGTATAGTTATATAATAAAAATGAGTTAATTTGATAAAAGTGATTAAAGTAGAAAAATAAATAAACGAAGAATTAAATATAAACGAACATAATGCAGTCATTTTCTGTCACGACAAAAGACAACATATATTTCGACAAAAGCATAAAATTTTAACAAAATTCTGTAATTTAAAATAAGGAACCAGACATCAATTACTTTGATTGGGTAATGTTTTTATTGTTAATTGGTAGTTAGCATTAGTACTAGAAAATTAATTAAAATGTTTAACAATCCTTTATATCGCGTGCCATGTTACACATGGTTATATTTACTATGGCGGTTAATGCGTAGACACGTTGATTGCCACAGCGAAAATGAATATACTGAGTGTCCCAAAAAAGAATACATGAATTCTTTCATACACGGATGTGTAAATAATTAGCGGGAAAGATTAATTTACTTAATAACTCGCTACATTTAGTTAATTTATTGTATCAGCTTTATAAATAGTCAATGAACAAATGCATCACAGTTAAATATGTGTAACAGGTAAATAGGTCAAAAATATCTTAATCAAAGTTAAATTTGTATGTAATAGCCAATTAAAGTGTGAGTACATTTTTTAGACATCTTGTAGGAAGATAAATTAAAATATCAATTAAGGATTAATTTACAAAGCTTAGAGTTGATGTCTTAGATAATTAATTTATCAACGTTCAAAGTTTCTATTCTTGTTTTTGTACTAATTATCTTTTTCACGAACTTTTACTCATTTTTTACTGGTAATTTCAAAGAAGAGAGTTGTATGAAAACAATTAAAGAGATTGCACACAAAATTTATTTAACATTTAATGATGACACTGGGGTATCAAATGACCATAATCAAAAATTCCATAATTTCAATTTTCTTTCAACTATCTGATGTAGGTTACAAGTATGTCAACGACCAGGTAGCAGTTTCAATAGCAACGTTATTATGAAAGACTATTATATTTCTGTCACAATGTTTGAAAGTCGTTCCAGATTTTCATTCATTGGACATTCTTACTTTTATGTCATGGATAAATGAGTATTCCTGCTACAAAACAACCGTGAACATTTTGGAACACAAAGGTTAACATCATAAAAGGTTTGAGATAGAAAAAGGTTGATCGATTGCGTTTGTTCGAAACATAAACTTCGATTTTTCGCTGGCTCTGATACTGCTTCGACCAGTTAAGCTATCTAGGTCGTTGACAAATTCTTTTTCCTTGACACTGGGTCTATTCGTCAAAATTGCGGATTATAGACTTCTTGTTTTTATTTTATCTAACAAAATTTTGGATTATATTTTTTCATTTATTTATTTATAGTCGCATCAACCGCTCCTGGGTTATTAGCGACTAAGAATATATTTAAAACTTATTGAACAGATTTGTCGTCCTTCAGGTTATCTTTTAGGGATGATCTAACATTCAAGCGTAATCTATTAGTAGCGTATTTCCTGCAGTGGTTGATGATGTGCTCTACTGTTAGTTGATCATTGCACACTTCGTACCTTTTTGTAAAATATACATGATGGAGAAATAATATATAAATGCATGAAATCGTTGCACGTCTAAAAGTTCCAGTTTAAAATTTAGCTACTGGTCTTTTCCCTTTAATGTGACCGAACTTTTGTTGTACGAAGAACATACTTCAAGTACTTGTACCCAAAAAATACATATACCTCTTAGGTTCACTTCACCTGATCTTCTATTTCGTCCACTATTTAGATTTACTTCTTTTATTATATTTTAGAAGCAGTTCAATTGACAGAGATATTTTTTATATCGTCTGTTGCATCTTAGATTTAGTTCATCTGCTCCACATACTTTGTAGATTTACTTCTTTTATCATGTTTGTTCTTAGTGATAAATATGATAAAAGTTTGTTCTTCTTAAGATCACATCATCTATTACAGATACTTTCTACATACATTTGTTACATATGCTTTTTTAATTTATTTCATCTATGTCCTCTGCTATATCTACTTCATAGATTTACTTTATATGTTACAAACACATCTTAGATTTATTTGATTTATTTCTTCTATTGCTACTTCTTACTTATATGTCCGTGTATTCTAATAATGTTATCACTTGGTAAGATAGTAGAGTTTCGATTGTGACAATAAAAATTCAAACCCTGGAGATCAGAATAAAACTACCGTCACAATAAGAATTGGAATAGTTTGTGGTTTTGGGTACTCTTCAAACTTTCATGATACTTTGGAACTTCGGAACTTCAGAGGTCAAGATTTGTAATTCCAATTCTATCGAACTTGCTATTATAATACAGCCATCTTCGACCATTCATTGTTTACTCATATAACGATCTCAATCCTTCCACTATTTATTGGCGCCTATAAATGTTCAATTGACCTTCGGAGATCAAGAAATGTACTTCCCTTGTACAGATCGCATTTTCAGAGATCCAATCATTTTCACTAGTAATAAATAGTAGTCAATTAATAGTAATTATAGTATAAACAAATTCGTCATTTATGAATTTCCGACAGCAAATAAGTTCTTGTCAAGATTTAAATTTTGATGTACATTTTATAAATTTTGTGTTTATTGAATTTTATGATATGAATTTTGTTGTAAATGTGCTGTTTTAAGTAATAAAACAGAAAAATGTTTGAATTTTTTTAATGTGTCATTAACAATGCCAAACAATATGCAATTGATATTTATTTAAATTTTCTAAGTGTAATTTTATTTTCTCTTTTTGTAAATAATAATTATTATTAGTCGAAGATTGTATGTCATTGCTAGAAATTTATTATTTAACAATTAGGGTTCTAAATTCAACTCCTTTTGAAATTAGCGTTCCAGATTCAAGTAACGAAAAGATTTAATCTGAATCCTTAATCCAAGCTTAAATTTTAAGGCTTTACTATGCTGAACATTTCGTCGTTGAAACTGTTACAAAGTAAATCGAGTTATCTTGAAAAACAATTTCAAGGAATTAGACAATTAATTAATTGCAAGAAATTAAACAGTTGCATTTGAATTGTGAGGAATTAAAAAAATTACATTTAAATCAATTTGAAAAAAATTAGAAGAATTGCACTTTAACTGCAATGAATTTAAGAAATTGCATTTTAATTTCAAAGAATTAAAGAAATTGCATTTGAATCGCACAAATTAAAAAATTTGCATTTTAATTGCAAGAAATTACAAAAATTACATTTTAATCATACCAAATTAAGAATATTGCATTTTAATTTTAAAGAATTGAAAAAAATAGCAATTCAGTTGCAAACACTTAAAAAATCCCATTTTAATTTTAAAGAATTAAAAACATTTTATTTCAATTGCATAAATAAGAAAATCAGCTTACCAAATAAAGTTACTTATTAAACCCTAAACATTACCTTAAAACAATGTCATATTTCGTTGTTTAAACAATATTATTTACATTTATATTGCGTTCCCCATAAATCGTTCTTATTACATTTCATCTTTTTATTCCTACAAAATTATTTGTCGAGGCGGTATTCGAAGAGCGTAGAAATTGCATTATATTGGAAATTCTTTCATTCTTTCCATACCGTTTACTCAAGAGGCATCAGAAGAACATGAAATATGTTATTGAATTTTAAAATGTTTCATAAGATTAGGGTGCGCCTTCACAGGATATTATTTAACACAACAGTCACAGTGGAAGTGGCCATGCGTAGTCGGACACGCTATTATAACGATTACTAAGAATACCATGACGTAATTTCTTAATTTATACGTTCAGTCTCCTAACTCCACTTATTAACATAATACGTTTAATTCTCTAATAAAAATTCTCTGTATTTCTTTCGTTTTTCAATCAATTAAGATAGATGGACATAAATTCGCCATGCTAATGTTTCGAGCAGTGTGTATTTATTTTTTAAATTGCTAGTTAGTCACAGTTTCAAATATGTATACTTTGAACTTTTATGATAAAATAGTAGTTTAAAATGTGATTATTATTAATAAATGATTTATTATTAAAGAAAAATTAGGAAAGAAATTTGAGAAAATTTCGTACGTTGTATACGTGACTTTGCCATGACTAGATTATCAAATTGTCATAATTTAAATTTTATCGACATAATTTGAATTATTAATATTCCCATATTTTCAAGTTATCTAATTTTTCGAATTTTGAAGTTTCAAGATTTTCATATTTTCAAGATATCGAAGTTATCGAGTTTTTAAATTTATTTATATGGAAATTTAGAAGTTCAGAAATGTTTGTTTTCAGATTTCCAAAGTGACACATTACTAAATTTCTGAGTTGTCACATTTCAAAATTTTTTAATTATCCAGTGCCTAAATTCCTACATTACAAAATTTTCAAATCACCAAACTTCCAAATCTGCAAATTACCAAATTATCAAGTAATCAAATTTCTAAATCTTTAATTCTCTAAATCATTAAATTTTCCAATTTCTGAATCCTCAAATATTTCAATATCTAAATGTCCAAGGTACCATATTAAGAAATTAACAAATTGTCAAATTTCTACAATTTTTAAACTTTTTTAAAGAATTGTTAATCTTTCAAATTTTCACATATCGACACTTCCAAATCACTGAATTATCAAATTTTGACAATTCTAATTTTTCAAGTTTACTTTTTTTCTAATTCTTAAACCCCTAAGTTTCCTAACTCCACAATTTCAAAGTGGTACCAAACTCAAATCACCAAGTTAATTTCAATCAAAATTAGGATTTAGTGTTTCTCCTGTACTTTCAATTTTGAATTAAGTGAACATTATACAACTACAATATTAAACGTATTATTTAAGTTTAATGTTATACTTACAATTGAAATGTTAAACCTATTATTCAAGTTCAATGCTAAACCTATTATTTAGGGTTAGTGTTAATGTCTTGAATCTCTCATAGAACATATTATTTATGTTTAACGTTAATATCTTGTATCTCTCATAAAGCATGATAAGACATTTCTCACGCAAGAAATTATTAAGTATCTCCACCTCCTAATTCTCAAATCCCTAAACTTCCTAATCTCCTTAGGTTTAGTCTCCCTAGGTTTAATCTCTCCTTAGGTTTAGCGTTAATGTCCTGAATCTCTCATACAACATGATAAGACATTTCTCACGCAAGAAATTATTAAGTATCTCCACCTAATTCTCAAATCCCTAAACTTCCTAATCTCCCATTCTCAGAGGTACCGAATCCTCGAATACCTAACTTTTATCCAGATAAAGAATTACTTTCACTTTCGAATTAACTAAATACCATGCACCCACATTATCAAACCTATTATTCAAGTTTAAAGACTTGTATCCGTCAAGAAAGAGCACGAGAAGACATTTCTCCGTCGACATTCACGCAGATCCCTCGAATCTGCTAATAGCACGCGTGACACTCGTCGCAGGTGTCGCAGGCTTTTTACGAAGTGTGCACTCATTAACAAGTTAACTTAACCGTATTACACGATGTGCATCCGCGTGTACATAAACGACGACGAAGTCGAACACGCTCACCGGGTCGGATCAATAACTTCAGGAATGGGCACTTGCCGAGTCGTACAGACACGCTGTGTATGACCTGTTTCTTCCTCTCTCTCTGCAAAATGAGAACGGAAGTCTTTGACGTACCTGTGTCGCTCTACTGAAAGTCTTCTCCGATCGTCTTTCAGAAATTAAGTTAACGAGCTTGATTTCAATTTGGTGATCACTTTACTGTTAGTTGATTCGGGGGATCAAACTTAACCTATTTTCTGGGTGGTTTGAGATATGGAATTATTGAAATTATTTTGGGATATGTAATGAAAGCTGTTTGGGGGATTTTTAATTTAGGGACCTTTGATTGTATGAGTTGTCAGTGTTGAATTCGGAGTTGGGGAGAAATATTATTTGGATTTGGTTGATTTGAACTGGAGTGTGTCACGTGGGTGGATTGGTGTTCTATATTTCTATATGTGTAAGTTCCTAGATTTCTAGATTTTTAAATATTTAGGTTTCCACATTTTTTAAATTCTAAATTTCTAATTTTCCAAATTTCCAAATTAATAAATCTACATTTTCCCAAATTTCCAAATTTTCTCATTCTAAAACTTCCAAATTGCTAAATTTGGAAATGTAATATTTCGAAATCTACAAATTTAGAATTTTCATATTACCTACTTCCCAAATTTCTATTTTTCCAAATTTCTAAATTTCTAAATTTCCAAATTAATAAATCTCCATTCTCCCAAATTTCTAAATTTTCTAATTCTACAATTTTTCAAATTTCTAAATTTTCTAATTCCAGAATTTCCCAGTTGCCAAATTTGTAAATGTAATATTTCGAAATCTATAAATTTAGAATTTTTATATTTCTTATTTTCCAAATTTTTAAATTTCTAAATTCGACATTTCTGCATCACCTCATTGAACACGACAAAATTTCTGATTTCTAAAAAATTATGCTTCAAGCGATCACACGTTGTCAGTTTAGGTCATACGTAGTTCGAATAACTTTCCACTAAGATATTAAAACTAACGATTCCTAATTTCCATATTCATATTTAAAATTATACACCGTCAAAAACAATAGTACTAAATATTTATATATAAAAATATGCAAAATCTGTAAAAAATGATTTCACCCCCAAAAAAAATACATTATATTATTTATCTCTAATTCGTTTTCCAAGATATCGTAAGATTCTTCAATTTCCCAAAAGAATTGCAATATACATAGTTAATTCAGTTGCTACCGAAGGATAGTTATTTCCGACAATCAGATATTCGAGCCACGTGTTCATCGACATTAAGTTCACACGAAATTTCCAAATGTATAGATTCTCGTTCCAAGGGAGGTCACGTGAGAGGGTGGAAAAGAATCGTGAACGATATTTTTCGCGAATACGCGGTACAAAAAACCTAGTTGATTGTCTGATTGATAAATCTGAAGGTCTTTAAAAGGTTATCGATTATGCTACCGAAATATGAAAGACATTGTATTCGTAGTTTAAATTCTGATATAATCGTTCATTCAGATTGTATGAATTGAAATACATACATCATTTTTTGAGATTTATACAATTACATACTCAATTCATGACATATTTGTGAATGAACAGTAATAATAATCATAAATGTGAAGACTATATATAATAATATAATAATGATAAACGTGAAACTGTATAATAATACAATAATAATAAACGTGAAGACTACACAATAATATAACAATAACAAACGTGAAGACTACATATGAATATGACAATAATGAACATGAAGACTACAAAATAATAATGAACTCGCTGTGAAGACAACTCACACAATTTATCAATTAGAGTACATATCTAGCATGTCAGGTGTCTGTCCATTAAAGTAATGTTCGCGTCTATCGTGCAAAAGAATTGCATGCAAAATGAGGTTCGAGAAAAAACTAAACGGTTCGACGTACGAAGCGAAGAAAACATTCTAACACTGTAATCAGCCGAATCAAATATGCGTTACTTCAATTATTAGTCTTTTGCACGAAGCTGGCATGGTTTCGTGATACAAACACGATTGTACTTTACCAAGGTTAGCGATCACCGCTATTCTACATTGAAATATGATCCCATTGTGGTCTACTCCTGGGTTCGTTGCGTGCATTCTATCTTCTTAACCCCCAAAACTTTTATTCCTTTGTGTTTTTTTCCCTTCCCCACCTTTTACGCTTTGAACACTTAATTATCGACCGCCCGAGGAAATTTGTATGTAGACATATTACAGGATGTTAGTCTGACAAGGTAATTAATATGTGTGGAAAAAGAGGTATTCTTGTTGCTGGATTTGTGGAAACCCAGTTAGAAATTATTGAGGTTAATTTTTCTGAGATAGAAATATTGTGAAGAAATAGAATTTTTAATTGAAAGTGTTTCATTTATTTCTTTACTTTTTTTTGGTTTTTATTTTATTGACATTTCTTTAATAATTTAAATGTGTTAAATGGCTTCTTATTATGTTTCTATAATTTTAACTTCTTATTTACAGTTGTAACTTCACAAGACTTCTGCAAAACAATAATTTTACTTATTATTGGATTTATAATAAAATAACGTGCTTGGAATTATTAAAATTAATAACAAATTATTTTAATGTATAGAACAAACTATTTTATTCTATTTATAAATAAAACAGTACAAAACACATGTAAACATCTTTTTGATCATTTACGTAATTTCTTCAGATTTTAAACAATTTACATCACTTACATTTAAAATGAACTACCCATGATAAATTTTCGGAAATTATTACTATGGTTAGTCGTTAAAAAATGTAAAGGATTGAAAAATGGAATTTATCCGTACCCTGGCACGTTCAAAACTGTCGTAGCGATCGCACCAAATAAAGTACACTAAAAGTAACCAACGCTATAATCACATCAGCAAGTAGTGTATTTTTTAGCATGTAAAACGCGCGATTATTTGTAACTGAAGGGTACCGTTGTTGCACGCACCATAAATAAGTACCAAAGCAGGTAGACATAGTAATCGAGAAAATGGCACCTCTAATCATTGTAAATTACTTAGGAGAACTCGTAGGCTTAAATTTTATGAATTGATCGTTCGAAACGTTTTCACGTACATAAAAGCTTTGGGTAAACGGTGATTCATTTAACGTGGCAATTTCAATTATTTTTGGCATTAGTCATGTAATCTAATCTTTTTTGTCGTGGCAGGTACAATTTCACAACGCCTTTATGGCAGTGATTCTTACATTCAATTTTTATAATTGAAAACAGTAATTCTTAAATTAAATTTCAAAATTTAAACAGAGTGATTCTTAAATTGAATGACATTAAATTGATTTTTAAAAATTAAATTTTGTTTCTATAAACATTAGAATATTTTCTTCGGTAACTAAGTTTGACTATATGTTATAAAAATATTTTATTTAAATCTCTGTGAAAATGGTATAAAAGCACATAAGATACGTTGCAGATAATTTCATACGTAGCTTTTATAATGAGTTCATATAGAGTTACGTCACTCACAGCTAGCTAGTTATTGCTACAAGATGAAAACAACTGAAGAAAGTTAAAATTTTAGATACCTTATTTATTCAGCGATCCTTGATTACGCAGATCACAATCAGAATTGAACCAAAAATTCAGTCACACTGAAAATACGAATCTAGTTTTTCACATTCGAACTGTAATGTGCGTCACAAATGTGACACGTTGTTGTAGGAGAAGGGGTTATACCGCGTCACTCAAGATAAATTCTATTTAAACATTTTTAAACGAACCACAAAATCGTCGCAATTATTTCAGTCATTTGAAACAAGTAGTTAGTAATTATTTTATCGTCAACGACTTAATTCAAGCTTCTTGAAACATCGAACATGATGACTCACGCTTTAAAAGTAGCGTCCATTGAATAAAGTTCACTGAACACAAGGTAGTAATCGTTGTATCAGCACTCACGTAGAGTTTTATGATCTCTTTGACGCAACGATTACCGTTGCAGGTTTTACGGGGAGATATTTTTTCAGAGCCGACGAGATCCTCGAGTCGACATAAACTATTTGATTGTGCATAAATTATCTGAAAATGAATTCGCAAGAAACTGCAAGAAATGCAGCTGAGTCTGCATCCTTTCGAGAGAATGCGGTAAGCTTCAATTTTATGAATGACGGACGAACAGGAAATTTTCATACGTCAAGATTTTATTACATTGTATTTGCACATACTAAATCGACAAAGCTACAATAAAAAAAATAGGAACACACAAATGTTTTTATGTATTTATGATAGTATCAGAGTCTACACAGTAAACATAAATCATGTAATCTGTAGATTGTAGATCTTATAGATTACGTTTACTACCCTCGACATACAGGGTTAAATGATTCATTCGTTTTGAGAAGGCTATATCTTCAAAAGTATGACACGTACACTCATGAAAAGAACCACAAACTCACCAAGTTTATACACCCTCTAAATATGTGCACCTTTGGTGACACGACACACGTCCAGACGATAATCGAGCACTGATGCGTTCCTTGAGCTCGACTAAGGATTGCGGTAGTGGGGGTACGTAAACAAGGTCCTTAACGTACCCCCACAGGAAGAAGTCGCAGTTAAATCAGGGTTCTGGGAGGCCAAGGGAACAAAGCTAGGTTCTAGGGGAACGCATCAGTGCTGCAGTGCAGACAATTGACAGGACTATGCTACAAAATGTATGGAATGAGCTCGATTATCGTCTGGACGTATGTCGTGTCACCAAAGGGGCACATATTGAACATAGAGGGTGTATAAACTTGGTGAGTTTCTGGTTCTTTTCATATATCTTTCATATGTGTACGTGTAATACTTTTGAAGACATAGCCTTCTCAAAACGAATGAATCATTTATGTTGACCCTGTATCATAAATGTATAAACGATGTAATAATAAGCATAATTCGATCTACTCGTATTTAACTAGTATATTGTTAGTTATATATTACAAGTATTAGAAAATATGTTCAATTGTTCGAAGGAATTCAGTTATTGGTAAAAAATGACCCGATATCGGCTTCCCGCAATTCTATTTTCAATCAAACCTGTGGGACTGATAGAATAACCCGATCAATAATAACTAGGATAACCTAATATAAATATTACTTCGGTTACCTAAAATATCTGCACATAGAACAGTGAAATATGCTTCACCAAATATTTTTATAACTCAACCAATTTACAAGACACTATAGATACTAAAAAATAATAAAAAATACTTGCTTCAAATTGTTGTATTCAATTGAATATTCATTATTTATAATTATATCGAGTTATATTACAATCATAATTAATTAAACGTAATTATATCATGGTTATAATTAATTAGATATAATTTTGTTATAGTTATAATTAATTAAATATAATTATATCACAGTTATAATTATTTAAATATGATTACATTATCGTTACAATTAATTAAATGCAATTACAATCAACATACTCAATAAAATTATATAACAATTTCAATCATCAATTAAAGTCACAAATTTTTTTGATCGCAAGCATTTTGTCAGTTAAGTTAAATTCAGTTAAACCAAAAAAACGTTCCGAGTGTTTTTACTTGTGAATTTCGAGGGGAGCGAAGGAAAACAGTAAATCCGAGAAACTAGTGCTGTAGGTCACGCTAGTCTAAAATTCCTCGACGAATCGCGATGAATGTCGATGGAACACTATAATCATTCGTGGTTTAATCCCATAACGAGTGGAACATTGAACGGTGGCAGGTACGGTAAATACGGATTCTCGAGACGTCATCATTTTGTATTACAGTATCGACTCGTTCGATGGGCTCAGGGCCAATATTGACTGTCCAAATTACTCGTGCACACTTCAACTTTTCATCGTTTTCTCGTTGCAATCGATTCTTCGAACAAATGCAATAAACCTTACAACAAATGTATAGGTAAAGGATATAAATTTCACACGAGTAAAACAGTAAAACATGTTACTGCCTGACATTGATAGTCCCAAAAATCATCAATCTTAAAAATTTCCAAATTTTATTCTTATTGAATAGATCTACATATTTGTATTATGTAAAACTAATATTTATAGCTAACACGTTTCCCATGGTGGTCATATGTGACCAACCTTATAAAGGTTAAATTAATTATTTATAGGAAAAATGAACGAAAGTAGCTTTTAGAGCTAATGTTGAAACAATATCAGAGTAAAAGATGAAATTAAGTATCCTTGTTCATAACGCTTAGGGTTGTTTCCTCTCCCTCTATTTTTTAAATATGTATCTATGAAGCGTTGCACTTTTGTTAAATCAACTCACATCTTTTTTTAAGTCAAGAACAGCCAATCAACGCGACTTATAAAATGAACAGTAAATAGTTACTATAGCATAACAATAAATAGTTAAGTACCCCAAGACCATCCACAGTTTCGAGGATTTCATGAATCTTCAAATTGTACAGTTACTCATTGAAGTTATGTTTCAAATTTAATAACTCATCGCGAATTTTCGTAAGACAAGTTGTTCTTTCTTAGGTAAAATCGAATCAACTATCAGACTTTCGGACGAGACCTCAAGGTCCGCCTGGATTACCAAGGCAGCCTATAAATAATGGTCCTGTAGGACAACCAAGACCGGGACAACCACAACAAATCCGATTTGATAGTCGTTCTCCGGCCGAATCTGGTTCGGGTCAATTTGGAGCACATAGACCGTACGGTCCTCCAAAACCATCAGGAGCTCCAGTTCCTCAAAGGCCACCGCAACCAGGTCAACATCCGCCACAGCAGGTTCCAGCACAAAGAAGTCAAAATCCAGCACAACTGAGTCAACATCCGCGACAACTAAATCAAAATCTACCTTCACAAAGAGGTCAGAATTTGTCACAGAGCCAATATCAACAAAGTCAGAATCCACAAGGTCTACATCTGTCACAACAAGGTCAATATCCACCTCAACAAAGTCAGAATTCACTGCAACAAGGTCAACATCCACAAGGTCTACATCCACAACAAGGTCAATATCCATCACAAAGTCAACATCCATCACAAGGTCAACATTCACAAGGTCCATATCCGACACCAAACAGACGTCAAAGTTTAGCACAAGTAGGTCAACATCAATCACAACAAAGTCAGAGTCCGTCACAAGGTCAACATCCACCACAAAGTCAGAATCGACCACAGCAAGGTCATCCCTTGCAAGACCCACATCCACAAGGTCAGAATCGACCACAGCAAGGTCATCCCTCGCAAGACCCACATCCACAAAGTCAGAATCGACCACAGCTAGGTCATCCCTCGCAAGACCCACATCCACAAGGTCAGAATCGACCACAGCAAGGTCATCCCTCGCAAGACCCACAAAGTCAAAATCGACAACGTCAACAGCAAAGTCAGAGACCACAAGGACACCTCACGCAGCAGGACCCAACACAACAAAATCAGCATCCACGGCAACAAATTAAAACCCAGCAAAGAGGTCAAAATCCAGCGCAGATAAACCAAGGTCAAAATTCACCGCAGAATCCACATATCGTTTTGAATCCTCGATTCATCGCACCATCGTCTCCACGTCCTATACAACAGGGACCTAATTCACATCCCGTGAATTATCATCAACCACACAAGAACGCCGACCAATCTCAACCGGGACACGAGCAACAAAACGTACGTCAGCAATCGCGAAACCCGGAGGCTGCAGCCCGATCCCAGGGGATCGCAGAAAACCAATTGCAACGAAATGAATCGTCGTTGAACGTAGTCCAGCAGGGTCCATCCATCAAGGAGGATAAGAAACATCCGCTACCGCGTATAGTAATCGACAAAATGGCCGATGTTGAGAACGCGAAGAAGTTTCAGCAGTTCGAAAATCCGGTTTCCAAAAGTGAGCAGAACATGGACGACGACGACGACGATGTGGTGATGGACGGGAAAAAGTCGCCGCGTACCAACGGCGAGAAAGAAGCCTTGGTCGAGTGTAAACTGCCGAAGAAGGAGGAGCCGGTAAAGAGGCCGGAGACTGCTACGATAAATGGAAAGGTGGATAAGCCTGAGATCGTGGAAAAGAATGGCGACATATCCAAAGGTGCAAATGTGCAAGAATCCGTGGTAGAAAGTGACGCCAAATCGAAGTCTGACGAAAAGGAGTCTACGAATAAGCACGAAGGGGAGGATAAACCCGAAGTGAAGGTCGATAAAGAGGCAACGAAAAAATTAGAGGAAGTGGCTGATAAAGAAAGTTCAGATAAAGTGGCTGATAAAGAAAGTTCAGATAAAGTGGCTGATAAAGAGAGTCCAAATAAAGTGGCTGATAAAGGAAGTTCAGATGAGTCTAAAGATGCAAGCAAACGGTTGGAAGCAAATGAGGAACAAAGTGATCAGAAGATGAGCGTATCTCCGGATAAATCGAGTACACCAGCGGGCCAACCTCAAAATCAGCAGGAAGCACTCTCTAAATCTCCGGAAAAATCGAGTAGTCCAGCAGACGTGAGCCAACTTCAGAATCAACAGGAACATAAAACAACCCCTAAATCCCCAGATAAAACGGAGAATGAACTGAAAACACCTAAATCCGCGGAGTCGAGTGCACCCGCGGATACGAATAAGAACGAAAGTGATCAACAATTGAAAACACCGTCCAGATCTGCAGATAAATCGCGAGCGAGTACGCCGACAGAGAGTAATGAAGGTAAACCCGAAGAATTGAAGGTGCCGTCACCAGATAAATCGCGGGCGAGTACCCCGGCGGAAGATTCGAAAGAAGCTCCGACGGAAAAACAGGCTAAAAAGGATGAACAGAAATCTGAGACTACGGAAATTAAAGATGAAGCTGATTCGAAGAAGGTAGAAGAAAAGGAGGTTGAAAAGGAGGATGCTAAGGATGTGTGTCCTGCGAAAGACAGCGAAAGTGAAGAAGTGAAAACGGAGTCCAAAACCGAAACAGAACATAGTGAAAAAGAGACGAAAGAGGAAAAATCTGAAGAGAAATCATCAGAGGTAGAATCTGATCTAAAAACGAAGGAACCGGAAGAGCACATAGATGAGACCAAATCTAGTCCTGCAGCGGAAGAGTCGAGTATACAAAAAGAGTCATCTGCCGAAGAGTCTTTGAAACCGGAAGAGACAGGTAAAAAGACTCCCGTGTTAGTGGAAGATTCAGGAAACGTACCGGAATCGATGTTGTCTCCGCCAAAGACTCCAGAAGGAAGCGTGAAAGGCTTCGATCATGGGCAACCGAGATCGTTGTCGGTTAAATCGTCGCCATCTTATAGCCCTCAGTCGCCAGTGTCGCCGAAATCCCCGAAGACACCCAATGATGATGAGAAAATGGAGGGCGATGAGAAGAAGAAGGCTGGTGTCAGTGATGCAAACGATGAAAAGAGCGACGCTAAGAAGACTGAATCGAAGAGCTTGAAAGTAGCGGCGCCTAAGATTTCAAGCGTATCGACGCCTACAAAATTAGGCGAAAAGTCAGAGAAGAAGTCTTCGAGAATTACAGGTTTTTATTTATTTATAGAGAGAAGAACAATTTTTTTTAAGGGAAGGTTCGATATGGCAAAGTGACAGTTTTATTTTTCGGTAATGTTGTTTTATAGGAAATTTGGAGTTTTTTCGTGAATCGATGTTTTGTTTTGCGGTGAATTTCAAGTTTTATAATTCTATTGCAGTTATTTTGTTTTACAGTGGATTTTGAGTTTTATAATAGAACCCAAGATATAAACATTAAATATTTTCAATTCTATAATAAAACTCAGAATCTTCTGTTTTACCCTAAATGGGATTCATAGTGGAACTTAAAATTTGTTTGTTTCATATCAAATTACCAGTTTTGTAATCAAACTCAAATTTTGTACACTAAATTTTGAAGTTTATGAAAAGCTAAGAATATTTTGTTTCATATTAAATTTTGTGAAACTTAAAATATTTAATTTATTTATTTAAAATATTAAAATATTCAATTTTAAGATTCGTGATGGAACTTGAAATATTTTGTTTTACACTAAACTTTGAGGTTTATAATGCAATTTAAATTATTTTATTTCATAGAAAATTTTGAGGTGGAAATATATTGTTATTGTTTTAGCTCGATTCGCTATTGAAATACAGTACCCGCTTCCTTAATGCACGTTTTTAGCCTTTTTCTGAAACAGTACAATAAACGAGAAACAATCAGACATTTCTCATAAGAGCCAATCACACAGTATCATAAATGTGCATATGTATAATTAATAATCTAAAAACGTTTCTACCGTTCATTAAACGAGCGTGCATTAACCGAGCGTATACTGTATCAAGATTTTGCTTCGTGAGTGCACCGGTGACACATTTTGCTGTTCGTTGAAATGTAGGATAAGCATTACAGCATCTTTCTTCTCTGTTCTTTTAGAAATTGAGAATGGTAGTGCATCAAACTCGGAGAAGAAATCTGCGGCTGGATCGCCGGTAAAATCGCCAAGTAAATCTGTCAAATCATTGCCACGGACTCCAGAAACTCCGACATCGACAGGTGGCCAAGAAAAGAAAAGTACGTAATAATTTATAATAACAAATTTTTTGTATCGGAACTTCATTCGTTTGCAAATTTTGGTCAAAATTGTACGTGAGAATTCTAGGATCAAGAGAACTATAATTAATGAGTATTTTAGCATTGTGAGAAATATAAGATGTTTTCGAAATGGTACAATTAAAAACTAAAGTGAATCAACTTGAAAAAATATGGAATACAAATTTTTCAAGTTTTAAAAAATTTTTCAAATTTTTCTTTGACTAATATGAGTTCATTTTCATGAAAATTGAATTTGTACATTTTCTAAGTATTTGCAAAAAAAATTGTTCAGTGTAGAAAATTATTAAGTGAGAATTGTAGCATCGAGAGAAATATAATTAACAGTAGTTACTATAAAAATAAAAGCACTTTTAGTTTATAAACTTGATCTATACTGTAGCTACATAATACAAAGTAAAAAATGAATGTTCAATTGTACGTTAGAAATTAATGTTTTATAAATTTATGCATCTTTGAACGAATATCAACTACTAGTTTCTGTTGAATCACACAGAGGTGCCTATGAACAAAGTTCAAGTGGGTTCAGCGCCATCTCCGAACTTGAAAACGGTGAGATCGAAGATTGGCTCTCTGGAGAACGCAAGCTACAAACCGGGCGGTGGAAAAGTGAAGATAGAAAACAGGAAGTTGGACTTCAGCAAGGCACAGCCGAAAATTGCAGCGAAAAATGAGAAGTACACACCCAGTGGTGGAGACAAAAAGGTTAAGTAGTGTCACAGTATATTATACGTTATATTTCCCATCCGAAGCTTTCAACCCACTTTTTACGAATACACGTGGTACAAATAATATGACACGCTTCGTAAAACGTAGAACTATCTTTATACGGATGTAGGACACGGTGTCAATGACGAAAAGTTCGTATCAATGTGGGTCTTATTTGCTTTTGCTTCACGTTGAGACTACGCTGTACGTGTGCAAAATATGTCACACAGTACCTGGCCATCGAATTAGGACCACGTACGAAAATTTCACTTTTATAATTATGTCATGTATGGAAAATTCTTGGGTCATGCAAATTATTACTAAATACGTTGACAACGATACATAGCAATTTGGTACTATTATGATAATAAAATATTTTTAACATTAAATTTTCCCTACTTGAAATTTTTCTTCTGCAATCTTCAAGTATAATTTTTAAGTGCCAGCAATTTGAAATAATTAGTTCTACTGACTCAATTAAAAGCAACCCTAACGTCCACAACAGTAACACTAATGGCTGTTATCGTGTAAGAGATTTATGACGAATAAAACGCATTTACCAAGATGAATATGCTGTTCCATATTCAATGAATATACGTTATTTGGACATATGTGGATTAATACATACGTACATTCTATGCGGGAGACTGTGATAACGTTTTTGATTAAATTGTTTGTGGGAAATAAGAATTTCTCGAAATTGAAAGTGATTGCTTACGTGGAATTATTTAATTATTTATTTAACATTCATGTTTCAATATTCAAATATCCAAATCTTCAAATTTCCGAATTTAAACATTTTCAAATCCTTAAATTCACAACTTTCCAAATTTCTAAATTTTTCAATCCTGATATATTCAAATTTTCGAATCTCTAAATTCACTAATTTTCTAATCTCCAAATTTCTAAATTTCTAAATTCCCTCTTCGGTTTCTTATTTCTCAAATTTCCCAATTTTCAAATAGCTAAATTTAAGTTTCTAAACTCTCAAATTTTCAAATAGCTAAATTTAAAAGTTTCTAAACTCTCAAATTTTCAAATCGCTAAATTTTGAAATTTCTAAGCTCTCAAATTTGAAAGTTTTTTATTCTTCAAATTTCCAAATTTTCCAATTTCTAAATTCGTAAGTTCCTAAATTTCTGAATTCTTTCCTAAAATTTTTTGCCAACTTTTCTCTTCAGAATTCATCATTTCGTCTACAGAACAGCAACTTCAAAAATACGTCAAATATACATATTAATCCTCGATTTAGTGTATTTTCCGAATACAATAACTTAAACCATTTTTTCATACTTTTTTGAAAATGTATCACAGATTTCTCAAGTGAAACTTCAATGGAACGCGAAACCTAAGGTTGGATCGTTGGAAAACGCGACGTACAAACCTGGAGGTGGCGATAAAAAAATAGAGACCGTGAAGCTCGATTTCAAAGATAAAGCAAAACCAAAAGTTGGCTCGAAAGACAACGCTAAACATGTTCCAGGAGGTGGCAGCGTTAAGGTAAGAATCTTATTTCAATAAATTTATTAGTATTTACTTACTATTTATTTATGATCTCTAAAGGTACTTTTTCATTACCTCGAATATTAACATTTTTAGATCATTCAATTTATTGTTGTATTATAATAATTGTATCATTTAATATTGTATCGATATATTGATATAGACCATTATGGTCTTTTGATAGACTGGTATAGGACAGAATGATATATTGATATAGATCATTATGATATATTGATATGTTAATATAAATCATTATGATATATTGATATGTTAATGTAAGTCATTATGATGTATTGTTATATTGGCATAGATTATAATGATATATGCATTGATGTATTAATATAGATCATTATGATATGTGGACATATTGATATATTGATATATGTAGATCTGTATGATACGTTGATATATTGGCATATGTAGATTATTATGATATATTGATGTATTAATATAGAGCATTATGATATGTAGACATATTGATATATTGATATAAATCATTTTGATATGTGGATATACTGATATATTGATATATTAATATAAATCATCATGATATGTGGATATATTGATACATTGATATAGATCAATATATGACATATAATGATATACATATGTATAATAATATATCAGTTATTATATTGACATTACGTCAATATAATAATGCCATACTGATATGTCAAATGGATATATTGACATATCGATATAGGTCTGTCTTTTATGTTGATATATTCGTATAAATGATGTATTGACATATTAATACATGCATTGACGTATACCCGGTATATTCACATGTGACAAAATACAAACTTGATATATTGATATTTATTAACATCAATACACACAACTTAATACAAATCAGTAAAATAATTATACTTAATTATCTTTCAGTCACTTCCTTGTTCTTTAGATAATTAATTCAATTTTAATGAAGGTAATGAAAAAGTACCGTATTTAACAATTCTTACATAATTTCAAGCAACCTTTTGTCTGCGTTCAAAAATTATTTTAATGATTTCTACAATTAATAACGCTTCATTATTATTTATGAATTTGTCTGCGTGCGATTTAGTTTTTCGTAACAGTTTATATTTACAATAATATTCTACAATAAAATTTCTATTCCTTGTAGAGAATTATATTAATCTGTATAATAGCGTAGAAATGTTAGTATTATAGTGAAAAATCTATGAAATCATGAACAGTTGAATGAAATATTTGAGGCACAGTTTCATTCAGAGCGAACTGAGTAAGAATATAATATAAAAACTAGTAATTTTAATTAAAGAAGATTTTCAAAATTCGTATTCAAAAAATATTTTTCACTTATATTAATAGAATGATTTTCAAACTTATTTCGAACATATTTTTTAAACTTGTATTAATAGAATAATTTTCAAATTTATAACTAAAATATTTTTAGTAAGAAAATATTTTTCAAATTTATTTTAATGGAATATTTTCCAAACTTTTGTTAACAGAATATCTGTTAAACTTACAACAAAAATATTTTTCAAACATGTTTTAATAGAAAAATTTTCAAACTTACGACGAGATTATATCATTCAATCTAATTGTCCTAGTGCCCACATTTTCATTATCGTCATTTACGTGACTAATTACTTTAAAAAGCAATTAAACTGCTTGAACAAGTGTATTGACGAACTGGAATTTTCATGTGTAAATTTTTAACTAGATGTCAAAGAGAGTGTTACATTTTTGTTTAATAATACTTACATTCGTAGTGTTTTATTTAATGTGGTGATGACTCATTTGTCAAATTAAACACCTGCTTTATCTTCTTCAGCATTTATCCGTTCACGACAGTAACATAGTGCTCATTTCGTTCGTACACCACGAGAATAGAAGTTTGATAAATTAGAAAACATATATTTTTATATTGATTGCATCGTTGCATGTAGAATGTCAACGTAGATTCGCATTTACGTCTCAGATGTTCATTAGTTCAAAGATTAGTGTTTTCCACAATGTAGGAAGTAAGAATTCTAGCATCAAGAGAAATATTAATATTTTATACATTGTTGATTATTCGTAGAAAAAGTGTTTGTTCCTGTATTTTATAATCAGTGTTTCATGAAGATTGTAATTTCTTTTAATAACAAGGTTTAATTTTAGATTGTCATATACCAAATGGCAGATTTCGAAGTATAGTCTCGGTATATGGCCCCCTTTTATATGCCTTAATGAACAATTTCTTATCATATTATAAGCTTAAAAATTCAAAATGCAAGTTACATTGATAGAAAAATTATATTGAAGAATTTATATTGCTGCAAAATTATATGCCAATAATTTTGTACGTTTCTTTAATAATTAGTAATATCCAATATTCTTTCTCTCGATGCAGAAGAATCTCAGATATGTATGACAGAGTTGGGCATTATTCGAGTAAAATTGTATTCTATTACTTCTCAAATAGAAAGAAATTTGTTCGATAATAAACAGTATTTAATTTTTTATTAGAGAATTATTCGAATATACATGGAAAATTTAGTTATCATATATGAATTAGAAAAATTGAATAATTGTATGTAAATTTGGAAAATTTTCAAAATTTATTATGACACATCGTTATTCTTTCAAACCTCAAAATTTCGAAAATTTTTTAATATAAACTTTACCGAATTTATTTCAATAAATCTCCATTGAAATAAAGAGTTTTTCGTCATTTGTAAATATGCCCAACACTGCTATATGATTGTGACGATGGTACATGTGACCAATAAATTAATCATATGTCTCAGAACCTAGAAACAAAATAGAAGCTTTCTTTTCACACAAAACTTCATTTCTGACAAAAGTATCTAAATTAAAAATCGATTTACTACGTTTTGATATACTATTGTTATTCATTTTATAATTCGAGTGTAAAATTATGATTTCAGCAATTTCAGTATTTAAAAAATTCAAAATTTAAATTTGAATAAAGAATTTGTAATAAAAATAAAAGATTTTATTGAATGCAATTTTTAATTGAATTAATGTCTATTTCCTAATATAAATATGTTATATTTTTTATTATACTTACACAAATGATAAAAACAAATAGCGCAGCTGTAAATTAAAAAATATTGAAAGGGTAAGATATATATCAAAATCTTGAAATATAACTCTAAATTCTATGAGTTTATTTTTTTAAAGAATCGAGATCATTTTAAATCTTTATTGCATTACTATGATATTTTATTATGAATTTTATTCTGAATATTGTAAGATTTTTATTGACCGTACCATCGTGACAAAGTTACTCTGTTTAGTGAAGTATTTTTCTTTCAATAAAAACCTTCTGCATCCCTTCATCGACGATATAAAAACACGCATTGCTCTTTTGTACGCATGTATTTTCACTTATCATTATTAATAAGTCATTGTTGTTTGTTGATATTCAGTCATCGGCAACGCCACCTAAGACGCCACAGGAAACGAATAACGACGTGAGTATGTCAAAAATTTCATGAAACATTCATTCGACACATTGTTGACCGACTATTTTCAACAATAACCTACCTTCTATTCCTTAACTAATTAATTGTTTAAACTAATTAATTGTTCAAATTGTTCAACCGATTATTAATAACGACGGATTCGAAAATGACTTTAATGTTCAATTAACGCATTGATTATTGTGTCACCGGTTATTGTATAAACATTTTTACACTATATAATTTATACAGTTGTATGAATGTATTGTAGTGTACATTTTTTCAATAAATTTCAGCCTCAGCTTTCAAATATTTCAAGTTTTCACATTTTTGTATATCAATATTAATTTTTGAGAAAATAAACGAAGATATTAAACACATATTTTCAAAATGTAAGTAAATATTTAAATTAATTAAAATTTGCTCACAATGTTTGCTTACAAATAAAGACTGGCAGTACATTTTATAACACCACATAAATATTTTCTGTATTTATAATAATTTCATAAAAATGGATGATTCTGAAAAAAGTATTAAGTTTTTATATCAAATTTAAGAACTTTAAAAAAATGGACTTTTTCCAATAAAACTCTTCACTCTGAACAAATATTTCATTTACATTAACATTGCAGTAACTGCACAAGGTAGAAAGTTGAAAAGTTAAATTTAATCTTTGACGTTATAATTTTCTCGGCAATTACGTCAGTCAGAACTAATTATTCACTGATGCAATGTTAAGGCAAACAGTAGAAGTTGAAGTGCTATGCGTACTCTGCATTTAACGATTATAATTAGAATCGAACTTAAAATTCAACGGTACTAAAAATATGGTTCAAGATTGTTACATTTGAAGTGTAATTGCATCACGTGTGGCACGATATTGTAAAGGGGTTAAAAATAAAACGATCCTGAATAATTGTAATTACATGCCGTTTAAACGCGGTATATAATTAAGATATTTAATATCTTAGGATTAATAGCAACTATTTTAAGCTTGTCTTAAAGTATTTTAATTGTCTTGAAATTTATAAAGGGATATTCTTTTATAATTCATAATTAAATTATATAAATCAATAAATTGCAACTATACAATTAAATAAATCAGCAATTAAATAACTATGAATATAGTTACTCTTCATATAAAAAATATATAAATACATATATTCATATGTAAATATAGTCATTTTATTAATAAACAAAAAATCGTTACGACGATTTAATAAAACTTTAAGTGTAACTACAGTTGAAATGAACTAAAGAAGTAACTATTATTGGCAATCATAATGAAAAAGTAATTTGTGCATTTTTAATAAAAGAAATTAAAATTAATGAAACACGTTAAACACTACTTATTGTGGTACGTGTTAAAATTAAATAACAATCTCATGGAAAAAATACATTAACCTTTCAAAGTTGAAATTTTCTATTTATAAAATAAAGAATGAAATACCTTCGCTGACAGTTTTAAGTATTTCTAGATTACAGCGCTTGATTAGGATACAATATTTGCTGTATCATTCTGTGATTAACTTGTTACGGTATAATACAAGGTGCTCGAAACTATGTTAAACTTCAAGAGCGTGTAATGCTCATTTATCAGAAGAAACATTTTTTAATTCATTGTTCTATTTATTTGCATAAAAAAATGCAATATTTTGTTCTGAATGTAATACACATACTGATATACATATATTACGTATACTGTATATAAACTGCATTAAAAAATTTTATAACTGTTATTATACAATTTATTTACTGTTCTAAATATTTTCTATTTTGTTAATTTTTTTATTGCACAATTTATTATTATTGTATTTTGAATACATATAATATACATATGATTGCACATATTCTACAATTTATTTATTATTTAAAATAATTTTGTATTTGATTAATTTTTTAATTCAATGTATTAATATACATATTGTATTTTGAATACAATTTGCATATTAAATATATTCTGAATATAATAAACATATATTATAACATAGTAGTATACATGGACATGTGTGTACATACATATATTATAACATAGTAGTATACATGGACATGTGTGTACATACATATACATATGTACATGTAGTGTACATGTATTACATGTAGTACATGTAGTACATGTGTTCCATTCATTTCAATTATTGTAATAAATTAAATATGTGACACAAATCACTGTGTTAATTAAACGAAATGCAACTAAGCACAAAATTAATAAACAGTAAATATTAATATTAATGTTAACATTACTATTAATATTCAACAATTCTTAGTTAACAAAGTACAATTTCTCTCCTGTCTCGGTCAACAATTGTTTAACTGTTAATTATCATTGCTTACATGTTCGCATCTCTGTTACAACATTCGAAAACTTCATCATTTCAATATTTTAAACACGATTCAAATCTATTAATTAGAGTGATTAATTCGGCTAAAAACTAACGTCGTAACCGTTTAAACTAACACTCCGTTGCTTTTACGCCAAGAACGAAGTATGTTCCTCAAAATTAGTCCGTTCTTCGTTCACAGTAAGTTCGTCGAGTAAGTAAATTCAATTCGGAAAAACTAAAGCATGTTCTGCATGTTTTCAAATTAGTGTAAATGTTCGTACCTCGAATGGGTGATTTCTTTATGTGCCTAAATCAAACCTACATAGTTTAGAAGACACACGAAACCCATTCGAAATGGAGTTTAGATTCAAGGAAAATTATTAATCTACGATATTTATAGTTCATCAATTATTTCATGTCCATCAAAAGTTATTTTTAAGAATCATTTGAAGTTCACGAAAATCGTCCCAAGTGTCCCTCTTAGATTTTAGTGAATTTTTGTAAATTAATTAATCATGTTATGAATGTCTAGATAATTTTAGACGATTGACAGATTATAAGATATTTAATTTTAGATAGGATTTATTTTCTCTATTTTAAAATATAATTTTGGTAAAATTAATAGTGGAAAATGAAAGATACAATAGTTACTTTTGTGCACAAGTTCAAATTTTTATTAAATTTCAATTTTTGTTACATTACATAAATACATTTGTTAAATTACGTAATATTGATAATAAATTATGTATGGTTGCGATAAATTTGCAGATGGTATTTTTGATAATTTTTGTAACCAAGAAATAAACAAAATATTTGTAAAATTAGGAAACGTAATGCAAAAGAATTCAATAATTTTCTTACATTTTTTATTAAACCAAAATTTTCTAGTAAAATACAAGATATGTATTCTAGTAAAATATACCACATATTTCTATCAAATATTATAAAATAAATTCAATGTAAACGTTTGATTATGTAGAAAATTATATAGAATTTATTCGATACGAAGAACCTAACCTCAATTTTTGTATTATGTTCTTATTGCATCTAAAATTATCAAGAACATAAGTATCAATATCTAAAACTATCAATAAAATTAATATCAATTATACCTAAAAATATCAACTGTTAATTTATCACAATGCAACATTAACAAATTACAAAATTAATAACATAATTTAAAGAAAAATTGAAATTGGTCAACTGGGATTTCGACTGAAACCCAAAATTGATCTCACTATAACTTTCCCAATTAATTATTCCAAAATAATTTTGTCACAAATTTTTCAGTAGGGAACATAAATACTACAAAAACTTCAACATTAAATATCTTTTAAACTATTGATCGTTTGCGCCTAGAACTATATGTTACCTCTAACGATTTTTCGCCCGTTTGCAGCCATCTGACAAAAAAAAGTTTAAAACAAGAATTTTAGAGTGTAGAATTTAGATATCAGTAATAAAAATATTTAACATTTCCGCTACTGTAAATCCAGTAATATGTTAATAAAAATAAAAGTATTTGTAAAACGTGTTTACATTTATATTTGTAAAAAGTGTTTCTATTTGTAAAGGCGACCTCGATTTCGCTGTGAAAACAAACTGTTCTCGAATTATTTTTTACTGATATCCATTGTACACCCTGCAACTCTCGTAAACTTCTTATCAGATACTGGGTAAAAAATCGTTAGGTGTAATATATAGAATGATTCGTTGGAACACGATCTATTTTGTAAAAGTTCATTAAAACCCGAGAGACACTTGAGAGGGTTGCCAGTTAGTCTTCGAGCAGGAAGTAATGAATATTGTTACTATTTTCAGATCCAAACACAAAAACTTGATATCAAAGCAGAGAGTAAGATTGGATCCTTGGATAACGTGAAGCATAAGCCTGGGGGTGGTGATAAAAAGATTTTCAACGATCGAGATTATCTTCGACAAACTGGTTCAAACGTAGAAAGTCTCAGTGGTAGTGGATCACAGGTATGCCTTTCATGAAAGAGTCTCGAGAATCAGTTATTTTATTTAAAAATAAACAGTCATTTTATTAAAAGAATATTAAATAGTAATTTTATTTGAAGAATAATAAATAGTCGTTTTATTTAAAAAATGGTAAATAGTCATTTTATTTCAAGAGTAATAAATAGTCATTTTATTCAAAGAATAATAAATAGTAATTTTATTTAAAGAATAATAAATAGTCATTTTATTCAAAGAATAATAAATAGTATTTTTATTGAAATAGTAATAATAATTGCAGTTACAAGTTCACAGCTAAAAATCTTGAAATAAATGTTTAATATATTTGTCGTTAATTCTTAAGAAATACTTTTAGAAAGATTCTTCTTGTTTGATTAATTACACTTGGAAATTACGGTCTTTTTCTCGAGATTTCTCGTTCTACCACTTATATATGTATATGCACTGTTTACCACGGAAAGCGCTTGAAAACACGCGTTGCATGCTTCTCTGCAATGTTTTGTACGATAGTTATGGTTCTCTTCTTCGTGGCGGAGAATCGTGAATAAAATAAACTTCACTTGTTTATTTGTTTATATTTCGTATTGCTATTTCAACGTTTTTGGGTAACATTTTATAAGTTAAAAGTAAATCTATTATAAATTAATGTTATAACATAAATTTAATGTTAGAACGAATATTTAACTTACTGATAAGAAAATAAAAATTTTCTATTAAATTAAGTATATTTAATTGTCACTTAACTCTTTGAAGCATGTTTTCTAATTGCTTTTATATTCTCTTGCACAGCCAACTACTTTTTTTGTACGACATCGTATGTATAATGTTTAACTCAAATCCAATATTATACTTGATGTTTCATAATGTGTGGTAGGGCTGCATTTTTAATACAAAAATTTAAAAGATTCAAATATTGATGTACTCGATTAAACTTTATATTTTTTATAATTTTGTTTAGGATCCACAAGTATTTTTTACCTCAATGATTAACAGTGAGATGATATCAATTTAATTTTAAATTAAGAATTATAGTTATAATTTTTTTAAATAAAAAATAGAGCAGTTATTAGACAACTTTTTTTGCAGAAGGGTTTTTTTTTACAGCAGTAAAATTTAATTTTGCTCATTATAAGTAACCAAATTATACCTTTATTTATGTATTTTTATGAAAAAATTATTAAAATATTGTTACATTTGCTAATCAAAACGAGATTAGAATGAAAAAACAGGATTATACAAACTTTTCTTGTATGTACAATTCAGTCTTGAAATTTTGTCCACGCATTATGAAACAGTCTATGTTCTAAAAACCATTTACAGAACTTGTCATGTTAATTTCTGTTTAAGGGTGTCCTGTAAACGTAATTTAAAAAAACATTCTCTTTACATATTTTTGAATATCATTTTCTTCCCTTATATTTCAAAAGAATAAAGTTATTTTTATAAACTATTTATTAAAGTAATACAAAATAATCTAATTTAATAATTAAATCAATTAATAAAATCAAACTTTTCAATACTTCGAAGTAGAATGAGTTTCCAGTGCAACAATAATATTTATTACAACATCTAATTCTAAAGTAACAATTAAAAATAAGAACTTGCAATTTCATCATAATGTACATGCTTAAAAAAGGAAATTACTCGACACCCTTAAGACAGTAATCTCGTCCTCACACTGGCACTATAAAGGGTGCCTGCGCTAATTTATGATAACCACGTAACTTTTTAAATATCACATCTACGTTAATAATGACATAACTCAAAATTTAATTTTTGACAACTCTTTGCACTCAAAAGTATTTTTCTGTTGATAAAAATAGCTTTAAAACTTTCTAGTTAAAAAATTTAATGAATTCCTTTGAAGTTATTTCATTATTATTAATTACTATAATTTTCTGTTTTACTATGTTTATACATCATATTTATAACCTACAAATTATGTTTATATATTTATGAACTGTTTACTGTGTTTATACATGTATGAACTACGTTTACTATGTTCTTGCATTACTAAAAATTCGTTTAAAAAATACTTGTTCCAAATTGTTACATTAAACCAAACTTTCTGAGTGCAAAGAATTGTTATACAAAAACAGTTATCATTTTTACATAAAATATAAACTCTCGATTTTCAAAATCTCAATACTTCAACAACCTACCTCACTGCAAACAGTACAAATAATTTCGCACTCCAAAAAGCGAAACCTGGAGATCTGCCAAAAAAAAACTAAACCTAAATAATAGTAAAAGTATCATAAATTATCGCGAGCACCCTGTACGTTCTCGAGTGAGTCAGTGACGAATCGATGATGGATAGTAAATTTCCGTTCCGTTCCGCACGGAACCTCGATGCTTCAAAGGGTTAACGTGACCCAGACTATGATGACCTTGATAGGTCATGATGCAGTGGTTAATGGGCCACCTTAATCCTGTGTGTTGTGCCCGCAGAGCCCTGTGCCCCCTGGCACGGTCGCCGCCGGTAAGAACGGCCTGCCTACTTCGGACGAGAACCTCAACCAGGAATGCTAGATCACGAAAAGAACTCGACCGCTAGACCCGATTTTTTTCTTGTCACTTGCGTCTGATTAATCGCCCCGTACATTTCTTCCCCGATTATTGAACCGGAGGGCTTTCGATCGACCGTATGAGGGACGAGGTGGACACGTTCATTATTAATTCAAACAATCGTGGCCAGATCGATCGGTTCGTTTTATCCCGTTGTTGCTTCGTATCAGCAATAACCAGGAGATTCCATTACGTGCCATACGAAGGAACTTTTCCATGCAATCGAGGTGAACAATATCGCGAAGACTGAGGAAACGTTATTCCTCTCACGGTGCATTGGTGTAACTGGATAGACATCTTTGTAAATGCAGAGATATGACGTGTAAATATCGAACACGTGATCTAACGCGCGGTGATCTAACGAATGGCGATTTAACGCGCGGCGAAATAACGTATTGTTATACGACACGTGATTTCACGCGTGACGATGTGATATGTAGAGGTCTAATGATTGGTGATTCAATCTGAGATGATATATAAGTTATATAGCACGTGGCGAACTAACGCGCGGCGAAATAGCGTGCTTTCATACGGCACGCTGCGACCTAACGCGGTGATATACGACACGGAGAACTTTCGCGTAGAAATTTGTCGTGATTCAGTACGTGATCTAACACGAGGAATTTTTACTCGTTGGTAAATTTTTACTCGTTATATAACGAGTGGCGATATAACACGAGGAATTTTAACGCGTCATTATCTAGCGTGTGGAATTTAAACGCGTGATCTAACGTGAAGAAAATTAACGAGTGATAATCTAACGCAAGGAATTTTAACACACGGTGATATAACGAGTGGCGATATAACACGAGGAATTATAACGCGTCGTGATCTTACGTGTGGAATTTAAACGCGTGGCAATCTAAGGTGTAGAAATTTAACGCGTGGTAATCTAGCGCGATGAATTTTATCATGCGGCGATATAACGCGTGGTGATCTAACGCATGGCGATTTAACGCGAGGAAATTCAATGCGTAAAAATCTAACCTTCTGAAAATCTAACGCGTAGAAATATGACACCCATATGCAACGCATAGTAACAGCGAGCAGTATAACGCGTGGCGATATAACGCGAGGTAAACCAACCGGTAAAATAACGAGGAAAAAAGAACCGCACGGCAATGTAACGTGTAGTCATAGAACGTGACAACGTATCGAGTGGTAATCTAACGCATGGCGATATAACACGTGGCCATATAACGCACGACAGTATCCTAGCATCCCTCCAAAAATCTTAGTTACACCAATGCATACGTGTACGTTTTTCCAATCGATAACGTGTATCAGACCACGTCAATTGATTCTTTTTCCACGCATTTATCCTTAAAACACTTGACGACCGATCATCGACGTACCAGCGGTCGTTTGTTTACGTATACGTGACGGAAGTTGAAGTTGTTCGAAGAAAGTTAATAATAAAGATAGAGAACATAGGGTCGTCGGGACGGTTATTAAGCAAAATTTTGTTGGAACGAAAGGGGACAGTTCGCGATACCTTTTCAGATCGAGAAAATGGCCGTCGGAGAATTTTCGTACGATTCAACCAAATGACACCGATCATCCCATTATACATAGCGCAAACTCGCTCAAGGTATACTACAATTTTATCGCGGAATTTTTATAAGAACGACATTTTGTCGCGAATTCAAATGTTAGATTGTAAGAAGCAAGGAAACGGGATTTCCTTTAAATCGATGAAATGTTATGCAAGACAACGCTTAGCAATTGTTTGCTATACACTGTAGATCGCAATAAGAAGCATTTAAGACTGGACGACTTACGGTTACATTTTTCTGGTCTGAAAAGGAGACGCGATAACGTGATACGCTTAAGTGAATAACAAGCGAATTCTCATTTTTCGTGGTCGTTTGAAACAGTGATGGGCAGATCAGGTGCCTGGTGAAAAAGTGTCAGAGATTAGTAGAAAAATAGATATTTGAAAATTTGATCATTTAGAAGTTTGACAATTTTTGACTGTAGATATTTCTAAATTTTCGAATTTTTTACCGTGGAAGTACAGGTATTTAGAAATTTAGTCATTTGGAATTTGAACATTTTTAAGTGTGATAACGTGGAATTTGAAATTGAGGAGTTTTGAAATTTCATAATTTGGAATTTGGAATTTAAGAATTTAGGAATTTTGAAATTTTGCAGTTTCATAATTTGGAATTTGGAATTTAAGAATTTAGGAATTTTGAAATTTCATAATTTGGAATTTAAAAATTTGATAATTTTGGATTTGGAATTAAAAAGTTTAGAAATATAAGAATAGGTAATTTGTAATTAATTAATTTTAAAATATAGGAATAAGGAATTTGTAATTATAGAAATGTGATAAGAAATTTGAATTTTCAGAAATAAATTTGAAAGTATAAATTTCCAACTCTCCAAATTTTTAAACTTCAAAAAACTCCAACCCTCCAAATTTTCAAACTTCAAAAAAATCCTCATCTCGAAATTTTTAACTTCAAAAATGTTCAAATCTACAAATACAAAAATTAAGAAATATCAAACTTGAGGAGCTGACGACCGACCAGTACCCGTTGCCCATCATTGCTTTATAATACGATCCTAACGCATCCCAACCGGACAAATATAAATAAAACGTATGAATAGCATAATAGCGGACTCATTATGCAGATCGATTAGTATTGCGATTTACCGGTGGCCGAGAGTAGGTGTATTTTTGTTAAACCTGCGAGATGTACCGTGATTTCAGGGCTGTTTTGGGAATGGCCAACCATTGTACTAACAAAAAGCTTTGAATGTGTTGTAGCAGTAAAAATAAAAGATATAAAATGAACATAAAAACCTCCGGATTATTAATATTATCTTCAGGGCCGCGTTTACCATTAAACAAAATAAAAGCACTCGCTGAGCAAAAGAGACCCGCTATTTGTTTCAACAGCTATTTATTATAAGAATATTGTTAATAAGTTTACACGTACCAAAATTGAAAAACAAAAATTTTAATTTTATCCAAAAACATATTGTTTTTTTATTTTCGTTTTATATTGTTTTGTAATTTCAGATTGTAATAATATAAATTACTGCAGCTTTAAAAATTGTACTTCTTTTTTTTATAGAATGTCACCCCTCGTTCTTTACGTATGAAAAATTTTTATTTGAACACACGTTTATTTGTGTGCAGGGCCCGAAATGATCTGTACGCGGTCCTGATTATCTTGTATTTACCTGATCTCAATTCAAATCAATCTTTCTCTCAAATTTAGCGAGTTAATAACCAGTCATAAAGAAACAAAGAGAAACATTGATAATATTGTTAACAAATGTTTATTTTTTGTTTGCTTTATAACATCAAGTTCTTTTCTTGATTCTTGTGCAACGAATGTGACTTTGAAAGATTGTCAATTACATTTTCTTTCGTATTTATTTAGAATAAAAGTATTGTGATAAATTGTGAATAAGTAATTATAATCGTTCTAGAAAGTATAATAGTCATGTAATGCCATTTTATTTTCTCACCTAAAAACTCGCGGAGTGCTTTAAGAAATTTTATATAAAATCAAAACAAAATTTTTATTTTTAAATAAGCCGATGATATTTTTAACGATTCTTTAATTGATAAATTAAATTGATTTGAAAAATTCTTGATTAAGTAAATTTTAAAACTTCACTGTAAGAGGTAAATGAAGGACACCATGATTTTAGGACATATTTTATATGGTGTCATTTTATACAAAGTTTTAACTAATTATAAGACTAATTATAAGTTTTAACTATTATTTTTAATAATTATATACCATTTTTATCTAAACATAAGTATACTTCTTAAAATTGTATTCATAATTGCGTTTTTTATTCTATCAATTTTTTAAATTCAAATTTTAGTATCTTAAAAAATTTACTGCGGTATAATAAATTTAAAAGTACTTAGTTTAGTTATATTTATAAATAAAATTTATAAATGTAAATATTCATAATTAAGAAAAATTGATTTTTATTAGTATTCTGTAAACAAAATTTTACAGTAACTATAAAATCTATCTAAACAGTAAAAATATATATTTTTCTTAAATTTCTTGGAAAGAATTTTCACATTCATATTCGACGCACAACAATCTATGAAAGACACTTATTGGATGTTGTAAAACAAACAATTTAATTTGTTAGAAATTAACAATTTTAATTTGTTAGAAGATAACTTGAATCTGTAATATAAATACTGCAGGCAACGCTTATAAAAATGCTTATCTATTAAGAAATTAAACAATTTCCGTGACATGAAATGAAAAATAACTTAAAATTAACAAGATACCAATCGTAACGTTAGAAATTAATAACATTTAGAGGTTTACCTAAACTCGCCTACTCCCGAATAAAAAAAAACCACACGATTCATATTTAGAATAGTGAGATAAAAATTAGAGCAGATGTGATGCATAAATTTTTAGTCGAAACGCGTACAATTTTCAATCTTGCTATTCTAAACTCACCTTGATGTTGATTATAAACATGTGAACAATGTTCAATGAACAAAATTTAACTCGGAAGAATACGATTGTATCGTTAAATGAACGGAGAATGGTTTTATTCAAAATGCAGAACTATTCATTAAAAACTATTGTCGTTCATTAAACAAATTATTGGAATATTCGAACAAAAGCAAGATTCTTGGAATCGTATTTCAGTCTGTCGTTGATGATTGAAAATAATTGAATTTGAGAATAAATCGGCTGAATGAAGAGCAATGACCGAAGAATGATTAACACTAGAACAACCGGTGTTGATTGTTACCTAATTTTAAATTATTGCAAACAAATTAGAGAAATATATAAATAGTATTTAATACTTACCTAATTATTTCTGTAATTTAAAATAAATCAGAAATCCGTCATACTGATGGATTTGGTTGTTCCGGTGTTATTAATTAACACATTGACGTTGAGTAACGTGTTGACTGCCATAGAAATACTTAATATGAATTATGAATCATTGATCTTTAAAAGAAAAATGAATGTGAGAGGTTCGGATATGAATTTTTAAAAATATCAGAATATTAGTTTTTTTAAATAATATTCAATTTGTTCTTTAGTGGACATTAAAATTATAATATTTTGAAGTAGTTTCTTTCTCTCGATTTCTTAATTATTTGAGGGAATTAAATTCATCTGTCATGACGGCCATCGGCCACCATCTTTTGCTATCTTGTATTACCAGGGTAATTCTAGAATTATTTTTAATTATTTCTCTAAATCGATCTTTTAATCGACACAAAAATTACATAAAAATTATTTACTCTATCCTACAAAAATTTACTTTACATATCAGTTAGCAATAACACACATTCAGTTTTCCAAATTAACCGTATGTGTTTGATATACAGTACTATACAAAATTTAAGTACACCTACACTTGCATTCTACACTTATAAACTAACATAAAACACTTAATAATATTTAAATAAAAACTACAGGGTCTAACACATCGCCATATCTGAATTAATATGTACTTTTTTAACTACGGTTAGAAAAATTAATTAGAGTAAATGTTCATAGCACCTAACACATTTATAATGTCACAATCATCACTTCGAATTTCAGTATCCTTTTCAAATTAATTTTTGGTATTTCCCAAAGTAAATTGTTTTACATGTATATTATGTATTTTTGGTATAAACTTCACAAAAAGTGTATACTGAATTTTACGAGCAATGTTATAGTTAATGTATACAACTCGCTAGGGTTTCATACCCCAACGTGACCTAACCTCTTAGGCACAGCTGAACTTTACGCTGCTTCTCTATACATCAAGTTTTTGATGACTAAATTATAATTTTTCCCAAAGATACATAACTTTGATAATTTACTATTTTAGAAAATTCACAAAATATGTAATTTCCAAATGTTTCCAATATCGTGTATTACTGCAAAGAGGTGCCTAAACTACTTGGTACCTTTTATTTACAGGTAATGTACTTTTGTGGGCTTTGTTAATACTCTTACAAAACGTGGTGAAGGCAAAAAAAGTGCGAATCAAAACATACGAAAACGATTATTCGATTGAAACGGTGAGGGAGTCAGTAGAGTGAGCCGTGGCGCTATGTAATCTACGATGACACGAAAATAGTGGACTATCCTACAAAGAGATGGTATCCGCGAAAGTCTAGTGGAACGTCGTGCCTAAGAGCTTAAGGGTTAAATTATGTATAAATAAATTTATTAATACATTTTATTGGCACACCTATATGTGTTATAACGTTGTTATAACATGTTTTGTAACATCGATTCGAATTAATCTCTATGGCAGTCAACGTGTTAAATATTTGAAAATCGATTCACAATCATAACTTAACGAAAATAAACTTTCATCTACGTAGATCAGTAGAAATATCCAATCTAATGGTGGACAAGGACCGGGAACCCTAGTAGAGATGTTTATAATGCTCGATCATAATTAAATGCATCGAGTGACAAGATAAAATTCACGCAATCGCATCGAATATCCTTCGTACTGTATTTAGACCCGATGTAGACCAATGCTATGTCGTATTCCATGGTTTGGGGTACTCTCGAATTTATTCGAACTTTTCAACATCCAAACGTTGGTCATAAATAGTTGTTGCGAACAGTGCACGCGTTGATAAATATAGCAATATGTCTGACTCGTTGCGATTTCATTTCATTTTGTGATGCAGAAGTTTTGAGTCTTGAGATTTGGTTAATAACTAGATTATAAATAATAAATATTTGATTAATTACTAAAAATATCTGAATCTGTTTATAGAACAATGGTTGACTATTGGTTAATAACTAGATTATAACTATTTGGGTAAAAAAATATAGATTTGGATCTGTTTATGTTTGAATTGAAAATTTAGAAATTCTTAAATTTTCAAATGTATAGATTTGCATTTTTTCAAATTTTCAAATGTCCATATTTTTAAATTCACAAATTTTCATACCCTTAACTCTGTTTCCCATTTTCGAATTTATAAGCTACAAATTTAAAAATGTCTAAATCCCTAATTTTGAACGTTTTTAATTATAAAAATTCCACAAATTTCCTTTCTAAGACCTGAATTCTTTAATTCCGAACTTCACAAATCTTAAAACCCCTTTTTTAAATTTCTCAATTAGTAACTTCAAAAATTTCCAAATCATTTTCAAATTCATAACTATCTAAAAACTTCACGGTAATCGTGTTATCGAAATTCCACGAACAAAAATCTTAGTTACGCCAATTTATATAACACTAATAAAATCACTCACGTTCAGAATTATTATAAAAAGCACCGATAGGAAATCGCAACGACGAAAGTCGCTCGTCTGCACCGGGCCTTAAAACGATAGAATACGATCGATTCATAATCGTTACTTGTAGATACGTAAAACTATACCTGTTTGTTGCATACATCAGAATATATAGTTAGGTCTTATCGCTGATTTACACAGTCGATTGAAAAATGAGAATTAAAATATAAGGAACGTCGTGAACAGAGGGTGACATCGTGCGAACAATTCTCGAGAGATCACTTCTCACAATCGTGTCACATTTTGATGAATTCATGCAACCTACGCTAAGAAAGTATGTAATACATATTACTTCTAGTTTATTGCTTCCATACTGGCGATTATAATGTACTTCGATTCGATTAACCATCCGACATTCGACGACGATCGATATTAACTATGTAATATTTGAAATCGTTGTAACTGTCACGAGTAATCACTTCGTACGAATGCAATTGTATAACGAATATTCGGCATACCTGTCAGAAATAACAAAAAGAGCTATTATAATAATATTTTTGTTTTTAAATTTACACTCCGGGCATTTTTATTGTACCCACTCGCTTCCATTTGCGTAACTGATCTTTAACCTTCTAACTGCGGGTACTTCTTTTAATAAGTTTTAATTTAACCCCTTGCCGATTTGTTCATCGAATGCGTCAGCTCGAATCCTTCACTACAGTATTAAAACAAATAAGTGAAGTTAAAATGTTATGCCAATTTTGTATTCAATGATCTTTGATTATATTATACAAACAACAATTTAAAGCGTATTGAAAATTGGAATATAATTTGTCACATTTGAGCTATGAGTGCGTCAGAGTGCGTCATGAGTTGGACACGTCAAAGTATGACAAGGGGTTAATCTTAACACTATTTCTATCATAATTTTGTGTATACCTATTTCGACCAAAAGTTGTATTTTGACACCTCGTGGTAGACATAGTGTTAACTAATTTTAATTTAATATTATTACTGATTTGATATTCTATTTTAAAAGATATTTTTTTGCATTTATTTTACTTTTAGTGGTATATAAACCACAGCTGCTGATATTAGCAAAAATTAGCTTGTATATACCACGCCTCTAACTATTTAAGCATGTGGTTTATAAACCACATTCGCAGTTAAAGGGTTAAGAAAAACGAGGTTTGGTATATTCGTTACACAACAATTTAGAATTATAGCTGCAGTACGTTCTTTAAGTATGTTAACACATTGTGCACGGATTAAACAATATTTTTATTACTTAATCTCACGGAAATTTTCACTATGTTTAGCAATTTGTACATTTATAGTATTAGTTTATACATAGTCTGAAAATTGGCATTTATTTGATTTTATATTGGCAATTATTTTCAGAGAATAAGGGTGGCTCAACACAAATTTTCTTTTCTCACCCTCTGAAAATTTAATATGTGGTGTAAGAAAAATTCTCTCAAAGTTTGAGTTTAAACTTTAAGGGGTTGTTCGAAGCAATTTTCTGTCAGAATATTGCTTTTTTATCGACTTAAGTGTTTAGAGATGTTACAATGAAATTGATTTATAATCGACTTTTCGAAGGAAGAATAAACAGTATAGTTTATTTATTAATATTTTTATTCAATAATAGCGTAAATATTCACGTATTATTTGTACAATATAAACAAATATAAATTGTAATATTTAATACGAACAAAATAATTGCAGTATCCAATACAAACAAGATATAAATTGCACTATCCAATACAAACAAAATTTCAGTACAAGGAAAAACAAATATAAAAAATGTAAAAATGTGGATAAGTTAAATATTGTCAGAAGCAATTTTATTTTACGATGAAATTTTATCTGCAAAAGTAACGAAGACGCTGTTACCATAAAATAAGAGTAGAAATGCGGCAGAGAGATAACACATACAAAAATTGGATTTTTATTATTCTCTTAGGTGCAATGCTTAAATAAGTTATACGATGGTTGCATGAGCATAAAATCCTTAAATGTATTAGGATATCGAACAAAGAAATATATTACAAACTGAACACGATATTTTAAACGAAAAGAAAATCGAAACAAGCCTGGAAATTAAGGTAAACTTGAAAATATAAAAATGAAATAAGCTTAAAAATTAAAAGTTGTAATAAGCTTGAAAATTGAACATTGTAATGAGCTTGAAAATTAGAAATCGAAATAAGCTTGAAAATTGAACATTGTAATAAGCTTACAAAATTAAAAATCGAAATAAGCTTGAAAATTAAAAATTGAAATAAGCTTACAAAATTAAAAATCGAAATAAGCTAACAAAATTAAAAATCCAAATAAGCTTGAAAATTAAAAATTGAAATAAGCTAACAAAATTAAAAATCCAAATAAGCTTGAAAATTAAAAATTGAAATAAGCTTGAAATAAGTTAAACAAAGAACTCCGTGCACGATGTGTTGACATAAAAAGAGAATATTATAAGGTGTACAATCTAAAACTCATTCTTACATTAACAAAAATAGGATATTATTTATACTACGTTAAAAACACTTCGAAACACATAATTTTCACAGGGTACATCGTATTTCTTTCGTAGAATGGAATACACATAAGCTGCAAAATATTTATATAAACATTTTATCGATGTTTTCTTTTTCGATTGACGTCACTTCGATGCACAGTTTTATTATCGCCATTTTTCTTTTTTAAATAAACAACATGCAGTTTGGCACACGAAGCGTTAATTTGACAGCACACATTAATGGTAGATCTAGTTACAACAGCTAAGTTCTAAACAAATACGAATCCCACTTTAACTTTGATCTCGTTGAGATATTAGATACGTTTAGTAAATTTTCTTCAGTTGCGTGGATTAATAAGCACAGCGTGTACTTCACCTTCACAAATTACACTCGGTGGACACAGAAGCATCGCTGCTAATCACCGCTACTGTAAATCAAGGTCAGTCTCTGCACAATTTATAATTTATTGTAATAAAAAATAACATCCGATAATCAATATCAGATGTGTGAAACGTACAGCATTTTATTACTCTTTGAAAACACATCAAGTATAATGGTAAAAAATGGACGAATTTTTAAATTCAACAAAAGAGAAAATTTCCTTCAGGTATTCTTGTTTGACAGTCATTTTTTATCCGACTTTTGTAAATTTATTTAATAAAAATTAATAACTAAGTATTCTTTAATTGAGATTTCTATTATAATTAAATGATTTTTTAATTGGAAATCTAAAATTGAGTGACTTTCTAATTCAAAATTAAAATTTGAATTCTAAATTTTAATTTGAATTTCAAAATTAAAATGATTTTTTTAATTAAAAATTGAAGTTTAATTAAATGATTTTCTAATTGAAAATTGAGATTTAATTCTTAATTCAAATTTACCAAATTAAAAATTAAAAATTATTTAATCAAAGACCTCGATTAAAAATGGAATTTAACATTTCGAATGAAGAATATTATTAATTATATTTAAAAAATTGCGAATATTATTTTTGGAACATTTACATAATAAAATAATACTTCTAGCACCTTCGTAAAAACATAAATTACGCAATATGTATTAATATTTTTAAAGAATTTTTCTTTATAATTCAATATTACATTTTTTACCATTATACTTTCGTTTAAAAGCACATTACAAAGAAATATAATAATGTACGCATTTATATGTCACGTACAATTTTTGTGTATGAAATAATTATAATTTATTGGTTTACTAATGCACAATGCAAATAATTATCTAGTATCAATATACTTAATAACATTATTATCCATGTGCAAAAAGTAATGTGATTATCTTTTATAGAACTCTATAAAACATATGGTAAATTCTTCAGTATGGAGCAGAAATGATTTACTTATACTACTTGCGAAACTCTAATTTCGTTATTCATTCATTTCTTTCAGATTATTCAAAGTAAAAGTGCATGTGTACGACTTCATTGAAAACTAGATTAATAATTCAGAAAAAAATTATTAAAAAAAAATTACAGCTTTGTAAGTCACAAAGTAATTACTAAAACTTCATCAATAATTCCTTCGATAGCAATTTCATACTCTAAAAATTCATATCTTGTTATAATTTAACATTACCTTTTACAATTCTTACTTAATTTTCAAAGAATATCATCTACAACGATTTAAATTCAACAATTTTTGCCTTGTCCCAAATTACAACTTGAAAAGCATGTTTTTATTCTTTTCAATCATCCCATATTTTAGTAGATTAACTGTCATTAAATATTGTAAAATATAGAAAGCGTTTCTATAATTCGTATGTCAACATCGATTTGTATCTTACAGGTTGAAAACGACGAAGAAATCAATGCCCCTGAACAGACAAAAGATGACTCGCCACAACCACCACCAAGTACTCCAACAAAGGCCCAGAACCTATCATCGTCGTCCTCCATAGTAACTCCTAGAGCAGTCAGAAGTGGTTTAGCAAGATCTCCAGAGTCAGCAGGATCTAGAAAAAGTCTGACCTCTCCAGAAACAGAAGTGGAAATGGGGGGCAAGAAGAGTCCAAATGTGGAGGATGGAAATACAGCAAAATCACCCGTTACTCCGCGATCTCCTAACAGTCCTCAATTAAAAAGTCCAGAAGACAAAACAACAAAATCACCCGTTACTCCGCGTTCCCCTAACAGTCCTCAATTAAAAAGTCCAGAAGAGAAAACAGCAAAATCGCCTGTTTCTCCACATTCTCCCCAATCGAAGACTCCGGACGACAAAACAGCAAAATCACCCAGTACTCCACGTTCCCCTAACACTCCTCGATTAAAAAGTCCAGAGGATAGAACAGTAAAGTCGCCTGTTTCTCCGCATTCTCCGAGTAATCAGTCGAAGACTCCAGAAGATAAAACTGCAAAATCACCTGGTCCACGTTCTCCTAACACTCCTCGGTTAAAAAGTGCAGAAGATAAAACAGTAAAATCTCCACATTATATCGAATCAGAGAGTCCAGAAGATAAACCAGCAAAATCACCTGGTCCACGTTCTAACGCTCCTCGGTTAAAAAGTGCAGAAGATAAAACAGTAAAACCCGTACCTCCACATTCTCCGATTAATACTCAAGTAGAAAGTCCAGAAGATAAACCAGCAAAATCACCTGGTCCACGTTCTAACGCTCCTCGGTTAAAAAGTGCAGAAGATAAAACAGTAAAACCTGTATCTCCACATTCTCCGAATAATAATCAAGTAGAAAGTCCAGAAGATAAACCAGCAAAATCACCTGGTTCACGTTCTCCTAACACTCGATTAAAAAGTGCAGAGGACAGAGCATCAAAATCGCCTGTCTCTCCGCGTTCTCCTAATAGTCCACAATTGAGCCCAGATAAAGTGTCTCCTCGTTCCTCTGGGAAATCTTCTGCGAAAGAATTGCGACTTCCAAAATTGGCACCTTCTCCTACACCACAGGAACCTATCTCAGCCCCCGAAGCACATTCTAAGCTGAGTTTACCAAAACTGAGCGTTGCACATTAATTAATTGCACAGCACCTGATACGCACACAGCGGACTTCGGGTCAATTTGAAACCCAGAAAACTATCTTAGTAACGGTCAGAATCTTTAAGTTTTGAAGGCGATTTAATTGAGTGGTTCAAAAATTATGGTATACACTTGGTTGTACTATGTGTGTCCAACAAGAAGTCTTCTAATAATGAATTTAATAAATTACTAGTTTAAGTGGTCACGTCTAAATACTGATAAAACTTGTATAAAATTAATGAGTAGGTCTGGGAAGGGTACCCTGCTTAACCCTGAACCTTTTCAGGAGACTTCTTGTGAGGTACGCTTAGTATTTGACAAATTATTTTATTCCATAAACTCTTTCCCTTATTTAACATTCTGAGACTCATCAAAATTACGTCAATTTGTCAAGAACGTATAAAAATGAAAATTTAAGCATGGAGTTTCAAAAGAATATGGAGAAAATGATATCATGTCTCCTTTGCTTATGAATTGCCTCCCATGACCTCATATTTATACATATATGTATAAAACGATTATTTAGCAGTTACTACATACATATATTTATTCTGTATACCAATTTGCAAAATAATTTTGTACTAATGAACGCGGATAGTTTTTGGAACCCTCAGTGGACCCAAATTTGGAATTATTCCTCAGGGGGCCAAAACGTTTTGAATTAATTTATGATTAAACTTTTGAAAATTTGAAGATTTAAAAGTGCATATAAAGATTTGAAAATTAACAAGTTTGAAGATCTAAAAAAATTAATATTTGAACATTTGAAAATTTGATTCATAACATTTAGGTTAGCACAACTAGCAGCTTACTACTAAGAACCTCAACACTTTGAAAACGAGCTTTGTATTTTTTAGTTTATGCTATAATTTTTTAGAATTATTTCTGTTAAAGTCGGCTATAATCATATAACATTTGTAGCAAATATTATCAACAAAAAATGATTTCTCAAAAAATATCATTCAAGCCAAATATAATAAAGATATTTTCATTATTATATTTAGTTAACTTATATTGAGTTTACTCATTATCAACTTTTAATATTTTTAAATAATTACAATTAAAACATTTCATGAACAATATGTGTAGATATATTGGTCCCCCATGATAAAATGTAATTTGGCCTTGGGGACTATATTGATATCACATAACCTACAGCACAAATTATCTTATTTTCTATAAATATACAAACACGCAACGGATATTATAGCTGGGAATATTTTTCCCAGAAGTAATCTTAGAAGAAAATTATGTTTCATTTATGTTTTCTTCTATAGTTCATGCATGTTTTAGCAGATATAAACATAATAATTTATTTCATTTTTTAAAACAGCTAGCTATCCTAGCTTATCTTATCCTAGTTTAAAACGGCTAGGAAAAAAAATCAAATTTTATAAAAGAAAACCAAATGGATGGGCCACAGCATACATTTCATTTTTTAAATAACATACTAAATATATCATAAAACAAAGAAAAAAAAATACATAGATAAGTTAGATGATATTTATTTCTCTTCTAAGACTAATACAAGCAGAATTATGTTATTTTCAAATGTGAAAACTAGTTTGTTTACTGCATATATTGATACGAATTTTATTTTTACTTCCTTTGAACTATATTCTTCTCTTGGACCTGGAGTCCGTTAAGTGAGAACTAAACCAGTCTATTGGATTTTCACAAATTTACTTTGATAAGTAATTAACATTATTGGAAATTTAAATATTGTAATTTCTAAATTAATTCCTTTTTCTACATTGTATGAATTTAGAGAAACAATTAGGACAAGCGTAAAATTGGGTTAATTTGTATGCACTTTTTAGCAAATAATTTTTTATCGTATTAATGAATGTAGAGCTGCTTCACACAAATGTAAATGACTGAAGGAATAATTAAAATGCCATAATGCAAAGAAAGTGATGGCTTGAAACACTTGCAAGCCAACTTCTTTCTAACGAAATTCATTCCGTCGCAACCTCGCATCTTTTACCTCAAAGATGACATTTTTAAGAAGGTTGAGAGTCTGAGAAATTTTGTAGTTTATAATTTATTCAATAAATACATAATCTCATGTACACGATGTTTCGTAAATTGTAAATTATCGATAAAAAGAATGATAAAAGTATCAAACGAAGTATACAAAAAAGTATATCTCATCATAAAATTTCGCTAAAATCGATTAAATAAAATTAGTTATACAAATTTTGTAAACAAATGATTTGCGTTGAAAACAATTCATTACTTTGTCATTTATTTTCCCTATGCAATTTATGAAATATCTTGCGAACAATCTAATCGAAGCAAAAAATATTGTTATTTTAATTATGTACACGTATACCAAATATATTATTATGTATAAAACGAGTTTAACAATATGTAAATAGTACATCGTAATTTTACTGCACATAACATCACAAAATACAGTTCTGTTAATTATAATGCAAAATATTGAAAAGTATTATTTCCAACTGTAACCTTTGCAATTACTTAATTATATTTCCATCCAAATTGAGATCAAAACCATAAAAAAAACTATAAGAATTACGAATATACTATATTTGAGATACGGAATAGTGATAGTTATTAAAAATATAGACATTTCTTAGGTAATAACAATATATAGATAGTTCTTGATGTACATAGCAAAATATATCTTTATTGCATATACATTTTCAATGTGTTAAAATTGGAAGTACGTTTTACTAAAAAATTCCAAAAATATTTGACTGTAATAATTATATTATTGGCAGTTTTGTGCTGTTGTGAAAAAAGTACTATGAAACAAGATAAATTAAAAGACAATACAGAGCAAGTCACGAACTCTGTTCACCTGAAATATTTCTGCTTTTATTACAGAATAAGAGAATACCCAATGTATTAAGTTTTATGAGCTCAAAGAATTTATATGTTGTAATATTATAAGTTACACTGCTTCCATTGAAAATGTAAATATGATGAACACTTCACAATTAATTTAATTTTCTTAATTAAAATAATTATTTTGTTATAATAAAATTTAAATATATAAATAAATACATAATTTGTTATAATAAAATATGGTGAATTTTGAGAAAAAGTAATCAAAAAGTACCTTGAAGTATTCTTCATACTTACATTTACAATTAAACCATTGTAACTGTATGTGATTCAAGAAATGATTACAATGTTTGTATTTTCAGTTTTTTCATACTATTCAAAACAGAAATACTTCAAAGGACATATCTTGTGACTTACCCTGTTTATCTACATCAGTTTTTCTTTGGCAGTGGTGGTGGAACTAACGTAACTCCATTAAAATAGGGATGACTTAATCCTTTCTTTGCTGTTATCCTTTGACTGGGATCATAAGTCAGGAGTTTCTGTTAAACCAAGAACAACAAAGTAATCAAAATTGCTATAATCAAAGAAAAACTGAATATGAATTATTATTTTATGAAGTATCATTCTTACCAAAAGTAAGTCTTTGGCATCAGAATCAAAGGAAGGTACAACTTCATCTAAACATCGGGGTTCCCACCTTGGAAACATTGACGTGTAATCACGTAGCTGTGACACTCCTGGCCAAATGCTCTCATCGGGTGTACCTAATGTACGAAATATCCTGAAGAGTTGATCTATTTCTGAATCACCTGGGAACAAAGCTCTTCTGGTTGCCTATGAGAATAATATTACTATTTTCAAAAATTAAAAGTATTTAGTAATTAGATTGTGTTTTAAAATTATTCCTTTCGCATGAAAGTAGTATTTGAAAGATGTTTTAGTTCACATACCATCTCTGCAAATATACAACCAAGACTCCAAACATCCACAGCATTAGAATAAAATTTGGTTCCTAAAAGTATTTCTGGTGCTCTATACCATAATGTTACTATTTCATGTGTGTATGTACGAACAGGAACACCAAATGTTCTGGCTAAACCAAAATCTGCCAATTTTATATGACCCTCCCGATCTATTAACAGATTCTGTGGTTTTAGATCTCTGTGTAAAATGCAACGAAGATGGCAGAATGAAATTGCTTTCAATAATTGATATAGATAGCTCTGTAAACATAATAGACTAGTCTTTGAACAATTCATACACCTATTTTCAGTCTTAATGTTTGAGAGCAATACCTTTACAAGAGCTTGATCTAATCCTCCTTTAACCGAATCTAATAATTTTTTCAAATCTTGTTGTAAAAATTCGAAAACAAGATAGAGATGATTGTCACCATCTACTACATCAAATAACTGTACAATATTTGGATGTGTAAGTTCCCTTAATAATGATATTTCTCGAATAGCAGTGGATGGAACACCCTCACTTTCCCTAATACAAATTAATATTACTTCATTACTTATATGGATTAATAACTGATAACAAACTTGAGTACTAAGTTATTCTGACATATAAGTAAATATATTGTGTGTTTATTTACAGATAAAACCATTAATAAAGACAATATTTAATTTCCATGAAGCCACATGATTCATACATTTGATGAACTTTGATCAAATAAAACAATTAAGTTTAAAAAATAAGCACATAGGGAAAATCCTGTTTGTATATTTGATGAATTAATTAAAAGATTATAAATTAAAAACCAGGCGAGCATAACACAATGGGACAAGCTGAATAATGTGGTGCTACGAAAATTTAATGTAACGTGGCCCCTGCAGATTCAGCTGACCCCAATGTGTAAGTTAGCAGATGTGTTAGCAATGCATAAGAAGCACAAGCTCAATGAATTATATTTATCTTGAAAAGTTATTTACATGGTTAAAGACAAAAACAATTATAGAGAAATGATCCAGTAACCCTAGAAACATGCAAATTATTTAGACATTTATAGAGTAAATAGAATATTAGTTTCCAAAACGATAATATATTAAATACCTAATAAAATATATAATTTTAATATAATAATATTTAAAATGAAATGTGTAATGTGATGTAGTATTTAATCAAATAACTATTTTTAAAGGTATAAAAAATATCTAATATTTGTATCATTAAAGAAATGGAAAGCAAAATAATTTACTTGTTAATAAAATAAAAAATTGGGTACAATATGATATTAATAGAAATTAATTATATCCATTAAATGTAAGATATACTTATTACAGATATACAAGTAATATCATTCAGAAAACAATTACATTTAATTTAAAATTCCATAAAATTATATTATTACATACACAGTCAGAAACTTCTAAGAAAAATATCTTTTTTATATTTCTGTATATACATATATAAACAATAAAGTAGTAATAAAGCTGAATCATACTTCATAAAAAATATCGAAAACACATATTTCTACGTGTGTAATACATTGTAAGATACACTTAAGCGTTTTCACTCTAATTCTAACGAGTTTAAATTATTATTAAACGTAATATATGCCCATTTTTTGGTTAATTTAAATTATAAACGACACATCACCTAGAATGAACATTCAAAAAATAACAAATTTTTATGTATAAGTATTACAAACGACGTACGTTTCAAGACGAATTTTTTTAAGTGCCACTAGTTTTCCAGTTAACTTATCTTTCGCTTTGTAAACCACCCCATAAGTTCCTTCCCCAATTTTTTCGATCTTGACGAAGTTGTCCATAACCTCAACGTCACGTTCGACGTTGTCGTTTTGGTTTTGACACTCCGTTGTAGCTGTCAATCTTATATCACCGTCCCGAAATTGTTTGTAACTGCGTGCCGACGAAACGCCGACAATCGATGCCGACGGTTAATAAACAAACTGAGCACCCGTTTGATCAAATTTCTTTGTTTATCAACACCGAAAAACCGCTTGACATGCGCATTTCATAGTAGCCATTTTTATTAAAAGGGTTTAGAATAATCGATTCGAGAAATCGATGGAACTGAACGATTGATCGCTTTATTAAATCATCGACGACGTAACAGGTGAACGAACCCGGTAACATTCAACTGCTTGCTATATTAGGATTATTACAAGACTTATTAAATTATAAATGGTTAAAAATGTCATTTATTTTTATTATAATGCAATTTTACATTTTTTATTTTCAGTTATGCAAGTTATCACACCCCAAATTTTCATATGATCAAATTTCCAAATCTCAATTTCTTAAATTTTCAAATTTCCAAATCTTAAATTCCCAAATTAAAAAATTTTCAAATTATCAAATTTCCAAATCCCCATTTCCCAAATTTTCAAATTTCCAAATTCCTGAAATTCCAAATCTTAATATTTCCATAAGCCTTCAATTTTTAAGTTTTCAAATTCTATAGAAATTTCCAGATTTTTTAAATTTCCAAATTTTAAATTAACTAATAATTATATTAGAGCAATAATTAAGAATAAAAATTGAACAAAGCAATGTCACTATGCGATATATTATATGTATTTATTCAAAGAAAAAAATGTTACAGAACCACAGAATAATAATATATTCATAATTATAACATTATTGATACAAAATAACATGTAAAATATTGATGTAAAACAATGCAACAAATATTCATAAATATTTCAAATTTTAAAATAGTTAAATGGAATGATCCAGGTGATTTAAAAGCATTACTGCTTTTTACATTTAGAATTGGAACATAAAGTGATTACCATACAGAAACTATCAATAATTTTCAATTAATATTTTAATTAATGCATTTACACTATATTAGGTGTAAATTTAATCTATTTTAAAAGAAATACTTTTGACTATTGCTTAATCATTTGAAATATATCTGTTTAATAATATGCAGATATTCATTGATTATGCTTATATACATATAGGAATGTATTAATATGTTATGTAGTAAAACACGCATTTATTACATTCTCAATATTTATCTTAATTTGTATTTCATTTTTATCACTGTAATCAATGTTATTCTTGATATATTTATAGCTCCAATTGGATAAAAAATAAAGACAGTGATATATTCTTGTTACAGATTATAATCCTTTAAATTCTTCCTCTAATTTTGAAAATAATTCATGTACGAAATTATGTTATTCAATTTATTATTACTTTCTTGGCTTACAGTACATAACATATTATATTTTTCTCAATGCGTTGCATAATATGCACAAAGATGCCGTGAATTATAGATATGATTTTTACCAAGTGTTTATAATACGTATTTTTTGATAGAGATAAAAATATATAAAGATTGGAATGTTCCAGTAATGTATTAACCCCTTATTGCGTATTATATTGCATGATGGTATCTGTAATTATTTGTATGAATACATATTGTATATCTTTATGTCATATTCATTAAACTTTCATAAGCAACATTGGTTTTGAATTCATGATTTTATTTGCAAATTGCAGGTATTAAATCAGTGCATATAAAATATCGTTTTTGATTACAGCAAAATATTTTCTCCTGAAAATAGGGTACCTTGAATCAAAATAATCCCTACATTATTTTTTACATTCCTCTCAATAACTGGTTAATTTCGTTATTATATTACCATAAAATTCTTAGTACACTGTACATAGCTTTTATGAATAATAAATTAAGTGCTTTAGTGGTTTTCACTGTGTTGTTACTAAATTCATAATCATTAAGACTCAAAAGTCATTGATTATCCACAGTTTCAAAAAATATTTTTAGGTAATTAATAAAAAATATTAGGAGTTAATGCACACATATGATTTATAGAATTGATTAATAAATTATCTTAAGAAACTCAAAGTTCAGAAGAACATTTCATATGCACCAACTTAATATAAGTATTGTTTGGTATAGCAGAAATGATGTTATATTTTTTGCATAACTTTCAAAAGTCTGCATCAAAGGGGTTAAACTAGACATAGAATAAAATAAAAGAGAAATTGTAAATGTAAAGATAATGATTATATATTATTACTGAATTGATATCAAATGTAATGAAAGCTTTAAATAAAAAAAAAGAAATAATATTGAGATAATAATTATAATATAAACAAAAATGAAAAAGAATACATCTGAAACAAATATAAGGAACCGTGCAATTTCAGTGCACTAAATTCAAATTCTTATTTTATGATATATTTGTAATATGTATTCCAAGCATGAAGTATAATTATGCCCTTTTTGTACTTAAAATTTAAACTATTTGAAAATAACGAGCACTTTAATGATTCGGAAGTATAACTATTAAAATATTAAATTAATATATGTTGTTCTAGAGTATTACTGAATAATTTAATCGATTTGATAGAATTATATTTTAACGTACTTTACACAAAATTTAAATATACAATCTACTAAACTCATACTACAAAAAGTAATATAAGTTGCAGGAAGCAAATGATACAAATTACAGGAAGCAAATTATAAATTCAAGATTGGCAACATGGTGATTATAATGTCATTATAATATATATGGCAGTATTATGATAATATCTCAAGATGAAAGATTCTTGTCTTAATTATCACGCCATATTTGAATCTTTTTTTCTGCATTAATATATTTGATTCAATAGCGAAATACTGTTAATCTTTTATAATTCTTCATGAAGTATCCTTTTTGATTAAAACAATTCGTTTAAAAATAATTTGATGGAGATTTGTTTGATTGAAGTTTAATAGAAGGAAATCTGTTTTAAAAATACATGTACAATATGTACTTTATATTGAAGCATTTTCAAAAAGTACTGGTACATTTAGATTAAATATTGTTAAAATTTAAAATATAGAAAAATTGTTATTGAAGAGAAAATTAATTAATGAAGAATCTCATATTTTCTAAACATTTATAACCACTGTTTAGAAAGTATAATGTTTTAGCAAAAAATAATTTTGCTAATGAAGAATAATGGGTCATATTCCAAAAAAAATTTTGGCGAATAAAAAAACTAAATTTTGTAGAAACGCGCTTGCGCAAATGTATCTAAGTATTAAACTACAAGGCGCATTGAGGCTTAGTACAATTGTTCTAAATGGATGACTAGAGCACACATTTTAACTATCGTTTGTCTAATGCGTTCTAAAACCTATGACTGTCCACTTTTCAAATGCATTGTATCTTTTTCCTGTTGAGCATTGTAAACTGCAGTGAAAGACAAACAGTTCCTTGAGAATTGTATTATATGCAATGATGTTTGTACTGTGAAATAAAAATTAATTCTTTGGTTCCTAACTAATCAAACGTTTCTAAGCATGAACCAAAATAATTCAAGTCGAGACATTCATTAATATTCCTAGTTATTAGCATTTCTGTGGAAATAAAAACTTTTTATGTGTAAAAGGTACGAATTATTTCAATAAAAATATTTATGCTACGAAAAAACAGCTTTTTGATGTGGATTTAATTGATTTCTGTAACGTCTTGCCAAGAAAGCTGCAATCACCTGAAAAAGTGTAAATATTTAATTTACACCAAATCAGTCATTCTTATGTTTTAATTAATAAACTAGTGAATTACATTGAAACTTGTTATACATACAATATGTGAGCGATATAAAAAATGTTTTTATAGATATCAGTATGATAACATATATAGTAGAAATCACAACATGTAAGCACCCACCATCTATTAGAAGGATCATATGAGGTGACAGAGGATATAGCGATGGTGTTAGACTAGAGGAAAGCACTAGGATTAGCTCGTGGATCTTTCTGATTCCTGTACCGCACGGTCAACCAAACACCAACGAACTGTAATGGGTATACAAGTTAACATCTGCTAAGTAACACTATTCAGTGCAACAAAGAAACAGTTGACAGGTGTAATATATAATTTAAGCAGCATCAAATTTTCACATTGCTCTTTAAAAATGAATACGTTTTCTTTTAAAAATAATGCTATATGATAGAAAAAAGTACGTAACATTTACCTCTGTGAAGCTGAAGAATAATCCTATACTGCCACACAATTTAAAAGCATAATCGATTGTAGATTGTAGTTTCTGCATACATGATGGACATTCACAATCAGTATCAGTAGGATATTGACAGCAAAGTTTCTGAAATACAGAAATACAAGATTAGAAAAGATGGTTTTAAACCTGATACTAAAAACCATAGTACAAGTGAATGTTTTATTTTTAAACATTATACTATATTCATTGATCAGCAATTTATACACAAGCAAAAAGGGGAATATTGTTAATAATTTGAAATTTCCTACATTAATCTGATTTATATCAAGCTACAATATTATTAATAAATACAGATATAGTAGCTATGTGCAATACTTGTTTATCAACTCTTGTTATGATTCAATTAAATAAACACTGATTAAACTTCAGACTAATTTGAATGAAAAGGAAATCTTTAAAAAATGCCATTCTATATTTTGAATTTATCTCTCACATCTTATCTGTCCACTTGTATTATGATTTTCGATAAATCTTTTATATCCTATATGTACATAAAATGTGAATACATAATGAAATGCACTTACAGTTTTGCAAGATACTATCTTTTTATCATTTGAGACTGCGCTGACAGTATCATTAAATCCACAACAATTGAAAGTAGTCTCAACCTTCTCTTGTAAATCTGGTCCAACACGTGTCCAACCCTAAAATTACAATATTTGGTGTTTTCTATAACGCTGTTAATGATGGTAATAATATTATTAAAATTAATAATTACCTGTTCTGCTAATTGTTCTTGTTGTTTGGTATTAACAGCAAGACAAGCACAAGCAATACTAAATTGAATCAAAAACAGAAGGAACAGGATAAGCATATACTGTTAAATAATATTAAGGATCATATTAGAAATGTATTATATAATCTTTATTAATTAACATTTTTAAATTTTTGTATTAAAAGACATATATTACCAAGGCTTATAACAATTATTGAGATCGACTAATGTTAAATTCCATGTTAACTTTAATCCTAAAGTTATTATACTTACTGTTCCATATAGATTTTTGTTATATATGAGTTTTTAATTTATTAAATACCTGGTGTTACAATATAGTAAACAATGAATTTTATAAAAATTATTTTAAGAATTCCTGGAATAAATACATAAAAAGCACATAAATGGATCAAGTACTAAGCATTTTAATTCTCAAAAAATTAAATTAGTGAATTAAGAGTTATTTAAGAACTATAATAAATTATAATTAAAAAATACTTTAAATGGAACTGTATGCTTAACATTAATATCTTTATTAATTTAACTTATTTTAAATGCTATAAATACATGAAGTTATAAAGCAGAAATAATATTAATAAAAATGAAAACAATATGAAGGTATGAAAGTGACATTTTCTATTATTAAATGCATTGTAAATACATAGTTACATAAAAAATATTCTATATTCATCTGAAATCATAAAAGGATACAAAGAACAGTAGAACTTGATGGTGTTTGACAGCACCGATGAGGCCAAGTATAGAAATAAGAATTAGTATTACACCACATGCTAAAATTCCTCCAATGATTGGAAGATTTGTAACTAAAGCCGAAGCTCTTCCATAAACAGCTACACCGATTAAAATAAACGCAACAACCTGAAATGTTCAACACACTTTAATATTACTATTTATGACGCAAAAAGAGTGTGCAGAATCAATTTAAATATCATTCTTAAATTTATATTTTTTAATAAACATTAATAGAAAAGTATCAATTTTATACAAATAACTTAGATTGTCCTATTATAAGGTAATAACTTTTCAAATAATATAAATTTTTCCATTTTTTCAAATTATTTTAATTAATAGATCATTATCATTCATAATGATATCACAATATACAAGCCAGATAAGACAAAATATAATATTTATTTAATCGAGAATATAAAATGAATAACGTTTTAGTAATAAAAATACGATTAAAGTCAAAGGTTTTTGTTCAAAGTGTGCAAGCAACCCTATTTCCGGAAGCTCAGCTTACAATATAAAGGATGTTTAAGGCCGTCAATGCGTTTTTGGAGCACGTAAAGCCGCCGCACATCTTCGTATATGGGCTTTGTCCTCTTTAGTGTATTCACTCGTGAGAGTTCGTCGATTTTTTAAATGACGATATTCAGAGAATCTGAATACTTTGCTATTAATATCACGAACTAATAAAAAAAACACATATACATTAAACTGGTGCAATGAACAAATATATCGCCACCCTTCCTCTGATGGCAGACACTTTGCGACTGCTCGCACTGCAACACGTCGAGTGCATTCGAACTCTCGATTTCTCGTTCGATTCTAATATTGCGCGCGAAAAACAAATTTCACAATTAGATTTATTCGTTTCTTTTTATAAAATCATATTACAATAAGTATTATTTATCATATATTCATTCGACTACTTTAAATAAAACATATCCACGCATTTATATAACTCATAACAGTTCATAACATAATTCATAATAATAAATTATATTGTTATGAATTAAAATTAAAAAAGCTTATCGCATACTTTTAAATGAAATTTTTAACATGCTACAGAAGTAAACTTTTAATATAATTTCATAACAACTGCATTGTGTTAAAATACAACGTAGAATGTTTCTTGTGGCTCTGAATAATGTTCAGTTTCCGTCAGGGAAACAAAATAGAGGTATCATAAATGTATCGCGATAACACGTAAAATAGATTAAGTATTCTTCGTGTCAGATTCAAATTAAACATTAGAGATAACCGGGTAAGTATGTATCAGTTTATTTTTCCATAATGTGTGGGATTTTTACAAAATATTTGAATGTTACTCAAACCTTTGTTCCTTGAACGTTCAATATCATAAATTTCAATGTACGTCCGGTAAAGTCGTCTTTCATAAAACTGTTGTGTTAACGTACAGTTAAAAAAAGATTGGAAATTCTGTTCGATTACGTCGGAAATTTATCAATGAACAGATTTCATCAGACACATTTGTTATAAGTTTAAATATAGTAAGATGTAGGGAAACATGTACAAATTTTTAGTTTAATACTTATGATAAATCACATAAATAAATTCAATAATTAAATTTAATTTTTCTACTTCATGATTAAATTTAATAAATTTTCATTGCAATAACAGAGAAAAATAATTTAAACGAATTTTTTTTTCCTCTTCATAAATTGCATAATTCAATTAATTTAGTATAATTTTACACTTATATTATTTTACGACGAAAAATTCTTTATCTAAGTTCCATTCGAGAAATGACTATTGAGATCTATATTGCTGTCTGCATTCAATTAAAAAAGACAGCTGTTTACGATATTAAGTTCCCAGAATATTTTCATGCATAGACGTTTCTTAAACTGATGTTATCTGCTTCTTCTTCAAACTTCAAATTTACAGCCTCAATACTTATATCACAGAACTAATATGCATTGCTGAATCTGAAGTACTAACTGTATTTAAGCACATTTGTCGTTATCAAGCTTTTTTATTTTCTTCTAATATTTAGAATAACTCCTGGAAATACGCTTTAAAATCTTACTCTGATCCTCTATAATACGGTAGAATATTAAAAGATAGCACATCGGATTTACATAAACTGGTTTTCATTTATGTACGATGTACGAATTTTTCCTTATATCAGAGATGTATGATATCAGTTTTTTAATTGTACACAAAGAAGATTCTTATACATTCAACGACTTGAACACTAAATTCATCAAATGACTTTATCACCGAATGATTTGTATACATTTCGTTTGCTTGTTTCCATTACTCATTTTTGTTGATAAGAATTCTGTGACGAATATATAAGTCTCTTTTACCTCTATAAATAGTTAAAAATATTCATGTTCGTAGCTTTTGTCGTTGCATCTCACGATAGGACGACATTATTAAAATTTCATAGTGTCGAGAGAGAACGCATATCGTGCGAATCTTGGTGAATGATACGAGGATCAGAAGAATGTCAGTATAGACGATGCTTAAAGTAGAAAGTTGTATATTTTAACATTTCGACTTTTTAATATCCCTCACCGATGGCTTCGCCTCGGCAAGCTCGAGAAAAATATACGATATTTTCAACTGTGATGTTTAAGAAAGAATGATTTAGAATGTTATAAATTATTTGTAGACGTGTACTAGCAGACGAAAGATTTGGACCATTCTTCTTAAAATTGGACCAAGCGATTCGAGCTTCTGAAAGAAGCTAGAGAATAAATGAAGGTTATATTTTGTATTTTGCTTATTCGAGATGGTAATGAACATTTAAGAAGTATTTTAGTGGAAAAATATAGAAATTTAAAAAATTAGAAAATTAAGAAATTAGAAATAAATGGAAATATGAAATGATAAAATATTAAAATTTAGAAATATTTGGCATTTCTGATTTTTAAAATTACAAATTTACAAATTTTCAAATCTTTCAATCTTCCAATTTTATATATTTTATGAATTGGAAATTTGTAAATATAGAAATTCGAAATTTCGAAATTTTCATACGTATGGATTTTCCAACTTTTAAATTTCCAAATAAAACACTTTGAAATATGAGAAATACATTAACTTCAAATTTTCCAATTTTCAATTTTTAAAATTGACGTATCAATACTTATTTAGTACTAATGTTATAAATTGATCTTCCTATCTTTTCAAGAAAGTATCATGTAAAACAATTATTTCCTTTTAACGTGTCTATTTTGATAGGTTTCTGTATGCATATTCATTGCCTCGTTTCACATACATAAAATACACTAAACAGTAATTAGTTTATTTCCACTTACAGGCAACATAATTAACGCTTCTTTCGCTGGTATATTAAATTTCAAGGTTAAGAAGACAAGACATTTTTCCATAGTCATAATTTAAACATACAGCTTTATTTTCGCTCATCTGCATGAAAGGAATGGTGCTGATAGATTTATGTATACATCGGCGCGAAAATAATTAAATCATATTCAAGGTCGTTTAAGATGTTAGATAGCTGTACACAATTCCGCCCGTATGTTCTATATTCGCCATCCACGAGAACTTCATAAACTAACAATTAAAATCGTTGAATAGCATAGTTCATAAAGAGTGAAAATTTTGACAATATACATATTGAATAGGAGACTTTGCACCAATCACCTTGACTATGACATTATATCATAAGTCACTTTTTCTGAGAACTTATTATTACTGTTGTAACGAGGCATATTATTAAAAAATTATTGACAAAGGAAGATTAAAAAATTTACTGTCATTTATGAAAGAATATGGACCCTCTCCGCATGAAGTGTTGCTATGTTAATTATTTCAGTATTGGAGCAACCTAAATATTTTAGTCTACTCTTAACATAATTAATATTACTTAACTTGATTTCTATTGTGTAGTGTTATTATAAAATTATTTCTATTTTGTAATATTTAAATTACTATGATTACTATACAATTATTTCCATTTTGTAATATTTTAATTATTTTGTTAAATTAGTTAAATTATTTAAAAATATTTTGTTAAATAAAATTAGAAAGAAAGTAATTGTAATTTTTTGTATGAAAATATCGTCCACAAAAGAATGTGTTTAAATTCTTCCATACATGAGTTAAATAACTCATAATGTCTAGATGCCCTTTTGGCGCCAAATTCAAAAAATGATACCAGTAGAAAAAGAATTCGAATTTGTAATAATTATTAATAATTTTGCTTTAATTTTACTATTTCTCTTTATTGTTTTGCTCTGTCAGTTTTATTTTTTCCCATCAAAATTAACTCAATGAATATTTGTATTAATGTGGCTTTTAATAAAGTGGCTTTTTTTCAATTTTTATTCGACTCTTCGGCACCTCTATTCCTGCTCAACTTTTTCCTTCTGATTTTAGTCAGCCGTTAAGTGGGGATCTGATTGTGAAAGAAGATCAACTGATAAAGTGATATATAAAATGTAGTACATCGTGATCAAACTTCCACTCCGTCTATAATGTGTTAGAAAGAGGCACGAAGAACTCCGACGCGGAACCGTTTTTCTTTTTGGTGGCATTGTCGTGTCTCATCGTTATCTCTGTAAGTAATAACTGCAATTATTATCCAACACATTTTCATGCAAATTTGCCTGACCAATTTATACACTTAGCACAAAATAACATTTAAAAACGTTTTCTACTTAATCGTACAGTAATTAAGTATTCGGTAATTATATAAAAAAAGTAATTATACAAAGGGCATGTGAATGATTTATAGAACGTTATACTAACTGTTACAAATGATATTAGATAATTTTATATAGAAACTGGAGTCTGATTGTGAATAGGTTCATTGCCTTATGGTGCAGTAAATAGTCCTTGTTGTTTATCGCGAAGGTGAAATATAACACCACTTAAGTTCAACTAAATTTGAGTCTCATAGTCAATCAGCTTAGTCATATTTACATAATTGAGAAATCAGTAAATAGTAAGGTTAATTTGAAAATGGTGAACTTTGGCAACTGTTAAAAATTTGGATATTGATGTTGCCAAACAATATTCATTCATCGTCTACAAAAGATCTTAATGATAAAAATGTCATTAACTTTATTTGCACCTGATTTATGGATTTTAAATGAAAGTTATAAGAATTTTAAAGAAATATTTAAAAGTTTGCAAATTGTTAATAGTGCGAGTAGATAAATTTAATGAAAGTTTAACTAAAAACGAGGATCAGTTGCTATATTTATTGCAAGTAGTGCAACACCGAAAAGAATATCCATCATGCAATAAAAATGATTATTTGACAGAAAAAACTCTAGGACTTAAATTAAATACATGAAAGTATATTTAAATTATAAATTCGATAGAGTACTGTAATTGGTTAATATAGAAGATAACTATTGATAAATAAATAGTTTTAAATAAATAAAACAGTGGTCAAAAAATTTTATTTTTTATTTTATCTTGTAAACTTTTAAATTGAGCGTGCTCTTAAATTTAAGTGTTTGAGCTCAAACATTGAAACTTTTTTATTTTCCACCATAAAATAAATTTTTAGTATATTAAATTGTTTTTGAGCCACCCTAACAATTGTCAATTTAAATACAATATTTTAAAAATACATTGTGATTTAGAAACATGCATTTTACAGAAGAATTAAGTATAACTATATATTATAGGATCAAGTAAATTCATATGATAGTAGATATTAATTTTTGCAATTATTGCAGTCCGTGGTAGAAGAAATAAAAAAGATGGACAAATCGCGCATGAAATATTGGCCACAATACTTAGCCGCATTTACAGGTAAGATACAACTATTATTTCCCCTTTTATATACCGTAAATAATCAATAACAATAAAATGTTAATTGCAATCTAGTAACATTGAACTGTCCATAAATGGTACTGTAAACTTTTTTCAAAAACTGTTGAAAAAATAAAAATTACATTACGTAGAGTCAATGACAATATATCGTTACAATTTTTGGTAAAATTAGGCTTTAATGAACCTTCAAATGTTGAATATTATTTTTATATTTATTACATGTACTTTTCGCACTGTACATTATTAAATTGTCACATATGTACAAAAATTTTATGTATAAAAATGTTAAATTGTACACTTAAACTAATTAAACAGTTGGAGAATAAAATATTTAAAATAGTATTTATTAATTCTGAGAAACTATTGCATTATTAATTTTGACAATTTTTATTTGAAATTTGAGAATTTATTTATTAACAATAAATAAAGTTAATCATTGTAATTATTACAAAAGGGATTTCAGTGAGCTTGAAATATACTGTCAAAAGTAACTTCCGTTACATAGGAAACCGGAAATTGGTAAAGTTACACGATTAACTTTGCTCATATATGAATGCAACACACTTCGTCTTTACTTTCTAAGGTATACGCCATAAGCTTCAGTCAAAACGTGCGTACATGTGCTTGTAGATTATCGACACAAATTCCATATTTCAATATGACATATTCTACAACTCTTATATATGTACTATATCATCCTTTTTTATGTAATATTCCTTATGTAATACATTCAAGCATACTATACGTATTATTGTTATCATCTGTGTCATATGTACTTATCTAACAAGAATACAAACTATTTATGGCAGAATATGTTAATTACAATCTACATTTTACTGAAACCTTTTTTGAATATATTTCATATTTTTTCTTATCTTCCATTTTCTTTATTTTACTGTAATTATATTATATTTCTGAACAATATGTATCTTAACATAGTATGTATACCTCCTTATGTATTTAAAACACAAATAAGTAAATTAAAAAAAAAATGAAAATATTACAAAATAAATATATGCTAACAAAAAGGTCAAAATGTTGACCTCTCTTCTACCTATTCAAATCAGTAATTTGCTAAAGCAAAGTTACTAATAAATAGTATTATATTTGATCGACGGATTTACACATTCTCGATAAAATACGAAATATTAATAACATCTATAACGTAAATACAACCAAAACAAGTACAATATTTCTCAACTTATCGTTCAATATCATCACTTAATCCTTCAGACTTAACACGAACCGTTATCTGTTTCCGAATACAGCCACCTTGTCAATGACAATCGCCGGCTGCCACATCGGTTGGACGTCGCCCATGTTGCCCATATTAAAATCCCCGGACTCTCCCTTGCCATTAACCTCGGACGATGCTTCATGGATGGTTTCGTTAGTTCTTCTGGGCTGTGTCCCCGGCACCGTGATGGCAGCGTTCATAGTAAAATGGTTCGGTCGTAAACTGAGTCTGCTGTTATCGGGCATACCGTTCGCAATCAGCTGGATTCTAATAATCGTCGCCTGGAATCCTTACGTTCTCTACATCGCAAGATTCATCGGGGGCATCGGTTCGGGCATAGCGTACGTCCTCTCGCCCATGTACATCGGCGAAATCGCCGACAAAGAGATCAGAGGATCCCTGGGTTCCTTTATCAAACTAATGGTGACGTTCGGGGAGCTGTACGCCCATGCGATCGGTCCATACGTGTCGTACGAGGTGTTGGCCTACAGCTGCGCCATAATTCCGGTGATATTCCTCCTAACGTTCAGCTTCATGCCGGAGTCTCCTTACTATCTGCTGATGATGAACCGCGACCAGGAGGCTATGGACAGCTTGAAGTGTCTGAAGAAATACGCGACGCAGGATCAGCTGGAGGAGGATCTGGAGCAAATGCAGAAGACCATGATCCGCGATCTCAGCGACAAAGGACATTTCTGGGACCTCTTCAATACTCCGGGTAACCGGAAAGCTGTATTGATCAGCTTTGGCCTTCAAGTGGTGCTGCAATTCAGCGGTCTAGCTGCTGTGGAATCGTACACCCAAGAGATCCTCGAGGAAGGCGACACGGGCTTATCTGCCGCAACAGCTGTGATCGTCCTGAGCGCTCTTCAGCTTGTCGCCGGTGTGGGAGCGTCGGTTTTGGTCGATAAATGGGGTAGAAAACCGTTGCTACTGATCACGACCTTGCTAGCCGGATTGTCACTGACCGCAGCCGGAACGTTTTACTTCCTGAAATTCAAGACGTCGACAGACATGACCGATTTCGGTTGGATTCTTCATGCCTCTATTATATTTTACGAAATTATTATAGCGCTAGGTTTAAATCCGTTGACGTACATGATGCTCGGGGAATTGTTCCCGACGAACGTGAAAGGAGTTGCGGTGTCATTGGCGAATTTGTGGGCAAGTCTGCTGGCATTCGTCGTCGCGAAGATGTATCAGGTCATCTCCGATTCCTGGGGAGTTTACACTTCCTTCGGGTGGTTCGTGATTAGCTGCTTCCTTGGAATCGCTTTCATCGCCTTCGTGGTGCCGGAAACGAAAGGTAAATCGTTGTTCGAGATACAAGAGAAATTGAACTGCAAGAAGAAGAAGAAGGGTAAAGAATCGAAAAAGATAAGTAAAAATATTCATATAATTAACGTTGCTTAAACAGTTAACTGCGGAATTTAGTTTTAAACGTTTCTGACGAACGCAAATTCTCACTATAAATTTTACGACAGGATTTGCTCGATGAACATTTAACTTTTTGTTAATGTCGATCGAAGTGAAATATAGTTTTAGATGGATACGTTGAGCGCAGTTAACTGGTTAAATTATTGTCGCTGTGTGTCTATTGCATGGACGGTTTTGAAGCATAAAAAAACTTTCGTGAGTGAAATACTTAAAAGTACTTACATTAGAAGCTTCTGTACCTACGAAAGTTAAACCGTTCACTGCGTCGCATTTATTTACAATATTTACACGTATTTGAAAGGAAATAGCGAGCTATCGATTCGACAGAAATTCTTTCTAAAATCTTGTTCACTAAATTTGTTCTAGTGTTAAAAAATTAGAATATTAGGTTCGAATTGAATTTCGTATCAAGAGCTTCTGTTTTTCGATCGAACAGATAATTTAAAGGTCAATTTGCACTGAAGCGTAGTAAAGTCTCGATACAAGTGAAAATGAAGTACACGATATGTGCGAAAAGATTCACTAATGGGGAAATTCAAACTTCAAAACACCAGAAAGTATGAAAGTTTCTTATTTTTAATTTTTTTATTATCAAACTTTTACCCATAGATTTTTGACATTTTTCTGATTAAGATGAAACCAACCACGGTATAATTAAGACTTCATTCATTGACTAATTTTGTTTATTTTCAGCCTTCTTTTATACAACTTTTGCCCACATATTTGTCACGTTTTCCTGATTAAAATGAGACTAAACACGACATAATTTGGGACATATTTGCAATCACTTATTACAGTAAAATTCGTTATAAGCGAAACGCTTGGAATTGCAAATAAATATATTTTGACTTACGTTATGTTCGGTTTCACTTTGATCAGGAAAATGTCACAAATATGTTAATACAAGTTTCATAACAAAAAATAGAAAAGTTTTATTCTTGCATTAAGATCGTCTCATGAGTATGTTACTGTTTGTTACGTTCAGTTGATCGGTCATTACACTATCCTTTTTTATGTAAGATCAATGTAGGAACTATACGATATAAGCGAAAGACTCGGAAGATTCACTTATATCGAGACTTTACTGCATATACTCCCTTTACGTGTCCATTCTTTTCGTGTACGTACATATTTGCATTTTCAATTTGCGACACGTTATATACGGCAGTGTAAATTGAACTTTAATTTCTGAAAAAGAGCTATGTATCTCTTCTCTGTTAACTTAGTTGTTAGTGCTTACTTTTTAGAGGAGGGCCCTTATATTCCATTTATGGAAATCTGCTTCGGTTGAGCACACAAAATCGTTAAGTATTATTGATTAAGATTTGAGAACAACAAACAAGTCTTTTTTATGAATTATCCTCTACAGGGAAGATAAATAAATTATCAGCGTTTATTTGATAATTTTAGAAATAATTTTTAAATAATTTTCAAATAATTTGTGAATGATTTTTAAATGATGTGACTTATTTAAAGGAATCTTAATCAATATTAACTTACTATATCTGTTACTATATCTGCTCTAATCGAAGCAGATATAATGAAAGAGTGCGAATTTCTGTAATCGACAGTTTCTCGAAATTGTTTTGATATTTCGGAGAAATTGTTAGAAATTACGCGATATTTAATGTGTGAGCTAATTAGGGCCCCATTCGTGTAGAGCAAACTCGCATGACCATCTTCTTTCCCTTTTAGGCAGGGTTAAACGTTGAGACTGATAGATTGTAAACTAATCGTATTTATTTATCGCCAAAACGTTACGGAACAGAAAAAAGTTGTCGATTTAATTTCATTGATGGATTACGAAATTTTCGTGGGTTATTACGGAGGTAACGAATAAATCGCGTCTTGATATTAATCAAGGTGAGGTTTAAATATAATTCAGTGATACGAAAATGTAAACATTAACGAATTTAAGAATAAATCGGGAGATTTTGTTTTCGACTGTAATATCTTCGTGATAACGGTTCTGATTATGAAAAGATAGACATTAACGTTTTTCATCGACCAAGTTTGTGATTAATTATTTCTGTACGCAAGTGATGGATATATCAAATGATCAGAGGAAAAATTTGCGAATTCGGAAATTGATTAATTTATGATTACATTGATTAATTTATTGACATTGTAAGTTTTAAATTTTTAAATTTGTAACTCGTTATATTTACAAATTTGGAAATTTTCTAATTTAGAGTTTATTAAACTTACAAATTTTTGAATTTCCAAATTATGAAGCTATTAAATTTTTGAATTTACAAATTCATCGATTAAAAATGTAGAAAATTGGAAATATAAAATTTTCAAATTTAGAAATTTTCAAATACAAAAGCTTGACATTTTTAAATTTCACAATTTCAAAATTTTTACAGTTTCAAATTTTCAAATTTACCTTACTAACATGAGATCAAAATTTCTATAATTCAAAAATTAAAAAGTTAGCAAACATTTTAAATTTTCAAATTGAAATTTAAAACTACAGAAAGTTAATTTCATTATTATAAATTGGAAAACTTTTGATAATTCTGAACTATAATTCTTGCATGTACATTTTTGAATATTTATAAGTATAATAGTAGAACCCAATTATTTGGAATAATTCAATCTTTCAATTTAAATTTCATAACGCAACATTAATTCAAAATTTCTTTCATCCTCATTCGCCCATATTAACCCTAGATTTACGAACAATTAATATTTATATTGAAACTAAAGTATAAATACAAGTAAATAATGTACAACACATAAATTAACATAAACAATGATTATTTCGACGAAGGATAACTTACGTTTTGACAAAAGCCTCATAATTTTAAATAAGATGTCTAAGATCCATCATTTAGTGACACTAAATTTAATTCCGTAAATCTAGTGTTAAAATCATGATATTATTCCAACGACAAAGTGCTAAAATTTGATTAATCCATCAAGATAACGAATAGATCGACGGCTTTAAATTCTTTTCCAACGACTGATTTGGCGATTAGGTCCAACTTTTTATCCCTTTGAGGCAGGGTGCAAGATCATCAACTACAACGATTACGATTAAACGTTATCAAAGCGCGTCGCGTATTAAAACGCGAGTGTGAATAAAAAGCGCATAATGGCCCTGATGCAACAAGGATATAGATGAGCACCGTAGCATGACTAACTTTATTTATTCCCTTTTAGGCAGGGTGAAACGTATTACTATAAGAATAGCTTCGGCGCAGAATATAATCGGCCCGATATAATTACATATTTGTTACTATTAACACCGTTATCGATCCACACGAAACTTTGTATATCACGTTAGCATGCATACGATAAGTTATCGCCAAACGTAGTGAGGCTCCTGGGACTCGACCTGCATTTGTTCGACGGTTTGTACCACGCTTCACGCCGCCATTTTGCGTCCTTTGACTTGAAATTTTGAGGGTAGACTCGTGAGACACCATAAATTTGCTGTATACATTTCAGCGACGATCTGACGACAGGGACCTGTGTCGTCGATCGAATCGATAAAAAAACCACGTTTTGAAATCGTTTTCAATAATTTTTGACACATAGAATCGACTCGAAGCACGTTAAAAGCTCCGTAACTCATCGTTGACGACAATACTTGGTCGTCATTGACGTGGTCGTCGTGAAATCAACAATAATCGTGTTTGGTATCGTTTTCGATAGTTTCAGACACGTTTAATCGTTTCGAACGACTTTAAAATCTCTGCATCTCATTCTTGTTCTACCTATATGTTTACAGTAAGTACTCGAAATTTGAAACACACGTTCGAATTCGCGTGAGGCGCCTGGAGACTCACTAGTTGTATACCGTATCGTAACCGATTAATGATAATGTTTTATTAAAAGCCAATCGATATATTATCGTCCATTTGACGAATAAAAGTTTCGATTACGAACTTGTTATCGATCATGCATGTAACGTGTTTGTATGATGTTGTGGAACAGAATGTACTTATTGTAAAATGTTTCAACTCTAATTGCATGACTCTCTACAAGTCCCTTTAAGGCAGGGTGCAAGACTCGAAATGTATTTCATATAGATTTCTACAATGTAGAAGTTTGCAATTTACGTTGACAATAAAATTGTTTACGTGAAAACTGAATTATTTTTATTTTATTTTTAAATGGATACTCACAATTTATCCTGTATAATATAGCATTTTAATTTTTTAAATATGCATGCACCTTCATTTGCTTTTCTTTTTGTAAGGACTGCTTGTACACGGTAGGTATTCTTTCGTTGTATTAACTTTTAGAGTGTGTTTTACTATTATTTTTACAATTTAAAAATTCATCAATAATTGCAATTTTATTTCCAGAAAAAATTGTCGGTAAAAACAATACAATTTTTCTATCTAAAGGGTAGAAATACGTAATTTTTATTACGATGGTCGTTGATGTGATATTGTTGGTATAATAAAGAATATATACAAAAGTAAAAATAGTATGATAAAGAATGGTGCATATGTAAATCGTAGGCCAACCTTTATAATGCAAATGCAGTGGTGCAAGTCAACGATCGATGCGCCAAAGGTTTTATGGTTCTTCCACTTTTTATCAATTTTATTTAGTGCACTTTAGTATTTTGTGCAATGTTAAAATAATAGGACTACGTTGTGTTTTTATACGTGTCAAAGGCAGCATATTAGCTACAATCATTATGTACACAGTAGAAAGTAATATTAATATAATATGACTATATTAGTATGTTAGAATTGTGAATTAATAATGGAAGTTAATTTTAAATCTTACCAATTTGAACATTTTTTAAAATTTTGCAAGTTCTAATATTTGAAAATTAGGAAATTTAGTAACCTAGCAATTTTACATTTTACAAGTTTGAACATTTGTTTCAAGTTTCAACATAAATATATAGAGATTACGAAATTCAGAAATGTAGAACGTTAATATTTTGATAATTGTTTGAATTAATTAAAGTATATACACTTTTCATATATTCAGTACTGTAATGCGACTAAAGCACAGCATGTTAACGCGTTTATAGCTGCAAAAGGATTAAGAACAAGAATTGAGAGGAATTAAAATAAAACACGAAGCTTAAAAAGTAAAACTATGAACGTTCCTCTCGATCCCTCGTAAGACCTAGTTTTAAGTTGCATCTGCTACACTTTATACATTAAGAAAAAAGGAAATGAACATTCTATATACAAGGTGTCCCATTTAAGTTGCCATTGTAAAGAATCTCGAAAACCTGTGATTTAAGAGAAACTGACACGTGTCAAACAAAAGTCGTGTAATTTTTCACGTAAAATATGATTCCGGAATAAAAAATATGGGTTTATTATAAAAAAAGACACGATGACCTTAAAATAACCTTGAAGACATGCATTAAAAAATTAGTAATTCCATTCGACTCTCCACTCGAAATACTAAAGGACACGTGTCAGTTTGTAATTCTTAAACCACACGACTTCGAAATTTGTTACAATGTCAACTTAAACGGGACACCCTATAGAAAAAAGTAGAAACTGGTAATAAATAAAAAATTGAAGTAAACCTAAGATAAAAATGAATACAAATATAAGGAACAGGATAATAAAATGAACGCTGCAAACGTGGACAATTAGCATGTATATTTTTTGCATTATAATAACCATTATACATAAATGTTATTACAATATAGAAACATAAACCTTAATATCTCATCCATTAACATCTTACAACGTCATCGGTATGATACAGATCTCGTAAGTCGAGATTATTATTACGATCTCACGAACAAAATCATTTTCTTTACGTACATTCTTAAATACTTGGCGGGATTGAGCCGGTTAAGTAAATCGCAATCCCCTCTAAACAAAATGGCCGTTCGTTACATGCGAACGCAACGAACGATTTCAAGCTCGTGCATTATTAATTAGCACGATTCGTAATTTAAGACCTCGAGTTTCGTTTTTCGATCGATATCCGATCAAAAAGTGCACGACGCACTGTGCTAATACATTATAATTACGCTTCTATGTTTCTATCTCCGAAAAAAAAAACGCTCGAGGTAATCGCAATCGATTTTCGAACGAATACTACCTTTCGAAGCGACTCTTGGAATGCAAATTTTCGAGAAAACAAAGATCGTTGGAAAAAACGTTAGATACTCGTAGAAGGTTAAAACTATCGAATCGAAAGCAAATTAATAGTTCAATATCTACGTAATTATTTCTGTTATTAGAAATTTTACTCTATCCCTAAAGGAAGACGCAAGAGGAGGAAAATCTGTGGAAATTAATCAGCTCGCAATTTAGAAACGTCAAAGACAATTCTTGCCTCGTTCCTTCGTTCTCTTCTTTTGCACGTAGTTCTTTTCACAGAGACATTTCAAGCGATAAATTATCATTTACTTTGTCAGGATGTTCTTCGTTACGCGGAGATATGCATTCGAGTCAAATCACACACTGCACTTTGATTGTCAAAGGAAAAGTTGACGCTTTACGCGATTTTATCTCGACACAACGGTAATCTTCTCCGTTTTGGCACACACATTGTCTACGTATACTTACACTACTTGATTCAACGGTTATCGCGATTAATTTCCATATTTTTATAATATTTCTTGCTCTTCTCGTGGTTTTTTTGACGACGTAGGAGCGGAATTATCCGAATACGTAAAATTTAGATTTTAGGTACGTTTTAACCCTTACGGTTAACAGGGATAATTTTCTCTAATTAAAAGTACATAATACCGTATGTTATACAGAAAACTTATTCTTTAATATAGGACTAAAACTGTGTAAAAATAAAATTTCTAAAATGATATTACATATATTCCCTTCGTTCATATTAACTTGTACGAAGATTATCATTGTTTTAATTTCTATCTAATAAAGATAGAAATCGATTCGAGAAAGATATAAACGTTTTTGAAAATGATATTTAATTTCATTGTAAAATAGTAAAACAAATATATAAAAAAAACAAAAGTAAGAAATATTGCATTAGAATAATTGATTAGAATAAATAAATAAAATTAATGCTATAATGAAATAAATTTTAAATCGATGAAAATCATTCAAGTTTTTGTTCAATCATAAAAATTCGTGTTCACATAAATTGATTTGAATTTTACCGCCAATTGAAGTCGCAATTCATTTCAAAACAATATGGCGGCTATTCCTATCACTCGTTTAAAAATCATTAAGCTATAATTCCTTGTAACATCATTTAGATTTTAATAATTTGTTGAGTTCACATTTTTCAAATTTTTTGTTTGTTTTACCACTGTGTAACAAGTTTCATAAAGATCTTGCAGCAAAGTTATTGCAATAAATTTTGTAAAGACCTTGTAACAAGTTCTATAAAGAATTTACATTTATTTTTAATGTCAAAATAATTATATAATTGTAATATTTGTTACAATTGTAACAGCTGTTACATTTCACATAATACAATTTGTGATATGAATTTATGCAATCATTTCAATATTTGCGTTTAATGTCAGAGTAATTATTGAAAGGTTATTGCAAATGATCGGTTAACGAGTTCTTCATTGAATATGAATATAATTGTGTTCAAAAAATAAAATATCTAAAGTACATCTCTGATTAACGCCAAATGCAAATTGTATCATTTTGAGGATGTTCATATTAATATTAAATAAATGCTATGCAAACACAGATTTGTATATTAATATTATAACATATTATAACATTTGTTATAACCATATATTCAAACCTTGTTAGAATCACAAATTATTTCTTTTATATAATAAAACCGTTATTAATCAAAATTCATTTATGAACAATAGCGATTTTAAATTCTGATTTATAAATGTCCTCAACGTTTTAAACTTGAGTTTTTCATAAAATAACATGTGCAAGCAGTCTTTGATTTGTATTTTAGTTCTTTTGGTTTTGTCATTTTTGTAGTATTTTAAATGAATCTGACGTAGGACAATAATTTTTCCATTTTTCATCGAGTTGAACTCGTTAAAATAAAAAACGCCACAAAAACTCCCATTGTTCCAGCTCTGTTCGTAGAAAAATCGAAGAGAAATATTATTTGGTATTTATATAATAAAATTAATGAACATCGCTTATATGTATACCATTTCCAGTAATGTAGTTTTAGATATGTTATTTTTTTATACACGTAAATATAAATCACTTAAATAAAGTAACATTTTTAATACTTTGTTTTTTCAACATAAAATGATATCTTCTTGGAGTTATTTCTAGAATTCAAAGATGTTGGAATTTGAAAGTTTTTAAATTTTATGAGGATTTCAAAATTTTTGAATTTGAATATTTCTAGGATTCTAGGATTTGTAATTTTGGGGGATTCGGGATTTTAAGGAATTGGAAATTTGGCAATTTAGTAAATTAAGAATTTAGAAAATTAAGAATTTAGTAAATTAACAATTTGGGGTTGTAAGAATTTAGAAATTTGGGAATTTAATAAATTAAGAATTTGGGATTTTGAGAATTTAGAAATTTGATAATTTGGAAAATTGTAAATTTGGCAATTTAGAAATTTGAAAATTGAAGAGTTTTGAGAATTTGGTCATTTGGAATTTTGAGAGGTTATGAATTTAAAAATTTGAACTTTGAGAATTTGGAAATTTTTAAATTTAATAAACTTTGTGAAGTTTAAATTTAAAGAATTAATTTCTTTTCTTAAACCGACGTTGTCTGTGCTTGATTAAAATCACAACACAATTCAGAATTTTAATGCAAAATAGTTCTAGCTGTGGAACACTAAACGTACCATAATTTAAAATGAAAAATGAAATAGAAAACTGAATAAACAAACGTTCAAACATAAATTACTATAATAATTTATATAGTACAATTCTATAAATACAATTCAAGAAAATCATCTTCGTTAGAATTTTGTAAAATTCTAAATTACAAATTGTAGGACTTAGAAAATACTTCCTAAGGGTCAAACACCCCGTGAAAACAACTATAAAAGTTGGTTAGGTTATAACATAGGTTAGGTTGTTTTAACCCCTAGTGCTATAATAACAGGCTACGACACATTCGCAATCAAAGTGTAACAAAATTGTCTTACATTCTTATATTCAAATTTTTAAACTAAGTCTAATTATAATTCGCATACTCAAAGATCGTTGAACATAAAATACACTTTGCACACAAAAGGCTCACACTCACCATTCGGTTTAACACAACAATTTAAAATAAATAAATAATAAAATAAGTTTTATTTGCGATAAACATAGTGAAAGAGACAATATGGCGACTAGTAATAGGCAAAACTTGAAAAAAAAATAACGAATTTTTTCAAAGTTTTTCTTTAACCATTAATTTTCT